>OW799235.1:16426200-17626200 GCA_941918925.1 Phyto melanocephala
ATTGAATCTCTTACAATTGTTGCGTTTCCATTTAAATCATCATAATTTTCATTATCTATGGACCTTTGTGAGGCATTTGCTAAAGTATAAAATTGTGAAGAGTTTGCTGATCTAAGCAAATCTTCTGGAATAAAAGCACTTTTACTAAGATCAGCGTCATGTGAGGATAAAGAAAAAGTTTTTGTAGACTGTGGAGATTTATAACTAAAACTTGCATTATCTAAAGTAGTTTTAATACCTTCTGTTAAGGTATAGATATTGGGCGAGTTTTTAGTTGTTAAACTTTGGTCTTGAATACCTTTAAGCAAAAAATTTTCATTCACAGGATTTATGTCAGCACCTTCAGTTTCCTGATTTATTCTATTAACAGCGGAGGGGTTTAGAATTGGTTTAACAGTTAACTTTTGTGGTGTCATTTCTTCTGCACTTTGACAAGAATCAGTTTCTAATACGGTCTTTAATAGACTTAAAGCTCTGGGGGAATGCATACATTGCTGAGCTTTGTCAGCTGGTCCAATAAAAGCTTTCAAAGAATTTGGCGAATTGTTTTGAGTTTGTTTTAAAGTTTTGGGTTTAAACGCTAAATCCTCATACAAGGAATTAGTCTCGGAATCGGTATGCGTATTCTCTTTTAGATCTTTTGAAAACCTGCTACTTTCATTGTCTCTTTCAAATGTCATGGAAGAATTGTTCGAATTCAGAAAATCCTGTTGTTGCTTTAGACGTTGTGTTAAGTTTGTAAAGTCACCTGAATCCATGTATTTTTCCTCATCTTTAAGAAATTTTTCTACTGTATCCACATACTCCCTAACATAATCTATAGAATCCTCACTCTCTTCCGACGGCTGTATGGGTTTGAATGTAACATTTTCATCTATTTTATAAGGACGAAAAACTAAAGGACCCTGCTTGGCATAAGGCTGATTAGCTGAAATATCACTAGAAGTATCTGGAAATTCTACATAATACTGTTGTTGTTGTTGTTGCTGCTGAAGTTTTAATTGTTGTAATTTACATATTTGCTGGCCAGCCACCATTTGTGTGGGCTGAAAATGAAAACTGTGGTATTTACGTAGAGGCAATTTAACTGGACGCTCCATAAAACCCAATGTAATTGATGGTGATGTTGTATATGTGTCGTCTGGCAATGTTGTATATTGATTGATGGTATTGGACAAACTTCTATTATGGCCTGTTCCTGCCACTTGTTTAATATGTCTCTCATCTTGCGATTCACTCTCAGCCACATCACAACTTAAACTTGTGTCTTGTGGTCGGTTAAATGATTGTTCACCTTTATGGTTATAGTCATGGACGTCAGACCTAATACAACTCTTACTGTCAGCAGCATGTATGATGACTTCATTGTGGGGTTGTTTGTTATCATCAAAAGTAATGTTAGAATTGTTGACAACATTTTTGTGCATTAGCATTTGTTGTTGATGATGTGGTGCAAATCGGCGGAATGGTGATGTTGTTGTTGTTGCACTAAATGCTGGGGAGTATGATAGTGATGATGTAGGCTGTTGTTGTATGACAATTTGTTGTTGTTGTTGTGATTGATAAGGGCTACATGCTGCTGCTGATGATTGGTTGTCATTTGCTGCTGCCTTGAACGCGTTCGCGGATTTGGGGCAATTATTGTAGGTTTCATTGTGGCTGGCATTATTAGATTGTCGTCGACATTCGTTGATGTGCTTGATATGTGCGTAGGGGTCGCTGATAGTCTGTCGTCGTGGTAATTTCTTATGACAGGTGGTGGCGGAGGCGGCGGCAGGATTTGTTGCTAAAAATGGATTATTTGCAAGGGGTTTGCGTTTGTTTAGCTGGTTAGTTTTTTTTTTTTTTTAGTTTTGTTTTTAGTGTGTAAGCGAGTTTTGTGTTTCATTTCGATTAAGTGTTGCAATGGGATTTTATAAAACCAAAATAATATTTTACAAAAGCAACATAAAAACACAACAAACAAAATAAATCCATTGAATTAGTTGAGTTTTAACATGCACATTGGGAGTTTTTTGTTTTTTGTTAGAGACAAAATATATTCAAAATATTGTTCGTGTTATGAAAAGAAAAAAAAAGAAATAAATAAATAAAAATCAAATTAAAACCAAAACTTAATTAGTAAAAATAATTAAAAATAAAACCTAAACATTTATAAAAATTAAATAGAATAAATAAATTTTGGAGTCGTAAAACATTTTTAGGTATAAGTGGCAGCTAAAAAATATCTTTTTAACCGGTTCTGATTAAGAGATTGAAGATAATTCGAATTTAAATTCGCTTAGTTCGAAAGATTTAAAAATAAAACTTTGAGTATTTGAACCTTTACACATGATTGTATTATGATTTGTATTTAATTTAAAAACATTAAGTTTTAATTGTAGATCATCAATAGTATGCCCGCGTTCATGCTAAAATGATTATGTGACAATAAATACATTTGTGACAATATGTATCTAGGTGCTTTGGTTGACAATAACAATTACATATACAATTGAAAATGAAAATATAAATATTTGGTTTTAACCATTTACCAGTGACATAATAATTCTAAGTTAATTTAAGCTAAAGGAAGCACTTTTCAATATGAACATTTTCGGTTTTGCAAGTTTTCAAACAAAAAAAGACTTGCATACGCAAGAGCAGTAAACAGAGAAATATTATAAGTCCGGAACAACGGTGGTAATCAAGAGGAGATAGCACTGTTAAACGTATATACATATATTTAAAGCTCCGGAAATATCTGCAAACATTTTCACATATATGACGTTCTATTTTAAAATTGTGCTAAAAGTATTCTAAAAGCTGTAGAGTTTGAATTTAAGCATTAACTTTAATAGTGTCTTCTGGATACTTAATCGATATTACTTTTAGCAACTAGCGATAAAAAATATGAAAATGTTTATGAATTTTTCGGTTTTATATTGATAATAAATCTATACTCTACCGCTAGATCAATGTTAAGTATATTTCTATTCTAAGGAAAGTTTCTGCTAAACTGTGTGGCATCACTCTTTACTATTTATATTTTAAGAATATTTATTAAAGTTTGGAAGTCTAGCAAAATTTTAATTTTACCCTTTTAGCTTTCAACAGTTTAAAATACAACACAAAGCGTTAATAAAAGAATAAAAGCATTTATAATTATACACACTCTTCTGTTTTTTTTTTTCTTCTTTAACAATATTTCTCTTTCATCATGTTCGTTAAAAACTTACCTCCATTTGATTGATAAGAACTGCCTGGCCGTTTGGTTTTTGTTGTTGCTTTTTACACTTGACTCTGCCACCAACAGTACTACCGCTAGCACTAATACTGCTAGCCACCGAAAGTGAAGATGAAGAATGAGCATGCGCATGATGACCCAATTGATATTGTTCAAATTCTTCGGGTGTGGTAATATCAGGCGGTTGTTGTTGATGCCGATTACAACGCTGATTAAAAGTGTTCAGTGACGTTTTGTTATTACTACCCCCGCCGCTGTATAGTGAAGTTGTGGATGACAGCGAAATGGGATCAGTGCAGGTATTATCATTTTGCGATGAAGAGGCAGACTCATAAGCTGAGGTGGCCATAGTTGAAGAAGGCGAAGAAGGACGTTCTAAATTAAAGATATTGTTAGTGCTATGCTGTTGTTGTTGTTGTTGATCGTTAACATTCATATAAAGAGGTGTGGGTGGCACTCGTGGAGCCGGTTTTTTGTGCGACGAAATGAAATGGGCGGTGACGGCTGTATGAGCCAAGGTCTGATTCTTATGGCATTTGGGAGTTTTGGGTGTTTTTGGGGTTCTAGGCATTTTACCGGGTGGAGGTGTGCTACCTGGTGTTTGTGCGCTTAAAGGCAAGGGCGTTATACATTCGTACGATGAATTCGAAATGCCCGAGTCACTGCGGTAAATGCTTAGACGTTCGGGTTCTATAAGATTGAGATCCTCTTTAGGCTGGTGCTGGCGTTGGTGATGTTTTTTCTTAGGACCCTGTGATCCTCCCGCAATGCCATGCGGCAAAGGATGTAAGAGAACGGTAGCTGTTTGAGTGGAACCTATTTGGCCATCTGGCAATTCCATATCGCTAACAGCTGCATTGTGTACTTGTACGGCATCATTGACATTTTCGTAAGCAGGAGGATCATAGAAATTCATTGCAGGATTTCTTACAGGGACCTTTGGATCAATATCGCCAAGGCTACCACCAGCAAAAGAATGATGTCTTTTACATTTATTAGACGAAGATGACAGGAGAGAACTTAATACCCCACCACTGGTAGCTCCTCCGGCGGTCGTGCCATTGAAGGAATGATTTACGTTTAAGGCTGCTGCGGCTAACGAAGATTTGTTCTGCTGCTTCTGTTTGTTAGTATTGCTGGTAAATTTCAGAGAATAAAAACGTTTATCTTCCAATTTATCCACAAATGTTTTGCGTTTTCCTTGCCTCTTCATGGAAGCTGTCTGATAGTTTCCGGCCTGCAACTCTTCATCGGCAGTTGTATCAAATTTCTTGAAATTGCTGACAGCTAAAAAAGGATTTGTTGATACTGCTGCTGAGTTGTGTTGCGGTGGTGGCTTTTGACGTTCGACCACGGCGTATGTATTGAAATCGTGTTCAATAGCATTTATCATGTGTGTAGTGGCGGCAGGTGGCGGAATACCAGTATTGTTAAATTTTTGTGGAAATTGATGATGGGGAAGTTGTTGTTGTTGCTGTTGTTGTTGCTGCTGCTGCTGTTGATGATAGTATTCAGTGTAGCTTTTGGGAAAGCAATTATTGAGATTATGTGTCATTTGATGAGGATTTGTGCTTGTCACAGTTGCATTTTGTTGCTGCTGTAATAAATTGTTATTGCTGTTATTACCGTGTACTATAATACCACCTTCGGTTCGTGCAATATTCGTTGCTGCTGTTGAATTCGGTATTAAAGTCTGCATACCAGACATATTAGATGCTGATACACTTGTTGTTGCTGGATGACGATTATATGGCATGGTACTATATTGCTGTTGCTGATGATAATACTGTTGTTGAGTTTCCGTTTCATGTTCATCGTAATAAGTTGCTTGTGCTGTTGAGGCTGCTATTGTATTTTGGCTGATATTTCCATTGAGTCTCTTGGGTCGTGGTACACTGCGCACCACATTTGTGTTGTTATTAAAATTTGTAGGAGTCGTAGGAGTAGTAAACTATTTATTTATGAAGTTTTCAAAAATGTTGCAATTTTTGTGTTCAGTTCCGTTGATTTTTTTTATTGAATTTTATAAGAGTGTGTGTGTTTTTTTGGAATATGGTTATTTTTGGCGCCCAATGTTTTTTTTTTTTTTTTTTTTTAATTTAGCGCAAGCATTCAAGCATTAGTTGTTTAATGTTAATATTTTTATAGTTGGGAGCGGGTTACAAATGCACATAAAATAAACAATAAAAGATATAAAAAATGGATTAATATTATTTATATTTAGTCTACTATAGTTGTTAATAAGGATTTTGGGGTCAATTATTAGAAAATATTTTTTTGGATTAAAATTTTTTTAAAGTGTTTTAACAAATACATTGAGAGATAATTGGTGATTTAGGAAAAAAAATAAAATACTTAAATTATAATAAATATTAAAATAGGAATAAAATACAATTGAAAAGCTTTCAAATTGCGCATAATAAATTCACAAAAAATAAGATTGAAACATTTTAGATTATTCTTTACCATACATGAAATATTTTTTTTAAAAGAACTAACATTTACTACTAGGGAAAAAATTATTAAACATTTTCTATAAATAATAAATTTTTGTTTATAATTTCATCGATAGTCGCAAATGAAAATCAAAGGCTTTAAGCTAAACAGTATATGTATATCGTTTAAATTTCTGTAATGAATATTACATAAATAAGTATTAAAAAAAGTACATTGAAAACACTGCTTACTTGTTTTGTCTCTATATAACTGCACACTCTATGCAGAGAACTGCCCTAGCTACTTTGCTAGGGCAGTTCTTACTATTAATTCAATACTTAAATTTTGTTTTTAATTACGAAGTAATTTTTTCTAAGCTTATGAAAACGTTTTCCTTGAATCAATTTTATTTAAAAGAATTATATTACAATTAGGGCATTAAAAGAATTATAAGTACTATTGGGGCAGTGCAAGGAACTATTTATTTTTTATATTTTTTGTAATTATTAAATGCCTCTACTTAAAAAAAAATTATGATCAATTGTTCTTAGTTGTCGAATTTGAGATTCGTAAACTCAGAAAATGCAAAAAATACTATAACAATTTAAAAAGTAACTTTTTGTTGTTCCCCCTAATTTCTAAACTAAACTTAGACTAATAGTACCTAATTTCAGAATTTTAATTCTATTACGTAAAGATTGATTCTTAAACTTTTTTAAAATGGAAAATATTTTGTCGAACGCCTTGTAAATTTCACCGCGTACTTTAGCTAGTGTTAATACAATTTTGCCAGAAACAAATATAAGCTTGACAATACGTGGATGCACCATACGATAGATCAGAATATATTCAAAAATATAAAATATAAAAAAAGTACCGTAAAAATTAGAAAAAGTACATTAACCCTTAAATGCATGAGGTCAGCTCCTTGCATGGATACTAACCTACTTTAATGTAAAAACGGTCGCTAATCACGAATTCATCATTATTTTTTTTTGAGAAATGTACACTTTCTTCGGAAAATCGGAAAAATATACATTTTTTATCCGTACCATATATGGTACATCATGCATTCTTGCCATTGTTAGGTACACACAACACTTCATCATCACCATCAAAGCATATCAGCAACCTCATTTGCATTGTACTTCTTTCCATCAATAATAAGGCCATCCATATCTTAATAAATAATAACTATAAAAAATAATAGTAAAAAATAGCTGACATCTAACACAATTAAAACTCATGCGCTGGTGCATGGTGTACCATATAAGTTACCTACAAAAATTGAGAAAAAAACTATTCTAAAGTACAAAATGTGGGCAAGATTTGTTATAATTACTTAAATAAGCCTATAATTTATACACAAACACTTACCTACAGACGAATAAATAACTTTTTTATTTCGTTATTCACTACTGAAATTTAGTTTTAAAATTATGTGCAAAAAAAAACATGTGACCACTTTAGAATGTTATTATTAAGTAAATTAAATGGCGAGAGAGTTATAATGGTATTCTTATGAAGAGTAATATTGTCAGCATTACTTTAAACTGTACTTAATTGCTTTTATATTCACATGGTTGGAATATTGTACGATAAAAGAGATGTACCATATATGGAACAATATGCATTTAAGGGTTAAGTTTCACCCATAATATTTTTAGGCTCACCTCATGTCAATTGATATCGTAAAAATTCTAAAATGTACGTTTTTGGTACCTCATGACATTTTTAATCTCACCTAAGCTCATATAATTTGATTTTAGCCACACCTCGGATCAATTTTCATTAATTTAAAAAGTCGAGCTTAATAAACGTAGGAAGCCCTAAAAGTACCTCATCATACGAAACAATACCCTTCTGGTGAGTTATATTATTTCGATTTCAATAATTCAATCTCAGCGATAGTTACAAATATCAAAATTCTAGACTTATAAGTTAATAAAATACAAAAACTAACGCAAAAATCAAAAACTACCTTAAAAAAAAGTACCGTAAAAATCAAAAAGTACCTTTTAAAGTTTCCCACATCAATGTAAAAATTCTAAGTTTAAAATATTTAAATATTTTTTTTTTACAATAAAATCTTTAAATATACATGATTTGAAGTAAGTACATCTAACTTTTTTATATAAAAACAGATATGTTGTAAAAAGTACCTACATTCCGATATTTTCCCTTGCTTCAATGTTATAAATGTGTTTAAGAATTTACTAAACTACATAACTTTTTATGACTGGTGAAGGCCCTATAACAAATTTTATTCAAATTGACTGAGTAATTAGAAATTAAATATATTTTCCACCTTTTAGGTGCCTTTTTTGTTCCCCCTAGAAGTTGCAATAAACTTTATCTTAATAATTGTCCATATTCTATTAGGCGATAATAATAAGCAATTCATGTATACTAAGGAAAATTTTTAAAAAAATACCAAAAGAAGGGACAATTTGTACCCCTTTTACATGAGAATTTGAAAATATTTTTCTCGGGATATAAGGAATACAATTTAATTTTTTTTTTGTTTATGTTTGTGTGTTAGAAAGTTACATATGGTACCAGAGAAGTACAAAAATATAGTTATTAATAGGTTTTGCCTCGTAGGCATTAAAAAAATTAAAAAAAAAATATTTCAACCTGTCAGCTTGTTTTTGTATTATTTTTAACTTAGCAGATATAATTTTAAACATTTTATGTTTTCTGTTTTATGTTATATTAGTAGATGTAGTGGAACTGCCTTCATATTAACAAGGTATGTCTCGGAACTTAAATAAAACTTTCAGTTTAAGAGCGAGAATAAGTTGACCGTAGGTCCGCTACAATTCTCTGTCGTTAAGAAACACAATTGTGATTCGATTTTTTGTACCCTTAAAGCGTTAAATATGAATTTTATTAAAAAACAATTTTAAACTTTTTTTTGAGTCTTTACAACAAGGTAACAGGGTTTATATAATGTACTAGTGGACCCGGCGAACTTCGCCTCGCCCTTGTAATAAAACAACATAAATATTTAAATTTTCAATGCGATTTATTTGAGTGGAATCAGTAGAGAGCAATTTGATTTCTACCCTGTTATAAATGTGTTTCAATTTTTACCAAATTATATAATTTTGGTAAAATCACTATTACAATTTTGTCCAAACTGGCTTTGTAAGTAGGAATTATACAAAGTTTTCGCTATTTTCCTCTTTTTGGTATCTTTTTTGTTGCCCTAAAAGTTTCTAAAAATTTCACCTAAATAATTGTCCATATTCTTTTATGCAATAGAAATTATCAAATTTTGTCCCATTGAATAATATTAGACAAAATTTTTTTAAAAAAAGTACCACAAAAGGGTACTTATACATGCGAATTTGAAAGAAGTGCCAAAATCCTATTTATATTTTATCGCAGATTAACTAAAATAGTTAAAATTTTTTCCTAGTTTTATGTGTTTGAAAGTTACACAAGGTACCAAAAAAAGTAGTAAATTATAGATGTTACCTCTTTTTTTTTTAATTAAAAAATAAGCCAGACACCTGTCAGCTAATTTTTGTAAAAAATACAATACCTTTTCAAGATAATTTGTATAATTTTTAGTTAAGCAGCTAAAAGATTACAGATTTTACCCTTTTTTACATCATTAAGGTACGCATTTGCAAAAATCCTCTCTTAGTGGAGCTATACATCGCAAGGGGAACGGATTGTCAAAATTTCATGTCTCTAGCTCTTTGCGTATTGGCTGTGCGATGATGAATCAGTCAGTCAGTCACGTTACTCTTTTATATACATAGATGAACGGAGATACAATTTCGAACTTATTTGCGTTCTTATTTATTTTTTTTTTAAGATTTTAACATTTTTCAATAATTTAAAAGCTTTTCAAAGTATTCAGTGTTGCTTCTCTTCGAATTTTTCTTGGAAAATTGTAAAGAAAAACATGAATGATTTTCAATAAAATATTAAAAAGATTTACTTAAACAAAACTAAAAATACACAATAATTAAAACAACTTAATAATAATTCAAAATAATAATAAATCTTATGAAAATAATATCAAAATTATTAAAAAATTATTTAATTTTAAATACCATATTGCTACCATATTAGAAACCAAAAACAAAATTATAAATTTACTTAAAATTTAGCATAACTACTAACTAAGAAAAGGCAAAAAATTTATTATAAAAAAAATCAAATTCTTGATTAAAACAAATCTATAAATATTAAATAAAATTGTAGCAAAAAATGTTTGCTAAAAGAAATATAAATAACAACGACAATGTATAAAACAGTTACCTAAGAAAATGAATGGTTCAAATAATTTTTAAATAAGTATTTATATAAAAAGTGTTTCAATCAATTTACAAACACCAACTAATTTTTCATTTGGCAAGATAAACAGTTACAGAAATTAATATAAAATTAAAACAGACAATAATATTTTACTTTCTGCACGAGACACACATTGAGAAAAGTTAACTGAAAAATAAACGCGTTTCTTTTTTACACAGACAAGAAATGAAACGCTAATGAAATGATAAAATGTTAAGACAGTAAACAATACAAATATATATATTTTAAAAAAACAGTAAATAGATATAGACATTAAGCCATGAGATAATATTGAAAATGAGCAAGTGATAAAATGTGTGTGAATTTTGGTGATTTATATGTGTGTATGTATATGTACTATATATGTTTATATAAAAAAATTATTAATTAATTTTGTTAACACAAAATGTATGTATGTGTTAAAGCTATAGTTTGCTCGAAATAAAATTGTGTTAAAATTTTAAGACATTAAAGAAGAAGTGTAAGAAAAAACAAAACTAAACATAAAATAAAATTTGCTAAGTACCTTGTTAGGAGCCGTTTGTAGACCATGGAAGGGCAAATTCTCATACTCTCCAGGTTCCGTTAATGGATCCGCCATAGAAGACGACTTCTCTTGTACTGCTATAGTTAAACATAATCCCATATTTCCAAATGCACAATATTATAGACACAATACGCACAATTGACAAGAGCGTAGAGATGATCATAGTTTGACACAAAGTCAAGTTGTATTTTATAAAATGGACAGTAGTTTTGTTAACATTGTACAGTTGTATTAATTCAGTTTTAAAGTGGTGAGTTTTTTTTTTGTATTTGTTATTTTCAATATGGAGGAAATTAAAAGAAATAAAAAAAAAAAAGAAATTAAAAAGAAAAAAAAATATTTATATTTTAAAGAAATTCATTTAAAAATAAATTAAGGTAAAGTAATTAAAAATAGTAATTTCATTAAAATGAAATTTTGTAAAAAAAAATCATTAAGTGGTTAAAAATTTTTTAACACTTTTTTCACGAAAACAATGAAAAAAGTTCAGAGATATCTATTTTAAAACAGCTTAGTGCACTTTTACTATTTTCATTACATAGATTTTGATTCTTTTTGCCTATTCTGTTAATATTTAATTTTAAAGTTTTAAATATTTACTGTATTCACAAATGTTCTAAAATAATAACATAAAAAATTATGACTGTTGTGAACGAACGACCTTCCTTACAAAATGTAATATTTGTAAGTCGCCTCCTCAGGTATCCGTTAAAAAAAAAATTAGCAATATCGGCGATTTAAATATGATATCGACCCCTGTGCGTGAAACTATAATATTGTTACGTTTATACCTTTTATAAATGTTAGCTTATTTTCTTTAAATACTCTTTGAGTTCTTTTATTGCAATCAAAAACAGTTGAAATTAGTTATAAAATTAAGAGCACTTTATTTATTTAAATGCACTCAGATATTGTTTTTATATCACTTTACTTATTACACTTATGGTTATACACTTTAATTATCAAACTAACTTTGACACACACTTTACAAGCTCTACTGTTATACTGATCATGTTAGCTGTGTTATTCGGCTATTTATAGTAACATAGTGGTGTTCGGTAACATTCGACAAAGTTGTCGTATGTACACACTAGTACATTCGAAATCCGTTACATTTAAATTAAGGCGAAATGTTAAAGTTAAGTAATAGGCAGAAATGATAAAAGTGCCTAAAAGTATAATACACATAATAACTCACATCATGTTCGAACAACCAGCGAAATAAACTAATACAAATAAAACTACAGTAACTTAAACTACTACAACTAAAATAAATTATAATGTAAATTAAGCTATTTAATAATAAATCTGTAACAGTATGTTACAAAAACAAAATTTTACAGGAGAGCGTTTTTATTACTTTAAAATAAATAAAAACGTAAATAACACTGCTACATACGATAAAATGTACACAGTGCTATCTCCATTACTTAAACAGTTATCGCTATAATATTTTATCAGCAGATGGATTAATGGATGTAGAACCAATTTGCATAAAAAAAGTCGATTTTTAAAACAACGTAACATACGATAATTTCGCGCACAGGGTTAGATATCATATTTAAATTGCCGATTTTGCTAAATTTATGACAACAGATTTTTTTAACGGATATCGGAGGAGGCGACTTACAAATATTACATTTAGTGAGGAAGGTCAGCAGGCTTAGCAGATTTTTAGCCGATCGCCTCAGGTATCTCAATAGTTATGACAGCACAATAAACATACAATACACAGTAGGTAGAGTTATTTTAGGATAGTTTTTACCTCAAAATCAACAAGTTTTTTAAACCAAAAACCCAGAACATTATGACAATATGACATATTAGGACACCTTGTGAATACAGTTGCTATGTTTAGTTAACAGAACAAAAGCACACTAGTTTAAAATTCAGCACAATATTTGAACTGTTTTTTAACTGAGAAATTAATAATTCTTAACCACTTAATGCTTCTTTTACACAGTATACATAAACATATAACTTAAACCTTTTAAAACTAAAGTAAATAAAACTTTAATTGAAAATAATATTTTTCAAAATTTAAGAACTTCAATATTGCTATTAGGAGTTATTTTTTTTTTCATCTATTTAAAAAAATTTTATAAACACAAACATGCTTTATTTGTAACACACTAAAACACCACATTTCAAATAAAATATTCATTAAATTAATAAAGGGTTTAATAGAAAGGGTTTATGACAAAAAAATTTTAATAAAACACATTTATGGAATTATTAACAACTAAAAGAAAAATAAAAAAAAATTAAACAAAATTTTGTAAAAAAAACTGTTTGGCAACGTATTATAATTAGGAATTAAATTTAGGAAGAATATAAAGAGCTAAAATCAATTAATAAAAGTTTAAGTAACACAGTTTTTGCATATTTTTGTTAAAGCAAATCAGGGTTTCAACAAAACTCTTTATTTCTTGCTTATTAAGAAGACGAAAAATACGAAAGTAAGCAGAAGCTTTTTCAAATTAAGGCCACTTTGAACAATTTAAAGGGAATTAAAAGTAATAATATCTGTTTTGTTTATAATAAAAAGGGTATAAGTAGTATAGGGCATAGTTTTAGAAGCAGACAATTAACATTTGTTTCTTAAGCTTTGTTTGTTTTAAAAATCATAAGGAACACAAGCATTTTTAGTTTAATAAAAATATATATTGAAGTCTGCAGAATGTAACACAAAAAAGAAAAGTACAGAAAATGTTAATGCAGCATTTAATTTATTCCGAAAATAATACGCGACACGCTGATTTTATTAATACGTTACAACTCTTCATATCCCCTTTAAAAACCAAAGCTTATAAAAAGAACTTTAAGATGTGTAGAATTATATGTAATTCCAACTATTCGGGTTATGCTCCCAACTAATTTTTCAATGATATTTATTTAAACCCAACAACCAAATAAATATTTAAAAAATTTTACGTTAAATTAATATAAAAAAATTTTTAAAAATCGAAACTTAATTAAAATCATAGGTATAAATACTACATCGTAGCTAAGACGAGATTTTATATTTTATGTAGTCGCCATTTTCTTTATTATCTTTTATTTTGAATCAGGATGATTTTAAAATTCACACGCACAGACGGACAGTGGGACAGACGGATTATGTTTAGTTGACTCCAATTTTTATAAGCTTTTAGAAAATATATACTTTATGGGGTCAGAAATAAATATTGTAGAAATTTCAAAAGGAATGTCAAACCTATATATACCCTTACACTATCACAATGGACCCTAATGGTCTCCGAGTGAAGGTGTGAGGGTAACTTTGCACCAGCCTTACCTACCTACCTACCTATACCCTTACACTAACTGTGAAGGGTATAAAAAAAAAATTTGTATAGCCCACTGTAACATAGTCTATATTGCAAAACGTTTATCAGCGTTACCTAAAGCTAGCAAGACATATTTAAAATTGTGATAATAATGTGAACAAAAATTTTTGGATGTAATAAGTGTCGGTAAATTTCATTTTAACCCAATAATAAGGAAAACAAGTGAGATCCCTATATTCTGTGTAGAGTCAAATATACTCTTAACACAATTTGTATCATCATGAACACAGAGAAAACAGTATCGGTTGATATTACCGGAATTGTTGCCAATCGCGTAGTAAAGTTTTAATAATAGAATTTTATCTACAGAATTTCGTTTCGGATTATTAACGTAGTCACCACTAATTAATTATGATTCTTTCAATAGAAATTTTATAATCACAAATGAAAAGTTCGATTACCGGAACTGATCCATTCGATTGGAAATTTATGTGGTTTTTTGTTTTCTGGGTGTACATAAACTTAACGTTTATCTGATCTTTAAATTAAAATTACTTTTCCAAAAATGTTTTTTTCGCATTTATCTTTGTCGGTAATTGATCCAAATGAAACTGTATTTTCTACAAGTATTGTCAAAAATATGCACATATTTGACATACATCTAACCAACATTTCAAGAAGTTCTACACAATCTAAAAAATTTGACTTTGGGTAAAAAACAGAGGCAATTGTGTTCTTTGGCTCATATCCCAGCCAAAAATGTGTCTCTAAAACTGACTGTTAATAACAGAATTCTAAAAATCATATCTGATAAACTGATACCAAATAAGTGTCTGAAGCAATCGTGTGAGCTTCAGAAAGTTGTTTTAAGCATACACACGGACAGACGGACTTAGCTTAATCAATTCCCCTACCTACAAGGATTCAGAATAATTACTTAGAAGGTCACAAATGAATATTGTAGCAATTGCAAATGGAATGACAAACTCTAAAAGGCATATTAGACACGCATACTTGTCTTAAGGCATGTACGATGGCATACCAAATCTCACTGTGTAATAGCATGTATGTCGAGTATGTTAGACATCTATGTTGGTTTTCAAAAATTTTTGAAAACCTGAGTCTGTCGCATACCTACACACTCGTCTAATAGCGTGTCTGTCACACTTCATAAAAAAATTCATTCAAATTTTTGCCGCTGCTGTGTGCATATCGCAAATGTAAAAAAATTTCTTTCTAATATTATTTTTTAGAAAGAGTTTATTGAGAAATATAAAAGCTTCATACAGTTATGGCAAATAAAATCAGATCTGTGACACAACAAACAATTGAAAATTAATGCATACAATGCATTAAAAGAAAAATTAAGTGAAAAAGAAAAAAATGCAACTATTGACAACTTTCCGCTTCATTGTCATGTTTTCGCTTCAAAAATTTCTGTGTAATGAAGTATGCCGTCAGCGTTCGCCAGTATAATAGCTTAACCCAAAATATGCCATACACATGTCTTAAGAAAAGTATGCGTGTCTAATAGGCCTTTAACGTGTGATAGGTTTAAAAAAACCTGAATTGATATGTGTAAATAATTCTCGAATTTAGATTCCATTAAAAGAGTCATTTAAATAGATGCTTTTTACATCCAACACTTGCAATTTATATCAATAATTATTTATAGTAAGCTTGTAGCTTGTTTTGGATTGTGTTGGCTTTTTACGGAAAACTTGCTTCTGCAGTATTCTTTTGTTGTCACAATTAATTTTTTTAGCCTGATTCCTTCTCTTTAAACGCCTTAAATTTTAAACAAATCGGAATATTTAGTAGTTTTAAACTATCTATCTATCCATTCTTAATAATATAGAGGTTCAAGCGCTAACACGAATGTTTTGAGTTTCCCGCATACACACTATTTATTTAAAAAAAAAACTATACTTAATGGATAATTGTTGTTGTAAAGTGCATATTTAGTATTGTTGGGGTAGATTTTTTAAGTTTTTAGCTCCAACTTTAATACATATCTTTGCTTAAACTGAATTGTTTATTTTGAAATAAAGCTGCGATTTGGTTTGTATTAAATATTTTCTTTTGTTTATAGTTGGTTCTTTCTTGAACTGAATACAGCAATCAAAAACTCAGCGGCTAAATTTAAACTTTGACAAATTTAAATCGAGAAAAATTGATGAAAATTCTTTCTAACACTCGCAAAAGAAAACCATTAAAATGAAAACGGAATAAGGAGTAGACAAATGGTATGTTTTAAGACTTGTACTTTAAAGCTGGAAATAAGCCACAAGTTTGGATTGAATTAAAAAATTTGAGAAATGGAAAAGTCACAAGCGCTTAGAATAGAAATAAACTGTTGGTCACACCAATAAAGGACCTAACTCAAATAATTGTAACTTTACAGGAGAAAACAAAAGCTGTTTTATCATGATGTAACTTAGTTCGTAAAATTCCCTGTAAAACTGTTATTTTTAATACTATTGCATTACATTTTTGTGTTGAGGTGTATTTGTGTGAAATATATTGAAATCACTGGAATATTGAATTTCGTAAAATATATTAGTTAGGGCCTTACTACTTGTGACTAACGATATGTAATTTAATGAGTAAAAAATGAATATTTTTTTTATTGAACAAAGCTTATATATTTACTGACACCACTGTGGGTAGTGTATTTGACAAGTTTATATATCCACTGACACCACGGTGGGTAGTGGGCTGTATAAAACTATTGACAAGAATATTGTAAAATTATAATTATATTTGTGAAAATAAAA
Organism: Phyto melanocephala; assembly: GCA_941918925.1. Classification (NCBI taxonomy): domain Eukaryota; kingdom Metazoa; phylum Arthropoda; class Insecta; order Diptera; family Rhinophoridae; genus Phyto; species Phyto melanocephala. The sequence goes on from OW799235.1 coordinate 16,442,791, forward strand.
ATCAATAAAAAAATATATTTTATTTGCAAAGAAAAATATAATAATATAATAAAAAAAAATATTTTAAGAAATTTTGTTATTAAAAACATAAAAACAAAAACAAATTAAAATGAAAAATTATTATAGAAGAAGGTTATGTTAAATTTGAAAACACTACAAACATTTTATTAAACAATACAATAACAAAGTATATTTGATAATTTAGCAAAAACTGAAAAGCAGCTGTTGTAAATAAAAAAATAACCTCAGATTTGTTAATAATAAAAGGTAAGTAACAAAGGTAAAGAATATAGGAAACAAAATTTAGAGAAAATTTAATATTACAAAAAATGGCAATTTTTTGTTAAACAAAAGCTTAATTTCGTAAACATTGACATATTCGTTATTAACTGTATCAAAGACACATTTTTATGAAAAAGTTGCTAAACAAACTTTTAATATTTTTTTAGATTTAATAAAAAGAGTTCAAATAAAATTTTTTTTTTAGTTTCGGTAAAAAGGTAATAAAAACTAGAATACATTTTCGAAAAGAAAAATAAAGATAAGTTTTTGAAAGCATATTTTTTTGTTCAAACAAATTTTTTTTATCAGATAAGTAATAAAAACTTTTGGTAAAATGCTAGCAGTGAGTTAATACAACATAAAAAAATTAGCTTAAAAAATAGCAATTGTTAAAAAACAAATTATTTAAGATGCATTAAAAAAAAAGAAACAAAAAAATAAAAATAACACTTTCATTTTTTGGAAAATATTTTTTTACGAAATTGAAGAACATATTAAAGAAATAGAAGTAAGAGCACTATATTCGGCAGTGCCAATTTTATGTACTTTTTTTTAGCACAAAATGTATTATTTTGTTATTAACAGTAATCGCTATGAAAAAATCTCTATACTAAAATAAAAATCACTTTCTTTGTATAACTTCAATATGCTAGTAAAATGTTTTCGAAAATTAAGTCTTTCAATGAAAGTGGGCGTTAAAGTAGGCGTGTTAATACAGTTTCTGCTAATAAATAAAACTGAGATATTTCAATATAGTCCTTTATTCTTTCAAAAACTTTGTCCATAGAAAAATTATATGAATTTAAGGCAAACCGTTATATGGGAGGTAGGCGTTAAAGTGAGCATGTCACCTTAATTTTCTGGCATAACAATGAAATTGACTAGAAAGATATATGTAGCCGGACAGACGGACGGACAGAGGGACGGACAGACAGACGGACGGACATAGCTAGATCGTCATAAAATGAAACTCAGATTCAGAATTTATATACTTTATGGGGTCTTAAATTGATATTTCGATGTGTTACAAATTTAAACCAGTAGGAGAGATATATTCGGCTGGGCCGAATATGATCTTCTCTTTCCTTCTCCATCATGAACATAGGTATAAGCTCAGATTTTAACTTTAATATAATACGCCATTTTGAATTATTATTTCCGACAACAAATTTTTGGATTTTGATACAGTTAGTTAAGAAGGGGGCTTATTCTTAATTACAAGATCCCTATATAAATTTATTATACGAAATATTGTAGTAGTAGATCTCATAATTTAATCTTTTTATGGTCTATTATATTTTGCTATTTAGTCAAGCCCTTTCATAGAATACCCACGGTGTACTTGATACTATTTAGAAAAAACACCAAAGCCGTTTTTTTTTGGTGCTTATATCGCAGTTAGTTTAAAACCTTTTTGTTTTAATTTTTTCTCAACGATAATTTTTGAGGCTACGTCTTGTAATTTGTCATATTTAGCATGTCCAACATATAAATAGGAGCTTTAGTAATTTTATATAAGTTTTTTAAATAAATATATATTTTTAACAAGTAAGAGCGCTATATTCGGCCGTGCCGAATCTTATTTACCCTTCACAACGTGTAGTCATGCAATAACAATTGTTTGTTTCACCGTTCATCTCATATGAAATACGTACATACATACAGATATAAAAACATCCCATTGTAAAATTATTAATTTACGTAAGTATGTATGTATGTTAAAAAAAAAACATAAAAATATTAAGAAAAAAAAATTAAAAAAATAAATAAATAATATAAATAATAAATATAAAAAAAATAATAAAAAAAAAATTTAAAAACAAAAAAAAAAAAAAAAAATAAAAAATAAAAAATAATAAAAATATAAATATTTGGGTTGGCGAAGTACACCGGGTATTAGCTAGTTTTAAATAATTTTCAGAATGCGAAATAATTTGTCGTAAATGATGTTCTTCAAAATTAATGCAAAATCGTACTAAATATCTAAAAAAATTCATGCAAACAAATAACATTAACTCATTAATCATCGGATTCTTTTCGCCTAATTTGAATAAGTTCTCAGAACATATTAGAATGGAGTATAGTTCAATAATATATTCTTGTAAACACATGATTTACTATGACACTCAAATATTAAAATCAATGGTCTTTTGACCTAAACTAAAACACTTCGCCACCAGTTGAATATCTGCAAAATCATTTCTCTGTCATAGTCTTTTTGCTGGATTGTAGCACTAAAATCAAAGACAAAAAATTGACGAAATTTCCTATTTGTATTGGCAATAGTTTTTTTCCCGACAATTCGGTTTATATGGAAGTTTGAATTTTTAGAAGAAATTGATAAATGTTCTGTGGAAAATTCAGAGCGAAAAATTTTTTACGGACAATAATTTTGTTCAAAGGAAATATGGGTTAATATACTTTTAGTATTATTTGGAAAGACAGTAAAAATATATAAAAAGTGAGGCCTCGATTATCCGTAATTCAATTAACATCAGTTATTCGGGACAGAAAAAAAACTAATTTTTCTTACGTCGATTTAATTTTGGATTTTGGTATCGGTTAACAATGATTACCTCTATTATCCGGGACTATAAACATATTTATTTAAAATTTCTTTTCAACACAATGTGAATAAAATGAAGAAAAAAAAATTCCCTTTATACATACGTATGTATACGTCTTTAATTTAGTTCCAATTAAAAATTTGAGAACTTAGGATTGATAGTGTATGGCTATTAAAGCCAGATTTAAGATATTGCAACAAAGAATATTAAAAAATTTATTTGTGTTAAAATTTTTTAATAAATTAGTTTGTGTTAAAATTTTATAATAAAATTATTTGTGTTAAAATTTGTTAAAAAAATAATTTGTTTGAAATTTTTAAATTAAAATAATTTGTGTTAAAATTTTTTAATAAAATAATTTGTTTAGAATTTTTAAATAAAATAATTTGTTTCAAAAGTTATTTAATAAATAATTTTAAAAAATTACCTAACATGAATATCGTTTGAATCATTCGCTGTTTGCTTGTAAAATTATTATTCTTACTTCATATTATTTAAACAAGTTAAAAAAATCCTCAAATGATTTTGTTACTATTTGTTGTATTTATTTACAACAATATTAATAAGAGTATAAAAAAAGAAATACAAAATTGTTACTCAATTAAACGGAAAAATTTGTTACCCTGAATGCTTCGGGTTCCCACCATTACGGATAATCGAGGTCCCACTGTATTAAATTTTCTTCAAAGGATTATTTAAAGACACGTCAATAAATATTTCTAATAGAAAATTTTGTCTTAAAACAATTTTAATTTTATTTAAATTTTTTGTTCAGTTTTTTACAAAATTTCGTTTAATTAAAAAAAGACTTATTCAAAATTGTTGTATAAAACTTGTTGCAGTTTTACATTTAAGCAAAATAATATAAAACATTTTTTAAACGCATTGCAAAGCAGGTTGGAAAGGGCTTATATTTTTGTTATACGAAAAAATGTTATTAAATTTGGGAAAAAAAAATATTTTTAAATAATTTTAAAACTGCTTACTTGTTTCTGTTGTTGTTTTATTATTTGTTTCTTAAAGATATTCTATCATTTTGTTTTAGTATTTAAATAAGTATTTCACACGATGTAGTATTTAATATTACTTATACAAGAAAAATTACAGCAATTAAACAAAAATAACAAGAATTTTAATAAATATTAAAAAAAATTATTAACAAATTTAAAGCAAACAAAATGAAATGAAATATAATGAAAATAATTTTTGCATTACACCATCGAGAGAGGAATAAATTCGTTTGGTTAAAGGGCAAAGTTTGAAAGCTCAAATGTACATACAAAATACAAAAAGCTCTTGTATAAGTCTAAAGTATGTTTTAAAAGCTTTAGCTTAATAATAAGTTTATGGCAGGAGAATCTTAAAATTTTTTTAACCGAAATTAAATAATTTGATTGAATACAGCTATCTTAGCGAATATCTAATAGAAAGCCTTATTTGGACAGCTTTCTATTCTAAGAGAATTTTTAATATTAAATACAAAGAACTAAAATATAAAATTTAACGCATTTATGTATCAAATCCAAAAAATAAATATATCTTTCAAGAAAGCTGATTAAAGCAAAATTTTTCGTAACAGAAATTAGTTAATGCAGGAGCATTTTGAAGAAGGATATCAAATTGGACTTGTATATTGTCTTACAAACCTAAAAGGTTCTTTACAAAAATGTTAATGTAAAATGAATTAGAATAAGTTGTTTAGAGAATTAATTTAAAAATAACAACAAAAGCAATAATAGCTTAAACACACTAAATACATAAAGCTTTAAAAAAACTTTAATATATAATATAATGCGAGTAAAAGCTTTTACTTATTTGGGCAAAACTTCTAAACTAGAAGTCAACTAGAATGAGTAAAAAAAAGATTTTGCAAAAATCATAAAATGAGTTTTTATGCCTTTAAAATGGAAATGAAAGATAAAGCTTTTAATGATATATATGAAAATTTTGTAATGTCTTCAGAAAGCTTTTTTATACAGACCTAAATTTTTTATCGGGCTTTCTTTCTGCTATCGTATACTTTATTCTTCTAATTTCTCTAAACTATAATTTTGATAACCGATTCTGGATCTAAAGTATATAAGGTATTTAACATACAGTTGTAAATATCTATGATTCTGATGGAAGGAAAATTAGATTCTATAATAAAGCTTTAAAAGCTTTAGTATCTGAGCTAAGTATAAAACTTTAAAGCTTTTATGGAAAAAGGAAGCTAAATTTTAAATCAAGCCTTAAAATTATTAAAAATTGTGATTGTATTTGCATAAAACGTTTTCTATAAAAAGAGAAAATTTATTCCAATTTAATTTTGTTGAAAAAAACTTTCTGCAACATAAATAACAACTGCTGCACAGAATGTATTGGAAATATTTTTGTAGAAATATAAACTTTTCTAATAATAATAAATAAACTTATTATATAGAATTAAGCTTAAAGCTCAGTCTGCCTAAAAATATATTAAATTTTTTTTAGACTTTAAGCTTTTGTATTTTTTTCTTAAACTCACAGTAGATAGAACATTTTTCTGCCCTCTACCATAAACCATAAACAATCTATGGATTCTAATTATTTATTTAACTGGGACATTTGAATGCTTTAAACTAATTTATAATTAATAAAACTGAAAATAAAACAAAAAAACAATGTAAAAATGATGAACCAAAAATCTTACTTTGAAATTGTTGGATTTTCTGCGTGTTTATGTGGCTCTCTGAACGTTTCAGAGATGTTATAGTCGTTCGCTTGATTGGCGGTGGTCGCGGTGGTGGCGTTGGTGCCTTCAGTATACCTTTGCGTTGTGAACGTTGACTCGGATTTCGTATTAGCTCGCGGCTCGACACTATAGTCGATGGTATAGATTGTATAACCGTTGTTACGGACTTGTCGCCGGGCATTATAGCGCTGACAAGGCTTACGCCTTGTTCTGTTTGATGAGGGTGATTGATATTTGAGGAAGGCGATATTAAGGTCATTGATACTGGTAATTGGTGTTGATGTTGTTGTGTTTGTATTAATGATATTGCTGGTGGTATGGCTGGTGTTTGTTGTTGAGCTTGGGCAGTAGTTGTTGTCAGTCCTGTATTATTTGAGATTTGTGAATCAGTGTTGTTGTTGTTGTTTAGAGTATTACTACATGTGTTTGTTGCAGTGGTGTTGGTGGTATTTGAACTACATGCGCTTGTTTCAGTTTTTGTTGCTGTTGTTTTAGCGCATTTTTTGTAAGTAACTAATTGTGAGTGTTAAAACAAAAATCGAAAAATAAAATAAAACAATTTAAAGCAAAATAAAATGAATTTTAAGCCTTAATGAAAAAAAGATTAAAAAAAATGAAGTAAAATTAAATTAAAATAAAAAATAATAATTATTACCACTGCCACTGCTGCGTATGCCTTTCAAGCGATGTTCGGTACTAAAGGGAGATTTGGTAGAATGCTGTGTCGTGGCCTCTGAACGTTTCCAAAATTTGCCTCCCAATAAACCCACATGACTTCGTTGACTATCACGACAGCCATCAGATTTTGTTGTTCTTTTAAAAAACATACTGGTGAAAAACAGTTCAACTTTTTTCAAATTCGACACTTTCACATTAGCATGTGAAATTTCCTTCAATTCGGGGGGAGTTTGCAAATTTCTTTCAATAGCGTCTTCTGCAATGTCGCCTTCATTGTTGCCTGTCGCTGGTGCTCTAGTCAATTCTACACTGTTGATTTCCTGTGCTGGCATGTCTGTAGATGTGTTTAAATTTATTTCTTGTTGTGTAGTTGTAAATGTCAAATTTGTATGTGTTGCTGTTGTTGTTTTTGCCTGTTTACCTCTTAAAGGTAAGGTATGACATAATGATAATTGCTGCTGTTGTTGTGTGTTGCTGCTATTGTGCTCATTAGCCTCCACCTTAAGTGCTAAATCTTGTTGGTCATTTGATAGTTGCTGTTGTTGTATTTTAGCTTGTCTACCAATACGTCCTAGAGTCATAGTTGTAAAAGGGGAGTTGGTTGAGGATTGTCGTGTGACATTGAGTAATGTTGTCTGTGTATTATTTGCCGCACTATTATTAAGTGTTGATGAAGACACCGAACTGTCATTTAATGTCGAGCCTGTCAAATTAGCCAGTGTAGCAGTCGGTTTTAAAGTCATGCGATTAACAGCTAAATTTTCTTTAGTATCACTGCTTACATGCACCATAACACCGGGTCTCAGTGGCCAGCGGGGTGGTGATTTGGGTACCTGTGTGCTGCAGCGTACACTTAAAGGGGGTGTGGTAACTACAGTTGTTATTTTCTGCGGTAATGTCGAAACTGTAACAACAGTATCTGTTGTAGCCGCGCAAGAACTACTACAATTTGTTGTTGCAGTCGCTTTAGTGGTTGTTGTGCTATTTATTATATTGTGTATTATTTCAGTATTATTTGCATTATTATTGTTGTTAAAAGTGCTACTACTACTATTATTGCTACAAGTTACTGTTGTTGCTGTGGCATTTAAATGCTTTGTAAGTGTGGGCGTTTGTATGGGTGTAGTTATGCTTGTTGTTGTTGCTGCTGGTGTTTGTATGATTATGGGTGTTGCCTTAACGTTGGCATTATCCTGGCATTGTACGGTCATAGCCGGCAGTAACATATTGCTTATAATAGGCACCTTTAGTGTATCGGGCAATACCGTATTGGCTGATAACACTTGTGGCATATGAGGTTGATACGATAAAACACTTTACGTTTATTATCATAGATTTTAAACGTTTTTTTTTTTTTTTTTATAAAATGGCAGTTTGATGAAAATGATAATCATGTTGTTGATTTTTGTATTTGTGGTAGTGATTTTATGTTTTTTTTTTCAATTTGTTAAAAATATTTATATAAAAAGCATTTACAACAAGCCACAACAGTTTATTTATAAGTTTTTTTAAACACATACAACATACAGAGGTTAACACAAGCCAAAAATTATATACATTTTGGTGCAATTACATTGAATATGCAAAAAAAAAATGAAACGAAAAAAAAGAAACATTAAAAATTATAAATTAAAATCAAAGAATAAAAATAACTAAACAAATTAAATAATTATCTATACAAAAAGCTTGAAAAAAAAGAAATTTCAAAGAACTTTGTGATGCTGCCATTAGGATAGATTTTGGATCTGCTTTAAAAACTTTTTAATCAATATCCAACAAGAAAGATGACATATAGGAACATTATTGTATTTTGGAGTTTAAAATACTAAATGCTTATACAAGTATTGCGCTAATGCACATTTGTCCGTTCGTCTGTCTGTACGATCTAAGTTCGTAATTGGTAAGTTCAATAGGAAAGCTGGTCAGTTCATATATCCTTTGAGAATCTTAAAATATTTAAGTTTAATAAAAATTCAAGAACGTGTTGTCATGCTCTAAGTTTTGTAGTCTGCTGCATGTATTCCTATACAAGGGTAATTCAAATCTATATATATAAAAATCAATGTGTGTTTGTATGTTTATTTGTGCTTTATAGACGGTTAAACGGCTGGACCGATTTCCTTAAAATTTGTACAGAATCTTTCTGTATGTCTGGAAGGAACTATAGGCTATACTTTGGTTTAAAATTGTAAGTGGGCGGGGTGCCACGCCCTATTAAAGAATGAGTACTAAATATTATATATCACGAAAGTTAATGCAGCTATAGTCTTCAAATTAAGTACCGTAAACTTTGATATCCACACAAACATTTGAGTAAAAAATGGACGGACTTTCAATAGTAGGCGTGGTCACATGAATTAAATACTAAATTTTGTATATTTGGAAAACGATATCGATTAGAGTACTAAAATTTTGCAAGAACAAATTTGACACCCAAATAAACATTTCTGGAAAAAATGGGTACATTAGAAATAGTGGGCGTGGCAGCTCTCATAGCAATTGAATACTAAAATTCGTATATTCGGGAAGCGATAATAGTCAGAGTACCCAAATTTTTCACGAGAAGCTTTAACATCTATATGACTATTTTGATAAGAAATGGATGCTTTAGTAGTAGTGGGCGAGGCGCCTGTCATATGAAATAAATACAAAAATTCGTATATCTGGGAAGCGATAATAGTTAGAGTACCCAAATTTTTCACGAGAAGCTTTGACATCCATATGACTATTTTGATAAGAAATGTATGCTTTAGTAATAGTGGGCGTGGTACCTGTCATATGAATTAAATACAAAAATTCGTATATCTGGGAAGCGATAATAGTTAGAGTACCCAAACTTTGCAAGAGACACTTTGACGTCTATATGATTATTTAAATAAAAAAATGGTTGATTTAGTAATAGTAGGCGTGGAACTTGCAAAATAAATATATTTTTGAACTATAAAATTTTTATTTCATTACGATGGTGGTGGCGAAGCACACCGGGTATTAGCTAGTGTGATATAAAAATACGCTTTTTTTCATATATTGTCAACCAATTTCTTATCTACGTGGTTGTCATTTAACATAGTGACAGGTATAAAATTTTTAATTTTAGTGAAGATTTAAAAAAGAATTCACACACATAAATCACTTTAACCCCTATAATAATTCCCCTGTCAGATCAGATCATGTGGGTGTGGCGCAAATATTAAATAACAGAAAGAGTTGCTTTATGGTTTATATCTGACATATCTAAATTGTGCTTGACCTGCTGATATTACTTTCAGTTTAAGCTAAAAACAAAAGTAATTTGCAACTGTATTTTTTATGTGTATTTAATTAAAAAGAAAAATTTTATAAAGTAATAAAAGTTTGGTTTTAAAGTTGCCCTACAAAGCAGCTCCTTTAAATATTAAGCGGGGTACAGCTAAGTTGTTCCTGACTATACGCATGAAAACTTAAATCAGTTTATTTTTCGACATTTGCAAGAACTCGAAATTTTGCAGGTTTAAAATTTAGACCCTAAACTAGTATGAGATCCAAGTTTTGGATGTTTTGGAACCAAGGCGAATTCATACAGTTGAAATTATCAGCCAGCAAATGGGGAAGTATTTTGGAGATTCGCCTTGATTTCACTTACTAATGCAGGGATGGAAAATGAGATTTTGGTTTCGGTATTAATCAGTTAATTTTTATAATAAATGTACCAAGCTTTTGTATGTTTGTTGCTTTTGTACCGTTTGTAATGTGCTTCACCAATATATATCCATTTTTATATCAAATTTGATAAAATTTAACATATTTTAAAAATTTTTCCATCACAGGTGTACGAATTGGCCTTGATAGAAAACATCCCCTAGAAAATTGTTTTGTTGTATCAATTTGCCGTTGCATGTATGAATATGCCTTGTTTGGAACGTTTGGAAAAAAAAATCATATTTATGAGCCATCTTGTCTCATGTTCTATCAAGTGTATAACTTAAAATGGGGCATATCCTTATAATGCGATATTTGTTTTCTTTTGTTTTTTTTTAAGTTTTAAAAATAACAAATTTTGTACCAACGAACTGACATATGTTTTGCTTTACTTTTTAATTTTTAAAAAAGTACCACTGAAGTACACTGATATCTCACTAAAGCTTATGGTATTAATATGCGATTAATGGTTTGTGCTCATAAGTGATGATTTCGACACTGATAGCAAAGATTGCCTATCTTATTCAAAAAAGGTTTAAAGGCCAAAGATCAAGAGGCACTATTCCATGTAGGTTGCCGTCAGCCTCAATCAAAGCTACTCATATAGCACTTTTAATGCGTTTAAGAACAATAGAATTCATCTAAAGGCAGTGAAAAGGGGCGCCATACGTATATGCATGATTTTGCTTGAACGCTATAAAATAAAATTATTTTGTTATTACTTACGATAAATAATAGATCTAAAACGAAAAGCCCAAGCATTGGACAAAGTACAGTTGAGCTGTCACAAACAATATTAAGGTAATTCTCCGTATTGGGTGGCATCAAAAGGGTCCAAACTCTTATGAGCTGCTGCAAGCTGACAAGAGCATTGCAGGAAACGTTAACCCAAGCATTAACCTTAATATTTGATCATGACTATGCTTTTCCACATGTAGCAATATCCATAAAAACTATATATTAGATGAAATTGCACCGGACAACTAATATTTCTGTGTCAATAAGTATAAACTGCTTATGCCTATTTTTATATTTTGTCAGAAAAATCACTAAAATTTTTGAGTTGATTTAAAAAAATTGTTTCCTTTTAAAATAAAAACTATTTTATGCGTTTTTCGCTGCATAATTTAAAGAGCATAAAAATTTCCGTGGATTTAGCTAAGTTATAAGTTCAGAGAAGTAATTATTTTAAACAATATTGTTATTTAAATAAAAAAAAACATGGGCAATAAGTTTTTACGCTAAAACTTCCTATAAAGTAGTTAAAAATTGCTTGATAGTAGTTTTGAATTCCGGGATTACAATGATGTGATCATCGCAATTATAGCTTATGTCGAATTAAGCAATTTTTCCTTTTAAGCAAAGATTTGTTTCGATCAATGAAAAACGCTCTCTATCTGGGATCAGTTTCACTTCAGAACAGGTTATGGGGTATTGGTTTCATTTGCTCTCGGTCTGAAACTATGAGCAGTTCATTTGACGCGAAATTCATACGTTGCCAGAGAGATGGGAAAAGGTCTTAGCTCACAATGGCCAATACTTGATATTTTATAAATATTGAAAAAATCTTACACTTTAAGGTGCTATGTTTAATAGACTTTTCCTAATTTTTATATCCATGTCAATTAATCGGATTTGACTGATTCGTTCAAAGTCGTCATAAAAGGGGAATTTCTTGACATGTTAATAAAGATCTCCATATCAAGCAGATACATTTTGTTGATCACTACAGAAACTCTATGCAAAGAGTCCAATATCTACCTGCAGAGTCATACATTCTCCAATAGGCAAGTTAAACTGCAAAATTTAAAACTAACGGTAAACATTGCAAAATTAATTTGTGCCTTAAGGGGTATAATCTTTGTTCATACACTTAAGAAATCTAGTAGTTTAGCAATACAGAGCTCATATAAAGAAAGCTCTTTCGGTTGGCTTAACACTAAACTACACCAAATTAATTCGTAGATTTTTATATGAATATGAGACATGGAATGAAACAACTCGAGAGATATGCTCTGCGAAGCCTTTGTAAACAAATGCAAATGCAGTCTAAATACTCAAAAAATGTTATCTTAAGCAGCTTATACGCGGCATGTTTTATGCAGCTAACTTGGTAAATTTGTATCCATATGTAATTTTTTATGTCTGCCAAAATTGTTTTATAACACTAAACCGCAGCTGACTGTTTTCTGACATCAGAGATTTCTGCCAACAGCTGATGTTAAATGGCTTGTCAGAACAAATTAGAGCACGCTCTAGTTAAATTGTTGTCAGATGACTTACCACATGTGTTTTACAGAAGTAACGTTTGAATGCTAACACACGACATGTACGTCTTAAGGAATGGGGAATTTCAGATGTAAAAAACATACCGTGTATTAGCTGCTTTACGCTGTGCATGTGTTTATCTCGTTCGTATATTTGAAGCATTTTTAAAATGTTTTAATAGTATTCGTTTCAATATTTTTGTGTAAAGTTAAGTCATTCGGTTACTTTAGTTATTTTTTTCCAATAATTTATTCAATGAATTAGAGAAACGAGTCGGATGCAAGGTTGATTTCTTAAGCTTTTCTTGACAACAATCTAGGTAATTTTTTTGGCGATCTGTATTTAGATTACATTTTCTTTCAGGGGCAAAATGATATAGGTTCTTGGCAAAAATTCACTAAAGTAATTGATTGATCAATCTCTAGTAGTCGTTTAGAGTGGGGTCAATCGATTACTTTAGCTCAATTTTAACAACAATCAAGATGTTAATTTTTCGAAATTAAACGAACTAGTATTTTGAAAAAAAAGACAATTAACTAAGGTAACGAGTCGGATACAAGTCACAAGTCATATATTAGATTTTAAAGACTTTTCCTGTTTTGCCGTTCTTATTTTATTTTGCAAGATTACAGCTTTTTATTCCTATTTGACCACACTTTTTTATGTTCTTTGAAATTTCAAATTTTTTCTGTGTTTAACTTTTTAACAAATTATTGTATATACTTCATTTAGCGATAAAACAAATTATATTTTTTTAAACAGTTGAAAACTTGCTTACCTGTGTGTAGCACTCATTGAAACATCAGTACGATCTTTAAGTTATTAACAAAATTTTCAAAATTGTTTCAACATTTTTTTTTTGTGTATTCAAATAATTAAAAATATCAGACGAAGGTGAGAATGTGGTGAACAAATTCAATAGTTGTTTATAATTTTTATGCAACAAAGTAGTTTTTATTAATAAATAATTAACAGTCGTTTTTCATGATTAGAGTGTTTATTTAATAAATTATGTTTTTTATACATTTTTTTTAAATTTATTTTTCAGTAACAAGCAAATAACGGGTAAAAAAAACAAAACAAAAGTAAAGTATGAAATTTAATGTAAACATTAAAATAGAAAAAAAACGCACACACATACATATGTATAACAAGTAAAAGCCATTACAGATTTTAAACAAACACGCGCACGAGAATTAGTGTTTTATTAAAACCAAAAAAAATGGAGTTATAGCATAAAGCAAAATGGTGGTTTGGTAAATGTTATAAGTTTATATATTTTGATTTTTGGTATTAGTTGTTGTTTTGTTAATGTTAAATGGATTAAAGTAAATGTTATGTTTTGTTTGAATGAGGTTGATGAGATGAATGGTGGATTTGTTGTATATTTTAGTAAAATTTTATGTAATTTTATTTATTTATTTGTTTTTTTTTTTTTTGATAAAAAGTTTTATTTGTTTGTTTTTATTTAATTAGTTTTCAAATTCATTTCATTATTTGTTAATTATATTTATTGTTATTTTTAGTTTATTGGTATTTGTTTTAAGTTCGTGTATGCAAAGTTAATGTTTATGTTGTATAGAATTAAAAAAATATATATGTTTTGTTTTTATTTTAATTGATATAAGTGTGTAATATTTTTTTCCAGTGTATTTTGTTAAATTGTTTTTATTGTTGTTGATGATGTTTGATGTTAAAAATTATAGTTTGTGTTAATTTTTGTTGTAGTTTTTTTTTTTTTTAATTTAACAAAAATATTTATTTGATGAGCCGTTGCGCACAGAAAAAAGCATTTTTTTTGTTTTGTTAAAAAAAACCAAAAACATCAATATACAATTTTTTTCGATTGGTTATTTACAGTTGCAACACATAAGCAGAACACAACACAAAAAAAGCGTTTGAAAAAAGAGAAAAAAAAGTATAGATTTTTATATTTAATTAATTGTTGAAAACAAATTTAAATATGTACAATACATTTTTAAAAAAGTATGTGAATGATTAAATGTAAGTGAATAAATTCAAATTAAATAAAATTTTTATAAAAAAAGAGAGATGCAGAGAGTTGACCTGGCAAAAATATTCAAAAACAGAACAAAAATACTTAAAGTTAAATATTAAATTATGTTTAATAGAAGAAAAAATTACTGATTGTCTAGGACACCTTATTGATCAAATCTGTATTACAGTTCGCACTATATGAATCCTGTCGAAGTTAATTTTTTTAAACTTTATCTAACACTGGTTAGAGTTCCATTAGGTCTTCGTTAGGTGACTTAGTGCTCTTAAAACTTATATTCTGATATTCTGATATGTCCAAAACTTAGGCTTGTGGAAAGGTACTGGGCTCTTGTAAAAAAGGAATTGAAGAACACAGGAAAGGTGTCCCAGAAAATGTCCGTTTTTAAAGGTAGATGGACCACCTCCTCCAAAAAGGTAACAGAAGCAATTAAAAAATTTTTAATGGAAGGACTTGCTAAACAAAGTCAATAATTTTGTAAATACGAAATAATAAATTAAGAGTTGTACGATTTGAGTTTTATTTAACTTAATGCAACTAAACATTTTTTTCGATACACTCCTTAGAAGTAAAGTAGAAAATGTCAAGTAAAAATTAAAAATTTTAAAAATATTCGAATTAAAAACTCGCAGATAATGGAACAAGTCAAAGATTTTTTCAATAAATGAAAGCAAAAATATTTTAAAATTAACAGTGAAAGTGTCGGCCAAGGTATATTAAATTAGGTAGCCCAAATTCATCAGCTGCTACTTTCCATATGTCAAAATTCCATACAATTGCTTTCTACTTCTCTAATTTACAATTGTCAAACTTAAATATAAAAATAAAATTCTATCGAAAAATCCTCTCTGAATTGTTATTACCTTATATAAAGGGAGATTTTTTAGCTATTTTATTTTTGGCAACACTGGTTTAAGCAGCTGACGCACGTTTCGTGTTTTGTTGAACTGTCGAACATCTTCAGTTTGGTGTATAATTTAACCATTAATCGTCTTACAAACGAACAACACTTGCAAATTATTAAATTTTATTATCAAAATGCGTGCTCTGTTAAGAAAGTTCATCGCGCGCTTCTTATCGAAAAATTGTGTTCAGCAACGAAGCTCAGTTTTGGCTCAATGGGTACGTTAATAAGCAAAATTGTCGATTTTGGAGTGAATATCAGGCAGAAACATTGCAAGAGCTACCAATGCATCCAGAAAAAGTCACAGCTTTATAGGGTTTATGGGCTGGTGGCATCATTGGACTGTACTTCTTCAAAGATGATGCGAATCGTAACGTAACTGTGAATAGTGATATCCAACTTTTTTTTCCCAAAATGCAAGAGCTTAACTTGCATGACATGTTGTTTCAACAAGACAGTGCCACTTGCCACACAGCACGCTTAACAATGGACATATTGAGAGGCGAGTTTGGTGAACATTTTATTTCACATTCGGGACCGGTCAATTGGCAGCCTAGATCGTGCGATTTAACGCCTTTAGACTACTTTTTGTGGAGCTATGTTAAAGCTAATGTCTATAAACACATGCCCGCTTTAATTGACGCATTGAAAGACAATATTGAAGCAGATGCCGGCCAAAATGTTGGAAAGAGTATGCCAAAATTGGACTAAGCAGATGGACCATTTAAGGCGCAGTCACGGTAAACATTTGCATGAAATAATCTTCAAACATTAAATTATATGGAACATACTATCGATTCAAATGAAGAATTCATGAATTTTTCTGAATTTGATGTTCTTTTTTAAAATTTCCTATAGCTCTTAAAAAATCACGCTTTAATTACATGTCAACGTTTTCAAAATTTTACACACTAAAAAGTTTGTGTATTAGACCTTTTGTTCAAATCATAGAACCCTCGTAATAATTTTGATTTTTTTTTATTTCAAACACCGTCATTCGTATTTACTTTATTCTTGTATTAAGTACGCCAAAATTCAAATAGTCATTAAATGCTATTTTATTTATATGGTTATTAATGTATTTAAAATAATGTTTGTTTTTTATTTACAAACCTATTTTCAAACTATAATATTTATTGAACTATTTGCTAAAGCATTATTTATAATTATAGCCTTTGTTTTAATTATTAGCAATTTATCTATCGACTGCTAAATTTTATTTGTATCGCGCTCTCTGCTTCTCTATCTCTCTCTCTGTTAGTTTAAAACAGAAAAAACCAGGAATATTAAAATTTATTGCACATAATTATTTAATAAACGTATAATGATTATGTTTTTATAATGTTTATATTTATTTAATTTCATTAAATAAGTTTTAATTAAAATTAGTATAAATTTAGATTTTTTTTGGGCAATACATCATGCATTTATAATGAGTTTTTTTTTAGGACAAAATGACCATTTAATTTTGAGCAGTGGGTAGGCATTAAGGGAGCGAGCAAAAGGAAGCATCATTAAAAATACATGCATTATAAACAAATTAAAATAATGTTAAATAAATTAAATATTTTTTTTTTAAGTAAGTTGGAAAACAGATGTGGCACTTATTACGAGTATGTGGTTTAGATGCGTAATTAGAGGGACATTGAACATTTTTAAGCTTTATTGAAATTTTATGTTAAAGGAAGTATAAGATATTTTTTTTATAAGGGGAATATGGTTAAAACAAATTATTGCAACTTTTAGAATTTTAGAATATTAGAATGCCCTGAATAGCCTTTTAATATTAAAATTTTAAAGTTAAGAAATATTTAATGTAGCTTTTAAGTTTTTTTTAAATAAAACAATATTAGGAAACTAAAATATTATCGGAAAACTTTCTTTAACATGCTTAATTTTTTACAGAACATTCCGAGAAAGCCATGCAAAAGCTTAAAAACTTAATAAAAACTCGTTAAGAAATAGTCAAAAAATTTGTTAATTTGAAATCATAAAATAATCAAACAAAAACCAAAAACGTATACAAACAAAACAATACAAAAAAAATAATAAAAAAAGATAAAATAAAATAATAATAATAATTAAAAAATTAAAACTAAATTAAATTAAACCCTAAACCTTTAATATAATATTCTTTAAATCTAATTCTGATTTGTTTATTAGAATAGTATTCATATTTTTTTTTTAAGTTGGGAATTAATCTCTTTTAGTTTGATGAAAAACTTAATACAAGGTACTTACATTTATCCTGACGTCTACGGCGACGGCAAATGCAAATAATAATACAACAAATAATAATGACCGCCAGCAATAGGATCAATATGCTGACCACCAAAATGATTAATGTTGTTGTATCCCAGCGCTGCCACCAAGCGAGTTGTTCTAAATATTTAAAGAAAAGACAACACAGATATTAGAACATGACGTATAAACATAATTCAGCAAAAACTTAAAAAATATATAAATAAAAAAAAACAATTAAAAAACAAAAAAAAAACAATATCAATAGGATTTGAAACATGCCCTTAGATCTTGCCAGGTAATTTCTTTAAGTGTATTTACAGTGTTGATTGTAAACAAATAACACACTGGCATATTTTTAGGGAATTATGAAATGAAAGGAATCGTAACTTGCTTTAAAAAAAATAATATTTAAGTTTGATTTATAGTTTGAAACTTTTTTTTAACAATCGTTTTAATTAACGTTTTATTATTTCATTATTTAACCCAAAACTGTATAGTGTATTAAGTGGGTATGTAACAGTTCAGTCAGTCTAATATAATATTTCGAATGTTGTAGGATATATTTAAGCAGTAGAGGCTTCATTTCAAACAATTTTATTTTGTTATTTACGAATAACAAGAATATTCTTGATATCTAAATTGATTTTGAGAATAAAAGAATCTAGGCACAAATAAGGGTCTTAAAATACATACGGACTTTTTAAAAAGAATATGCAAACCAGCCCTTTAAAAAGTGTGCAGATCTCTAAAAATCCATTAAGCACTTTCTTTTTCTCTTTTCACCTTAAACGTACGATCTATACATTTCTACAGTCTATGGAAAAACCAGTCCCAACGGAAGCTAAGGAGGAATATTTGTACGAACATTTTTTCAAACATAGAATTAAGGGCCAGAACCGACGATGTTCTAAATCTTGTTCAAATAGCTTAAAAGAAATTCAGGTTGATCAGCCGTATCCTTAAGATACCAAGTGACCACGTAACGAAAACAGAAATATCGTGAAATCCATAAGGCATCAGGAGAACGGCTAGATCCACTAATACCTAGAGGCAAATTACGACATACGAACATGATCGAAATTTGAAAATCTTTATTAGATTCTCTCTACCTAAAGCACAGCGAACTCGATCGTTCAAGTAAAATTTCGATCGTGATCGAATGCCGTAATTTGGCCCCTGGAAAAGACAAATAGAGTCGGAAGCTGGCTAAGTAAGAGTTACCTGGGGGTAAGTGATGTTAAAGCTGCAAGTAGGTAAAGTCAAAGTTTTATACAGTCTACTTCATTGTCATGTCGACAGTATATTCCATAGTCTTTTCTTTGCTGTATACGTTGAATCTTCAAAGGCTATTTCCAATTCATACTAAACGCATGCGATGGAGTGATGTCTTTAAGGCCTCTCTCAACCTGAACTTTTCATTATATGCCTGTTATTTTAGACATTATTGCAATATCTGCATTATCTATGAATATTTTAACTACCGTACGGTTCTGTTCTGATCGAAGTATGGGGCTATCACTTTATCTGTTGTTTATTAGTGGCGTTTCATGTCTTAGGTACGTAAAAATATGATGTGTTACTCAGTATCATGTTCATTAAGGTAACTTTTATAGCTAGGTGAGTAACCATGTCTTAGTCGCAAAATCCTTATTCTTTTTATTGTATCTGTGCCTTTACAAAAACTGGGTCAATTTCCTCATGTACATAATGCCTTCCGTAATTGGAAAACATTACCGTGATCTGGAGGGTAAAAGTTTTTACCTCTAGTTCGGCTAATATAATAGAAGATCATTTTAGTTTAGTAACCAATAATAAAATCTTCTGTATAAGAATTAATACCTTGGGTATTCTTCACTCTAATTATTTTATCCTATTAATTTTTTTTTATTATGGTGACACAGTTATAGTTTTCATATCGCGTTGGGATATTGTCACAAGTAACATGCGAGATATTTTCTACCTTCTGTCTGGCTAATGTATATTCTGACTATTAGTGTATTTTAAAATTATACGGTCTATTTATTAGTTTGAAATTTAGGTAATAATTTTTGTTGTAAACCCTTTATAAAGTTGAGGCTGTAGCCCATATTCGAACCAATATCAATGTCTGATTTAGCATAACAAAGTATATTCTATAACGTAAAGTCCTGTATAACATTCAGATTATAGTCCAGTACATATTAAAGTACTTCGTCTAGCTCCTAGTTTAGTATTTGTTTTATAACTAAGTATATACCGTTATCTAACAGTTAGTCATACATATAAAGGGTGATTTTTTATGCATTAAGTTTTTCGGGCTGGCAGCACTGGTTGGTAGTTGTGTCCAAACTACATCTGTAAAAGTGAAAAGTGTTCAGTATACTCTGCCATTTCTTCATGGAGAAACTCACAAACGAGCAATGTCTGCAAATCGTTGAAATTTATTATCAAAATTCGTGCTCTGTGAGAAATGTCCATCGTCATGTCATATCGAAAAATTGTGTTCAGCGATGAGGCTCATTTATGTGTTAATGGATACGTAAACAAGCAAAACTGTCGCATCTGGGATAGGGAACAGCCACATGCCGTACAAGGGTTACCGATGCATCCCGAAAAAATTACAGTTTGGTGTGGTTTATGGGCTGGTGGCATCATCGGTCTATTTTTCTTCAAAGACGACCGTGGAAGAAACGTTACCGTCAACGGCGAACGATATCGAGCCATTATACGTGACTTTTTTTGGCTAAATTGGCTGAGTTGGACTTGGTTGATATGAGGTTCCACAAGACGGTGCCACATACCACACAGCTCGTGAAACAATGGACATATTAAAGTATGAATTTGGTGAGAAGGCCCTGTGAGTTGGCCGCCAAGATCATGTGATTTGACGCCTCTTGACTATTTCTTGTGGGCTTATGTAAAGTCGTTGGTCTATGTGGACAAGCCATACACAATTAAAGACAAAGAGTATAACATAGCACGTGTTATTCATGAAATACAGGCCGAAATTCTCGAAAAAGTGGTGGAAATTGGACCTTACGAATGGACCATTTGAACCGGAGACGCGGGCAACATATACTTGAAGTTATTTTTAAAAAGTAAATGGCAAAGACAAATTTATCGATTCCAAAAAAAAATTTTGAATATATGATGTTTAATGTTTGAGCGTTTATTAGAGTTTTTTAAAAAATACGCTTAAAAAATCACGCTTTAGTTTATATTCTCACTTCAATGAAAAATTTACCTATTTGTTCCAAACAAAACTGTTGTCCAAAAAAACATTTTTTATCTAATAGCTTCCTACAGCACGTTTTATTAATTAGTAGATAAGGCATTTAAATTCTAACTTAACGGTTAACTAAGCGTACATTACATGATATGGCAACTCATTTCAACTTTGTCAGGCTATTCAAGCTGAGAGCTGTGCGGATAAAACCTTTTCTCTGTTTGAAAAAGGGAGTCATAAAACTAGAATCAACAAACAATTTGTCCGGATAAAAATTTTTTTCGAAACAATTTTTAATTTTTTACCTACATTCTAGTCTACATCTATCCAGCTGATATAAGTTTATTCTCTAGTCATCATGTCTACCATATCTTGCTACCAAATTTTGTCATTATTTTTTATATCCTTAAAAAGAAGTTTAATTCCTTCCCTTAAACCAATTTTAACTTCAAACTTATAACATTTCATTAAATATTTAGTCACTTTTTATCAATGGCAACATGCTAAGTCATATTTAATATTTTTATTTTTTATTTCTTTTTTTTTTTTTGTGTGTTAAAAGCAAATGTATTGCATTACATTTTCCCTTTTATACCTTAATAATTTATCAAATATGACAGCAATTTTTTTGTTACTTCTTATTCGTGAAATGAAATAAAGTACTTTGGTTTTATGTACTGCATAGTACTGGCATTTGTAAAATCGTATATATAAAAAGATTTTCTTTTTCTGTTCGACTATTTTGTTTCATATTCAAAATGTAAGCAGCAAATAAAGTAGAAAAGCTATCCCTAAGGAGTTTTAAGTAACAACCCAGTGACACTTGATTGTTAGCTGTCGTTCTGTGACAATATGAGACAAAAGGTTAAATCGATAAAGCAATATTTTTATAAGTTTTTCAAAACCATTTAAAAGTTTGGCTGTTTATATTTTATGTGTTAAAAGTTTGAGAAATTTTATACAAAATTTAAAAACATTTTATCAGGTTAACCTCGTTTACAATATTACCACACCATTTGGCAGTTTAAAAGTTTTGCCTGGTTATGGACATTTTTAAAATCCTCCACAACAATAAGACTTTTTGTCATATCTGTACTTTCGGCACTGTTTTTTACACTCATACAACATAAATATGAACTGTCTAGTAGTATGCAAAAATTTCCGTCATTTGTAATAAGAAACTATTTGTAAAATGTATGCATTTTTATGATCGTATGTACTTGTCAAGAGTTAAGGTATATGTTGGTATTTATTAGGGTAAAGAAGTGAGTAAGAATCAAATGTCTTTTTATTTAAAATGTCATTTAAAAAACAAAAAACGAAAAGGTGTCAAAATACATTAAAGCAAGGGTAAGTAGAAAGGGATTATAGTTTTTCTTTGAAGTAAACAAAATAAGTAAAAGAAAACAAAAAATAAATTTCTTCAACTTAAAAATAAAAATGTAATTTTCACTAGCAAATAAAGAAAAATATATTTATTTCTTATTCTAAATTTATGGAAATTTATAAAATTTTCATGATGGCTACTTACTTCTAAGGCGCACTGTATTTTAATATTAATTTATTTTTTCAAGCATTATTAAGCAATCAAGGTAAGCATGTTTGTATTTTACAATTTTTAGTATTTTATTTTTGCAAAAAAGCAGTTGAGAGGGGAAACAAGGAGAAAAGGAGAGTTAAAATTTTTATATATTTTTTGTAATTCTTAAAGTAAAATAGCTTAAGATATACTTAAAATGGAAAAGGTTTTTCGAGAAATACTTTAATATTATTACCAACACCAAGAGTAAGTCAAGAACCATATTTTAAAGATTAAACTCATATTTTATTTAATGGTTCAAGTAGCACAAAGCTGCAAGTTTAAAACTACAACTCTTCCTAACAGAAGCAAAATATAAAATAAATTTTTAAAACATTTTTTTTAAGTAAAACCAATTTGACTGGCTTTCAAAGCTAAGCTTTACAAGTTAGTTGTAAGCATTTCTTGTGACAATCTTTAATTTGTATTTATAAGCTAAGAGATGGCAGTGTTTTCCACAGACAAAACAAAATCTTATTAAAATTCGAAACAAATAGAAATAATAACATGTTTGGAATTCCCTTAATAAATTTAGAGCCATTATTAAAACTTGCCATTAGTTAAAGCTAGGATTTTTGTGCCCGATAAATAGCTTAGCCTTATTACAACTTTCATTTTTTATTTTAATTATTGTTAACAATAATAATATTTAATAGAAAAAAAATTATAAATGAAGGCTTTATAATGCAAAGCCATTTATCGGTCAGAAAAAATCCTGCCTTTAACTAGCGGCAAGTTGTAATAATGGCCCTTAGCGTTACAAAGTAAATTTGCTGTCAAATAATGCAATTTTAATAACCTGTGTATTAAGAGAATTTAGCCTGCAAAAGCACTTACGCCCCATTATTGAATCGAGGACAGTAATGTTAAATGCTCTTTTATACTGTTAATAATAGCATGGAGCCTGCAGAAGCACTGCCGAAAAGTCACGGCCCATTATTGAATCGAGGGCAGCACCGTTAAATGTTCTTTTCTACTGTTAATAATACCATGGAGCCTGCAGAAGCACTGCCGAAAAATCACGTCCCATTATTGGATCGAGGGCAGTACCGTTAAATGCTCTTTTCTTATGTAAAGTTTTCTTTTACTCTTTGTTGAGCCAAACAACAAATCTTTTCGGTCTTTTGTTACAAAATATACACAATTTTAACAAAAATATTCTGACATTGTTCAAAGTATAAGCCTTTTAACACAAGAAAAAATAGATTCTTGTTCACGTTACGTTATAACTATGTCTCATCATTGATTTCTGCGACGTTTATCAAATGGCTATTTGTGTGGAAAATTACAGTACTTATCGAATCATATTTCATGATTTAAGGGTTAAATTTTAATTTGTCATCATTTGACATTTTTTAAGCAAAAATTTTTTAATTTTTAACCATAACATGCTGCATTCCTAAGAATGGAAATTTTACCATAAAAGTGGAGAAAATCTTACTGTGTTCATTCGAAAAGTTTGAGCAGATTTTTCTCACATCTGGCTAATTTTGTAACTCACGTTACTGTAGCGGGTCATTATGATCATATTTGCAATGAACATTTCGATCGCCTTGAATCGGCCCTTTTGGCTTTTGAGTTTGCTACTCATTAGGTCAACTTCAGACTAACAGGTTTCTATGTCTAACTGTACACTGTAACCTTTAATACCATTTGAACAAAATCGCTAGGTTGAATGTTGTGTCCTGTAGGTTTTGCGTCTTCAGTATTGTACTAGAAGATTATGTTTTTTAAAACCTTAATACCCCACGCTAGTGGGCATTTAGAATTCCCTTCCGCATAGGGTATTGGGCTTTATTTAAGACCTTAAATTATAGGTAATTTTCTGCCTGCACAAAATACTTATTTGGGCGTTGCATTTGGGCAGATTATATACTGATAGTACTACCAATTAAAAAAAATTTTGCACAAGTTCAATCCGAATAACATTTTTCATTACTTCTAATCTATAGTGCAAGAGAAACCATTCTTTATGTCACCCTTAATCCAAAATAATTTATCAAAAATGATGTTCTTTAAAACAAATAAATAAACAATTCCTGAAAACAAACAAACAAACAAACACAACTCATCAAGCATGGGTCTCTTCTAATGCGTTCCAGGCACTTATTGGATCTGAGTGAAATTTATTTATGTATATGTATATTCGTATAAACACTTGATATCCAATGATATGTTAATGGTTAAATCATGCCAGTTTCACCTAAATTGAACAGCATCATCATGGATTGAACCCGTGCATTCACTTTTTCTTTTTAATGTTGTTTTTTGCTGGGTACTACTACAACTACTGTAGCAAACAAACGCAATATATATAGCCGGGGTATAGCAAAGTGCTTAAAATAAATCTTGAATTCTCAGTTATGCAACACTTAACATAAAGATCTTCATGCTTAAAAAGTTTTAGATAGTTTAAAAATTAAAACTGAACGACCATCGTATGAAGGCATTGTTTGTAATTTGACTTTTTTAAGATCTAAACAAAAACATCGGAAGTAAGAAGGGGCGATTATGAAAGCAAATTAAATTAAACATTGAATTCACAAAATCATAAAAAGTCCTTCTAAACCATTACATATAAAGAATATGCCTGCATGGTTCGGTTTGTGTATAGGCAACATCGAAGCATATTTCTTTGCAAATTAAAAGAAACTGCAGAAATCCTTGGTGTTACAAAATCCTGATAACACATATTTTGTGCCCTCAGGTGTCTAATATTGAAATCAAATTCATACACCTGGCTATACAATTCAGTAGTAGCATGAGAAATATCCGAGTCGCATAATGTATTTGACAATGTCAGTTGACCGCCTGGTTCTCGAAATATAAAGCATATGATAAACTGGGGTAGCATGAACAAACCACTAGCTAGCAACAGCTGCTCTAAAACATAAAAATCGAAAGTAAATTAACGAAATAAGCAAGTGTTGTTGCAAAATTTGCTGAAAAAAATTGTAAAAAGTTCGGACATTTTGAATAAAATTATTTTCCATTATTAGTTCCCAGTGATTGATTAATATTGTTCCAGTAAAAAAAAAATCAAGAAACTCATAATAAAGTTTTTTTCTCTTGTCAATAAAGAAGTTGTTGACATATTCATATATAAGACTAGCCAAACCCGGCGCGCGTTGCTACGCCCCTTAATGAATCAATTTGCATTCTGAATTTTTATTGAATATCAAGTGCAAAAACCTTAAAATTATAATTATTTTTATGGGCGTGGCCCTGCCCACTTTTCTAATAACGAAATTGTAAAGTCATAACAGCTCAATATGTGTGCAAAGTTTCAGAAAAATCGGTCTAGTGCAAGTACCTCAAAATGATACTTTTTTTTATGGGCGTGGCACTGCCCACTTTTCTAATCACGGAATTGTAAAGTCATAACAGCTTAGTGTGTGTGCAAAGTTTTAGAAAAATCGGTCCAGTGCAAGTACCTTAAACTTATAACTTTTTTTTATGGGCGTGGCCCTGCCCATTTTTCTAATCACGAAATTATGAAGTCATGACAGCCCAATATGTGTGGAAAGTTTCAGAAAAATCCGTCTAGCGCAAGTACCTCAAAATTAAAAATTTTTTATGCGCGTGGCACCGCCCACTTTTCTAATCACGAAATTATTTAGTCTTGAGAGCTCGATATGTGTGCAAAGTTTCAGAAAAATCGGCCATGTGCAAGTAGCTTAAAATGATAACTAATTTTTTATGGGCGTGGCCCCGCCCCCTTTTTTCCACCCATAAACACTCCCTGGTATGTGTACAACAACTTACCAAAGTTTGAGCCCGATCGGTTTTACAGTTTTGGAGTCTATAGCTAACACACACACACACACACACACACACAGAGTTTCACTTTTATATATATATTCATATATAAGATGTGTGGTCGGAAAAGCATAAGTTCAACGCAATAAAAAAAGAACTCACTGTTTGAAAGTGAGAGAACACTTGCATATATTAACAAAAACAATAATACAAATAGTTTTTTTTCATAATTTCTTTTACAAAAATTGACATATTGGTTATTAATTTATTCTTAGTTAATAATATTATTTTGTTGAAATTTTACTCAGCCGACTGAAAACGAAGCAATTGAAACCTTTAGCCGCTTGCCTACTTTTTTTGAACAGAGTGTTTTTTGTTTCATGTACAGAATATGAAGACGAATTTTTAAATATTCTTTATTTCAGAAAAACTTTTTACAAACTTTTTAGATTGGTATGAATAATACTGACTTTACAAAAAACTGTTGACCAACAAAATGTTATTTCTATACGACCATTAACAGGTACTTCTATTAAAATATTTTCAACTATTTAAAATTATTGAATAGTTTTTAGTGATTAGCTCATATTAGAATTAAAATGTGATTTCTTTTGGACAATGGCATATAATTTATTTATTTGTTTATTTCAATTCTGTAATATCAAGCCACAAATGCCAATTATAATATATTAAATAGTAGTAACTTAGAATGCTATATTCGGCCGTGACAAATATAATAATACCCTTCTGCAACATGTAAATAAGGATAATGACCACGTCGTATCTTAGCCAAGACTTAATAATATACGCCACTTCGCTTAACTATTTGCGATGCCAAATTTGATTTAGCTGTATTCTAGTATTCATGTTTTTTTTTTTTGATACCTACATTGATGGAATTGAGAAAATATGTTATCCGGAAGGTTGTTTCTGGCGTCATCTTGGATTTTAATCCGTTTACAGCTTATTGTATTCAACTGTCAAGCTGTTTTATTTGATATCAATATTGTGAGGGTTGAAATTTTATGCAATTTCCCTATATTATTTATTTATTTTTATAATGATTTTATCCATTTGTCTCATTGTAAAATTTTAAATTTTTTATGTTTTTTGGTATCTATAATTAAAAATTTTTTGGTTCTCAGCCGGGATTTGAACCATATTTCCTCTTAGTAGTCTACCAAGTTTATGTGGATGTACTGTACAAAAACGGGGTGATCTTTCTTTTCTCTCATATCTCAGTTGTTTAAGGATAGATTTTTTCTATTTTTATGACTATGCGAATATTTCTAATATTTTAATATCACACACACACACACACATCTATATCTATATCTGGCTGACGGACAGGCGGACAATAGAAAATCGACTTCCATACCTATAAGGTTTCTGAAAATATATACTTTATGAGGTTGCAAAAGAATATTGTAGAAATCTAAAACCGAATGACAAACACTTAAATACCCATACACTCTCTATGAATCATCTCTTCATAGCATTTTAGTCTCTCATTTTTTATATATGAAGTTTGACATACGCATGGTACATTTTTGCAGGTAGCGGTTCCAGCTCAGCTAATTATTTTTGTGTGTCCCAATGTTAGTCGAACTCAAAAAGAGATTTCAGTACCAAGAATTGCCAAACTTCATATATAAAAAAGAGAGACAAAACTTACTTTATTTACTGTACTTTTCTTTCTGCGCTATCACCTTATGCGATTACACCATGGACATATGTGGTTACATAAGATGGTTACCTTTAATAAAAATATTTTTGGTTGAGCCATCAGAAATAAAATTAATTTTTGTTAGATGTATAAACCTAGAAATGCTTTCTTCTGCAAACTGAAGCTATCATTGTTGTTTAAATCTGCCAAATATTCTGTTTTAATATAAGTTTAATAATATCCTTTTTAGATTAATGTCTAGTTGCTCTTATATTAAAAAGGATATCTTTTTGCAGGTATTAAACACTTTTCAAATATTAAAAGTAAAGGAAATGCTGGGACTGCCAAAGGGTTTTATATTTCTCTTTAAAATACTTTTTTAAACAAATTTATTTTAAACCAACAACATGCTTAACAATCCAACAGAATCTAACCGAAAATGGCCTTAAAAAAACTTTACCTTTCCACCATATGATGTAGAGCGGAGTCGCTGCAAAAAGCATTAAAAGTTTTACACATTTTTGTTAAAAAAATACACTTATAATAAAGAAAAAGGAACTAAACATATTTATAAAACAAATTCCTTAACTTTATTTATTTTGATTATATTTGTCTCACAAGTTTTTATCCTAAAATATTAAATATTTATTTTAAAAAAATTAAAAAAACCAACCACCAAAAGCTAAATAAACATAATAGAAACGAATTTCTTTTTAAACATTAAAAAGGAAGTGTAACAGCATAGAGAAATCAATTTCCTTTTCCTAATGCAAACATATAAATAAAATCACAACCAATACCCAAACTAACCAACCATAGTTCAACAACAATATAGAAAAATTACATTAAATTTAGAATTGTAAACAAAAAAAAAAAAAAAAAAACAAAATAAAATAAAAAATTACTATTGAACAAATACATATTTGCAAAAAGGAAAAAATAATAATAATAAACTCACAGAATTTGGAAAAAAAAAGAAATCTTATATAATGCTTGTGAAATTTTTCTTGTGCAAACTGAAGAGCGTCAGCTGCTATTTTGTAGGAAAAAATTTTAAGATAATTCTTAAAAAAAAAAGCTGGTTACAATATCCTAATCAAAAAAGCTGCTTTCCTCAAAAACGGAATCATAGAGGAGTGTTAGCACAACGACACACAATAAAAAGGCAGCTCGTGGTTAGAATTCAAACAGCACGTGCTGTAAATTCAAAGTCATGGTGGTTAGAAAAAAATGCTACAGCTGTATGCTATAGACAACAATAACTGCAATATTGTTAGGAGTCTTGTTGCTGTTTCCTTTTAACGCCTTTCAATACACACCCCATATACGGACAGGCACACGGACAGACGCATACAAAACAATTGAACTAAAAACACAGTTTTACAGGAAACTGGCCAAAAGAAACAGCAGTGATCAATACAGAAAGAATTAGGGTTGCCGCCATTGCTTAAAAGAAATATATTTTTATTAATTGAGAAAATATAGAAAATTTTCTAATAATAAAATATCTATCAAAAAAGTTTTCTGTTAAAGAAAGTTTTATTGAAAAAAAAAACGTATTTAAGATATTTATGTAAAAACCTTATTTATAGAAAATTTTTAACAAATAAGCTTCTTACTAAAAGTCAAGCTTGAAAAAAATATTAGTTAAGTTATAACTAAAGAAATACCAAAAATAGTTCCTAAAAATAATATTAAACAAAGATTTTCAATAAAGAGACAATTGATCATAAAGGAGAAATTTAAAAGTTTTTTGCGTTAATATTTAAAAATTGTAAAAGATATGAAATCTATTATTATGTATGTATATCTAATAAAGGGTTCAATGTGGAGAAAAGCTTAAGTTGTGGTAAATTTCGTTCTCACTCACTATAGTAAATATGAATAAGTATGATATGTTTGATTTACAGAATCAATTTCATATAAACTTTTGAGTTAAAAAGATGATATTTACAACACTTGGACATTCCGATTAAAAAGAGTGCTGCTGATGAAACCGTAACTGGTTTCGAAAATGCATTCCACTCGGCTTGTGTCGGGATCAAAACTTAATGTTCCAAGTTTATTCTTTCATTATCACAAATAAAAATTTTATTCCTTCTTATAAAAATAAAAAATTCAAAAAATTAACTTGAGCCAGTTGGGAAATATAATGTAGTCTATTGTAGATATTTATTTATTATTCAGTGAAAATTATTAAACATTTTTTTATTATTTTTAAAATATTTTTACTATTCATTAGATCCGCTAAAACTGTCTTGAATATATCTTGAAACATACAAATTTTATAATGAAATTTTATTTAAGCGTTTTTAATTTGTTAAATTTTTAGTTAAAGATTTAATTAATTTATTTAGACATTTTTAATATATGACTACAGAACGTACCACGTTATTTCAGATCGAACATTGATCGAACACTTTATTAAATGAATTTTTGTTTTGGAAATTTTCTTTAAACAAAAATTTGATTAACTACAATATGTAAATAAAATTTGTTAAAACTAAAGTTTTACTACTTTGGCAACACTCTCTGACAAACACACTTTCTTGTTCAAATACGCAACAGCGTTGTTGTGCTTTTTTGAAAATCCAGTCGTAGCAAATATTGACAGTAATCAGCTTCCGTTTATTCATTTTATCACAGATAGAGCATGAATTTGTTGTCCCTCTATGTAGGAGTGTGTATGTGTGTAAATCTATTTGAATTAAAATTTTTGGTATTGAATTTTTTGCTCCCTTTTTGGTAATATTTTAATACAATTTCAACTTGATTGCTGTTGTTTAAACGCGTTTTTCTGGTTCAATAATTCAGTTGGTTGTTTTGACAGAAAAATTAAAAATTTTTTTATTGTGGCGTGTGTTTCAATATTTGTATTTGTTTTTGTTTTCAATAGAAGTGTTGTATATACTTTGTGGGAAAAAAGTCCAAAGGTTTTAGGTTCCGCTAATTTAAAAAGCTGACAATAAAATGTTTAACCTTAAAATATTTTTTTATTTGTGAATTTTGTTTATCTAAAAATAATATTCATATTTTTGCGATAAAATCAATGCCTTTTGTTAAGTTAAGTTTGTAAATGTATTAACATAAATATAGTGGATTGTTAGACATATGCAGTTGAAGTTAGAAAATTTTCTATAACGAGTTGAGGTTATAAATTGCAAATAAGTATTTAAGGTTGATCTTTATGAGCTCAAGGCTGTTTGTAGTAAATTTTTTAAAAAATAATATGATTATTGATAAGATATTGATTTTTTCATATATTTAGTGCGAGATTGTGCTTGAAATGTGCCTTTTTTTGTGTGATAAAAAAATTTCTCTTTAACCATGTTGAGATATGCACAATGGGATCAGTTTAATGGTTATTGTTGTTATTTCAGCCATTAGTACATTTTCCTTTATCCTTTTCCCTGCTGCTTAAAGATACCATTACTCTTATGCATTTTAATGATTTTTGCGATAAATTTTTCAATTTTATACAAAAAAAAAAATAAAGGAAAAAACTGCCTCAATCTCCATTAGCTCTTAATAGCCCTGTGTTCCTATGTTTTCGTATCTTTAATTTGAAAACAAAATTACCATTGTCTTGACAGTAAGGAAATAGAGCTAAAAGCTATTAAAGTGATTTTATACACTCTCTCCTTTTTTATTTTAGTGCGTTTTATTTTCCTCTTATTGTTTGTGTTTATCTTCATCACTTAAAAGACCATTCATCACTTAATTTCAATTTCAATTGTAGTTCTTACTCTTTAGATGTCCTTAAAGCCAATTTATTGCTTAAAAAAAATGTTTTATACAGCATGAGTACGCCACGAAAGACAGCAACAACAAAAAGTACACAATACAAAAAAGATTTTTAAGCATAAACTTTTTTATATTCATTTATATACGCACACACATACGTGTAAGTTTTATAACCATTCTGGGTATTAAGAGCTTCTCAGACTCTTAGCGTGATGCTTGAGATGGATTATTTATAGTAAAATTTAAAAAATGAGGCACTTAAAAAAAAATGTTCTAAAAAATATATTATTCAAAATCTTTCGATTAAACGAGCACTTTGCGAAAATTTTAATTAAAAACAAAATATTAAATTTTTTTGTAGAAAAAAAAAAAAAATTATTAACAAAATTTATTTATTTATTATTAAATAAATTGTTTTTTTTTTTGTAAAAATTAATAAAAATTTTGTTTATTAATTAAAACATTTTTATATAATAAAATTTATGAATAACATTATCTGTATAAAATTTTTAAAAATTTTTTGTTTTTTTTTATTTTTAATTTTTTTAAAAATAGATTTGTACACCATGGTAATGAAAGAATGCTTTGAAGACTTTGACTGAGAAAAATGTGTTTTCAAAAGCAGCTATGCTTTCATGAGCTGCACACTTTTCTTTTAACCACAAGTGTTCAATATAAATACGATATTTTTATTAGGGCCATTATTACAACTTGACATTAGTTAAAGGTAGGATATTTTGTGCACGATAAATAACTTTTCAATATTACAACTTCCATTTGTCACTGCTTTTATTATTATTAATAATAATCAATGAATTTGAATCTCAATTTCAGACTTACTCGCGCTAAAGTTCTTCCACAATTCGTCCACAAGTGGGAGAATTGTGAAAAATATTTAAATTTCAGCAAAACAGATCTGTGTGAAATGTGAAAACATCTGTGAATGTCTTCTTAGTTTGTTGAACGGAAAACATTGCTGTTTTTCGCGATAGTGTGGAAAAAATCGTGCCCAACAATTGAACATCAACATTGTCATTGAAAATTTGGACCATCGGATGGAGGTGTGCCGCCAAGGTTTTATTCAAAATCAACATTGGTCCTTAAGACTTAACCACCCTTTATAACCACTATGAACCAAAATTCACTATGGGACTTAAAATTGTAAAAACTTTTTTACAAATATATTTCTGTTTTGTCAGATTTTATTTAGAAGAGAGCAAACTGTAAACAACATACCAAAAACATCTACCAGGGGACGTTCTGCTTAGTTAGGAATTACTCGTACGTTACTACATTGCATTTTAAAAAAATATTTACTGTTATTCCCATATAAGTGCAATTGGTACAAGAATTTAAACACAAAAATCGTAGAAAATGTCAAACTTTTGAGGTTAAGTTTCAACAGTCTGACTATGAGTCATAAAGCTCATGTAAATGGTTTTGCTAATAAATAAACGCCAGTTTAGACTATAATACAAGTCGTACGATATGTAAAAAATTCGTGTCGAATGAAAAAAGTAGAATAGTGTAAAACCAATTTGTAGTCAGTAGAAGAAAACATGAGAGAAGATACAGATAAAAATTTGATAAGCGGACCATAGTTTTACATTTTTTAAATAGTTTTAAAAATGGAGCATTTAATTAGATCAGAGGTATATTTTAATGCATTCATTGGCAAACTTATTAAAGGTATATATTTGATTGTGTTACACAGAGTAGAAGAAAATAGTATGTTGTTTCTGTTGTTTTTGTAAAACTATAAACACCATAATTTGTTTTATTCATTAAACACATTCAAAAACAAAAAGGATAGAATATAATTAAAATTTTAGTTAAAAATTAAATATTTTTGATTATTTTCTGTACTTGCGATTATAATTTGTTGTGTTAATCAGATTCTGAGTTTGTTAAGTTTTCTATATCATTCTACCTTAATTCTACTTCCCACTAATACTGTGAATGCAAAAACATTGACATAATACTTTTCTTCTCCTTTCTCCTAAGTACGGAGCGAATTTCATCACATTGTGCTTCTAAAAAATCTAATTGAAATCTTACGACTTGTATAATAGTCTAAACTGGCCTTAAGAAATACCAACTGCGCTATATTTAGTGTACAGTTTGATCGGTTATTATATCTGAAAATATCATTAGGACCTATATTTTCGATAATGCAGTGTTGTAGCCACAAATGGGGAACGTTATCGGTTCATAATAAAACATTTATTTCGTCCTGCTTTTGAGAGCAGACCTTAGATGTATTTTCAGCAGGATCAACCAACTACCCGCACTGCCTGAGACATGATGCATTTGACATGCAATTTTTTGGCAGAAAATAATTCAAAGAATCTTAAATATTAATTTTCCAGCTCACTCGCCAGTTTTGTAAGCAACTGACAATTTTTATTAGGGCTATTTGAAGAAGCGAGTATATGTGAACTAAAGATTAATATTGTTGCTTAAAGTTAAAATGTTGAAAGATCTTATGAAAAATGCTCTAAAATTACAACAACAAAAATTTCTATTTTTTTATTAGGTAATTTGAGAAAAATATAAACAAAAAAGTTGATAGATTTTTAAATCCCTCCCCTTGTACTATATTTTTATAATATTTTTTTTTTCTCACAAACACATTATTTTTTTTTACTAACTGATTTTTTATAACTTTGCTAAAAATATTAACTAAGAGTTACTTTTATTTTATTTTTATTACTCTGCAAAAGTAAAATTTTAACAACTTTCCCATTCCCGACTTTTTTATTAACTTGACATTTTGCAATACAACATACAACCAATACCATAGAACTTGTATTCACAAGTAAGTAAACCAAAACTTTGATTATATCGACCCCTGCGCCCGAGATTATCGTAAATATGTGACGTTTTTTTAGAACTCGACTTTATTATGCAAATTGTTTCTACATCCATTAATCCATCTGCTGATAAGATATTATAGCGATAATTGTTTATTTATAGAGATTACACTTTGTTTATTTTATCGTTTTTATTTATTTAAAAGTAATAAAAACGCTCTCCTGTAAAATGTTGTTTTGTAACATACGATAATTTCGCGCACAAGGTTCGATATGCTACAACATAAAATCGGAGGTTATAAATTTAACAAATTATTATTATAATTTATTTAAGTAAAAATAAGTTATCTCCATTGGTGTATTTATTCCACATTAAGAAACCCTATAATATGCAGATAATCAATTCCCATTTTAATATTAAAGTCTCTTACGTACAACTACTACTACTACTGTCTATTAATTATATCAGTTGCAACTGCAGCCTACAACAAATACATACATACAAACTATCTAGCTGTTCTTATACTACAATTCTTAAATTTATTTAAGAAAATATTATGTTCTTGTACTTACCGGCAACTTCAATTTCACAGAATGTACCAGCACCCGCTGTATTGTTGGCCACACAACGATAGGTGCGTGCAATTGCATAATCTTCTTTTAGTTCATAATAGCTTTTATCCTTGAATGCTTTCTCGTCACCGTTGCCCAACCATTCGACAGTTTCATTTTCAGCCTTAATTGACCATGCAAAATCGGCCTGCAAGTATATGAACGAAAGAAGATGGTTATAGTAATACAGAGTAGGTGTGGAGTAGGTGATGTTTATTACACGTATAAAATATATTACAATAAAATTTATTTTAATGCGCTTTTAAATGTTAAAATAAAGAGAAACGAATGGAAAAAATAAATTAAACAGAATAATAAATGTTTAGTAAAACAGTTGGCAGTACACAGGTGTTGCGTTAATGAAAATTTGCACATTTTGTAATTTTATGAAAAATTATGAAAATTTCGGATGTTATTAACAAAATTTGATTTTAGGTTTAATCCAAATTATCGATTAAATTATTTTTTGCAGATCTAAAGTACATATTACAAAACCGATATTATTAATTGTCAATAGAACATTTTGAAAAAACCTATGGGATATAAGAACCAAATCAAATAGTTTATACAATACGTAAGACACTAAAGGTTGATTGAAATTAAATCAATTGAAAAACTTCGTTTCCCTGCCGAAAGTGTACCGTCAATTTAATCTATATTCAGGATTTTAGGACGATAAATGAAAGAATCGAGTAGAAGAAAAAAAAGAGAACCTATTCTTGACTTTTCTAAGACTATTTCTTTTTAACCATGGCAGCCTCTATGACACCTTATTTGTTTCATTGTATGAATAATTGAATTTATTTTTTTATCTTTAGTAGAAAATGTAAATGTTAAGAAATACAAAATGAAAGCGTTTTTATAATTGTATGTGTTAGTACACATGCAAGTTAGTATAATAAAGTCTCTAGGAAAAAGCATGTATATACAGTATTTGTCCTGTAGTTCTAAAAAAATTTAACATGTTGTTCATAATCAGAGTCACAATATGCTTAAACATTTTTTAAATAAAAACATTTATCACAGGATGAAGTTAGAAAACACACACAAATACAACAGTATTCTCGATGTAACACTGGTCTGCAAAAAAAAAAAAAAAAATTGGCTCGCCTTTAAAAAAAATTATATAAGCGGAACTCACTCTTTGTTGCAAACTACCCTTGCAAGTCGTGCAGACCGTGCTAGTCTAGCAAACAATTTAACTTGTGCACGACTACAAAAACAAATTCTATTAAATTGCAATTTGCATCACTTGAGCAAATATGCACAACTAAAAATCAGTGCAAAGTAATGTAAAATTAGAAAAAAAAAATAATTAATATATAAATAATCAGACCTGGGGGGTCTCAATTACATTTTGTATTTAATTACACCTATAATTACACAATTACATGTAATTGTAATTGAATTTTTTCAATTACAATTACACGTAATTGTAATTGAAAAAGAAGTAAAAATCAATTACAATTACATGTAATTGTAATTGAAGTTTTCTTAAATTACAATTACATGTAATTGTAATTGAAAAAATGCCAATTACAATTACATGTAGTTGTAATTGGAAAAAAATCCAATTACAATTACATATAATTGGAAAAACAAATTTTTCATTAAGTAATTTAAAAAAAACAAGTAATCATTACTTTTTTAAGTATTTATTGTCAAAAAAGTATTTAATTACAAAAATTATCAATTACATATTATATAAGCCAGTCTTTACCATTTAATAATTTTCAGTTTAAAAATGTTACGAACACGTCCGAATTGAAGTTTCAATAATCATCGAAATGAAATCGATCGTTTTTCATCATTCTACCGAACTTTGTACAATACATTTTAATAAATTCATAATTATTCTATAATTTTTTTTATACATCCAACAATTTTTTTTCATATAATTTAGAAAATCGTTTTAAGAATTTTAAGTTTTATTTTATGGTTTTAAAAATGTAACTGAATTTTGTTCAATTACAAGTAATTATTTGTTGATTTATTACATTGTAATTGATTTATTTATTGTAATTAGTAATTGAACATTTTCAATTACAATTACATGTATTGTGTATTTGATTTTTTTCAATTAATAATTACAAGTAATTGTAATTGACCTTTTTTCAATTAAAATTACATTTTATTGTAATTGAGTTAAGTCCTTACTTTCAATTACAATTACTTGTAATTGTAATTTAGACTACCTCAATTACAAATTACATGTAATTGTAATTGTAATTGAAATGTAATTGAGATCCCCCAGGTCTGTAAATAATAAATAAAAAACAAAAAAAAAATTAAAAAAAAAAAATAATAAAAATATAAATAATATATAAAATATTTTTGGCTCAGCTGGGATTCGATGCCACGTTTACTCTAAACAGTATACACGTTTGTATGTATGTATGTATGTATGTTGTTATTGTAATGTTGTTTTTGTGAAAAAAAATCGAGGTGGTCGTGGGTTTTTGCTTATATCTCAGTTGTTTATGTACCGATGTTTCTGATTTTCAACATCGTTCTACTCCCGAATATTTCTGATATTTTAATACCTCACCCGGGTCCAGGCGATATCGGGGGGCTTCAAAAAGTTGATTTCAACACACGGACAGACGGACACAATGACAGAGCTTAATCGACTCCCCTGTTCATAAGCTTTCAGAAAATATATACTTTATGAGATTAGAAATGAAAATATATACTTTATGAGGTTAGAAATGAAAATTGTAGAAATTTCACACGGAATGACAAACCTATATATACCCTTATTCACTGTGTGAAGGGTATAATAACAGACAACATTTCAGATGCAGATACATTTTATTATAACTTGAGAGAGATTAGTCCGAACTTGATAAAAAAAAAATAACAGACAAGTGTTCACAATAAAGTTTTCTTCAAGTTAATCTAAACAACTTTTTTCTATTTTCAAGTGCGTAAGAGTTATTCAAAAAGATGTAGCGATAAAATTTTTCATGAAAAATTAGTATTAAAGTCATTAAAAAGTTTGAAGGGTACAAATTTTAAATTTTGATCAATTTCCGGAAAGGTAGGAATATTATAAGACATTTGCGACTCACAACGTCTTCAAATGCTTACATGTGATCTTGCACATATTCTAGCCAACACAATCACAATCACGAATAATGAACTCCAACTACAAACATATCAGAATCTTGTTGAGCCACAAGCAAGAAAAATTAAATGGGTCTGGTTAGAACGTACACTGCGAAAATCAGTCAAAAATATTGCCAAAAAGACGATGAAGTGGAATCCGCAGAAAAATAATTGTGACGGGAGGCCCGCATAGATTTGGAAGCGTCAAAATAAGAGACATTGATTATAATTAAATTGGAAAGGAGTCAAACATCGTTTAGATAATTGAGTTGATTGAAATAACCTGCCATGATTCTATACTTCCAAAGAGTGTTAAAGCAAAAGTATATATAGATAAAAATGTAAAATAAAACTTTAGACAAATGGCCACCATGAAACCTCTACTATATTTCATTTATTTAAATATGGCTGTATTTTACCAATTAAGCTCCGAGTTTCCTGATATAGGTTTATTCGCATACAGCCTTTACTTAACATAGCCCTAAAAGATATTCTCTAAAACGTAGTCTGCAATATTAATATTTCTTCACGTGCTATGTGGCATGATGGTCTAGGGTTCATATTTTGTAATTAAACGGCTCACTGCTGATTGATTACTCACACCTCAAAAACAAATATAAAACAGTTCAATGTTACCAGTAAAAATACCTCCTGTTTGGTGGGATAAGTCGAAAATGTATCAACCTTTTGCTACCAGGGTTTTATCATTGCAACTTCCGCTGGAGCTGCCGAGTATATTCAAAACTAACTGACTTAGGCCACACAAGTATACGGAATGCTCAACAAATTCTGTAGAAAATCGAATATTGCAACATCCACCATAATGCTCGGAGAATTGTAACTAAACGAATAAAGATATTCAAAAACTTCATGTATTCATTTGCAGTTGCCTAAGTCGAATGCTTCAAATATATTGACCCCGCACTATAACAAACACAGACTTAAAACTTAGAGTATAAAACCACCAATTGACTGTGAAATCAAAATACGCAAGTTTGAGTGACTAGGACATACACTACTGAAGCCAGCTAATGACATCAGTAGGGAATCTCTTAATTACAACTCACAAAGAGCTAGAATCAGATGTTGCCAAAATAATACATAAAGACGTTAAAGTTCAAGCTGAACTACAATCTCCCAATGTAACCTAGAGTAGAGCCAAAATTAAAGTATCTAAGCGTTATGAAAAATCCAGTTTTTTTATGGCTTCAAAAGCTGGAACTTAACGAATAAAGATATTTAAAAACCCCAAATTTTCATATGCAGTTGCCTAAGTAGGATGCTTCAAACATATTGACACCGCACAAACACAGATTTATTTATTTATTTAGACTAAAAAGCCACTAATAGATCATGAAAACAAAACATGCAAGTTTGAGTGGCTAGGACATACACTACTGAAGCCAGCTGATGACATCAGTAGGAAATCCCTTAAGGAGCTAAAAGCAGATGTTGTCAAAAAAATCCATAAAGCCGCTAAATTTAAGCTGAACTTGAACCTCCCAATATAACTTAGAGTGGTGCCAAAATCGAAGCATCAGACAGAAATCAATAGAAATCATTTATTTAGGCCCTTCATTCCTTATATGCATTTTAAAGGATTTTGTATATATACCGTTGATTCATTTGTGGAATTGTTGCGATCTGAAACTTCACATATGTTTTGAAGAATACTAATTATTTAAAAACTATGTGGTTTGTTTCGTTTTAACTTTCTCAGTGTGAAAATTTGATTGGTCATTGATTGACAAGTGAATGACCATTTCGGTTCATCTGCCAGTTCTCTGTTTATGTTTTGTTAACATACATTTTTAATGGCCTTTAATATGTTTACAGTTTTATTTTATTAATTTTTTATATATTGGTTTTTTTGCTGTCTTCCTTGTCATAAAAGAACGAGTAATCAATTGGGCATGTGAATGTAAATATAATAATTTATTTACCAGCAAAAGGAAACGACTTTTTTACGCAAATAAAAGGGTAAATTCTATAAAATTTTAACTGTAAAATTGCAAAAAAAAAAAAAAAGAAAAGCAAATAGAGAGGAGGTTGTTAAAAAGAAAGGAATATTTACATATTCGTACAATATAAGTTTCTACAAGGCTCAGAAAAATTTAATTTTTAAAAGAAAATTTTATTTTGAATTTTTTTTTCAAATATTCCTTTTGAGCCTTGAATTGATATAATATATTTTTATTGTAATTTTAGTAAATTTTAAAGGCCTGTCACTATTGCTTAAATTAAAGGATTTCGTAGAGTTTTGCCGTGGTATTAATAAACAAATATTTAAGGCTTATTGAAGGCTTTTTGGACAAATTTCTGTACAACATCTGTCAAATAAGCCTTTAATAAACCTAAAATATTTTTTTAGGAATACGAAAGTTTAACTAAAAAAATTCCACAAATTTAATATTTATTGAAAAGTGATTATTTTTTTATTTTGCCCCTATATTACTGTAGTTACAATTTAAATTTTAATTAAAAAAATATAACTAAAACATGCCAATTTTTTTATTTTTTTTTTTTTAATTCCCACAAGTGACTGAACCAAATAATCAGTCATACATAAATAGAAATTGAAAATCCTTGTAAAACTCAATACATATGAACGCATTTTCATATGCCAGTGTGCAGTATGTGAGTGTTACTTTATAAATCGTGTGCCGAAAACAAATTTAAATTGATATATGGTTTTTAGTTAAACTATAGTTTTTGTCAGTGCTCTGGTGCAGCAGTAACTGTAGCTGCCAGCATATATGCTATGCAGTCAAAAGTTGTAAAAAGATTGAAATAAATATAAAAAAAATATTTTAAACAAAACACGTCCTATATGTTTATAAACATTTATATGTGTAATAAGTATGTTATAAAACGTGTTTCAGTAACTAAAGAAAATAAAAAAAGTTTATCTCTAAAAGGGGAATTCAAGGTGACTTACAGCCAAACCTTAACTAGAGCGGTAAGCGTTTTTTGACTGTCAAAAATTTTTATGTTCATGCAATTTGTATAAAACAAACCGAAATACCGCGGCGGCAATGCTTTGCAATTGGAAAATCCAATTTTGACAAGGCTTTAGGTATGGAAGTTGTTTGCAGTACAACTGTTGTTGTTTTTTTTTTTGTTACTTTTGTTATTTGTTGAAAAGTAATGCCATTTTAGCTTTTTTTAGTTAATCTAGCGATTTTATTGAGATTTTTATTAAAAAACATTAGTGAACATTACTGTTTATT
Source organism: Phyto melanocephala (assembly GCA_941918925.1). Taxonomy (NCBI): domain Eukaryota; kingdom Metazoa; phylum Arthropoda; class Insecta; order Diptera; family Rhinophoridae; genus Phyto; species Phyto melanocephala. The sequence goes on from OW799235.1 coordinate 16,483,858, forward strand.
ACTGTTCATTACACAACGTTGACGCTCTTGCTTAGGTTTGCCATCTCTGCATTACCGCTCAACAAAACGCCTGTCTCTCTCGTTTAGGTTGGTCTATTAGAGAGCATATATTTTATTATTTCTATGATTTTGTAGAATGCAATTTATAAAAAAACGTATCTTTTGCCCGTATTTGTGATAATTTTACTTGTGTACAAGCGATTTTGAGAAATTTCCTCACAGTCACAAGAGCTTCGGTTAAAACTTCTTCATAAAGTGAGAATACTGATGCAGACCTGGTATGCACCAGTGACATATTTTCTCCTCTTAGGCTAATTGATTTTAATACTGAAGTATTTTGGGAGTGAGGCAGTGATATTTTTGAGAACAACGGACAATTTTGTATAATGTATTAGTTTTTACTAATTTAACAAGTTTGTTTGGGCATGCAGAGTATTTATGATAACAAATGATTTGTGAATCCACCCAAATCATTCACATATTTCGATCAATTCCCAAAATTATTGCAGCTTAATATACAAATATTTTCCAGGGCGAAGTCAAAATTTCTTTTTACTGATAAATCGAATTATTCTAATTTAGAAGCTTTTTTGGACGATGTTAATTGTTAACTTCGCGAGCTTTACCCAGCAAATTTGGTATAAAAAATTCAGACTAGTTTAGGTTAGGTTGACAAGAGGGGCACTAGTGGCCCAAATCTGTGACAGGTTTACGCGTAAGACTATTTGGCGTGTTGTGAGCTATGCAACGAAAATTTCCATTAAAAACCATAATATCACTCTCCCATGAATATCGACTACATCAGTAACCCAATCCCCTCAATATTTTTTCTTATGGATCTTTAGTTGAGGGTCCTTGGCCTTGGTACTTGGGGTTTAGTTGGCCAATATCCACGTTAAAGTTTTCGCGTCTAATATGCCCAAACGCAGCTCAATGCCAAAGGCAATATTCCAAAGTCTCGTCGTTTTCCTTGCATGCTCTAGCTAGATGAGTTCTTAACTCCGTGTGACCTGTTATTATACTAGCCACTGCTTTATATATTTATCCCATTTTAATCAGCTGTTCAGTCATTAACATTTTAAAAAGTCGCATTTCAGCTCTGGTCGGGTCAAGTGCTCGCGCGTCAGTGTCGTTCGCGCTGTCGAAACACAATCAGGCCGTACTTTTTTATCTGACTTGCGTGGCGTCGATAAGCGGTACCGAGGTATAGTTATCCGGAGTCTCAATTAACCTCTGCAAAACTTTCAAAAATAATATTTTTGGAGTTCAGCTCCGACTTACTATGTGAAGGTATAGGTCGTCTTAATGATACTGAACGATCGTGGGATACCATGGCTCTATGGTTTTAAAATTAAAATAAATAAAAAAAAAATTAAAAAATAATCCATGAGTCAAGAAGAAAAATACCATGAAGTATTTAGGAAAAAGAAATTTCTAAGGCACCGAACTAAAATGAGAGCAAAATAGCATTAAGCTACTGTCACCAGACCACAGCTGAGAATAGAAGTAGATTAATAATGAAACCCCGATTCGTATTTTTACAGACAGAAAAAAAAATTGTTTATCAATGCCCTAATGAACAAAATGTTGAATCTTGGATTGTCCTGTAAGGCAAGAGTGAGATAAACTCTCATGCAATTTGTAAAAGTCTGGAGCTAATATAGATACCAGACCATCACGGCTTAATTGAAAATGGAGAACCCAACATATTATCACAAATTGTGTCATCTTTGAATACTACCACCTTGGAAAATGCTTAACCGTTTAAGAGGTTCAAAAATGAACTTAAAGTTTGTGCCATGAAGTAGTACACTTGCACGAATTTTTCTTCGCGAATATTCGTCATCAAAAATAAAACACATTTGTGTATATGAGAATGCATACAATTGTGGCGTCAGTCAAAGTTCGCTATACGCGGCGAACTCTGTATTAGATTTATTTCTATTTCTTAAGCCGGCAAACGATGAACAAAATGGTACGAGGTGACAATTTCTTATTAAATTTGGGGTTACTTCTCAACTTTTTAAGAAAATAAAGTTAGTTTTTACTTTAATAATTGTTTTTTTTTATTCTAAAACATTTAAAATAAGTATAAAAAAGTTAAGTACAAAAATTTGTTTTTATTTGTGTTTTTGCAAATGTTTAAGTTAATTAAGTGATCTTTGTTTCATATGGTCACACTATTAGCTGTTATACACAAACAATTTTTTTATTATTGTTTAATGCACGTACCCACGATATTCTTTGCAAACGTTTGCTTTCACGTGCTTCACACGACGAATTTTTACCGAAGAGTTCGTCGTGTTGGGCGAAATTCGTCGTTCGTCCCAATTATGCGCCAAGCATAAAAGTGGAAAAAAATGTCAAACATACTAGTGACCCATACTATGAAGCTAAGGCTTAACCTCCCAGAAATGCCCATATACAAAAATTTACACGCATAAAACCGAATGACACGGTAATACTTATTGTAATCAAAAGAAAAAAAACTATTTTAAAAAGTTTCCCTTAAACTCAAGTCATCCATCTTTCCCCACTTAACCGAAAAAAAAATACTAAAACTTGTTATTTAAGAGTAAATCTTTACCTCCTATACGAGTGCTAAAACTCACACTTTCATGCACTACATTGCACAATTTTTTTTCCACTCCCTTTTATCTGCTACATGTTTATTTGACTTATTCTTTTAATTTTTTTTTTTCATACTTTTCTATCCTCTTTACAGGTGCTATTTGTAATCTTTATAGACATGCAATCGCTAAGTTGGTGCGGAATAGTGAGTGCCACCTTCTGCTTTTAATCTCGGGTGTAGCAACAAATAAAGCGAAAAGGTTAAAAGACTGCAAAGTGCAGGGTTTACACTATTCATATGCAGATAACAGTTGATAAACGATGTGTTGCCGGACTGACATTCTGATTACCCTAGCTGACTGTCTATTTGTCTAACCATTTGTTTGTCCATTTTACTTGTACTTTAACGCAATTCAAATATTTTTTTTTTTGCTACAATATACTTTTTGTTGGCAATTTTTTTTTATAAATGTATGTACAAATGTATGTACAATTTATGCAAAAGTTTTAAACTTTTTTTTAGTTGTTTATTAAAAGGATTTTATTTATTTTTTGCAAACAGTAAAATAAAGAGTTTTTCCATAAAAAAAAACGATTTTTATACGCATTTACAAAAAGTTTACATGTTTCTATTTTTTCGTGTTGTTTTAGTTGTTACTTTTTACTTTTTATTTTTTGTTTTTTTTTATTATATAAATCTCACCTCTTCCGGATTACCATATGCTGTGCAAATTAATGTATCCTTATCCTCAATCTCTTGCCTTTCAATTTCACAGCGGGGTTTGTCTGTAGAAAGCACAAAAAAGAAAAAACATTGTATAATTAATTAAAGTACTGTTATTGTAACATAATAGATAATAAAGCTGTATTAAGCTGCATGACATAACATGGTAGACATTTATATAAATGTTTTAAGAAAATCCACAAATTTACTTTAAATGGTAAGAAAGAGTTTTTTCTTTGTTATGGTTATTTAATTTTTTAAATAACTTTTAAAGATTTAAAATACATTAACCCTATTTTGACACCTATTTTACTTTTTTATTATTTTTTATTATTATTAACCCTGCTGGCAGGTTTGGACCATTTTGGGAAATTTTTTTTTTCTTTTTGCTTTAACTTCGCAACCGTATAAGATATCAACATAAAACTTTAGCTCACGTGGTAATTTTTTTGTATTGTTTCTAACAAATTTTCAATTATCTATGATAAGTGAAAGATGAAAAAAAAATAAAAAGTTACGAATCTTAGGTTTGGGACCATTTTGGTCCACCCATATTTATTGTTTTATTCTTATAAAAAAATTTACAGAAATGGTGGATAAATCGTTAAAAATTCTCAGTACAGGATGAGCAAATTATTTTTCGTTGTAGTTTGTATATAAATCTACTGCATATGATGCACTTATTATCACATTAAGATCTACAGCAGCCGCAGATACCACGTTTTATAGTAGATGAGATTTTCATTACACCGCTCATAGATGCTACACAATTAGAAGTTGATGTTCTAATTTCAGTCAGAAGCTCTGCGGATGATTTGTTTTTAGGGATCGTTTTATAATGTGTTCTTTAGCCAAGGATAAACTCAGCTGGCGTAAAAATTCTGGTCTCCTACGTTTTGGATCAATTGGTGCCCACGAAACATCGATATCTGAAAGTAATATAAATGCATTCATCCATACTTGTTTGTATTTTCAACTATTACTTTTTCTAATATTGGCGGAAAAAATAACAAAAAATATCGTGGCATTTGAATACGGCAAATCGAGTTGGCCCTGGTTGTATGGAATTGACATTCTCAGTTTCAACGTGGCGGTCTAAAGGAGCTGCGCTCCATTGCATTTTATTTTTAGCAATATACAGTAAATCTATATCAGTGACTCCTGGGCGCTAATTACCGCAGTCGATCACGAGCGAAATTTATTCGAGCTTGCAAAATATTTTACTTTTGGGATTCTGTCGGTCGTTATCGAGTAACATGTTTCGAAATTTCTAATGATGTTAGTCGATAACAAGCTTACGTTCGAATGTAACCTTGCGAGTTTTTCTTCGTTAGCGAATAACTAATAGAATTTATGTTTTTAAAAAAATGCTTTAAAAAAATTCTTTAAAAAAAAAGAAAATGTAAGAATAAAATATATTTTTTTGCTAATACATACATTATTTCTTATTTATTAATAGGTCAAATACAACAAAGAGTAACTTTAGTCAAAAGCACATTCTTGCAGAATTTATATCTGAACATAGCGACTTGGCCAAAGGAATTTTACTAAGTACAGCTCAAGCTAAATGAAATTTGTTCAATGCTCGGCAAACTTAATGGATTACTGGTGTTGCGAATTCGTTTTCTTATTAAATTTATATTACATTCATCTTCTGAATCAGAAGACGAAGAATAAAAAACAAAACTTGGATCCATTTTTCAAATTGACTGCAAAGTTTTTGTTTTTAATTTTTCTATCACTTTTTAAGGTTTCTTGCAAACTAAACATATGATTGTTTACATTCATTCCTCAATCTTTTTAATTTTTTCAGTAGTGAATAGTTTTTTCGAATTTTTCTTTCCAACACTTAAACAAAAAATCGATTCGTTTCATATCGAGTTTAATAATCAGAAAATTTCGTACCATCTATATTAAATTCGATGCGAAATTATTTCGATCATGACTTCGTTAATTAGCCCCCTGATATCTTTTTCGTTTTCTGACTCAAAATCATTTGTCAGAGTGCTCTCACATCTAAAATTTTCATTCCAAATATCGCGGATTTTCCATTTTTTTTATCAAAGCAAAAATCTCAAACATTTAACACAAACTAAAATATTTAAAACTAATAAGTACTAGTTATATGGCGAGATAGATTAGAAAAACACAGAAATAATGTAAACTCAATATGAAGCGGCAAAACTCATCATGGCAAAGCAATAGAATTTTTAGTTATTTTGAAACTAAACCCTTTTTTTAATGAAACTAAACTCTATTTGGCTGCAGATCATTATAAATAGTAAAATAGGTGTATTTATTATATATAAAAAAAAAATGGTATGGACTAAAATGGTCCTATACCTAAGATTTGTAAGTTTTTTTTTACCTGACAGCAGAGTTAAAGAAAATTTTTATGAAATATTTTTAAAGCTTGCAGTTTCATATCTCTCACACAATCAAGTACAACTAAAAGTTGTAAATCAAAGTTGTTAAAAAACAAACCAATATGAGTAATATTCAGGGGAGCTGAGGCAAGTGTCGCTTTAAGCCCCTTTTAATAATTTATGCAACGTTTGTATTTGGTATTTATTTCAAAATGTTGTTTCAAGTTTTTTACAGCTTCTGGAACATACTAGTATGTTATACATGTTATACTTGTTATACAGCGTGTCCACCGGTTAACATTAGTCTTGACAGTTCATATTTGGCAGTCGTTAAGTAGAGACGTGGCAAATATGTTATGGAAAAGTATTCGCTAAACCAACGTTTTTTAATCGTTAAAGCATGTTATCAAAATCAATCATCGATTACTTTGACAATGAGAAAGTTACGTGAAATTTTTGTAAAAAAACAACGTGCCAACAGGATACAATATTTATCGCGTAGTGAATAATTTCGAAGAAAGAGGGACTGTAGCTGATAGGCCCAAACATGAACCACAACGTACTGCAAGGTCGGCTGAAAGCATTACTGCTATTCAAAAAAGTGTTCAAAACGATCCATCAATCTCAATTCGACGCCGTGCTCAGGAGCTTGGTCTTCAAAGAACAACTTTGGCCACCATTTTGTTCAAAAATTTGCATTTGTTTCCATTTAAGATTCAGTTGACACAAGAGTTTCTATTAGAAGAGGCACATTTTTATTTGAATGCATATGTGAATAAACAGAATAGTCGGTTCTGGGCAAAGACAAACCCTCAAATTATTCATCAGTCACCTTTGCATCCATTAGAAGTGACAGCCTGGTGTTCAATTTGGGCAGAAGGTATTATTGAACCTTACTTCTTTGAAAATAAAAACGAAGTAACTGTCAATCGGAAGCGATATCTTAATATGATTGAAAACTTTCAATACAACTGGGTTAATTGATATTTTAGTTCACATAGATTGTTTAATTATATAGTCCAAATATCTCCATAATCCTAATGAACTTAAAACTATATGTGTTCGGATTAGCGAAGTTGCACTATATATCAAATACCTTCAACACACTATGTTGTATTACTCATGTGCCAGATTCATTTCTTCAACTATAAAGATAACGATCTACAATATTTTATAGCAATAATACTAGTAAATAATAATAGAACCACAAAAAAAATGAAATATATGAGTCACTCTGTGTTGAAAGAAAATTATAACTGTTTTACATACGTGTGGTTCTTGTCTGACACAAGAACCTTAATGCCGATTACTAAAGTACCAAAAAAAATCAAAATGTGTTACACTGAAGAAAACTTAATTAGAAATTCTTGTACAATAAATAAATAAATAAGATTACACATTTTTATAAAAAAAATCCTTTGAGTAATTAAATCCTTTCATTGATTGGCAACGCTATTTTATATGTTTATAAAAATTAATCATAAAAAATCCTAATTTTTAGAAACTAGGTTCGTTTCTACCATGGCCTAAAATGTGTAATGTTTGTTTTATTACCAATAACTTAGCCACCATTTAATAAATATAATAATGCAATAATAATGAAAGTTAAATATACAATTATGTCTTTATCCTTTTGTTGTCCTAACACCAAAATACATATTTATGATTGCTGTTGTTGATGGTAACAAAAACCTATATATTTTGTCTTTAGTTAAATATTTAAGGTTCAATTTTGTGGGTTTAATAAAATTTATGGCTTAACATTGACCACTCACACCAAAATCGCAACCCCAATTTCCTTAGGCCTCTTATCACAATTTCGTAATGACAAAGCCTTAAAATTTTTAAGGTTGGGGTTATTTGGAAGAACACAACCCAACATGAGCATCTGACATTACAAAAGAAGGAATACAGTGTGAGTGTTAAACCCTTTTTTCACAATCATAACAATCAACACCAAATGTTACCATAAACAGCAGTTTCAAATGCAAACAACAATCCCAACAAAACCGGAAAAAGGACATAATCAAAAATATAGCATAAAGTAATTTTCCTATACTGGCAAACATTTTTTACTGGAAAATTGTTAACAATATACTAAATGGTCACATATTGACAACAACAAATAAAATACCACAAAAACTTAAAACATACACACACTTAAATATTATTAATAAAGTGTTCCCTTTGGAAAAACATGGCATTTTTGTTGTTGTTGTTAATGTTTTCTTTTGTTAATGGTGTAGCTTTAATACTTACACTGTACATCCATAAATGTTTCGGCTGTACTGCGTCCATGTTTATTAAAAGCCACACAAGTGTAACGACCAGTATCATTTCGCATCATGGGCGTATTTATAATCAAGGCATTGCCTCGTATAACTGTTTTATTATTGAAACGCCATTCATAAGTGGGCTCTGCAAATACAGAAAGTAAGTGGAAAGAGAAAAAGGGTTATAGACCTAAAAAAATAGCTAACAATAATCATAAACAATATTTTTTTTGGGTGTTTGCGGAAACCGAAACACAAAAAGTATACAATTTAAAATTTTTTTTATCAAAGAAAATATACACACACATATACCCGTGTATCAGACCTGGGGGTTCTCAATTACATTTTGTATTTAATTACACCTATAATTACACAATTACATGTAATTGTAATTGAATTTTTTCAATTACAATTACACGTAATTGTAATTGAAAAAGAAGTTAAAATCAATTACAATTACATGTAATTGTAATTGAAGTTTTCTTAAATTACAATTACATGTAATTGTAATTGAAAAAGTTCCAATTTCAGTTACATGTAATTGTAATTGGAAAAAAATCCAATTACAATTACATTTAATTGGGAAAAAAAAATTTTTCATTAAGTAATTTAAAAAAAACAAGTAATCATTACTTTTTTAAGTATTTATCGTCAAAAAAGTATTTAATTACAAAAATTATCAATTACATATTATATAAGCCAGTCTTTACCATTTAATAATTTTCAGTTTAAAAATGTTACGAACACGTCCGAATTGAAATTTCAATAATGATCGAAATGAAATCGATCGTTTTTCATCACATACCTGATTGAAAAATAATTAAGACAAGGAACCAATTTAAAAAAATTTATTATTTGCTTTAAATAACACAATTTTTTTTCATATAATTTAGAAAATCGTTTTAAGAATTTTAAGTTTTATTTTATGGTTTTAAAAATGTAATTGAATTTTGTTCAATTACAAGTAATTATTTGTTGATTAATTACAATTACAATTACTTGTAATTAGTAATTGAACATTTTCAATTACAATTACATGTAATGTGTATTTGATTTTTTTTCAATTAACAATTACAAGTAATTGTAATTGCCATTTTTCAAATACAATTACATTTTATTGTAATTGAGTTAAGTCCTTACTTTCAATTACAATTACTTGTAATTGTAATTTAGACTACCTCAATTACAAATTACATGTAATTGTAATTGTAATTGAAATGTAATTGAGATCCCCCAGGTCTGCCGTGTATATGTTTTTTTTTGCTGTCTTGAAGGGTAGATTTTTTCGTTAAGCACTTAAATTTAGTTGAACTTTAAACTTATTTTCACTATTTTTAACAGCATTAAAAAATAATTTGTACTAAAATCCTGTATAATTAAGGGGTGTTAAAACAAAGGTCTCAAGTTCTTTTTAATGGAGAAATAAAATTTTTAATTTTGATAATTAATGAAAAACCAAAAAAAAGTAAATTTTAAATTTTCTAAATCAGCTATAGTTTCATCGTCAGCTCTATTTGATTGTTAATTAAGCGTGAGATGTAGATATCTTTTAGTTATTTTGCAGCTTTTATGGTAATAAAATACGGTAACAATTATTTTGCTTTTTAGTATTTTTATATCACAATGGGCTAACAGAAATTGTAGTTCGTTTATTCTTTTTTAATTAATCTTTAGTTTTGCCTTGGATATCAGTTTTAGATCTGTGAAACTTTAAAGTAAAATATTTTTTGAGCAGTCAAAGGTATGGTGACACTTTTGTGATACGACAAATGTTTATATTTCTCAGGTTAACAGAACGGGAACTGAGCTACCCATCATCATTATATATAACGATAACTAAACAGTGCTTTTAGATATTTTTAGAAATGCGCTTTACCAAAAGAAACTAATTTTTGTCTTATATAAAATTTTGAGTCTTAGAGAAAACACATTTGATAATACATTTTTTTTAAAATCACTTTCTGTAAAGCTCAAAATTTAATAAAATAAACGTTTGACTTTAGCAGTTAGCAAACGAAAAAGTCTCAACATCATTTTACTTTTAATTTGGTAAAAGCTTTTTATTTAAAAGACCACCTTCATACTTTAGAAAAATGTAAAGTTTTACAAGAGATTAAAGTTTTAATTTAAATAAAATTTAATTTAATTTCATAAAAGCTTTTTGAAGAACTTCTAAATTTTAGAAGCTTGTATTTATAGAAAAGCTTTAAGTTTAAAAAGTTTTCGTTTTTAAGAAAAGAATATCAAGCATCACAGGCAAGCATAAAAGACTTCTTTAGAAAAAGCTTTATAAAAGCTGATGGTTTGAAGAGTATTTGAGGGTTTATTTTTAATTTTATTCAAATTTAACAGAGATTAATAAGGATCAGTTAATTGCTTTTACAATATTTTCTTGTAATAATTTTCACTTTTTCTTTGGTCAATAGAATGATTGCTTTAATGTTAACCAGCTTTAGTAATAATTGTATTTCTAAACTTAATTTTACTCTAGTTTTAACCAAAGCTTTTCTAATTGCAAAGAATTTTTAAGGTTGAAATTTTTATTGTTAAAGTAAACGCATAGGATTCAGAATTCTTCGTTTTCAAAGCTATCTGCTATTGTTTTCATAGCAAAGTTATTTTTTTAACTCTTAGTTTTAGTTAAAGCAATTTTTGGTAAGTTCAAATGTTAAGCTGTTATGATTTGGCTGCGTTTTTTAATTCATAACAACAATTTTTTATGAAAAAAATTTTTAAGTTTTAAGCTTTTAAGTCAAAATGTTTTGCAATTTTTATTAATAAAGGTAATTTATTTTAAACAGGTTTGCAAGTTTTCTACATTACACGAGAGCTTTCTTAGATTTTTGCTTGAAAATAATTTTAATCTTAAAGACTTTAGGGAAAACAAATAAAAGCTTTTCCATCACGATTTTTTTGCAGTAAACAAGCAACAGCTTGTTTCAAAAATAATTTATTTAAGATTTTTTATGCTGTTTATTTTGCGTTATACAGATTTTTGCTTTAATTATATTAAATTCTTCAAGAGGAAAATGTGGAAAAAATTCTACTTAAAAAGCTCTCTTTCAGAAATTTAACTTGTATTTTAAACAAAACTTTTATTTAAACACTTATGTAATAATTCTTTGTTTTTTGCACTCATATATTTCTTACATTTCTAAAAGCTTTCAAATCTAGGCATTTTTTATATTATTAGATACATATTTGAAATAAAGTCCAAGAATATAATATTAAATGTTCTTTTTTATTCAACTTAAAATTAACAAGTTTTTTATAGCATTTAAAGCAATTTATATGTATAGTTTTAGAATGCAAAATTCTGGTTTAGTGTAATTTCAAAGCTTTAGATATTTTAAAGTCTTTGAGTAAAAGCTCTTAGTCTGAAAAAGCTATTTGTTAATAAAAACATTTTTCATTAAAAACGCTTTTAAGTCGTAATTAATTTTTTTTTTATTAAAAAGTGTTTCGTTTTAAACAACTTTAGTAATAAAAAAATAATTTTAAAATGATTCTCTACGTTTCAAAATTATCTCTTAAAGCAAGTTAAACTCAAGTTTATTTTTCTTATGCACTACTATACCCCTCTTTTAAAACTAACAAAAGAAATTCCACATAAAACACATTTGAAACTAAAAAAAAAGTAAAAACTTTTGTAATACATCTATAGTATAAAAAAAAAACATTCCCTTACCCGGATTAGCTCTTGATTTGCATATGACACGTCCTGGTATTGTTTCCTCTTGTACATAAACAACTTCTTCTGATACCGTTGTATTATCGGGTGCATCTGTCACATAAAATGAAAAACAATACAATTTTTTTATTTTCATTTTTTACAAAATATGTAAAATTAAAGAAAGCTCACAAAACTACAAGTGACATATATGTCAGGGATTTAAAACAAAAATATTTATTTTTATAAATAAAAAAAAAAAAACAAAAAAAAAAAATGAAAACAATACGATTATCTTGATTTGTTCGTTATTTAAAAACTAAAAAGGGATTTAAAAAGTGTGTAAAAAACAGCACACACATATACAGAAGTAAACAAAACTTACATTCAATACTAAAATAAGTGGCACTTTTAATACCGGGACCCACTGTATTGCCTGTAGATATGCATGTATAATTGGCATTATCTCCTTCAATGTCAAATTTGTTATTTGGCCAATTGGACATATTAAAATGCTAAATGGGTTGAAAACAAAGAGAAAGAAATAAGGATAAGGATCGAAAAAGATTAATAATAATATTAATATGAAATACATTTTACATTTTATATATATGTACATATTAAAGCTTTAATACAAACTTTATAAGAACTCTAAAAAAATTCAAGAAGGAGTGTGTTATATTTTTTTTAAAAATATGTAGTATGTTAAAAGCTATTTATTTACGTTTGATGCTGCATTTTATTAACGTTATCAAAAAAAAAATACATTTCAAAAAACATTTTTTAAATATATTAAGCTTTAAATTGCAAAAGCTTTTAAATTGTACAAATTGTTTTTTAATTTTTTTTAATAATTATAATTTTTTTAAATCTTATTAAATGTTTAGAAAGCTTTCAATTAAAAAAACTTTTTTTAAAAGCTTTTTATGCGAAAGGCTTTAACACTGAAAGCTTTTTTTCTTATAATTAAATTTAAAAAAGTTAAAAACATTTTTAATTTATGATAATTAAAATTAAAACTGTTTTATGTTGATTTTAAGTACATAGTTTTTAATATTAAACGTTTTCAAATCTAATAAAAATTTGTATCTTGTAACCTAAAAACTGATGAATTAAACAAATTTTCAATAAAACCGATTAATTTTAAAAGTGTTGATTTTGCGCTTTGTCTGAGAAAGCTTTCTGTCATCATATCGATCAACTTTTAATCAACTTTTTAAATTGATTTTATTTCTTTGTCCAAAAGAAATTATTGTTTTATTCAACATTTTTAATAGCAAGTTATTTCCATTATTTGCCCCTTAAATTCTAACACATGTCTGCGTAATTATTTAACCTACAGTATTGCTCTAATAAATTGTTTGAACTAATTAAAAGCTTGTGCTTTTCATTTAAAAAGCCATTAATTTTCTATCAATTTCATGCATATATTTAACACACTTGAAATATCTTCTTAATTTGGTTTTAAATTCTTTTGCTTGTGTTCTGTTTCTTGCTCAAGGAAGTAAGTAACAAAAATATATTACTTTAATTAATCTCAATTGTGAACACAACCCTACCCGCCGTACACTAAGGAATTTGTATTAAAAAGCTTAAGTTTTTATTTTTTTGTTGTTGTATTTACTTACCAGCACTGAAAGCATACTTTCAAAATCACCCGTTGCCGGTGATGCATCCATGTATTTGTCTTTGACAAAGTAACGTGTATCATTTTTCTCAATTGGTACACCATCCTTTAGCCATGAAATTTCACAACGTGGCACACACTCAATGCGACAGGTTAGATTGGCATTGCGCGATGTATGCAGCATGCCAGTGTATGGTGGCAAATTCTTGATGAAAAATGGTGGTGCATGTACTTCCAAATTGACTGTGGCCATCACACCTTTGCCGCCCTCGTTAAAGGCATAACACGAGTAGTTGGTGCGACTGTCGAGACCGACCGGTTCGACAGTCCAATCCTTGGTGACAATATCCTGAAGGGGGCCACGACCACCACGCAGCCAACGGTATCTAGATGTAGGCATTACGGTACGTGCATTAAAGGAGAATTTACCCATTTTACGATAAAAGGAGAGGGTGGTGGATGGTGATGATGATGATGACATTGAGATTGATGTAGCGGTTGTGTGGGTGTTTTTTATATAATTGTTGTTGGTGGCAGCATTGCCATTATTATTGTTATTTCCAATTCCATGTATAGTTTTGGTCGTTGGCGTTTTTGTAAGCAATGTTAAGATTTGTGATTGTGGTGAGAATGTGGTGAATGTGAGTAGTGTGCAAAGGGAATTGTTTGTTAAATCAATTAGTGCATGCGTTTCTTGAAGCACATGTTTTGGTTTAACATGAGGATTTTCTTTATGCTCTTGCATAGAAGAAGCAGCAGCATTATTATGCTGTTGCTCTTGTCGGCCAAGACCATCATCGTCATACACATAATCATACACTCGGCCAGCAGTATAAACTTTCTTGTCAACATCATCATTTCCATTTCCATCATCATTATCATTTAAATTTCTCTGAGAATTTTGTTTGTGTAGATGATGATGAAATGGATTTTGATTTTGATTTTGATTGTGTTTCTGCTGATGCGGATAATGAGCATGCTGACGATGATGATGCTGATGGTAGTAGTGGTCATGTATTTGTACTTGTTGTAGTTGTTTTTGAAAATTTTCGCCAATTAAAGCTTCATAAGCTTCTTCTATTTCAGAAGCCGTTAAAGCTTGTATAGTATAAAAGTGAATTTGTGGTTGTACTAATGGTCGTGGCAATAATGTTGCTGATGCTGATAATGATGATTGTGCTTTGTTGTTGTTGGATAAACTTGATACCATTGATGTATATGGTGATTGTGATTTTTGGTATGTTTTATATTTATTTGTTAAAGGATTCAGTGTATTATTTTCTATGGATGTTTCTTGTACAAACCTATTTGATTCAGGATAGCCAGGATCATCCACTGAACACGAAAATGTTACACTCTTCTTTTTGACAGCAATTAAAGGAAAGTGCGTTAAAACAGCTGGTCCTGGTTCATAGTGCACCTGTGAAAGAATAGTTTAGAAGAATATTTAATATTAATTTCTTTAAATCAAATTTTAAGAATAAATTTATAGAGCTTAGCACTTTGTTAAAAAATACGCTTAATCAAAACAGATTAACTTTTGCACTATAGAAAGCTTTAAGTGTTAGAGAAAACATATGTATATGTTTTGATTGTCTCTTTAGAATAGCCTTTTGTAAAGCTTAAGCTTTTATAAAATTCACTTTTAAGCTGAAAAAGGTCCTTATATTGTTTTGCTTTTAATGTTTATTTTTATTTAAAAAAACTCAAAGCTTTAGAAAAATGCAAAGCTTTACACGAGAGTAAAGCATTAAACTGCCTTAAAATTTTTAAAATCTTAGAAAGTATAACAACTTTTTAAAGAAATTATTAGTTCAAAAAGCTTGTATGTATGGAACAGAATAAAGCATCGAGCTTCACAGTACAGTCAAGAAAAAGTCGGTTGAAAAAGCT
Organism: Phyto melanocephala; assembly: GCA_941918925.1. Lineage (NCBI taxonomy): Eukaryota > Metazoa > Arthropoda > Insecta > Diptera > Rhinophoridae > Phyto > Phyto melanocephala. Next base: position 16,498,982 of record OW799235.1, read on the forward strand.
TTATTATAGCTGAAGGTTTAATAAGTATTCAAAAGTTATGCAAAACTCGTACACCCTTATTTTTAAAAAAATTTTAATTTCACTAAATGTTAATAAAACAAATTATTAAACAAAATTTGTTTTAGAAAAACTTTAAAAATTACATAATTTTTAACGATTATGAATCAAAGCTTTTAAAAAAGCTTAAAATTATAAGAACAAAAAAAATGCTTTAAAAATTCAAAGCAAACTTTTTTCACTTCTTCTTACTACGTTAAGTTGATTTATCATTAAACATATTTTTTTTTATATTTCATTACTTACCAACAATTCCTTATCCTCACTACGCGGTCCCCAGCCGGCAGCATTGTAACCCTCACAGGAATAATTATAGAAAAAGCCACGTCCTATACTTTCCAATAGCAATTTACTTGGATCAATATGACACAAATCCTCCTACAATTTGCCAAGAAAGAAAAATTGAAATACAACAACAGACTTAAATAAAATTAAAATAAAATGCTGACATAAAACCACACAAACTTTTGTCGTACTAAATGAGAAATGTCACAGTATGCAAAGAAAAATGAAAATGAAAAGCTAAAAGAAAAATGTAAAAAAAACCTACCCTAGTCTCTTCGCAATCTGGCAGTTCCTTGAGCAATGTTGAATTGGCATACCAGCGAACTTTAGTCAAAACTGATGGATTGGCATCTATGATATTACAAAATAAAGTAACGTTCGATTCGTCACTTTCTTTGACAGGACCCTCGGGTATCATCAAAACTTCAACAATTGGTACATCTAAATTAAGTTAAATGAACGAAAAATGTTTGTATATTATTTATAAGCTAACTAAAACAAAACAAACCGATAAGCAAAAATAAAATAACATTTAACTTACATTGTACATCCAAATCGATTTGTTGTTCGGAAACACCTTTGCCAATGCTATTTGATAATTGACAGGTGTAATTACCAATATCTTGTTTATCCGTTGAACGTATAACCAGTGCCACATTCTCAGAATTACCGCCTTCAAAGCGTTCGGTATCATTTACATTCACCACTTCGCCATTGCGATACCTTAAACAAATAAACAAACAACAGCCAGCCGATTAAAGAGAATCCAACGAAATAACCAACTTCTACAATTTATTTTTTTTTACAATTTAATGTTATTGAGAAAATATCAATAATAAGTTAACAATTTTTATGGCATACATTTGTGTGAGTAATTTATTTAATGAACACATTTATTGCATACTTTCGGTAGTTGCACAGGACATACATCTGTATGCCCTTGGAAAAACACCAACATACAAATATGGCATGTCAATATATTACGCTGTATGTTTGAGCGTGCTAATTAACACAGTTGTTTATGACTTTTTCAGCGATTCTTTGTTTGTTTCCAGTTTTCAATTACATACTTTTTTTTTACTTGCGTGAGTGTGAGGAAAGTTTTAATTTAAATTCTTTAAAAATATTACAAAATAAAAGAGTGAAGAAATATTTTTATTACTACAATATGGAGTGAAAGAGGAAAATCAAATATATTTATTTTTTTTTAACCGAAACCTCAAATTTGCTCATATATGAACAAACATGCATACATACATACATACACATATAATATTTATATAACGAACGTAAGCGGAAGGATATAAACTTCCTTTGGTTTGCAATTGTTTTCCGTAAAACTCCCAGCTTCATCGTTAGTAGTTGCTGTTGCACTAACAAACCAACCATCGAATGCAATACAAATGACAAAATAATGCAAGAAATTCACACACAAACGCACTCCAGACAAACATCATTTTGCCACCAAACATGACTGTGAAACGTGCAACATATTTTTTGTGGCATACAAATATCTACTTATAGGCGGCTGTCATATGTACAACATGTTTGTTTATAATACTACCTGTACGTTATAAGTGTTTTTTGTGTAAACCCAAAAGGCGCTTCTTTGTATGCCTGTATAATCGTTTGTTCATATGCGTAATTGTTTGTTTTTATTGCAATTGTATGTGTCGTAAAGTATTTTATATTAAACCTTTATCACTATTTTTATACGAGCAAAAATTTATTTCATTGAGAGAATGGCAAAATAAATGGTTTAATGTTGGATTTGCAACATTGTCCACTGAGATGCTGATGTCTTTACAGTAAACTGTAAGAATAAAACTTTGTATATTCAATGTTTGGAAATAACGATTTTTTTATTTATTTGAAATCTCATTTTGTTTAGCAATTTTAATTGAAATCGTTGTTTTCTCTATTTAAAGTTATCTCGGACGTTGAAGATGAAAATAATATTTTAACAGTAAAGTAATAGCATAAAGGTAAGTTTCATTTTTGTGATAATTTTCAAGCTGAATGTCAAAAATTATTTTGGTATTGGCTTGATTAATATTAAAACTTTAATTTTAGTTAATATTATTCCTCTGAAGTAGGGGTAGCTACTAAGATAGCGAATTACTGGAAATAATAAAATAATTGCCTGTAAATAAATATCAATTCTAATACTATGTTCACACCTGCACCTTAATTGTCAATTTATAATATTTTCGCAATTAAAGGCCTTTATTGAGCTCAATTTACCGTACTAAAAACTATTTATAAATTGAGCAATATATACTTTATTGTTTCACTTATTGTTCAAAACTCGAATTACAACTCTTGAGAAGTATGTTCAGTGAGAAGGAAATTCTAAAGGTGTCATTTCTAATGTCAAACAAATAAATAAAGAAAAAACAAAAAGTAAGAAAATGCCAATTTGTTGATGGTTTTTATAAAATGTTTAAATAAATTCAAATACATATTTATATATATATGTAAATATAATTGTAAAAATATTTTATCGACAGGAAAAAAACTGATGAGAAGGCATTATTTGATTTGGTATAAATACATCGTATTTTTAAAGCTATCGAATGCTAATGGAGTAAGATAAATTGAGTATGTCTGAACATTTATTATAATTGCTCAATCAACACTAAATTGAAACAAATAAAAATATCTGTCTGAACAGGGCATAAGCCTATTTAAAAGGAAACATTTTAATAAATATATGGAAAACAGTGTTGCCACCTACACAAAAAAATCATACCAAATTTAAAAAAGTGAATTCTTACTGACTTAACAATTTTGATTATAATTTTAAAATGTGTGGACCGTGTGTTTTAATTAAAACTAATTGCAAATCATTCGTGGCATGTGTTTAATAATTTTTTATATTAAATTTGGTCAATATTTGCTCAACCAACGGTTGGTATCTTCATGACTAAGAGAGTGACAAGAATTAAGTTAACAACACAACTTAATCGTAATACATCTGCAATATTAAATAAAATAATTAAACATTTTAAAGAAAATTTGCCCTGAAGAACCTTTTTAATTTAAAACAGCTCTATGTTCGGCCGTGATAAGCCAAGTCTGATAATACCCTTCACCGTCATGTAGCTTAGCCTAAATTTATGATTTTATGCTATACGCAATTTTGTTTATTATTTCCTTTTCATTTGATACCCGTATTGTTGGGTTTAAATAAGTTCGTTCCGCCATTTTGTTTCAGACGTCATCTTAAGCGAGCGTTTTTTTGATACTTATATTGCGGGGGTTAAAGAGGACAAAGTCGTTACTACTATATTTGACTCATATATTCGCCATTTAATCTAAAACGCCATCTTGAATTTTTTTCTTTTCATATCTAAATACTTTTTAATACACAAGCCCTTTCATTTGATCCCCATATTGGCTCTTTTTACTATACAGAAATTGAAAAATAGCTATTTTCGTTTGTAAATTTTAGGAAAAACAGAGAATCATTTGTACTTTGATGCTTATATCTCAGTTGGCTTCAAACCGATTTGTTCGTTTTTCGTAAAAATAATTTCTGAGATTACATCTTATAATTTGGTATCTAAAGCGATTTCAAAAATTATTCAGGAGTTTAAAAATTTTTGATATATTTAAAAAAATATATATTTTTCATATAATTTTTGCCTATAACTTGGGCGATTAGTCACCAATTTGTCCAAAATATTTCATGAGTATCTTCAAAGGCATAGCAAATTTGTAAAGCGTAACAACAGTGTCTATAAATTATCCTAAGGCTGGTAGTTTTTAAATTTTGTGGTTAAAATAAGCAGAAAAACAGAGGCAGTCGTGTTTATTTGCTTATATCTCAGATAGTTATAGGGTGACTATGTTGATTTTCAATCTGCTCCTGAATATTTCTGACACTTTGGTATCTTACAAGGGTCGAGGTGCTTAAAAAAGTTAATTTTAACATACACACGGACAGACGGAAAAAAAGGACAGTGCTTAATTGACTCCTTTACTCATAAGCATTCAGAATATATATGTATTTAATATATATATTTATAGGGCCGGAAATTAATATTGTAGATATTTCACAAGAAATGACAAACCTATATATTCCCTTTTACACTGCCGTGCTAAAGGTATAACAACTGTAATGCGATTCACTTACTTTTAACGATCCCACAATCGCTAAATTATTCGCCAGTTATTATTGTTTGCACTAACAATTATGCGACTCACTAAATAATTTTTAATGCTACTCGAAAACTGTAACATTAAAGTAGCATTTTTGTCTTTAAATGTGTCTTAATAAATTCACCTCTAAAACTACCCCCACCACGCCATAGCCGAGACTTAAACAAACGGGTAACATTTTGAATCAACAACAAAATTATTGTCGCTTAGATAACAATAACAACTGTCGTTAGTTAACGTAAAAACAAGTAAGTGAATTGCACTACCGATCTCAATACAATATAACAGGGCAGCGTATAATACTCAATATTGATCAAATCATGGTAGTAACTAGACCATTTTAGGGGGTGCAATGCCTACCTCAGAAATGTTTTTGACCTCTTAAGAATTTTAAAAGGTTAATTAATTTTAATTTAAGATTTATCACGCCCCTAGAAAAAAAATTTTAAGCTTTTGCCAGCCCCAGTAAAATTCGTAGCTACAACAATGGACCAAAGTTAAAAGACAGACCTCGAGCTTAATTATTTATACAAAAAAACTTTCAGTTCACCAATAGGTCAACAAGACCGTACCATGTATCAAATTAAAAAAATCGTTTTAAGCCTGTACAGTTTTTAAGATTCTGCCAATGCTAACGTGACAGCATGTTCTGTAAGTCTACTTGTTCGCAAAATTTTTTCTTAACATTGTGCAAAATTGTGAAATTTTTAGAAAGTTATCTCTATGAGATAAAATCTTTAACAGTTACGAGTAGGGCGACCCTAATTTCATGTCAACATATAAACATCAACAAGCCATATTTCATTACGCACTTTTGTTCGCCTTATTGCTGCTGTTAATATGTTACAAAATTTATATACAAAATGTTTTGCAATATATTAAAAAATATATTGTATACATACATACAATATTTATATAAACAAGTAAGAGCACTATATTCGGCTGTGCCGAATCTTTTATACCCACCACCAATTTTGTGTACATTTAAAGCACAATATTTATTATTTTGTTAATCGCTATGGAATAATTTCTTTATAATAAAATATGTATCACTTTCTTTGTAGAGGGTGGTTAAATTTTAAATTTGTTTTCTGCATTTCACTTGACATTTCTCAATCTCAAACCTACTCAATTTGATCCGTGGAAAGATATGCAAATGAGCAACGCTTTAAAGTTATTCAGGTTTTTTATAAAAATAAGCGTTCAAATCAAAGAGCATTTTGTGCACTTCGTAATTATTTTGGTCAACATAATCGTTCAAATTCGTCAACAATCGGGAGAATTGTAAAAAATATTTAAATTTCTGCAAAACAGGTCTGTATAAAATTTTAGAAAATCTGTGAATGCCTTCTTAGTTCGTTGAATGGGAACCACTGCTGGGTTTTGCGATAGTGTGGCAAAAGAGCAGTCAACCTCGACTCATCATCATGCCCAACAATTGAGCATAAACATTGTCATTGAAAATTTGGACCATCAGATAGAGGAGTGGCGCCAAGGATGGGGGGCCATTTTGCCGATATTTTGTTAAATACATAATTGAACCATACAAATATTATCATTACAAAAAGAAATAATAATAATATCCTAAATAATTTGTGTTTTATTTAAATTCAACATCGGTACTTAAAATTTAACCACCCTCTATAACTTCGATATGCTACTAAAATGCTTTTGTGAATGTAGATTTTCAATGAAAGTGGGCGTTAAAGTAATAGTGTCAATAAAGTTTCTGCTAATAAATACAACTTCGATATTTCAATATAGTCCTTTATTTTCCTAAGAACTTTGTCAATAGAGAAATTACATGAATTTAAGATAAACCGTTATGGGAGGTGGGCATTAAAGTAAGCGTGTTACCTAAACTTTTCGGCACAACGACTACCTTGATTAGAAGGATATACGAAGCAAATTTGATCATCATACCTCTAATTTTGGCAGTTTTATGAGCTTTTAAATTTCATTAACGGTAGATAACGTGAAAAGTGGGCGTTATAGTAGGCATGTCAAAGTTGTTTTTGCGAATGAGTACAACTGAGGTATTTCAATGTAAACCTTTATTATTCCAAAATCTTTATTAATAGAGAAATTATATGAATTTTAGGTAAAACGTTATATAGGAGGTGGGCGTAAAAAATGGCGTGGCACCTCAATTTCCTTGCACAGTAATTACATTGCCTAGAGGGATATACGTAGCAAATTTGATCATCACACCTTTAATTTTGGCGGTTTTATGAGCTTTTAAATTTCTATAACGGTAGATAGCGTAAAAAGTGGGCGTTATAGTAGGCGTGTGAAAGTTGTTTTTGCTAATGAGTACAACTTAGGTGTTTCAATATAGCTCTTTGTTATTCCAAAATCTTTATTAATAGAGAAATTATATGAATTTTGGGTAAAACGTTATTTGGGAGGTGGGCGTAAAAGTGGGCGTGGCACCTTAATTTTCTGGCACAGTAATGATAATTCCTAGGAGGATATACGTAGCAAATTTGATCATCACACTTCTAATTTTGGCGGTTTTATGAGCTTTTAAATTTCATTAAAGGGAGATAAAGTTAAAAGTGGGCGTTATAGTAGGCGTGTCAAAGTTATTTTTACGAATGAGTACAGCTTAGGTGTTTCAATATAGCCCTTTATTATTCCAAAATCTTTATTAATAGAGAAATTATTTGAATTTTAGGTAAAACGTTATATGGGAGGTGGGCGTAAAAGTGGGCGTGGCACATCGATTTTCCGTTACAAAAAAGCGCCTCACCAAAAAGCAAAGTGTGCAAAATTTCAGAGTCGTACATCCAATTTTGTTGCTTTTTTGACGTTTTTGTTTTTAAATATACCGAAAAATACACTGTGCGGTATAAATTTTCGTACATTTTAATCGATAACTCCTTTCCTAATGCATAGATTTTGATAATTTTCTGGGAAAAATATTGTTTTTACTCAGGAAATATATATTCGAAGTTTCATGAGTCTACGTTAATGCGTTTGGACACAATTCCATTTTATTCGATGTTTGAAGGACACGGTTTTTTCGACCTACTCTTGCTTTTCGAGCTATAACTCCCTTCCTTATATTCCGATTTAGCCCATTTTCAATACCAAACAAACCTTGTCTATAAGAAAGATTCTTGCAAAATTTGAGCCCCCTAGCTTTTTCGGTGCGACCTCTATCGTGCTTTCAACAGACGGACAGACGGACAGACGGACAGACGGACAGACGGACAGACGGACGGACATAGCTAGATCGTCATCAAATCAAACCCTGATTCAGAATATATATACTTTATGGGGTCTAAAATGGATATTTCGATGTGTTACAAACGGAATGACAAAATGAATATACCCCCACCATTTTTTTGGTGGCGGGTATAAAAAAAATGAAACGTGAATATAAGCATTCACAACAATTTCATTTAATACCCTTGTTCAACAACTCAGCACTCCTGCCAGAGACATGTATTTTAAAAAATATAAATATTTTTTATTTTCACTTGTTTAATATTTTTATTATTTTGCAATACTTGTGTGTAAAACATACACACATCACAACACAACACAAAAATAGAGTGTAAAAACTCTGTGTAAATATGATTGTAACAGCACAAGTCCTTTAGTTGTAGTCACACAAAAATCCCTGTTTGCTTGTAGATGTATGAGTGTAATTAATTTTAATTATAGCAATGCAATAAGCCGAATTGCTTGCAAGTTAATGACCTCGTACTGGACGCCACTACTGTTCCTATATTTTCATATGTATGTATGTGTGTTACAAATGTATGAATGAAAGTATTTGTTTTAAAATATATAATTTTTAACACATACATATGCATGAGAAAACAATCTATACATCAAGCTCAATCAGAAACCAAAACCAATTTCTTTGCCCCAACCCCAATCCGAGGCAACCAACAAACCATTGCAATCTCATTACAATCGAATTTTATTGTAATTTTCTTATTTGGTATGTTTTTAATGTTTCCTTTTTTTCTTATTTAATTTTTGTTGTTGCTATTTTTCACTTTGTAGCTCGGTTGGCTTACACTTGTTTTTTTTTCTTTTTTGATTTTCCAGGAAATATTCAATAATAAAGTAAAAGTCAATGTGTTGTTATTAATGGTGGCTACAGTGGGCGAAAGAATTACTTTACATCTAGATGAGCCATCGATTGTTTAGATTAGAACAAAATGTCGGTAGAGCAACTGTCAAAAAGTTGTTCGTGTATTTTGTTGCTATTTTTATGTATCGTTGTTTTCTTTCATATTCCTAATGCCTTTAAATATCAGACATCGTTAGCCGAGCAAATGTTCTGACAACGCTGTTTTTACAAAAACAAACCATCGACAATAGCGGCCCACACCAGGCAAATACACGTGCGCACAAAAAATTTTTCGTTGTTCGAACAAATCGATGGCTGGTCTGGACGTCAAGGTAAGGAAGCTTAAGTCATGACATCATATTTAAGTATAGTCAGCTGTTTAAAGCTTCTGTATAATAAAGACCGAAATTCGCTTTGAGGACCTTAAGAAGTTTATCATAAGTTTTTTAAAAAATTATTTTTCTTAAGCTTCCGATAGAAATAGAAACTGAAATTTTCTTTAATTCGGTACTCTGATTTATTTATCTGTTTTAAATGTGATCATATTGCTGTAATAAGTAAACAACATCGGTCTGATTTTGCAAGTTAGATAAATGTTTTTAACATCTGTTGTTGTGAGAAAAATTAATATCATTGTTGAAAGACAATATTTTCACTTAAATCAAAAACCATTTGTTTTGTTTGTTGTGTTTAAATGTAGATTGTTGTTTTGAGTGAAAAAATCACACTTCAAATGTTTAAATGGAAAACATGTCAAAATCCGCATATACAAGAGTTGGCTTTTATTTTATTTTATTTTATTCGGTACTGCAATCTAGCAACTAACGTTCCTATAGTAAGGACTGACATTTTGGACAATATATGTAGTTAGAACGTTTGACGTAGAAACGCTGTTTGTGTTGTTTACAGTAACTTACAAATTTTATACCGGCCAAGAAATTCAATTAAATCATAAACATTTTCGGGCAATTATTTTTTACAATTTCCGATTTGTATTATATCAACAACAGTACATCAACGAACCCAATTCTATTTTAAGCGAGTCAACACCATTGATGATGTTTATGGTTTACTGATGTTTATGGTTTCATTTATGGTTTACTGAAATCAATGGTGGCCATAGTTTGCTCAAGAACGAGTTTCGTGAAGGTCGTCCAAAATCGGTTGACGTTCCGAAAAGCCATTGATGCTGTGCCTAAAATGATACTGTAAGATCTTCTTATAAATTATCGTGATATTGACGCAACCTTAATTATTAATGGGACCAGCAAACTATCAATCTTGCATGAACATTTGGCTGCAAAAAAGATTTGTTCGTTTTAGATCCCAGATAATTAGACAATCGCTCGTGTCAACTGATCGCTTGAAGTGCTCAAGAGATATGATCGAGGTGTTTCAGAACATACGTCTGATATCGTGATAGGAGAAAATCGTGGATCTACGCTCATGAAGCCGAAAGTAAACAGCAGTCCAAGAAGGGCCAAATCTTACAAAAGTCATTCAGGCTTGAAGCACTTCGAAACAAAAGGTGGCCTGTTTTTTTTCTGAAAAACTAAGCCTGTCTCAATCGTACTATTGGTACAACGTAGAAAGCTGATTTCTGAATGTTATACAACCATTAGTTTTCCAAAGAATAGATCATTCTACACTACGATAATGCGAGCTCGCAAACATTGGCTCAGACAAGGGATTTTTAAGCACAAAAAACGTCGATTTAATGAGTCATCCGAAGTATGGGACTGACTTGTCACCCAGTTAATAATTTTTAGTCATGAGGACAACGTTTTCCTACACCTGATAAAGCGGTTAATGCGTTGTAAATGCTTGTTTTAAGGGTACCTCATTTGAAATGGAAAAAGTGCTTCCAACATTGGCTCACACATATGCAAAAGTGTATTGATTTGTCATGGAAAATATTTTGATGGACAATATAGCTATTTTCGATGCTTATTATTTATTTATTGTCTTTTATCTCGAAACACAAAATGTAAACCTCGTACTACACTGCGTTGGTGTCTATGATAAGCATTGCGTATGTATATTATGCATTATTGTTGATAATAAATTCGACAAATTTACATTTTCAAGGCAAATATAATAAAGTGGAAACGCAGTAGAGGTCTCTGCTATGACACAACTTTTTATGGAAATAAAGCTTGAGATGGTTATAATAAGACAAAGCTGAAACTTTCTTTAATTTCAAAATAAGGTAAACGCGTTTTACCACTATATAAAGTAAATAACTTAATGACTAGTGCAAACAACAAATACTGACGAAATCAAAATCGTATTTTAATTATTTAAAATGCAGTGGATGGATTTATAAGAGACGTAAGTTAATGTAGTTAAAGGCATCAGCCACATATCCAAGAAGAAGCATTAACACATATATATTTATTCGCACTTCTCAATATTTCACTTTAAATCATATACGCGTATGCCTAATATCAAGTTAAGTTAATTGAAACATTTAAGGAAAAAAAAAACAAATATTTTTCTTGTATTAATTCACAAGAAGTTGCGTTACTTTTACTTGTTCTTCTTGCCCACTGTAAATAAGAATTCATGAAAGTGTACATGCTTGTAAGGGAGTTTGTATTGGTTTTTATTTATATATTGACTTTTTATTTAATAAACGGATGTACGTTTAATAGCTAACGGAAAAAGTATTAAAATTATTTTCATTCATTTCATCTACGAATTCTGCTTTTAACGGCTTCAGATTCTTGCTGTTAGTGACAGGGTTACCAGGTATTATTTTGAAAAAGCTTTATATTAAATTTGAAATGGTGGTAGAACTCTTTCAATAAGTTTTAAAAATTTTTTATACATATTTTTAATACAAAGCTATGACCAAACAATATTGTTAAGGTATGTGTATCGCGGTAACAAACGCAATAATTTAAAATCAAATAAATTTTTTTTATTTTCGGATTTTCAATAGCAATTTAGCCAAGTATGTTTTGGATTTTACAACTTCTGTATCTTCGAAAGAATTTTTTTATCGATATGACAGTTAATGATAACCTTAACAAAAACTGTTTTAAAGTATATTTTAATGTTTTAGTGAAATTGGACAACACGGACTAGAGATAAAATTTTCAGACCTTTCATTTTGAGAGATGTTTTGCATATATGGAGAAGCTGTTGATAGGATATCCTTTGGTAGGCTCAGAGATGCTCTTACTTAGTTAGAGGTAGATTTCATTATTGAAAAAGGGATTGTCCCCATGCTAAAAAGTACGACTGTGAATCCCAGCAGTGGATGCGTCAGTATTCGTGGTAAGGTGGTCACGGGTTGTCCGCAAGAAGGGTTTTATCATCTCTACTATGATGATATAATACTGACTACCTTCTTAGGATACTGGAAATGGTAGGAATTCACACTATAGGGTGTGCGGATGACGTAGCAATTAAAATTTGATGGGAAGTTCATTGAGACTATTCTAGGCTGCATGATGTAAGCGAGGCATGGTGCAGTGAACAGGGTCTAACCATAAATGCTGGGAATTCGGATGATATAATTTTTGTTCGTAGAAGGAAAGGTATGGAAATAGGATCAATAAGGCTTTTTGAAATTGAAATCAATGTCCTCAGGAAGGTTTAATATGTGGCAGTTACACTAGATACGAAACTAACCTAGACTATTCAAGTTGAGGCGAGTATACAGAAAGCGAAGAGGATTCTACATCAATGTAAATCAGTCTACTGTCGTAGGTGGGGAATCCCACCCAAGGCTGCACATTTAATTTACACAGCGATGGCTAGATGGTGGCCAAAGTCCACCCAAGTAACAATCAAGCATAAGTTGGATGGGGTTAAGATTATTGCTTGCATAGGTATATGTGGTGCGATGCGTACCACTCTGACACAGATATTGGAGGCAGTGCTAGGATTGCTGCCTTTGCACCAGTTTGTAAAGAAAACAGCGGCACTAAGGATGGAGAGGGTTGTAACATGGTGTCGCTTTGGATGCAGTTTAGGCCATAAGTGTATTCTGGGCCTCGTTCCTAAACAGATTAGGGTGACTTAGATGGCGACGAAGTGTATAAAACTGGTGGAAGTGGCCGGAAATCTACATCATAAGCTCATAGTGGAATGAGTGCATGGATAGTGATATCAGTATTTTTATTGATGGCTTTTTATAGAACGGAAGGGCAGGACCCAGGGTTCGCTCAATTGAATTGAACCTGCCCTGCTTCATGAGTCTGGTCAAACACGTGTCCGTATACTAGGCGGAGATGCTGGGTTTAATGCACTCATGTTACCACTTGCTGGAAGACCGATTACTAGAAAAAGATTCTCATTGCACTTGATAAATACTCTGTAATAAGATGCGTGCAGCGTATAGATGTTGACTCGAAATTGGTCCTTAAAATTGTTCTGAAACTCAATATAAATGCCTCTGTGAATGAGGTGTGGGTAAAGGGGTATATGTGTATAGACAGAAAAATGGAGTTAAAGGAGCTTGAAAGGAGGGGAGCTGCTGCAAAAAAACCGGTAGAGTACGTTTGGATGTAAAAATTTGTTTTATCTAGTGATAAAACTGTATGTAAATACAAATTAGCTGTCCCGTGTGTATTAAGCACCCGAAATTAACTTTAGGTTTCTTCACTAACCCGACTGGAATAAAAGTCCCTCATTGAAATTACTACTGACTAATATAAATTTATATGAAAATAACTTGATAATTTCAAATAAAATCCTACAAAGCTGGTGTTTAAATGAATTTTCTTATAAGGATTAAAGGAAGATTCCGAATACTCCCATCGATTCATGGGTCACTAGAATTCCTACGTGGGTCGAAAGTGACAACAAATCTTGTTCGATTCTTCCCGAAATATTTGAATCTTCAATGGGTTTTTGGTAACACTGTCGATAAAGTAAACGTACATACATATTCCATGTTCTCTGGTTTTTATATTCGTTCTTATATATTTCAAAAATTTTGTTCATATACACCAAAAACGTATACTTCAGTTTTAATAGTATTATTATGTATTGCCATTAAATTTATTAAAGATAATGTTGAGTTTTCTTTTATACTCTGCTTCACTTTTCACCCTTACTCATACTCAGAGCTGGTTATGACCCGAGTACTGCCTTAAAAGGTTTTAATGTAATTGGTCTCGTTATTAGTAAATGCGTTATAATGACTTTAAATGTAACAATGATTTTATTTTAGTGTTTATTTTTTAACTTTTTTAATTTTTCTTTCTGCTTTATTTCTTTGAAGCACAAAACGGATGAAGTTGTAGGATTTTTTATGGTTAAATATATAAAAAGATATTTACAAAGTTTAATGGGTAGAATCTTCAAGGACATGTATTGTCAGTACTTTGTGTATAATGAAGCAACAAAGTGTTTACTGATCATAATAATTAGTAATAAAGCAAAATAGTTTGTTGGTAATTAATTAGTTTAAACAACGTACGTATGTATGTGTGGCATAGTGTCTTGTAAATGGCTTTTGAGTTTTAAAGTAATTGGTGAACTCTCAAGGTATTCTAGGTACAATGTTGTAATATTGTCATAATTTTTCCAAAAATTTAAAATGGCTAGAACATTTCACAACAAACTATTCAATACTTTTTAATCATTTTAAAATATGTTGTAAACAAAAAACAAATAAATACGAGTATTAGAAAAAATGATTCTAACAAAAATATAAAATAGTAACTTTCTAAATAAGCTTTTTTAATTCATAACCACCATAAAAGCTCTAAGCTGTTTTAAAAATTTTTTTTTCTTTAAACAGTTTACAAAAATCTTCTCAAGAAAAATTTTTGCAAACAGATTAATTTAAAAAAACTTTTTCAATTTCTGCTTTAGTTATACTTCATCAAACTAATTATAGTAAAAGGTAATAAGGTAGGTAATCAGGCTGGTGCAAAGTTCCCTTCACAAGGTAGGATTAGTATTTACTATCTGTTCAATGACGAATCAGCTGACCTGTTTTTATCAATAGAATATGTGTGTATGTAATTAGTTTTTCTGTTTCGTTTCGTTCCGTTGCGGACGAACCTATAGAAAATAGAATTCAACGTTAAGTGACAGCCATTAAGAGAGAATTAGCTGATGATTATGCGCCTATATTTGAAAGGTGGCTGCAACAAAGAGACTCTGTTTGCTTATAGATGAAATCTGACACTAAAAGCTTTTTTTATATATGGACTTTGACGAGAAAAATAAACAAAAAATATAATAAGCTTGTTTTTGTAAGATGAGTTTTAACAGAAAAAGTAACCACAAAAATTAAGCAACAGAACGGCACGTCACAGAATGACAACAGAAAGTAAAAACTAATAAAGCCTTCACCCAGAGACCAATACGGTCTATTGTGACAATTTAACTTAAGTCAGTATAAATTTTTTTGTTGGCAAAAACAAAAAGTTTTTAGCTCAAGAATTTTAACTTAAGAATAAATAATTTTTAAAGATGCTCTTAAAGTTTGCTTTAAATTTCATAATTTAATAAAATATTTATGAACATTTACTGTCATATTTTCGAAAATAATTGATCCGTGAAAAGCTTCATATTTATACAAAATGTTCGTAAATGTTCTTTAAATAATAATAATTTTGAAGAAGTGTTGTTTGAAAACTAACAATTTCTACTAAAGCTGGTATGGTAGAAACGATGAAATTCGATGAAATTAAAAAGCTTAAGCGCTTTTAAACTAAAAGCTTAGTGAAAAAACTCTAAACAGAAAGTATCAAATATAAAAATACTATTTAAATTTTTTTTATAAACATTTATCCTTACAGGTGTCTTTGTGAAAATTATTTTATTTACGGAAAACTTAATTCAAGTGAACCAAAAAAAAAAAGCACATTTTTGGACTTTTTTATAAGATGCTCAGAAAAAGCTCTTTAGCTAAGAAACCACTATTGGCATGGATTTTTTTTATATCTCAAAATGTCTAGCTTCCACTTGTATTTTAAAATTCTGCAATCGGTTAAAAATTGCGAAAGATACAGGCTTCTGAAGATGGAATTTTTAGTCTCTTTAAATCACTGAACCGGAGTGTATATACAAAAACAAAATGCATTTATTTTTTAATTGTTGTATTTGTTGCTGGGATGCATATCCTAATGGATATGCATAAAATAGATTTTGGTAATAAAATCTTTAACAAAAGCTATACTTAAAAAGATTTTTAGATTAAAATTAATTAAAAAGAAAGTTTTAATAATAGCTTTACAAAATGCTTTAAAGCTTTTTAATTAAAGGTTTTTTTCAACTAAAAGCTTTTTTTAAATAAAAGCTTTTTTTAACTAAAAGCTTTTTAACTAAAAGCTTTTTTAACTAAAAGCTTTTTTTAACTAAAAGTTTTTTTTAGCTTTAAGCTTTTTTTAACTAAAAGCTTTTTTTAACTTAAAGCTTTTTTAACTAAAAGCTTTTTTACAATTAACTTTTAAGACGAATTAGATATACATTACGCCCACAAAAAATTTCGTCAAGTAGATTTCCTGAAAATTTATTTTGAGAAAGAAAGCTTCTACAAAAAAGCATTTTAGAAAATATGACAGAAACAGCTGTCTTAATTAAAATCTTTTTAAAGAATATTTGTTGCTGGCAATATTTAAAAAAAATCTCGACAATCTAGACAAAATATTTGCAGACAGTTTTAAAGAGAACCACTTTTTGCAATAAAGGCATAAAATTAAAAACCTTTTGGGAGACAATAATTTTACCAAATCACATTTAAGGTGAAATATTTCCTTTACTGCTATTTTTTAAACATTTAGCATCAACTGTGTTTAGTAATTTTCTTTCTTGCAATACATTTTGTGCTGTTGAAACAATTAATCAATCTGTCACTTTAACATTTATAAAGGCATCCAAATGTTTTACTAAACTTTCATCACATTACAAAATTTTAATGACAATTATTTGTTTCATTAAAGTAACATGCAATATACTAACGTATTACTACAAAATTTTCTAATTAAAAACAAATATAACATTTGAGGCAAATATAAACAGAACAGGAACACAAACACAAACACACCAAATCTCACATGCATACACACATGCATGCATATGCTGACAAAAATAGATGACAATGCAATCCTAACAATTATTTGCCAAAATGCTACAGAACATGTTCCTGTTTCAACAGTAGTAGCACTACCACCACTGCCACCACCTACAATGAGTACTTATTGATGCATGCACACCAGCAGTAGTACCAGCACTTGCGACAACATTTTTAGAATATTTGCAAGTCCTTATGGAACATGTGCTATGCGTAACTGATAATAACAGCTGCAAACAAAGGCAGGCAAGAATACACATCTAAGGCAGGAATTGTTATAGTTTGTGGAGATTTTTTTTATATATATTTTTTTTGCTGTTTGAATTGCAGCTTTAAATGGGCTGTGGTGGCAAAGTTTTAAATGAATTTAATATTTATTATCATTAAAATATGTGTTAAAGCATTTTGAACAACTGATGTGGTAACATAAAATGCTGTCATTTGGTTAAAATATATTAAAGCCAAATTTTCAAATTATTAAGGCAGTTGTGACAAAATATGCCCTTAATTCTTAATAAATGAAAAACAAAAGATTTGTTTTTCTTTTTCTCTTTTAAAAACTTATTATCATAAATTATTTTCTTAAAAGAAGTCTTAATATGTTTTCCTAATTTGCTTGAAAATGTTTTTTATGTTTTTTGCATATTTTCCAAATAAAAAAGACACCGGCTGGAAGCCTGAATAGAGAGAAACACAAAATAAAGACAGCAGCCACATGCTTTAATTGAAAATGCCACAAAAAAGCAAATGTGGCAATGCAACACAACTACCACTAACAGCCTGAACACAAATAAAAAAAACATCAAGTAAAGTGTTGTAAAAGTCACCTACAAAAATTAAGATCATACAGCCACCCAAAAGTCAACACTCATTCTCCGACTCTGGATTTTCGACATGTGTGTTACATACAGTTTTTCAATCCTGCTTGACTTCACTTGTAGCAACCACACATCAACTCAAATTGACAACATTTTTGGAAAATCTTAAGAAAATTGAATTTCAGGCACTAACTTTATAGACCCACACACACACACACAGACCTAACACACATCTTTACAACTATGAAATAACCGCCTAGAAATATGCTTTAAACAACTGTTTGTTCATGTGTAAAAAACTGTGTAAGTGTGTAAAACAAATTTTATAGAGAAGTATTGCCATAACTTGGTGTGCTGATAAACATATATATATGCACAATCTGAAAACAGTGGTTTAGAAAATGATGATAATAGTTGCTAAAACTAAAAATAAAAAACGATGAATTCATACAAGTCAAAATCATAAAATTTTCATCAAAAATTTCTTGTACATTTTGCATACTAACACATTCAAATGCATCCTTCCTTTAACGTATTCAAGATAGACTGCTGAAATCTTGGCTGATAACAAAATATATGACAAACAAAAAAAAAATTATAAAAGAAATGAGGAAAAGCTTTCAGTCCTATGCTTAAGGATTCTTTAATCTTAATTATGCTACATTGTAAACTAAAGTCATTCATCATCATGTGTTCTAGTGTTTTAAGTTGTTTTTTTTTTTGCTACATCCGTTGACTAAATTTTCTTGTATACTCTAATGATATAAATAAAAACCAAAATATATAAGTCATGGTGAGTATAAAGTTACTTTTAATTAAAGCAAAAAGTAAAACAAAAACTACACCATAACCAAGAATACGCAGCATACTGTAGACTGTAGACTTTCATAAAGACTAGACAATGAACCTGAATATACTCAAAAGGGACAAATTGTAAAAAATATAAAGCAAACTGGGTTAGAGTTTTATTGAAAATAGTCAGCACAATTGAAATGGTTCTTATAGCGGCCTTAATAGTTTTTGACTGCGAGACTTTACCCGTCGAAAATTTTTTATTTTTTTTTCATTCCCACGGTAAGTATTGCATTAATGGAAATGCTTTAATTCTTAATTCTTTATATTGAACCTTCTCCGAGAAAATGGACCTAGGGTTTGGACTTAAGAGTGGATTCTGATACCTAAAAGGGTGTAGAATAAGATGAAATTAGTTAGATTTCTGATAAAAATTTATTTACCCCATAAAAACGTACAAACCGAACACTTAAGAATCAAGTATCGAGATCATAACAATCAGAGCAGCAACACAGCAAAGGTATTGCCACACTAAAAGCCAAAAAAATACGTCATCACATAGGCATGACGTCACCAAAGTCGGCACCCAATCATAACTAAACATACCAAATCGAATCTCCCAACTGAAAGTGTGTTCACAGTGATAATGCGTTATGAAACGTTAAATGCATTTTTCTCAAAACTTCATTTTCACATACTAGGTCCCTTTTCTCGGAGATGGTCACATATATGAAAGCTCAACAAAGTAAATACTTTGTACTGCTTAATACTTCAGAACTAGAAGAAAGAAGACCTATTGAGTGAAATGAGTGTTTTTTAATTGCAAAAAAGATATCTAAGTAGTGGAACATTGCATATGAAAATTATGCCTTGTAGAAACGCTCTGGAGAGGTAAAAGTAGGCAATTCAGGAAGCACTATTTGTAATGATGTTTTTTTTCAAAGGACATGTCCAGGAATTTTAAATAACTAGGGATTGTGTTGAATACGAAACTTACTCGGAATAATATTGTTCAGATAGGAAAACGAGCAGGATTTTGCAGCAGTATCAGCTGCAGCAGAAGAAAACTTTGGAAAACTTTGCCAAAGGCTGTTTATTTACTTAATGGCTTAAAGTTACTCAAAAGAGGACCAAGCAGAAATTCATTTCAGTTGAATTCAAGCGATTACATTCGATAGTAGGTGTGGCGCAGTGCTTATTACAGCCACACAGGTAATGAAAGATATGATGAGTTTGATGTCAATAGACTTATTTGTAAAAAAAAAAAAATGGTCTCAATGTCAGTGCTGTGCATGGAAAAGGGTTTAATATAGCATCGTTTTTGGTGGATATTGAAGAACAGGAGTATTCTTGACTTTGTGGTCAACAGATTTAAGAAAATTCGGATGCCGATGGCTCAAAACACTACATCACATTATCATAGTGATTAATATATGCCCCATTAGTGCATGCATAACGACATTAAGTTGTATTTTTACTGAAGGCTCGCTTTATAAAATGGAAGAGAATAATAAAGTGAGAGAATATTAATTGGCTCTGTACAATAGAGTTGCACTATTTAATAATTGAACCAGTGTTCAAGCGGAAACTGTGTAAGCGGAGACTATCGGCATCGTATGAACCATGAACTGTATGAACTGTACGCCGACATTGACATTGTTAGGCGCATAAAAGTGCAAAGACTGCGCTGGCTTGGACATGTCGTGAGGATGAATGAAGAAGCTCCAGTAAAAAGAATTTCCGAGTATGATCCCGAAGGTGTCCGCAGAAGAGGACGACCGAAGCTCCGATGGAAAGATCAGGTCCAACAACACTTAATGGACCTAAATGTTTGAAATTGGAGAAGGAGCGCAGAAGACCGAAGTGCCTGGAAATCTATTCTTTCCTCGGCTTAATACCCTTCAGGGTTGTAAAAAGCCATCTATTGATTGATTGTATTCAATTCAGTAAACTGAATAGATCTTATTAACACAATGGGCTCTAAGATTTGTGGTCTAACTATTCACTTATGGATCTAGAAACCACGGTATGGTCACACTGGTCTATTTTCGAAACAGCTAAATATAAAATTGTCCTGTAATTTACCGAACAATAAGTGAAAAATATAGGCCAAGATTAAGGCTACAAAATTAGCAACTAAACAAACTCAGTGTTATTGGATATCAAACAGGGGCATACATGTACATAATTATTAACAACAAAGTCACTGCTAGCTTCATAGAGAGTATGTTAACCACATAGAAAATTGCACAGGACTACCAGGAGATATTCACCAGTTAACCTTGTATGGGTTACACGACATGTAGACATTGATGGTATAGATATTAAAAAAGCCGGTGCCATAATAGACTCGAATAAACTAAGGCTTCAAAATGGCGTATTTCTATTCAAAGGCAATGAGACTGACTTTTATCTAACTATACTTAATTTCCAAGAATTGATGAGAAGGCAAAACTACATGCAAAGAATTAAAAAATTTGTCTGAATGTGAATATAAAGATGACTCGAATTTCATCAAAACTACCAGAAATCTATCTAAGGAACAACATAGTTGCTATAGCTGGATACTGACTACCAGGGCATAAGAAAAACATTACATTTCCCTTACAATGACCTGCAGAAGCCGCGATGAAGAGGAACATAAGGAGACTGCAGAAGGTTTCAAAATACTTTAATAGAAGGTTATAGATATAACATGTATATCCTTAGGTGGTTTGAGTAGAATCCATGTCTTCCTAAATAGGACAGGATAGCTGAAGTATGGTGCAGACATAAAATAAAAGACAAACTATGGTAACTATAGACTCAGGAAGGACATAAATAAGGTATGCTTTTAAGCGGCTGACAAAATAACCTAAGCTAAACTTATCACTACTAACTAATCTACAAAAAAAAAAAAATTACCTTATAAGGGATAAAGGATATAAGCTTTGACGTAATAAAGCAGGATATTCCTGCAGTATTTCTGGTATTATATAGTGGTGTTTTAAAACCATATTAATATAATTTTTAATCTTATGATTATGAAATTTTTGAAAATAATTTAATTATTTAAAAAAATATAAAACTGATATCTAACACATTTCGTAGAGTTTTGAGTTTGTGTATAAAAAAGAGAAAAAACAACTTCTAGCTTTGTCACGTCACATCACTTTTAAGGACAAGACTATTGTTTTAACTGAATATATGGCTACATAAAAAAGCAAAGACAAATAAACAGAATACTGTCTCAAAGAAACTCTTCCGTGGCATGTTTTCTTGGATAGTCTTTGGTTTATTGTAAGTATTGGGCAAAGAGGTTGGACTAACACATCTACTTTCTTAGAGCCATAACTGAAAAAAAAATTATAAATCGAAACTGACCAGAGACTGATCTGATACAAAGAGAATTAGTAAGCCCCTAGAACTTGTTCTCTAGAATGGTTATTGATAAGGTCTTCTCATAAAGACTGATTGGGAGGTGTTTTAGTTAGTGATAGACAACCTTGGTAGGATTTCGGAAAACCACTGTTGTTTCAGCGTTGCTGTTATCACCTTAACAGAAACAGATGATGGCTACTTGATTGATTCCTGCAGTCATGGTGAACGACTTCGAGAAACTTTGTCTATTATATGCTGCTGTTGGCTTTCTTTTATCAGAAATAGTTACTTGGAGAATTGTTATGCCGCTGATTAATTATATAGCTTTGTAGTGAAAAATGAGGAATAATTGATTGATATTCAGAGTTCCTTAGCCATGTACATTTACATTAATCAGTAATTAATGTTGGTAAGATTATCACCGTGATATGTTGAGCAAGACAATTTAATCACGGGTCGGTCAAAAGCACTGCCCATTTGTGACAATGCTGAAATCAATCAAACCCCATGCTGTTTCGGAGAAGCATCCAATTGAAATGACAGTTAAATATATTAAATAATAAACCACAAAATTACACCGAAGACTCAACCTTATGAAGGACTTCTCATGGCACCTTAATAAGACTTAAAAAAAAGTTAAAACTCGAATACATTTACTACAATTAGTAATTAATCAATATGAATGCGTTACTAAATGTAGGACAGAAATATTCTTAATACTGCTAAATTAAATGAATAAAAGCTTTTAAACAATATACAAAAAATTATCACTGATGAAGATTTTACATGCAAAGACGAAGAAGAAAATATAAAATTTATTGCAAAGATGGTTAAAAATTTGTGCTATGCCTTAACCATGTTTCAATTATATATGCAAAGATGTATTTGTATAATTGTACATATGTGTAAGAACGTTATTTATTTATTCCATTTTTGTTTTTGTTGCTGTACAAATTTGTTAAAAAATACAATTTTGATGAGGAAAATCAAATACATTTTTGCAAGCACAAGCCAAGCCACAGTGTAAAATAAAATACAAATTATTTTTAAAAATTTACAGATGTTGAGTTTCCGAATTCAAAGTATAAGTTTTAGCTTTCAAAATAAGCTTTTAAATAAAAGAAGTTTATCTTAAATGCACAAGATTAAAATTAGGTCCACTGAAGTGTACCGTAATAATTTGTAAAAAATTTAAAAGCTCCAGTTTATTACGTAGAATTTTTAAAAGCTTAAAAATTATTTTATAAAAAGCTCATGTGACTTGAAATAAACTGTAAATTGACTTAAAATAAACTGTAAAAATCTAAACCAACATATTCGTTAAAAAATCTTACGTTCAAACTTAAATTTGTATAAGAAATATTCATACATTGAAAAAGCTTTTGTAAATTAAATCAAAAAAATTTTAAATTTGAGCGTAAAAGTTTAAATGAAAAAATTAATTAAATAAATTATAAAATTAAAAAGCTCACTGTAGCTACTCTGCGGCACTTGAAAACTGCTCTGTCCCACATTCTTGTATTTGCATTTACATGTAAACGTGTTTGTATAACTCATATGTCACTTTTGTTTTGAAGTATTTGTCATCTATCCACGCACCTATTTACATACCCACATATCTTCTGACATCTTCTTCTGTGTTGCAGTCAGTAAGTCTGTCACTCAGCCTTTTCATTTTTCATTATTTCAATTTTTCTACCATTGTCTTATACACTTTTGCTAAGAGTGTTACACGTTTGCAAAATTGTTTTAAGTATTTTCGCTATATCCGCTTATACA
Source organism: Phyto melanocephala (assembly GCA_941918925.1). Taxonomy (NCBI): domain Eukaryota; kingdom Metazoa; phylum Arthropoda; class Insecta; order Diptera; family Rhinophoridae; genus Phyto; species Phyto melanocephala. The sequence goes on from OW799235.1 coordinate 16,522,368, forward strand.
CCTCCACAGTGATCTGTGTTGTGTTAGTGGCGCAACGAGTAGTTGTAGTGGTACATACATCTTATAAACTAACGATGCCAGCGAAACGTAAAATTAAAATGGTACAACAAAAGCAACAATATTTTACAATTCCAGCATAGGCTTTAGCTATTCATTCACTTTCTTTTATTTTCCCTTTTCCCCAAAAACGTTGCAACAAAACCACTAACTTACATACATGTATGTGCGTGTGTGTGTCTGAATGCATGTTTATTGTATCAGGCAACCATTTGATTGCTTTATACATATGTATGTACATCCGTATGTGCCTGTGTTGGTGGCTTGTTTACTTGAAGGTGTGTTTCTATGTGAAATGTGTCCTACATGCGTAAATGTATAGTGTGTTTAAGGGAGCGTATGATTTTATCTGTACATGTTCATACACAGGCATATACAGCCATCTCTTGCATATTCAAATGCCAGTTACGTATGCAAAAAAAAAGTATGTGACAGTTGGCTGCGGTTGATGTTGTAGTTTGGGTTTAACGCTGTTGAAGTTTTCATTTTTGCTTTTTTAATTTGTCTTTTATTTGTAATAGAACACAAAGTATAAATGTATCAAGAGTTACTACTTGGCCTTTTTATTTCTGTTTTAATGCATAATTTATTTAAATATTTCTGTTAAATTTGTGTTGAGAGATTATTCGTTTAATCTTCACAAGAATTTTTTTTCTACCTTAAACGTTTATTGTCCTCGGTGTGACCTAAAAACTTAAACAATTTTGCGAGGAAATTTCATGAAATATTTTTCGTTTGATAAAAATAGGAAATTTTCTACAGACAGAGAATTGTTTCAAATATTTTAAAATCAAAGAATTTACCACAAATTTATTATGGACCAACCACAACAACTTAAATCTATCTTTTATTGATCACAATTCAATTTCTACCTAAATCATAGTCTGTCAATAATTTAATTATGTCTTATATGGTCATAGTATAAACATCATCTGCTCTTAGTCTTCTCATGGTAGGTAGGTAGGTAAGGCTGGTGAAAAGTTACCCTCACACCCTCACTCGGAGACCATTACGGTCCATTGTGTCACCTTAATAGAAAGAAGAATATAATAAGAATAGAAGAGAAAGAGAAGCAGACCAGTCCAGAGTCTCTGGCGGGAATCGAACCCGCAACCCCCAAACTAGCAGACCAGCGTACTACTGACTAGTCCACCGGGGCACCCTCAGTCTTCTCATAGTCAAGTAAGCTTTTCAAAATAATTTGGTTTTAGTCAACCCATAATAAATTCATAGTATGTCTATAGACTAAATAAAGTCTTAGACAGTGCTTATAATCACGAAAAGTCTGATTAATAAATTATCCAAAAAGGGCCATCATTATTATATGGAAAATATTTTAAAACAGAATCGTTGGAAGTTAAGTAAGTTGTTTGCAGGACTTCGTACTTTACACTTATGAGACATAGCACCATCTTGGCGTTCACATCATTATCAATTTAATTGTGGTTATACGAAATCAGTAATTATCCTTTGATAGTCCAAAACTTTCATTGTAACAATTGGTTCAGCCTTATTTTCGAAAAAGGAAGGTCCAATGACAATAATAACACAAAACCCTCGAATAAAGATTGAAAAGCTTTTCATTACTTGCCAAAAATTAGACAAATCTGCTCGCTAACGTAGTAACCGAGATGAAGATGGGCATCAAGAACTTTTCGATCAACTTCCAGATTAATTTTATGTATTTTATGAAATTAAACAGCAAAGACACAACATTGTTTTTCTTGTGTTAACTAAACTTTAAAGACTTAAAGACCTATGCAAAATACGTTGTAATATCGTCTGTAGGATGCACAATTCCAAAAATCGTTTTAAAATGGACAAACGCGGGTTTTCCTTAACTTTATGGGCTTTGGCAGCAATATTACTGGTGGTTATTGAGAGAGTTCTACGAATTCGATTATTAGCATCACAAACTTGTCTCAGCAGCTAGAATTTTACCACCAGTTGCACAATCGCTAACTGAGACGTTGTGTTCCAATGGTTTCACCTCGTCTTTTTACTATTTTTGAAGTGATTTCTAATAATTTCAAAGCGTTGTTGAAGCGTATATTGTTCCATGGAATAGTTATTACTTGTCATCTACCAAGCAAGTACTTAGTTACTGGTTAAGAAATGACAACTGTTGAAGTGGAGGGCTATTATGTAACGTGTTGTTGGATTACTTTTACTCGTTTTACGATAAAAGCAGTTCATTTTATATCTAGAGATTGGGCCAAATTGGAGTGACTGATTTGAAATGCTTATAATTATTGTATTTTTAATTTTTTTTATTTTTTTATTTGCAGATAATACAGAAATTTAAAAAATTTTATAATGTCATCATACTCAGTGGAAGAACGTGTAAAAACTGTTGAATTTTATTATGTTTCCGGACGATCAATTGTTACAACGCAAAGAAAATGCCGTCAGCATTTCAAAACTGCAGAGGCTCCCAGTGTAAACATGATAAGTAGTTTTAAGATCCGCTTTAAGAATTCGGATTCAGCGGGTAATGAACTAGGAAGAAATTTTGTTCGTCCTACTCGCACTGAGCACGCTATAGAAGTTATACGAGAAAATGTTTTCACGGATCCAACTGTGGCTACTTGTCGACGAGCTACTCAATTGAACATGTCCAGAACATCGCTACGAGGTATTCTAAAAGTTGATCTGAAGATGTTTCCATAAAAAATTCAATTGGCCCTAGAATTATTGCCGAGAGATGCACCACAACGGCTACAATATTCCAATAGATTGGTTTTGCTAGCGACAGAAAATGCCAATTTTTTTAATAATCTAATTATGAGCGATGAAGCATGTTTTAATTTAAATGGATATGGTAATTAGCAGAACTACCGAATTTTGGGTACAAAGAATCCTAGAGCATTGCCTCAGTAACAACTACACCCTGTCAGATTCACTGTTTGGTGTGGAATCATGGCTTGTAAAGTTATTGGTCCATATTTCTTCGAAAATTAACTTATTAAGCCAGAAACCATCTCTAAGGTGGTATACCGGACCATGATGGAACATGTTTTACGTCCGATATTTCTCAATACTTGTAACATATGGTTTCAGCAAGATGAAGCTACAGCTCATACCGCAAAAGCAACAATGACAATTCTGCAAGAACTTTTAGAGAACTTTTCGACCGAATAATTAAAAAAAGCCGATTTCGCATGCCCACCTCGTTCTACAGATTTGGCGGCCCCAGATTTTTTTTGTGAGGAACGAGTTTACGTCAACAGACCACAAAATATTCAGCAGCTAAAGCAGAATATTCGCACAGAAATTGCTCAATTGCAGTCAGAAACGTTGCGCAACGTAATGCAAAATGTATTGAGTAGATCCACTAACTGCCAACAGGAGAATGGACGCCATCTAAAAGAAGTAATTTTTCTTCATACCTAGCTTAAAAAAAATTTATAATTTACACTTTAATTGGCAAAAAATACAAAAATTAGTAGCATTTCAAATCAGTCACTCAAAATTGGTTCACCCTGTATAACGTTATATTGTGGCCATAACCCTGGCCATAATTGAGAATCGTTATAATTTTAATTATAAAAAAATATTTTAAAATTATCAATTTTTAGTCAGGTTCCAACACATCAATTATATAATAAATCATCTTCAATAACTTAACAATTTAAGAAGTTTTTCTATAAAATACTTAAACTTATTAAAAAAAATTTCGTTCTCTCACTTACCACACAACATGATCCAATGATGCTGGATTTGCCACATATTCACAATTTAACAGCACCGTATCACTAGTATTTACGGTTATTTCTGGAGGACTAACTTTAACCACAGGAGGATCTAAAAGCAGCAAACATACAGAGAAACAAAACGTTAAAGCCAAAGGTTTTTCACAAAAAACTTACATACACACACGAAAAAAAAAAATAGTTATTAAAGCCAAATGTAGGTGTATGCGTTAAAAAAAAACTTGTTTTTTATTTTACATCCTGTGTCACATTCAATACTTACACAACACTTCCAGTGTCAATAATGATTGCATGGGAGCTTCACGATTTATTTGCAAAACAATGTTTTCAGATTGACACACAAATTTAACGTCATTCTCAAAACGTGAAGCATTAAAGATAAGGTCCGACTGTGTGTGATAGGTGCCATCCTCTTTTTCAAACTAAGAGCGGAAAAAACACAAACAAAAAATGTTAAAACCAAAGGAATTGTTATGTAAAATTTTTATAATGGTTGTAAGGGAAGTTAAAGTTAAATATTGAAATAAAATAAAAATTTACATGAAAATAACGGGTTTATATAATTATTATTTAAATCAGATAATGAGCCCTAGTATACTTCTGTGATTATTATTTTAATACCTACCGCTCTTGTTCTAATTTCCATTAAATCATTCTCTTCGGGATCCATGGGTTGGGAGGCGTTAAACCAGGTTAAATTTACTGGAGGGCGCGCACCATGAACCTGCAGAATTAGCAATCATAAATAAAAATTAAAATTATGATAAATAACAAATCTAAAATATTAAAAAATATTAATGTAAAAACTCTCTTGTAAATATTTATTCTTTAAATTCTTCGGAAATACTAAAATTTTAAAAAATTTTCTACATCGATAAATCCGATTAAAAATAATTGTCTAGTTAAGTAGGTAGTAAGGCTGCTGGAAAGCTATCTTCACACCCTCACCCAGAGACCAATACGGTCCATTGTGACGCCTTAGTATAGAATAGAAAGAAGAATAGAAGACAGAAAAGAAGAAGGAAAAGTGGTGAAGTTGTGGACATCAAATCCACACAGAAAAGAGCTAAACCCCACAATCGACCTATTCTTAGTCTCGCGTCACGAAGCCAGGTCATTCCCATTATGAATACTTTCAGATTCTTGAGTCCATAGCCCGAGAAATCCCCCAATTCGCCCAGAAATCTCCTACCAAGCCATCTCAATCTGCTATTCTGCAATTTGGGACATTGGCACAGAATGTGATCATTTGTCTCTTTTAGTTAATAGAAGAGAAAAAAAAATGAATGGAATTTTCTATTTTAAAATTCCTGCTTCCAATAAAATTCTGTGACAGTCGAATAATTTTGTATTTTAATTGGCTCTGTTTTATAAGTACAAAGTCTTTTTTACAAGGGTCATAACTACTAAAAGCTGACAATTTTATTTCGTATCGATTTCCTCAGCTTCGATAATAGAATAATACTACAGTGCTGTTAACACATAGATAACTGAGGCTATACAATTACATGACTACAGATGAAGTTATTGGTTAACGTCACCCTGTAGTCAGCTATTTCATCGTAAAAAAAAACTAAAAAATATCTTAGTAAGAATACACTTTTTCTTTTTTAAATTTAGAGAAAATGGTGATTTTTTTTTGTATTTCTGTTGACAATCTGGCAGCACTCTGCTAACTCAGATCATACGCTGCCACATCTAAATTAGTCTGCTAAGGTAGGATAGAAAAAAAGCGGATATGAAGACACTTTCTTGAAAACATTGAGAACATGTGGCATGGACTAGATACAAGTAGAGTGACTAAGCTATTGTGGCCCTCTTTTTAAATCCATCGTATATCGCAACTTAAGAGCCGAGGTCGGAAGTACATATCGCGATTGCTGGTGATATTGATGGGTCACTGGATGTTAGAGAAACATGCAGCCGACTCATTGTCGCAACTATTCGGATTTAGAGGTAAAATAAACAGTTTTTAATATTTTTTGTGAATGTTCTGCCCTGGCTAATAAGAGATAAAGAATCTTGGGTATATTATATGACAGATAACTTATCTAAGATGAGATAGAGCAGTTAAAAAAATCTGCCGAGATTACTCACGGCAACGGAGTGGATCTTATAACTTAGACTTATTCTTAATGAAACAAAATATGGTGCGTGATGTTTTCTTGTCAAAACGGTGTCATACAGACCCCACTTGACATTTCGTGCGTAGTGAACTACCACGATAAGCAGTCAAACTTTGTCACCAATTCTTGGGTAAATTAGGGAAAAAATATGTAAATTTCTGTTCTTTTTATATACATTTTAGGTACTTTTTATATATTATGGTGTCCATTACTTAACTTAGTCAACCCTTTTAACAAATATCCTTCCTGTAAAAGAAAATAAATTCTTTTAAAAACTCCTAACATAAATGAAAGGAATCACAAAATAATTGCCACTTAATTATTGTCAATTACTTGTTGGCACGTACGATGACCAAATCAACGACATCATCTTCACTCTAGTAGTAATTGTCTTCCACTACGGAGTCCTTTTCCATTAAATACAGCCATTACTAAGTGCTAACAATGATGTCATTTACATTTACTTCAAATGTAAGTAAATTTTTCTACAATTACAATTTTCTCATTTTTTCTTTTAGTAACTGAGAAAGGGTTTTTTTATTATTTTGATATATGTGTATGTAATGAAGTAAAATTGTTTAGTTAAAGGTTATAAAAGTGAGAATAATAATATTACTTTTAACTAAGCAGACTTAAACAGCTGGCTAGGAAAAGGGTTGTCACACCATTTTTGAAGGGAAAATAAAATAATTTCAAGTTTTTTTTTTAAATACAAGCTAGTAGATTTCTACTTTTTTATTAATTTAAGTAATCAATTGCGTTAATTATTTTGTTGAATGCATGTTATATTTTTAAAAATTGCCTTAAGGATTACTTTAAGCGTCTAACAGTTATACGCAAGAATTACAGGCCTGTCAAATATTCCGAACGAACTAGTTTTAGTTTGGCAACTCTGATAATTTTGTTCAAGCTTCTTTACTTTACGTCTAGATGGACCATCTATTTGTTCAGACTAGAACATAACGTCGACAGAGCAACTGCCAAAGTTGTTTTGTTGCTATTTTAATGTGTCGTCTCTTTCTTTCATATTAAAAATGCCTTTAAATGTGCTGACAATGCTGTTTGAACAAGAACAAAACATCGACAACAGCCGTCCACACCAGGTAAATTCATATTCGAACAAAAAATTGTTCGTTGTTCGAACAAATCGATGGCTCGTGTAGACCTTACGTCAGTTACGGCTTACTTTTTATTTTGAGCCATAAGCACTTACATATCCTAAGGTGTCCCTTAAATTTAAGTAGGCGAGGCTTATAGCTATTTATTTGATGCCCTTATAGGTATGAACCAGTCATCAGCTTTGAGTCGTTTTTTTGATATTCGTAGTGAGTCATACAGTTTGAGTATAAGTGCGAATAAATCATTGAAATTTAATTGAGCTGACCGTCAACAATGTTGATGTATAAGTACAACTTACAATGAACATGAGTACAACGTCATACTTATACTCATACCGTTCGATATTTATATGATTCGCAAAAATACTCATATTCTTAGAGTTGTGACGATGATACTTGGTAAACACGCGCATATAATATATGTATAATATATATAAAATAATATAAAAATAGTCATAAGAAAATTTGTATAACATGTATGATAGGAATACCCCTACTACTACGGGTTACATTGAACACTCTTAATGTCTTTTCATTTTTCTTTGTATTTAGAATTCTCATTTGGTTTATGCATTAATATGTATAAGTATGCCAACTTAACAGGCAGTAGAGGCGGTTCAGACAAGACAAGAATTTGCCCAACTTGGTGTTACAAAAGTAATACCATCCAGGTCCTCGAACTTATATTTGAGTGCCACTTCACACAGCGGCTTCGGCTGACTGTTTACACATACAGCGGCTAAGGCTGACTGTTTTCACATACAGCAGCTTCGGCTGACCGTTTCGTTAAGTTAGATATTAGGACGATTGTAGTATCATAAGATTCATAGTGATAAGACAGTTGTAGTATCGTAAAAATCATAGCGATAAGACGATTGTAATATTGTAAGAAGCGTAGAACCCGATCTTATTCATCAGGCGACTCACGAATCATCACCGTTACCGAACCCGCCCATCGAGTGAGTACGCCACTTTGCCATTACCGATCTCATTCACCGATTCAGCTTACTCAACCCCTCCCGACATATCATCATTGCCATCAATAACTCGTTGTACTAATATTTTGTTATAAATCGAAACGTATAAATTAATTAAATTCTATTGTCAACCCCAAATAAGTGTAAATAATTGGTCTTTCATTATACTTAAGGTTCGCGGATCCGTAAGTTTGACCCTAGACACGACTTTGACAAAACCACGTTACAGAGTGATGCAAGTTGATTCAACAAAAAAACATTAACAGCTCTCACTAATATGAAGAGGAGACAATGCTGCTACGTCGAAGTATTCAAGATATTTTTTTAAGCCGCAAGAAAATGTTCAATTTTGCAGTAGAAAATATGTGTCTTAAACAGGCACCAAAGCAAGCACGTGTTTTTGTTTATTGTTTTTGTATTATCTTGTTAAATTTAAATTGTCTAGTTTTATTTTTAACAATCTACAATTATTATGATGAATGTAAAATTGTAATCTGGCAAGCCTAGTTCAAACACACAACTTAATAATGAGTATGCGAGTCATACTTGCTTTTGATTGTCTTTTTTATTTGCGTGAACGACGATAGCAATCAACCGAGTCATACGTGTTGCTAAACAAGAGTACCATGAGTACCTTAAACTTACTGGTAGCAAACATATACTCGATAGCCTTTCTGCAATATCTGAAATTGGACTGAATGATCTACTGAGATACCTCACGGCCATGGGGTGGATCTAGTACCCTTACTCTTGGATATATTCTGAGATACATTGAAACTGACGAATAATGTGGTCTTGTCATGCGGACCCCACTGATTGTTCGCGTGCAGTGAACTAACACGTAAACCAACCTTAAACTTAAAAGGGAGTATGAGTAGTGAATAACGTTTCAATAAGTATGAATGCGTATAAATCGACGAATCATGATTTAAGTATTCGTTGCCAATCTCTGGTGTGGACATGAAAGGTTATTTAATGTGAACTATGTATATATAAATCTAGAAATCAAAAGTCGTTTGAATTATGTTTTTCCTTATCAATTCAATACAAATGCAGATTTAATTCTTCTTTTGATCAGAATTTATCTCCCTGTCATGCTAACCAAATATTGGACATTTTTATGAATTTTTTATATCTGTGGCTTGGAGCAAAAAGGGCCAATGTCACTTTTTTGCTCTTTTGAGTTAATCATTGCATTAGATTTGTTTTCTTGCTCTATTTCATTATGGTAAAACAGCTAAGGTCATACTTAACCCAAAACAGCTTCATAAATAAAATGCTAGCCAATGTCACTATGAAAGCATATATAAAAGTTAAACTTCAATTCAAATTTTCTCAAGAGTAAATATTTTGACATTGGGCCTTTTAGCTCCAAGCCACAGATATACACATATATGGTCCCTAGATCACGTATTTCGTACATCATTTATGAAAACTAAATTATTTTTTTGCAAAACCATGTAACTGGTGTAAATTCTTTCTTTTTCACATATTTCTTTTAAACTTCTATACTTACATCGCAAGTTAGCACGACTTTACTGCCTTGTACCGTATGATGTTCCACACCATTTATGGTCACTGTTGTGGGTCTCACTATAATTATGGGAAACGAAACAAAAGTATAGAAAAAAATCATCAGTTATTTAATAAACATTATTTTAATTGCATTTTGCCATTAATTATAGAATAAACAAGTTTAAAGTCAATTGTAACTAAACATGTAAATAAATTATAGGTGTTAATTTATAGAGACTTATAGTTGGTTTTTGTGCTAAATAAAAACGAAACTTAGGGGGAGTTTTAGATTATTTTGTAGTGGGTATTCAAGTTAACTCAAATGAAAATTTTTGCTCACGTAGTTATAAATAATTTATTATCATCGCTGATTGCATTGCTACAATCCATCTACTATTTCGTTGAAATGTAACATTTTTATACAGATTAGTCCAACCAAAGTGCAGATTGTCAATTACAAATAAACAAAAACTTTTCAAAGAATTATACCAGTAGTACAAACTAAAGCAACTGACCTAATATTATAACATATCCTTAGAATTATAAATAGAATAAAATTTGTCAAGACACATTTGCACTGGAGTATAGAAAAATGGCGGAAAATCCTGTTTTCCGATGAGTCGAAATTAAAATTTAAAGAATCTGATTCAAAACACAAACGCGTTTGAAGTCCCCCGAATGAGGGGCTAGACCCTAAGTACTGCAAGGGAATTATTAAGCATGATGGTGGGAATATAATAGTGTGGGGGTGCTATTCACTCAATGGAATGGGGCCTCTGTATAAAATTAGTAAAACTATGGACCACTACCTCTTCAAAAATATTTTGGAAAGTGTCTTATTGGCGTTTGCAAAAGATGAAATGGCTACCGAATGTATTTTTCAACATGAGAATGATCCAAAGCATGCATTGAAATATGCTAAGTCCTGAATTCAAGACCAAAATATTAATGTACTTAAATGGCCAGCTCAGTCACCCAATCCTAGTGTCGGACATGGTAGTTAAAAAAATAAAACGTGATCAGGCATCGAATAAAAGAAATCTTTTTTTCTCTAAGTGAAAGAAGCCTGGGAAAGCATTTCAGAAAACGAAATTCAATAACTAATAACTTCAATGCCTCGCGAATGCGCTGCTGTTTTGAAAAACTAAAGGATATTCAAATAATTATTAAGATATTTTAGAAAATTTAAAAAAAAAAATTTAATGAGTTGCTTTAGTTTTTGCCATTCAAAAGTGAAATATTTTCACTTTTCTTTAATTTATTTTGAACTAAACAATTTTTGTTTAATAATTTTATTTTAGGGAATTAATATAACCCGACAGAGTTATAAGAGCTATTTTTAAAAATTCTTAGCTTAATTTTTTACAATATTTCTATGGATGTAATATAATATTAGATCAGTTGCATTAGTTTGGGCAACTAGTATATTTTAATATTTTTTTTAGGGTAGAAGGATATATGGCAATTATGTACATAACAATATATGAGCCAAATTCTCGCCACAGCTTCGGTGGCAGACTTCTTTCCAATCGCTCATACTTTCCATAACACTGCGACATAATTGAGGTTCTGTAGCGTTAATGTGCCGAGTTATCTCATTCTTTTGCTTTTGATTTGTTCTCGGCTTAGTGACATACAATTTTTCTTTTAAATATCCCCAAAGAAAGAAGTCCAACGGTGTCAAATCACTTAATCGTGGCCGTTAATTGACAAAATCATTGTTCTGTTGAATATGTGGAAAATGAAAAAATTCTGTTTAAACAACACATACTTCAGGTTCATATCCTCAATTTCTGGCCACAAAAAGTCCGTTAACATCTCGCGATAGTGAACATCATTCCTGTTATTTACTTTTCCGACCTCATTTCAAGGATGTACGGCCAACCAGGTATATGGCTAACCAGATGTGCCGCCAACCTATAAACCACACCAAAAAGTTAATGTTTGTGGAAGCATTGGCTTTTCAATTCCATTTGCTCAAATGCGGTAATTCTGCTTGTTACCGAATTCACTGAGGTAAAAGTGTTCCTCGTCACTGAAGATAATTTTCTTTGTAAAGTCACCATTCACTTCTAACTGTTTAACCAACAATTTGGCATATGGACTAATATTGGAGGGGTTAGTAGGCTTAATTAATTATAGTAAGCGCGTAAACTCAAATCTGTATTCGAAATTCGCATCAGTGAAGTTTGTGAGATATTCAATTGTTGTGCACGACGACGAGTCGAGGTTGACGGTTCTTCAGCCTCACAATGGCAAACAACGGAATGTTTTCTGCAAAACGAACTGGGCAAGCACACACAGGTGAAAAAAAAACAATATTTTTATAATGAAAAACTCAGAAAACATTCTGAAACACTGAGAATATGCTCTGAGAAAAAGCCACAAATATGCCAATTATGCTGATTTTTAATAGCAGGATTTTGATAAGTCTCTATGGCAGAATAATAGTACATACGAGTCTTAAAAGCTTTAGGTTTCTCCAACAACTTGATTTTAATATACAAATATTAAGAAGTATATATGTCACTAAATTTGAATACCCATACACATTTTCGAAACGCATACGCATATATAAAAAACGTAGTGACATATACCCTTGTCAATCATTGTAAAGGATATAAAAGTTTTTCCTAACTTTGAGCATCTGACAATATTAATTTTGGTAACATTCCTACTTTTTATTATAAAACTCCCCCTACATGTGTTTATATATGGCAGCAAAATTTTTAATTAAATATTTACGTGTGTAATTATAATTTCGCGGTTTTAGTTGTTATTACGAAATAAACACACACACATACACTAAAGTGTTCTGATTGTTTATTGTGCTTTTATACAGCAATTTCATAAAACTTACCTTGTAAATCGACACTAAAGTGATTTTTAATTGTATTTTGTATGGCTGCCGATTCAGCACGACATTCTATGCTATGCCCCAAATCGTCACGTGATAATTGCAATGACAATTCCAAGGTGGCTGTGAAAATACCATCTTTTTCATCATACGACGGAGAATCTAAAAAAAGGAAAACATATAAAATAAATTTAGCTAAATCAAATAATGTAAGTTCTTAATGTCTTACGTAAAATGTACAGTTTGGGAAATACCAATTTGCATAAAAGTTTAATGACCATTAATTTATTAAAGAATGTAATAAAATATGACTTGGCCTTTTTGACATTAAAACAAATTTTATGACTTTTTCTTAAAAGTCTAAAATATCTATAAAGTTTTTTTTTTTTATTAATTTCCTCCATTTTTCTAAGCCTTATCGTAACCAACACTTCCCCTATTTACTTCATCACTTACATTAAAAATTTATTTAAGGCAATTAAAAGAAAACAAAACTTTAGCACACTTTTTTCTATGCTCGTATATGTTTCTCTTTTTATAGCCAATTATTAACAGGAAATGTTAAAAGTTATCTATTCAAGTTGTTAATTACCAAAAGGGTTTAAAAAAAATTGTAGAGAAAATACAAATATACATCATACACATATACGAAGAACAAACTTTTTCTGCTGCCTCCCACACTTTAACCCAACCTCACTCATCTCAACTCCTTTTCACTCTGTTGTTTTTATTTTTCCAGATGGGTTTTCGGTTTGACAAAAGGGTAAACATCAACACGCAATAATTTAACATTCTTAAGAAAAAGTATTTTATGGAAATTTTTTTGCCTAAGATTCAAACAAAATAAAAGGGAATTATTTGCGTTTTAATCTGAACCCTATAAACTGTTAGTAAATAAATTATAAAGGTGATGAATTATTAGACGCTCTTAATGGAAAGGGAAGTGTAAAACAGTAAAAGCAGACTTGTGGTTAATGCTACACAAAAGTTGAGTGTGAAAAGTCAAAAGCTTTATAACCATCTTAAAAACGAATCAAATTATGTTTTTTAAATTACAGTCGAACATCACTATGACGTAGTAACGGGAGACCGACAAACCTTAACGTTATAGAGAACAAATTTATATGTTTTTAAGACACAGTTGAAAACAATTTTATTTTTACGGCCATTATAACAACTTGCCGTTAGTTAAAGGTAGGATTTTTTGCACCCAATAAATAGCTTTGCATTATTACAACTTAAATTTGTTTTTGTTTTATTGTTTTTGTTAAAAATAATAATGTTTAATGGATACAAAAATAATTAACAAACACTTTATAATGCAAAGACATTTATCGGTCCGACAAAATCCTGCCTTTAACTAACGGCAAGTTGTAATAATGGCCCTTAGCCTTTTAACCCTAGCTCTGGCACCAATTTTTTTCTTCGAATTGTGGCACTATTTACATTTGTAAATATTTTTTCTCTCAAGTGTTTTTCGTGACATATTAAAAAAAGAGGATATTTCTGGGGAACAACTTAGTGCATACTTTGGGATACTAATTACAATGGGATCTCATCATTCCAACAGCGAAAGGCTTGGTTGTATCGAGCAACCATATCTTCAAAAAGCTTTTAAAAAATTTCAAGATTTATTCCGTTTGATCAGCAAATTACGAGAAATTAGAGAAATGTTTAAAATGCTGACTGCAAATTTGCAACAAAACTACAGGCCAAGCCAAAATTTGACAGTGGACGAACAGCTTTTTCCTTTCAGAGGCCGCACAAAATTTACCCGATATATTCCTTCTAAACCGGCTAAATACGGTATAAAGTTGTGGTGGGTATGTGATGCAAAATCATACTACCCACTTACGGGGCAAATATATACTGGCAAATTGGGTAACGATAGAGAGAAAAATCAGGGTGAGAGTTGTTAAAGACTTAGTTAAACCATATAAAAACTCTGGGAGAAATGTTACCTGTGACAACTTTTTTACAAGCCTTTCTTTAGCTAATACACTTACAGAATGGTTGGAACAATAAACAAAATAAACCATATTTGCCCTCCGATTTTAAACCATCTTCGCAACGAGCTGAATATTCAAATATCTTCGGATATAGTGAAAACAAGACAATTTGTTCACAAAAAAAAGGCCGTTAATTTGCTGTCCACAATGCCGTGTGATGACACAATATCTGATATAAATAAAAAACAAAATATTATATTGTTTTATAACCAAACAAAAGGAGGGGTTGATGTAATGGACCACATGTTAACGGAATATTCGACGAAACGGAAAACAAACCGTTGGCTTCTTGCAATTTTTTATAATATTCTAGATATACATATATGCTTTTGCAACTTATATAATATAAATATTAAATCTAAAGGAGGAGATTTTTTAAAATAAAATTTACTACACTAATAGATGGTCGTCGTCTGTTTCTTTTAGAATTAGGAGAGCAGTCGTGTAAGCGAAGAGGAAAAATTCCGCGAGTCCTATCATACTTTCCAACAGGGACTGCAATCGAATGCATAATGGGTGTTCCTATAGAATCACTAATTAGGGACTCAGCTAAAGATTTTTTTCCAGATGAAGACGACCGTGGAAGTTCAAAAGTAAGGGGCGCTTGCTACATATGTTATCGAGAGAACAATAAAAGAAAGCGGTCCACTCGAAAAGCATTCGGTCTATGTAAAAAACCTGTTTGCATTGAGCATAGCAAAGTCCAAACAAAGTGCAACCAATGCCTAAAAAATTAAATATTTTTTTATTCGCTTACTATTTTTCTTTCCATTGAAAAAATAAATTGAACTACATACAAATAAATAAGTAATGTTAACATATTTACAAATGTAAATAGTGCCACATAATAAAGAAATTTCGAGAAAATGTCAAAAAATGGATCTAAATTTAACTTTTTTAAAAATGTTCCCCTATTTTTCCATAAAACATAAAAAATTAGTCACTGAGTCCAAAAATAGTCGAGATCGGATCATAAATATATAAGTTATTACGTTTTTAAAATCGATAAACTTACATACATATGTAAATAGTGCCAGAGCTAGGGACAAATTTAATTTGATCGTCGCTTTATCATTTGTAGAACCCAAAAACGTTCTTATTTCGGTAAATGTAGAAATGTCATGATTTTTATTAGTCTCGGAATAATTTTCTGAAACTAAATATGTAGTAAGTTCGTTGCGTGTGCGTTTTATGTTCCTTTCACAGCACAAACACAGAAAGAAAAATGAAGTTCTAAATCCAAGAACTTAATTTCTAATTTAAGCCAAAATCGTGCTTAAATATTCAAGCTTGTTTTAAACAAGTACAAAATCGGTATTATTTTACATAATCAAATACAGTACTATTGAAATAAAAATTAACTTCTTGAATGAAGACTTATTTCTCTCAATTAAGTACAAAATTATATTATTGAGACATTTGCTTAGATAAACACACTCTATAAAATTTCCAATTTTCTTATAATTCTCATTTTGTTTAGCATACCTTAGCTATAAGATATAATGTTGAGTGGCCCCGCTACGGCTTGATTTAAGTAAGGATTACTTGATTTGTTTTTTTAGTGCACTTACTTATTTAATATTCAGAACACTTTATCCGAACGTCACTCCGTTGTGCGTACAACATTGTCAATGTTAAGATAATCAGTAAAATTGCTATCAACATTAGCTACTCAAACCTCGGAAATCACATAAACCCAATATAAATAAATTAAATTAAAAAATCTTAACTTATTTATGCATTTCACAGTTATTTGTGTTTTTGCAACAACTAATGTACATATATATGAAAAAATGTACGATGGAAAAATAATTCTTTATAGGGAAATTATTTAGCATATCACAAGCAAGTTGTGCCTTAATAAAAGTTATTCACAGAGAAAATCCTACCTATAAAAATCCGTTATAGGGAAAGAATAATGTAAGAAAATACTGTTAAAAATTAATGTATTCTATTCATTATGGAGAAAAATTCATAATATAATATTTGTTATAGGGGGGCTAGACTGTATATTGATTTTTTTGTTTCTTCAATGCATGCTTGACTTCACAAAGCTACTAAAGGAACATTCTCACTTTTTCTTCTCAGGTACTGAGTATTACGACATGATAAAAACTAAAATCAAATGGTATAGTGTAATACATAGCATAAATACAATATGCTCAAGGCATATTTATTCATCAGGTAATCGCAGTTTGGAGAGATGATTTTGCTTATGTTTTTTCTATATGAAGTTTGACATTTGAAATAAATGAAAGCAGAGAGAGAATTGTTTTTATGAACTTTGATAACTGAAGTTTTAAATAAGTGAAGAAAAAAATAATCGTGTGACGAATCAAGGATACCTGATAAATAAATATGCCTTAAGTATGGTATAATTTATTAGAGAAAAAATAATTGTAAAAATTCGTATAGCTTTTTGATTACACCAGAGGGAAAATTACGGCATTCGATCACGATCGAAATTTTACTCGAATGATCGAGTTGGCTGTGCTTTTGGAATAGAGATTCTTATAAGAATTTTGAAACTTCGATCACGATCAAATGCCCCAGGATTGATTTTATCGTTTTAATTAGGAAAGTGCATGCACTCATTATAGTAAGAACATTTCAATATTAAGTTAGTGACTTCGATCTATATTATTTATATCAATAATTGTTTTGTTTATTAGGATTGAGATCTATTTTTTATAAAAAAAAAATTATTTCTCAAAAATAAAATAAAGTTATGTTTGTTAAAAACGTCTCTTAAGCTTAATAAATAAAACAAACAACGAAAAAACTTTTCTATTTTAATATGCAATCAAAACGATAGTGTGAAAATATCTTTAAAAAAAATTTGACTTTGAGAGCGTTTTTGAGTTAATAACTTTTCCGGAGATCTTGTGCAATAATAAAGTCTTTAATTTTGATCGTTTAAATTTAAGCTTCAATTTTAATATTTTAATAAAAACTAATAAGATAGTATGCAGCTATGTCTGAATTTCAGGCACGTTTCTTTTTCATTTATCATCGTGAATGATGTAGAAAATTTTGTTCGTATTTAAACAAAAGACAAAAAAATGTAAAAGAAAAATTTACAAATATTCAAAAAGTATGCGAATGAATTAAGATACGAAATTTCAGAAATAGGGTTCCTGTACTTAATAACAAATTTCAAACATTCCGTTCACACTTATTTTCAACTCCGTAGTAGCAATTTATTGTTGCCTGAAAGATCGCTAAACTTGCCTTTAAAATGCGACTCTAGATTAAAACCGTAAGATTCTGACCCGATTTGCATTAACGAAGTCAAAATTTGTTTAAAGCAAATACTTAATTAGGCATTATGCTGTTTTCGCGTTTGGGCGTAATTCTTTCTAGTTTAAGATTATGTTCGAAATTTGTATAAAGGTGCAAGAAAATGTCTTGCAGCCAAATATTGTAACAATTTTAAAATTTTATAGAAACTTTTAAATTTAAATAGTTTTCAATACAGCACCGATTAAAAAGCTTAAATATTAACAAATTTTCAAGATTATAAAATAAAAATTTATGAAAGCGATATTAAAAAATAAGTAACGAGCGTTGTTTAACAGATAGTTTTTAACAGCTCAGATTTCTATTGAATTTATTGTTGATGGTTAGTGTTTAGGTTCAAAAACCCGAAAACATGTGCCGACATATTGACATACAAAAGTAGTACTTGTTCAACTGCAACATGTACATGCATTTATAACAATTTTGTTGCAGAAAAATTTTAATATAATGCACAAGATCATATTTTTTATCAAAATATTGTTGCTTAATACTGCAGTTAACTATTTTTGATTGACAAAATTCGTAATACTCAAACAAAATTTTTAAATTATGCTTTCTATATGATAGTTTTAATAGCGGATTTGTTTTATGGTAGTTTGAGCTAATGTTGGAAAATTCGAAATTATGTTCGAAAATTTTTTTAAAAGCACTGACATGTAACTTAATATGTCCTAAACATAAAAATAGAACAATTTTTTAGAATTTTTTTTTTTGGTTTAGTTTAAGCTATGGTCACATTAGACAAATATTTGTCCGCATATGTATGTATGTAAATGTATTTTTTTGATAAATATTTCTTTATTTTTATGTGATTTTCTTTACTATTTTGAAGTTATTTATTAGACTTATCACACATTTCGATCGGAATATTTTGAATTTCGTATTTTCAATTCACCACTAAAAATATGCAAATCGAAGGCTAATTTATATGAATAATGTTAATAAATAAAAATTATTTTGAATTCTTGTTTAGCTTTTTCTAAAGAAGCAAAATACGAATTTTATTTCACTTTCGTACGAAATGTATCTCTGTGACATGTCTGTGTAATACAATAAAATGAAATTGGTTTTAAGTACGAAAAATTTTAAGTAAATGAACATTGTTTTATTATTACTGAAACTGTGGTAACTGAAGTTCGCTTTTGGTAACAACAAGTTCTAAATAATTTTTTTTTGTTAAAATATAAGCTTAAAATAATTAAAATTTGGTTTTCTCTTTTTTTCCGTGTTATCAAAAATTGAAATCATTTTGCTTAACTTAATCCATTAACACCTTCTAAGAATATGTAGCTCACTTAAAGTCTTTATTTGTTTAGAAACAAAAAAAAACCGAATACAAAATAATCTGACAAAAAAATGTTTGTTCTTTATTCATGGCTTTAAAGACCATAAAACTGAGAAGAAAAAAGAAGAAGATATAAATTTTTTTTAACCCTTTTTTTGCTGTTTGCTAAGTTCAAAATCATGTTTTATTAGATTTCTAGAAGCTCAACATTTTCGTATCCTAATTTCAATGGCCAAAAATCAATTAAATTTGTTTACAGATTATAAAACACTTTTGTAATTAATTTTAAGAGATAAATAAATATAAAAAAATTTATTTAGGATATATACTTACGTGTGGTTAATCTCTTATTCCCCCGCCACCAGCCAACTTGTGGTTGCGGTCTGGTATTCTTTACTATACAGGTGGCCTTTAAGGTTTGCCTCTCCTGCATGGGGCCTACAATACTGCCATTTTCTATACGATCTCCCTTCTCATCCAAAATCACAACCTCCGAAGGTGGCACTATTTTTATTTATAGTTTTATGTTTTATACAGTTTTTGTTTTTTTTTTAAGTGTATTTTTTTTAGTGTAATAATGTGCAGCAAGGTGTTTTTGAATAATTGAAATATTCGTGTAAAGTGTAAATGATGTAGTTTTGTTTGTTTGGTTTTTTTCACATATAAAAAAAAAGGTTTAAAATAAAATTGTATTAATATTTAATGTTATAAATTTACGCTTTTTTTTTTTAATTTCAACAACTAAAAATAAAACTTAATATTAAAACTAAATTTTAAATAATTTTTTTAATAGTTGTGTTATAGAGAAATTTTTCTCTTTTATTAGTTTTTTTTTTATTTTTGTAATGGTTTTAAATTTAAATTTTTTAAAGAACCAAAAAAAAAATCAAAAAGTTTTCATTTGTTTTTAATTATTTGTTAAAAGGAGTAAAAAAACATAAATTTACCCAGGTTTTCTACGGTATTTTTTATGGTAGTTTTTTTTATGTTTTATTAATAATTTTATTTAAAGCATTTTTTTTATAGCATAATTAATTTGAAATTTTTTTAAGTGGTTTGTTTAAGTAGTAGATGAGTTTAATATAACATAATCATTCAAGGTGTTTTATGATAATGAATGATGTTTTATTTATTAAAGTATTCAAGTTCGAGTTTTTTTTTCATAACAATAGTAATTTTTTATTTTAGTTTTATTTTAAGTTGCATAAATCCATGATGATGCGTTGACGAGCGAGCGGTTATTTTGGTCAAAAAATTATTTTTTTTTTTTTTTTTTTTTTGGTAGGAAAAGAGGGGGAATTGTATTAAGAAAACAATCAGTTAAAAATGTTTTATAATGAGTTTTTGTTTTGCTTAAAAGTTATGTTTAATTAATTAGTTTAGAAATTAGTAGACTATAACAAACACAACAAAATTAGTTTAATTTTTTAAAAAAGTTTTCTTAATTGCATAATTAGTAAGAAAAAAGGTTGTCAAAACCAAACATAAATTAAATAATAAAAATGCAGAAATTTTAACAAAATTAGTTTGCACAAAGTTGCACAGATCATTTACAAAATTATTTACAAAAAACACTAACTGAGAGACAATTAATCAAAATTTAAACATTTGTTTGCAAGAAATTTCTGTATTCGCTGTAGTCAATTTCTCAAAGTGCTTTGAATTATCGATTTTTGTATATTTCTTAGCCATATAATCTATATATATGTAGGGTGCTCACCTTAGTCGACTATGACGGACAAACCCCAATCATAACGGACATACAAAATAAACTCAAGCAACGGACGAAAGACGAAAAGTTGACATGACGAGAGACAGATAGAATCAAGAAAGGCAATTGTGAATCGACGGTGAAGTAGAAAGGTCACTAACTCGAGATGCGGTTGAACAGTGAAGTTGCAAATTAAGCGCAGTGAATTAATTAATCTTGTTAAACTAATTTTAAGCAAACGCTATCGAATAAATCTTTTGCAATTACTTATCTTTTTAAAAGAAAGTGCTTTATTCAAAACGATAGTTCCGTATCCTACATATATATAAATGAAACTATGTCTGTATGTGTGTGTGTTAGTTATAGACTCCCAAACCGTAAAGCCGATCAGACTCAAACTTTGGCAAGTTGTTGTACACATTCCACGAAATGTTTATGGGTAGTAAAAAGTGGGCGGGGCTAAGCTCCTAAAAATAAGTTATAATATTTAGCTACTTGCACTCGACCGATTTTTCTGAAATTTTGCACACATATTGAGCTGTCCTGACTTTATAATTTCTTGATAAGAAAAGTGGGTAGTGCCAGGCTCATAAAAAAGTATAACTTTGAACTTCTTGCACTTGATATTCAATTAAAATTTAGAATGAGGGGCATATTAACGCGCGCCCGGGCTTGGCTATTAATATATACTCAAATTTAAACCATGTGGGTATTTTACCAAACCACTTTCTGCATCGCACACTGATAGTGGATGTGACCCTATACAGTAAAACAATTATTAGTGAGATCAGTAGTGAGCTAGTGACCGCTCCTTAAAGAAAAAAATAAATAACACAGGTAGGCCCGCATTAAGTGTAAATGCTATAAGGGACTTGAGTCTATCGAAGATGATAGGGATTACGTAGTACTATACAAGTAGGATTGTGGGTAATGTTAAGTCGTTTTCTAGTGCAGAGAAAACACCTGTAGTGGCGCAACATAAGAAAATTATTGTTGTGACATTTTCAAACATATGAATGATATCTACTACTCTACTCTACTTGTAGCACGAGATGAAGCAATAAAAAATTCACTTTATATCCTTTGGGTTTTCTTTAGGTAAAGAAGATGGTAAATAGACTCCTGTAATATTGGTTATACAATTAAGACAATATTCAGTTCTCAGTGTTCTCGCAACAGGATAAGTAACTTTTCTTGTTTTGTTGCCACTTCTTACTGGGTCGTCACTTTTACACTGTTCTCGACTTAAACTTTGTTTGTCTGATCTGAATGTGGGTTTGATCGGTTACTTTTATAGTATTTTTATCGATTGTTTGCTCTGTTAATTCGTTTAAATACCCATATCTACTTTGGTCGACTGTGTTTACATTGACTGACACCGTCTGTGTCTAATTCTAGAGTCCTTTGTTTCTTATATTTTTCTTAAGTAACTACTATCACAGTTGCTAGTACGCAGTCACTTTAGTTGCCTTTTTCACTTTTACGTATATAGCCTGATCTACCTGATTACTTATTGTCACAGTAACTTCATTGACCTTGTTTAATTGTATGTTTTTACTGAATTTGTTATAAAAAATTGTTCTTTTCTAGATAAGTTACCACAGAGCATTCGGCTGTCTATTATTGCAACCGCTTTAATTGCCTGTCATCGTCATCGATTAAAATTAAAAATATTGGCAACTAGGTTGGAAAAGTGCAAATAATGGACTGAATAAATCCATGATTGAGATATTTAAGTCCTATAGCAGAAATGAAGAGAAAACCAGGAATTCTAAAGCTTTTATTATTTTCCGCCAGCCACCCAATTTCCATAATGAATAAAATGACATCACTTAATTAATCGTGGAATTGCTTATCTAACCAATAAAACTATGGTTCTTTAATTTTGGGCAGTTACAGAAAACATGCTCTACTATTTCTATCTCTTCCCAACCCTCACAAATCCTACAGTATTTCGGAGTGCCATAACCATAATAGCGGCCCTGAGAAATACTCTGTTAAGGTCTAGGTGTACCACTGACTCCAAAGAGTTTATCTGTAGCCATAACGCCCTCGACACACTGTAGTCCCTTCTGTTCCTAAATGCCATATCAGTTCTAAAGGGTGATTAAATCGTAAGGGCCGATGTTGAATGTGAACCACACTTAAACTTCAAATTTTTTTTCAAAATTTCAATTTGCATTGTTCAATTTCTGACTAACTCAATTTGAACCATGCAAAGATACACAATCGAGCAACGCGTTAAAGTTATTCGGGCTTATTATGAAAATGGGAATTCAAATCAAAATGCATTTCGTGCACTTCGTGATTCTTTTGGTCAACATAATCGTTCAGATTCATCCACAATCGGGAGAATTTTGAACAATATTTAAATTTCAGCAAAACAGGTCTGTATGAAATGTTAAAACATCTGTGAATGCCTTCTTAGTTAGTTGAACGGAAAACATTGCTACTCGTCATCGTGCCCAACAATTGAACATCAACACTTTCATTGTAAATTTGGGCCATCGGAAGGTGTGCCACCGATATAGCGGCGGCCATTTGGCCGATATTTGTTCCACACATAATTGAACGATACCAACATTATTATTATCAATAGACAATTATTTCCTAAATAATTTATGTTTTATTCAAAATCAACATCGGAAGTTTCCACATTCTAATTCGCCCAAAAAGTGGCCTATCAGTGGCGTTACCATGACTTTTCCAAATGTCGAGCCTAGTGCCGAACCATTAGTCTATAATATCGTTACCGAAAACTCCATAATACTGTGGTATCCAACACAATATGGCACTTAAAAAAGCCATAATTCTTTCAACTCCAGCTTAGAGTTGACATAGTTTCATCTAAAATCCCTGAGAGCCGCCTGACTATCCCTACCCTTCAAGACATATGTATTTCATTATGAGATCCGTTTCACTATAGATAGCTAGTATCTCTGCTTAAATTTATCAGGATGTCCGTAAGACCTCGTGATGTTTTCCCCCGTTCCGTTATATACACCTGCCCTAGTGCTTATATTGATTTTCGATTCATCCGTGACAACTACACACCCCTCACACAGTCTATTGGATTACAGCCAACAATAGCTCCCTGTGATTTTTAGTGGGGTTGTCCTATCATAACTAAGACCCGTGTTCATATAGTCAGTTACATTATCCTGACGCGAAATAAAGTAATGGAAACCAGTTTCGCATAAATATTAATTTTAGACAAACAAAATATTTAAAAATTAAAAAAATTCTACAAAAAAAATTTAATTAAAACAATTAAAACTTTCTCTCAATTAGTGTTTTGTTTAAACAAAAGGTATTGTAATTTTATTATTTTTTGTTTATCAATTTCAACATTTAGAAGCCAAAATATTAAAAAACAGTAACGTACACGAAAATTAGCGCTTTAAATTAATAAATGGTTTTATTAGCAACAAAAATGAATCGTTATTTTTTTCTTTAAACATGCAAAACGACAAGACATATCATGACAACGCAAAAACAAACAACGCAGATTTTGTTTGTCTTTAATAAAAAACAATTAATTTCATGGGATTTATACATGCTTGTTTGATGGACATTTATACAAGGGTCTATAAAGTAGCAGTTAACGTGTTAATGTGTTGTTGTATTAAATATTTGATAAAAGCAAGCAAATTTTGAATGAAAATCACAAACAAACAAGCAAAAAAAAAAACAAATATTTTTTATCAAAAAAAATTATTTAAAAAATTATTGGTTAGTAGAGATTAAACATTAAGAAAACTTACCTAAAACATTCAATTCCACACGATGGCCATTGAAATTATCACATGTTTCAATTGGTATAAAATATGTTGTATCACATAAATAAATATCCTCGTCAGAGATTTGTAAATTTCTTATAATTAATCTAAATGGATTTTGTTCAACGGAAACTCTTCAAAAAGATAAATTAGAAAAATTTAGAGTTTAAAATTCATATAAAATATATGTTACGTTTTAGTCTTTAATATACTGTTGTCACCACACTTACCTATCTTCGAATTCCTCAGCAACACTGGTGACATTACTGTCATCTAGCAGCATAGCTGCTATACGATTATCACCTTTAAACCAATTTAGTGAATGTAATTCTCCACATTTATCCTTGTTTACAGGACATGGCACTATCACTGTTTTACCCTCCTGTTCACTAATTATTTGATCTGAAAAAAAAAATAAAAACAAAAGTTAATATTAAATTAAAATCATATTTCAATTAAAATATCTTTTAAAAATTAATTCTTTAACTAAATAAATTTTGTGTAATACCTTCTGCTGTTACAAAATTTTAATTTATATTTCATTCTATCTCTTCTCCCTACCTTTGCAAACAAAGCTTATGTGCTAGTATTATCTCTAAATAGGATGTTAACCCTTACAACGAACGGATATCTTTATTTACTTTATTGTGGGTCTCTGAAACACACACCATATTTGTGGTCGTAAATACCTTTATGCTATATTATGAGCTCTTTTTTTGGGAGGGGAGGAAAACACACTTTAAAAGTAGCAGATTTTATTCCTTCCACTGATTTGCATAATTTCTTTAGCACACATATTTATTTATGGTAAATTTGTAGTAGAGATAATACTTAAATTTTTTTTTTTTTTGAAAAAAAATTTTTGTTGAAAGGAATGAATTTTAATTTAGAAGCGAAATATTTTTTATCGTTTAGGACAACCATAATATAAATAGATTAAATACGATTTTTTCACTCGCTTTAATTCTGTTATTAAATAAATATTTAAAAAGAATGTTTAAGACTTCCTGTATCGTTAAATTAATTTAAATTTAGAAATCATCTTACTAAAGCTAGAGTTTAACAACTGGCTTTGGGAAATTCAAGCAACCTACCATGTACTTTGTGTAGAAATACAGCAAAGATTTAAATGGAGATAATCGTCGCTTTCGGTAAAATTAAACTCTATAGTGGTGGCATCTCCCTTCTATGACAAAAGATTTTTTAAAACATTCACCAAATAGACTCCATTCGATTAGATTTTAGTTTACTGTCGATTTTTTATAAAAGAATAATAGATTTAATAAATATAGATTTCCTTTGCATATAATCTATTTTAATTTAACTTAAGATTAGAGTAACTTTTTTGTTTATAATAATTTATAGTGCCTTTCAATCTACTGCATCATTGCAGTATTTTTAGTATTTCACAGCCTGAATTATTGGCAATCAAAGAGCAGGAAACTGCATGAAATACTTCACGATATATCTAAAACAAATTCGTATTTGTATCTTTGTTGACAGTCAGGCTGCTAATAAATCGCCAGCGGGTGTTTACACAACATTAACTTTGATTAAGAAAGACCGGAATTTTTTAACGAGTTGTCGAGTTATTACACTCTTGACCTTAAATAGGTTCCTATTCCCTCAGGAGTGAAAGGCAACTGTATTGCAGACAGATAACTGGGGGAGATTGACGTATTGAACATTTCTGTAATGCAAAACCAGTCAAAAAGATGCAAGACATTATAGACAAGGAGGACCGCAAATACTGTTTCTTGCATAATAGCATCCATATTAAGCCTTCAATAGACTATTGTCGAACCTGAGTGTTTCTGCAACTCTCTTGCTCCCAACTCTGAATTCTGGTTAGTGTTTTAACTGAACACTGTATCTTGGAAAAACACGCCAGAAGATTAGGATTATTATTGGATGACATCTGTAGAAGTTGTCATAACGAAAAGGAGGCTGAAAATGTGAAACATCTTTTTTGTCGTTACCCAGCATTAGAGGAGATTAGAGTCCAGTAGCTTAGGCAATCCTTCTTCCAAGTATATTTCAGATTAATATTAGGTTGGCTGCCCGTTTCTCTATGAGACATATTGGTTCTGAATCACGTTTGAAACTTACAATAAATAATCTAATCGTAAAACTAATTAATTTATTGTGCAAATTACTACAAATGTATTTTAGTAATTAGATTTAGTATTAAAATCTTAGTAAATTAAAAGCAATCTTATTAGAAAGGCTGTCTCACTAGGGCTGTCTCACTACGGCTTTCCGTAGCCTTTGGTGCCCTTCGAGTTTTATTAAATCGCGGACAACAGAGTTGGATAGATCATTGATCTTCCAACGTATTTACTTGAATGGTCGGTAATTTTTTTACTCTTATTTTCTTATGGAGGAGATATCTAGATCCTACTGGATATTCTAATTTCGAATATATCATGCCATGCCAACGATTAGACTTAGTATTTAGGATTGCCTTATTTTTAATTTCAATATGTTAGATGCACAAACAGTACCACATAGTTGAATGCCATATGCCCATATTGGTTTCGTAACGGATTTGTATAAAATTACTTTGTACTTCAAGTTAAAGGCAGACTTTTTCCCATAAGCCATATCTTTTCTTTGATATGACGGGACCAAGTTGAGCGTCGATGTAAATGAATTCCGTGACGTGAATTTTTTTCACTTCTTTCAACAATTCTCCAACTGATAGAGATGTCATTGTAGTTGCTAAGATGCAATCTTCGGGACTATGATAAACACTTACAAAAGCGGTTAATTCTGCGAAAGTTGACTTAAGTTCTCTGAATTATGGAACTGTCTTTAGGTGGAGATTGAACTGGATACACACAGCATACCATAAATAAAAATGTGACAGTCTTTTTTTCACCAGCCTCTTTAATCCTACAAGTTGACAGCACTGGCAATATTTTCAAAATATATTTTCAACCTTCTCAATATGGGCATAAAATAAAACAGCTTGAATATTAAAATAAATAAAATATTAAATAGTTTTATTCGAATCCTAAATGGCGACTAAAAAATGAAAGCGGAGTATAAAATCTCCTTATTACAGTAATTTACTTCCTATGCTACCATCCCTGATTTTGTTTTAGTCTTATCAGTACTTATAATATGAAGGTCACTACATTTTAATAATGGGTTAGAAATTATGAAATAGTAGTTATTACTATGAAAATCAAAAAAATTTTATGCTAGCGGTGTTGAGGCCATTGTCATGTAAAATTTTTATGGATGTGCGGTTGACAATCGGATATTGTGTTCCTAAAATTATCTACAAATAAAGCAATAGAAAGCTCGATTTTCGAGTAAACCACCTGACCCAATATAATTGTTCAAGTGTTCCCTTTAAGGGTATTTTAGATGCATCTATATACACGACCCAGAGTTGTACTGTTACTGCAATATTTAACAGAATTCATCAAATATTTCACAGACTTAATGCACTTAAACTTCATTTACATCAAATTCGTACTAACGAACTAAAGAAGTACAAAAAAATGACTAAAGTTTAGGATGCTGCTTAAGTACTAAAGCTTTATATGTAGGTGAGAATGATTTCTATGAAGGGAGCTGCTTTAGAACTCAACTTTCAAAATAGTAGGGGCAATAGACTTAATTGGAAGACGACGCTTACGTATTTCTTCAAAATCATAACCTACCACACAGATTCCGCTAGCATGCAGACTTTTGAATACTTAGTGGCGACTATGTAATAGTAGAGCTTAAGCTATGTATCGTGATATTACTAAACAGCTGACAAAAACTTGCACATAAATAAAATGAGTTGTTGTTTATCGAATACTTATTTAAACCTCCTGTGAGGCGGATGTCTCCATTATGAACCTTAAATGTAAAACTTATACACCCAATGATAAGACGCAGAGAGTTATAGAGTAAAGAGACATAAATCTATTTATTTCATCAAAAGTTACTCATTACAAAGTACAAAAGTAGTAAGAGAAGATGGTGTTAATATTTTCCCAGAAAGTGAGTAAAGCCTTATACTTTTTGATATAATTTTATAAGAATTAAAAAAAATTTAAATTTTAGCAATCAGCTACATTGTTTCTTTAACCATTATAATTCATTGCTGTGTAACCAACAAACACAACATTTTTTATTCATATAAAACCTCTTCAGATAAGTCAAACTATTATTTAACAAACAAACTAAGTCACATAAATAAAAGTTAAACACTTAATATATACTTTTTTTTCGAACTACAAGAAGTAAAACCACACCCTTGAGCGGCAAATAATAATAAAAAATATTTGTTAAATTTTCTCCCAGTAAAAAGTTAAGCCAAAGCAATCAAACTAAGCAGGCAAAACTTTGATTTGCACTTCATTTTGTAACCATTTGTTTCCTTAACTGAAACCCATAACACATAATACACATACAATTACACACTCTTTACTTAGTTATACAAAAAGACATATATTTCTTCGCATTATCCACATTTAACAATCACATAAGTTCCAATAAAACTTTAGTCCTTCAGACTTGTTTAACATTTTGAAATCTTTTCATAATAATGCTGCTGCTATTGCGGCCTGAGTCTGTCTAACAGCCTCTAAGCCTTCATACAATTTGGAGAGCAGAAAAAGGGAAAAAAATTAGAGACTTGTATGGCAGAAACCTAAAATTGGGTGCGGTTTCCTGTTCATAAATTTTTGGTAAAAAAAACAGAAATTATTTTTATGCATTCACATATTTTCATTATTTGCTGGCATATGTAAAAACTATCTGTATATGGTATGCTAACAACCAGAAGACCTTAAATATTTATTTTGCCAGGAAACAAATGGTCTAACATAGATTTTTAAGTTTTTTTTTGCAGAAGAAGAAGATAAGAAACTAAACACATTTTGCAACACAATCACATACTTACAGCAGAAGGAATGTGATAAGTACAAGAAAACGGGGTAAGAAGAAGTTGTAGCAAACAATTTTAAATCAGTAAAAAAAAATTAAATCTTAAAAAATAATATTAGCTAATTTGATAATGGAAATTTATTTTATAAATTTTAAGACATTTTTTATTTTTATATTAAAAAAATGTGTACCATCCTACTTACTCATACGTTATAGTTTTACTGCCATTATGTTGTAGTTACACATATATTTATTAGTATAGATATGTGCAAACACACGTATATACATGTAAGCAATCATATACATCTATATATAAATCTGTTTAAGATTATCTATGGTAGTTGTCTTACTGAAGCAGGGTTTCCCAAACAATAATTATGTATACAATTAGATGGAAAGGTTCTTAAAAATTTTGCTTTAAAATTTATTTAAAAAATTTATCACATTTTAGCAATTGGTAATCAGGGTATAAATAGCAAGCTTTAGTAAGTCTACAGTTAGTAGATATATGTCCAGTTTATAAATAAGTCTAATGAAGTTTAACTTCAATCTTATGTTTTTCAGAGATGGGAAATATTGCGAATAATATTTTTTGTTTTTATGGTCACTTTTTTTCTGCCTGTACGGCTTTGCACAGTGCGGCCGATTGCCAAAAAGCTGGCCAAAACTCGAAAATAAAAGTGTCTAGATACGATTTTTAAGCATGCAGTTGGCTACAATTAAGAAATAAAAATAGTTAGGACTAACGTCCTATACCCGAAATCCTTTCTTTTTTATTAGTTGGAGTTTGGCCTTTTTTTTAAGCGCTCTATTTGTGTAGTTATTCGGCAAAACCTTCAAATGTGTTTAAACGCGTGCAGCAAAGAAAATCTAATAAAACTAAATGCAATATACGTTTGAAGGTAAGTATAAAGGGTCTGCCAAATAACTTTTTTTTTGAAATCAAATATTGCCAATATCGTCCTCTTTAATTTTTGTGACCAAAAATTCGTTCAACATAGCCCGATAACGATCGCCAATAACTACGGCCACTCCTTGCTCATTTTCGAAGAAAAATCGCCCAATTATGCATCTGGACCAAAATCCGCACCAAACAGTGACTGGTTTCTGGTGTATCGGCTTTTCATATAAGCGTGCGGGTTTTCTGTGCCCCAAATGCGACAATTTTGCTTGATTACATACCAGACAAGATCAAAATGAGCTTCATCTGAAAAGATGATTTTTTTGGCAAAATCGGCCAAAATAATGTCGCAATATTTCCCAGCGTTGTTCAAGCGTATAAACAACCATATTCGTTCAGCGGAAGGATAAAACTAATTATCTGTCAAATCAGACATGAGCTAAGTGTTACCATTCACGAAATTTACAAATAATTTATAACATGCGACATAAAAAAAAACAATAGTGGTTGCTGATAAACGGGTATAATAATGAAGTGAGCACGCTTTTAAGCCGGCCTTATTATTCTTCGTTAATAGGGGGGATTCATAACTTCTATACCTTTTACCACCTGATCACATTATAAATTATTTATTTAAGCGTGCTGACATATGCGTAGATAACATTTGAAACGTTAGATGGCGGACCCTTTATGTAAAATTTGTAAATTTTGATTTTTTCAAAATTTTCTCTCAACTATAAAAATAGTCTTTTAAAAAGACTCTTTTTTTAGGTACTGCACTACTGATGATTTACCAAGGTTACATTTATTCCAAGTAATAATGATATCAACGTGATTTATTAAAGAAGAATCAAAAAATTTGTGTCTAAACTCCAAATTGCGACTTTTTATTCATCACAAAACGAGAAACGGTAAATATCAGATTTTGCGTATAAAATAAAAACATGATGGGATTCAAATAATAGGACTGAAGAAAAATTTACAAGAAAAAATTATGATTGGGTGAGTAAGACTGTTGAGTTGAAAAAAGATAAAACAAATCAAAATATATTAAAAGAAAACAACAACAAAATCTTTATTCGCAGAGGCTGTAAATTTATTATCGTCCTCATCTGTTAGTAGAGAAAAAACAGAGCAAGAAAGTGTAGATAGCAGCTCAGCCTCTGAGTCGGAAACCGATATAGATGTAAGTGATTTTGAGGACAACGGAAATCTCTTAATGTAATATTATTTTTTTATTTACTTCACTTCAATCGATATTATCATATTATTCTCTTATTTTGTCACCTGTTTTACATATTATGTATAATTCTTAATTGTAATACAAAATTTTGTGATAATTTGAAAGTTGTTGTTTTCGATTTCATTGTTTCGAGTACGAGGCTTTGACTTATGTGAGGTTGGCTCGCTTGGGGTTTAAGATATCCTGGGTGCCGCCATCTTGTATTTTCCATTTCGAATTATATAATTCAAACAGCTACCTCAAAACCCTCAAAAACGATATGTAACTTGATTATGATACATAATACATGATATTATACCCCGATTAGGGGTAGAGGGAGTGAAATTCCGTGCATTTGACATATAATTTATAATCAGCGACCCCAAAAACCCCCAAGATTCCATTTTGGAGTGAATTACCTGCATTTTTGAATTTTGACTAGCTTTTTGGCAGTCGGCCATACTGTGCTTTTATGCAAAATGTGTCACAATCAGTGAACGAAAATAAACGAAACGAAACACAGTACAAATTATCTAAGTCAGAAACTTTTCAATTTTTATGAATCGTTTTGTTTGCGAGCAAAACAAAACCACAAACTTTTCAATGCAAAAGAGCATAAACAAAACAATTCGGGTTTTGTTCTTAGTCTTTGCTTTGACGGTATGTTTCGTTTGAGTACGAAACAAGAATGAAACGTTTGCAAACGTTTGCAGAACAAAAAGATTATAACAATCATAATAACAATGCACCATTGCCAATTCGCAAACTATAGTCAGTGACTTCATATCGTTATTAGGATCATAAAATTAATGTAGGTAGGTAAAATGTTAAAAAATTCCCAACAACAAGCAGCAATAAACATGTAGATTTTTTATGTAAAGAGCAAATCAATCAGCAAACGTCTTGAAACGTTTGCAGAATGTGTTGTACTGTATTGTTTTGCATGTTACATATTGAAGCTGAGTACTTTTCGATTCTGGTTTTGTTTGCACTCATAGTACAAAACAATACAAAACAAAATGCATGTACCGTTATTCTGGGTTTTGTTTCGTTTTGTTTTCCCTCTCTGAAATGATCGAAACAAAACTATTGGAAACGTTTCCTTTTGTTTGTTTTCGTACTCTTGGCACAATAGGGTTATTTGAGGCACTTTTGAATGTTTCTTATTTGGGGCACTTTCTAATTTTAATTAGATTTTTTGGCCCCTTCAGTTCGAAATTTTACTAATTTCTTCCAACCGTTTATTTAAAACTAATACAAAGTGTTTTCTTTATGTTAATATTGTCTCATCTGTCTACAGTACTTTTCTTAAACTAGTAAAATCCTTTTTTAAAGTTAGAAATTATATGGACTTTAACATTTTTATTTACAAGTTATTTTTGTTCTGTTAGATCTTGTATAATTAAGAGGATTTTTCTTTTAAATGTGTTTATAAAATTTCTATTGTAGCTTATTCATTTGTAAGTTGTTCCAATTTACCTAGGACTTATAATTTTTCGCGTTAGGTTGGTTAATTGGTTAACGTGGCAGTTTGCTGCACGCAAACAGTCAAGTGGAGTCCGTATGACTCCGTTTTAACAATACCACATCACTCGTCAGCTCTAATGTATCACAGAATAAATCCAAGAGTAAGGGTACTAGATCCACCCCGTGGCCGTGAGATATCTCAGTAGATAATTCAATCCAACTTCAGATATCGCAGAGAGGCCATCCAGTACATGTTCGCCGAGAAATCTGTGTCTCTTAGCAGCCAGTACAGGACATTCGCAGGCGTTAGGAATTAAGTCTCTAATGAACCACTCCCCATATGTGTATACAGAGTTTTCACTTAGACCATATTTCAAAATTATTTGGTCGTTGTTTTGATACATACATATATTTTGAAACTTCTCACACGAAAAATTTTATAAATATTATAATTGAGGGAATTTTATGTTTTTTTAAGTAAAATTCTACATACAAAAAATATTTTAAATATTTATATAAAAATTTCTAAATTTGAAATTAAGACAGATATTAAGAACACACACATGTAAAACTATATTACTGTTTTCTTTTTTGAAAACTAAAATATATCCCGCAACATTTTTGGCACTACCAAAAGTATCTTGGTTCTTTTAAATCGTCAATTTGGCCTAAAATAAAAAAACTCAATATATTTACACCAATAATGTATGGCATCAGCAATTCCACACAAAGACATCACCGCACATAGGGGTATATTGCCAATCTAGCGGGACTTTTGACTTTTTAAAAGTTTAAGATTTAAATATATTAAAAAATTTTTATCCATTAAGCATTTTTGTTACTTATTTTATATCAGTTCTTTCTACCAGTTAAATCTTGTGTTGGGAAACACTGCCCCAGCAGATGTACATTTAATGTTGCCTCCCCGGCAAATTTCCTTATATCTCTCTATATATTTTGACACAGAGATCTTGTATGTCTTTTTAATTCTATTTCCGTTTCCGTTTAGCATGGCAAAAGGCATGTTGGGCCTGGTCAGGCCTTAGTTTTTGCAATTTTTTTCTTCTCTTTTTTTGCACATAATTTTATCTGTTTAGCCTTCATTATTGCTGTGTGTGTCCGGCTAAGTGTATTTATGGTTAGTTTATGGTATGCTTAAGTATGTATATGTGTGTTTTGGTAAGTTTGTGATTTCTGCTACATGTTGATTTATATCTCCTTTCTAGGATTTCGAAAAAGTTTTTTTATGCAGAAACGTTTTTGTGTTTGTATTGGTTAAATTTGTATTAAGACATGTGTATTTAGTTGCTTTTGATGTGAGTCTGTATTGCTACAAAATGTTGTGTGTATATTTGCTTATTGAAAGTTGATTTTATATTCTGTTTGTCAAAGAGATTACTTAATGGTCTAAAAAGACTTTGCTTAAAGTTGTTTCTATATATTTTACATAGATTTATATTGACATTGAACTTTAAATAGTTTATCTTTGCAATAATTCCCATTTGGTAGATCTTTTATTGTATGCTACACCACTGCCTTTAAGATGTGTAAAGTAAAGTACATTTTTGGTAATTTCCGAATATAACATTATTCCTTATGTGTAGGAATTTATCAAAAGATTAAATAAAATTGCTACTTTACTCCAAAATCTTTCTTCTGCAGAAGATTCCTCTTTCTAATCTCGGATAGGTGGCCAGGAGAAAAGATATTCTCTGATAAAGCCAATCTAGATGTATATACGAATGGATTAAAGATGAGAAATTATAATAACGACAGTGTGTTTATCAGACAAGAATATCTTGGAGACAACTGTGTGAATGCAGTATAGCAGGCTGAGACATCTCCAATTAAACCGGTGGCTCGATGGCTGAGGTATTATAAGGTATTCCCTAGAAATATTAAAATATGTTGGTAAAGCGACCATTAGGTCCGTGATGTATGTTAACTCAAACATCAGCCTTATATTAGTGTGGACACATTGCATTACTGATGGCAACTGCATGGCTGATATCCTGGCTAAGGAAAGCATATCACTTAGTGATGAGAAGATCGATCACTACTGAGACTTACCACTCTCTGCTTGCAAGCTTTGTATAGATACGTCTTTCCATATATCGTTGCAGAGAAGATAAATAAATAATTTTGGGTGTAATGCATGAGCGCAAGAAGTGGGTTTTGGTTTATAACAGGAAGCGACTGAAGCACATTGTGTCTGGCTGATCACTGCTGGTTAGAAAATCATGCCAAGAGAAAATAAAACTATTTAAAACTTCCTATGTCGTTGTCACGCACTGGAGAATAGCCGGAGAACAATAGAATATGCTTACATGAAATATAACCTGTCGGAGATGTAAACGCTAAGTCTTGTTAAAATTTTTGCCCTTAAAATACAGTCTGGATTAATCCCTGAACCAGTCCAGAAACCAGGACGATTTCCATCAAAGTAATTGATGATCTAGATATTGATTTTTTTTTAATCTTTTTCCGTGCTAATAAAATATTTTTTCTCTTACCTTCTAGTTGCTTATAGGTAGCACTATGATGGGCCTAAATGTACTGCACAATAACGCCTGTTCAACCTAACCTTACCTTTCCTACTTTCCTTAATATTTTTTTATGCTTTTAAGAAATAGTCATCGTTTAGAGGAACAACTACTGTATTCGCAAGGTGTCCTGACATGCCTTATTGTCAGAATGTTCTAGGATTCACAATAGTTTTAAAAAATTTTTGTTGCTTTTCAAGTAAAAACTGTCCTCAAAAATTACTACTGTGGATGGTATGTTTATTATGCTATCCAGACACCCATGACGATCGAATAAGAATTTGCTAATCCAAGCCATCTGTAAGATTTGTAAACCGCCCCATCGATGTTTGCTAAAATGATCTGTTATCAAAAATTTAGCCAAATCGGCGATTTGAAATTGTTATACCAAATTTGGTTTTAAAGGGTCTTTCACAACAGGCATATTTTTTTACGATTTTAATTTTAGAACATTTGAATTTAGGACACCTTCTGAATAAAGTAAATATTGACCTTTCTTTCTTAAAGATTTTGTATTTAAAATTAAATTTTTTAATTTGTTTTTTGTATTTCATGTACTTGGAATAATATTTACCAACAATTCCTTGCCATAGTAACTCGTTTAATGCAATTTTTTTTTCAAAAAATCTACCTTTAAATTTAACCTCATTTATTTAAACACATACAAATGAAAACCACATGCTTTGAAGAAAAAGACTTGGGCAATATTATTGATAATCATGTGCAGCCAGGCTATAAGCCGCACTAACAATCACAGCTCATACATAAAGATACCCACGCGCACATACGCCGCAAAAGTGAACCGGAAACAGCTTCATTTACTAAAAGAGTTTTCTTTGCAATTTTCTTTTCTACACTACAAACTAATAGAAGAACCAAAGGCAGCAAACAAAAAAAAAAAAAAAACACGGAAATAAAGTAAAATCTGCAGTTGTAAACTGAAATAAAATGAAAAATAATAAAACCCTATCAGTGCTAAAATATCCACAATATGGTTAGAGTAAGAAAAAAAACCAACAAAACCATAGCAAACCACAAACATTTTATAGCCAAAATCATAAAAAAAATCCAGCAGAAATTGAAGAATAAAGAAAAAAAAAAGAAACATCAACTCTAAATTAAATTGTAACTGCAGTATAGATTGAAAACTTGTTACACATGCACACGAACGTGGCAGACCAAAATTTCCAATACAACACAAATCTTTAGCAAACAAAAATCCTGCGCTGCCTTCGTGGCTGCTTAACACCTTTCAAAGTATTTCATTTCGGTTTTCCAAATACTGCAAACGTTTTTTTTTTCATGTGTGTCTACTATAGATTTCTATATGGATTTAACATTGAAAAATTGAATATTTCACATGTCTAATGGCATTTGTGGTTGAATATTGAATGTATTTGTGTCTGTGAAATACTAGTTTGTGGAAAGAAAGGTAGCAAAGGAAATTTTAAATTAAGTTTACAAACAGGTAATGGAAGAAAACAGAGAATAAATATTGTGGTTAACCAGTGAAAATATAAAAGAAAATCTTTAAGTAAAAAATATTTTCTTTTTATTTCAGGTAAATTTTCCGCATGGAAGAAAAATAAGGGTTTTTCTAATGAAATCAAAAATATGATAAATTGTCAACAGCTAATGGTAAAATATTACAACTTTAATAACATCATTATAGGAGTCATTTGAGGCCAATCATTCCATTCCTTGAAGTATTTATGTAAAACAACAAAAGCTTGAAAAGTAAGACAGTTATCTAACAGCACAACTTTAAAGTAAATCATAAAGTTTTATTTCTAATTAAGGTTTAATAACTATTATGTATGGCTGTTAAATAATAAGATGAACTATCAAGCTAAGCTATCTTTCCTTGCCCCTAGGGGCGCCTTGAAGTATGCACCCATTTCGGGCTTTACGACAATAACTAGTCTTTCTTCACTAAAATTTTACATTCGGATTTTCAGCTGTTAGGCTTAGGCGAATTAGGGTATAGTCGCTGTGGTCACGGTATCATCCTTAGGAACTTTGGATATACGAGTTTGGAAAAGAATTCTGACTAAACAATATCGCGAATGTAGTTCAACAGATCTGATAAAGTTCTTGAAACTGCATGGGGATACTGCATAAACATTTCTGTTTTCTTGCGGGACTGCCATCTCAGTCTTTATTGACGGATTAAAAACGAAAACAGAAACGAACGCTGAAATTATCTTTTATGACTCATGTATTAAAATCACTTAGAATGCCGGACCCTTGTATCTCTCTTATAAAAGTTATTTCAGCAATTAACACTGCTGCGAATTTGTTTAGTGAACAAGATTTATCTGCAAAATTTATTTATGTCTTCACTAGCGACCTGGCGGAGATCAAGGTTCTAAATTTCATGGCGCTACTAAACCGGCATCACGTTAAACTCGTACGAAAACCAGTATATTGAGACGTACATGCCAATGAGATGTATGTATTCCTGTCTAAAGCATGCATCAGTAATGGTTCTATATTAAACGACATTATGGTTGGACATAAGGGTGTTTTGGTGGCATTTTCACAAAATATCAGGAGATGTGTAGATGTTTACACCTGCAGGATATCACAATCTTTCTGCCCTTTATATGTCCGGGGGACATGTATCCTTGGCCATTGGCCAAAGCAAAAACCTTGATAAAGGATTAGAGAGCCTAATGAGGAGCTCAGCAAGGTTCATCTACATGACTCAAGAATAAATGTAGGTAAGATTGCTATCTTTGATGTGGCTTTGGTTGGGGCACGGCTCCAACCCACTGGTGGAGACCGTCAGATTATGACACTCTGTGTCGGTGCTGATGTTAATCTCTACCACGTAAACCCTTTATATGTGATTAATATTACAAGTTCTCTACCCAAACTTATAAGAAAGGAAATATTGCTTGCAGTAGGAATATTTAATGAGCACTTCCTTATTGTTACACATTTCTGCTCGCCTTGATATGCCTCACAATGACTACTAGAAAAGGTGTCTTGAAAAGTAAAAAAAAGTAGACAGTACATCTCTTTTCGTATAACTTTTAATCTCTATAAAAAAGGAAACTTAGATTTTTAGGTCTGACTTTCTTCCACGACTTAAGCAGTCTCTTGGATAATTTATTTAGAGCTTTATTAGAAGTATTGACTGCTTTTATCAAAAACACTGATGAGTGTGTCGATAGGCTGTTTCTTATATTTGTGTTCACAGATCATTTATAAAGATAACTGCATTAAGCTGCCAAAATATTAGTATTATTGCTCTACTAATATATAGATTTTATTAAAGTTTGAAAATTTTTTTAACACTAACACTAAACACTAAGGCGTATGAGTAATATAAATTGTGTTTTAATTTAATAAAAACTTAATAACTAAATAATGATTAAAGATCGAGGATTGAACTAAGCGAAATTTTAAACTTTAGAAAACAAACTAAAGTTATTTTTTTTAAGATTGAAGTATATAAAAACTAGAAAAGTAAAGACGAGGAAAAAACTAAAAACGACATTGACCATATTTACAAGCAAAAATCAAAGCTTGATTTTTAAAGAGAAACGATATGCAAAATCACTTTTAACGCATATATAGAATTTTCTGCCTCTTCTGAGCTATTTTTTGTGACAGGTTACCTTGTTTGTAGAAGTTTTTATTGCCTTAGCCATCTTTAGAAAAAATGCCTTTAAAATTGTTATGAATATTAACTGCCGAATTCATAAAAAATATTTTAGGTTCATTGAATGCTTATTTGATAAATTTCCATGCAACTCCTGTCAAATAAGCTTTTAATAAACCTCAAATATTTTTTATGAATACAGCAGTAAGATTTTATTATAATTTTCGTATCATCGCACTATGGCGTATGAGTGTTATTAATTAGGGATTATTTAAGAAAAGTGTTAGTAACTTCTAAACAATA
Source organism: Phyto melanocephala (assembly GCA_941918925.1). NCBI lineage: Eukaryota > Metazoa > Arthropoda > Insecta > Diptera > Rhinophoridae > Phyto > Phyto melanocephala. The sequence continues at coordinate 16,561,751 of OW799235.1, forward strand.
AAAATCTATGTAGTTAAATAGAATATAGTTACAAGACCTTGAATTTTGTAATTTTAATTCTTAGCGAGTTTTGTGAATACATATTTCCTATCAAAATATCCCAGCAAAATAAGACATGCAACAGAGATAGTGAGTGTATGGGTTCCAAGCATAATGAAATGTTGTAATTTACTAAAAAAAAAGAACAATTTTAACATTATCATGCCACTAAAGAGCGCGTGTTTATACGAATATATTAATAAAATTCCCTTCAGGCATATTAGGTGAGTTCATAGTGATAAACACGATATTTTATTTTTTAGTTTATGATAATTTGCATGTGTTTGCAAGTATTTTGAAGCTCATCATTTATAACAAAATATGTGAAGTTCTTATTATGGTTCGTCGAACCTATATATCTTATAAAAATAAGAAATTTAAAAAATTAACTTGAGCCGTTTTAAAAATATAATGTTGACTATAAAATATGTTTAATATAAAGTGTCATAAAAAATGCGTCCTGTTGCACAATTGTTTTAGAAATCATTAAAATGCCATTCACTTTTAACTAACGCAAAATTATTTTGAAGGAATTAATAACACAGGTCAACAGCAAAAAAAAGGTTTCGATAACCGCTATATAGTTTAAATGCATCATAGCTTTTTAATTAAAATTCAAGATTTTTTTAGACGCTTCTCCTCATAATCAATGATAACTCGGAAACGGTAAGTTCGATATTATTAAAATAAACGTTGAAAAATTTTTATCTACATAGCCTTTAATCCGTTTATATATTGCATTTTGATATGCATCTAGGGTGATACAAAAGCCGGACTTGACTGACGACAACTACAGATGACTTATGGGAACGACTTAGGCTGCAGCGCATACGGACAAAACAGAAGAGTTTAGCTGTAGACAAACACGCAAACAACACGGACAAACGAATGCTTTAATTAATTTTAATAAATACATATTAACCAAAAAGGTGTTTCTGCATGCATAAAATATAATAAAAAATTAAAGCAAAAAATATATTTTTTACGTAAAAAATAGCAATTTTTTTTTGTTTTCAAAAAATCATTAAAGCGTCAAAAAAAATCTTGAATTTTAATTAAAAATTAAAAAAAAAGCATCTTCATAAAATTTAAAATTTGGACGATATTTGTACTACTGGAACCACAATACATCAAAATTGATACATGCTTTACAATTGCCTTTAATCCCAGTTATAACTAATGTTTTATCAAGACTATGAAATCTCACTAGAACTGCAAAACAGGGGGCTGATTCTCGCATTCGTATACGAGCGAAATTATATTCGAACGAGCGAGGTTTCTTACTTTTGGGATTCTCTCATTCGATATCGAGTATCGACTATCGAAATTTTTAATGATGGCATTCTATAATGAGCTACATTTCATATGCAACCTTGCGAGTATCAACTCGTTACCAAAGAAGCATTCGAGTTAACGCTTTAAAGTATAAAAGTGAACAGAAAAGAAAATGTAAGTTAAAATTTTATGAAATTAAATTGTTCATGAATATAAATTGTTATATTTCTAGGTAAAAGTTAACAAAAATAAATGATTCTCAAAAAGAGATCTTTGGTGATTTTTTGGCAAAGCACACAGATTTGGCAAAAATTCTTTTTTCAAACAGTTCGCAAGGGAAAGCGAGAGCTTACCAACTTTTTGGGCAACTAGCCGCGAAACTTAATGCTTCTGGTCCACTAATAAAAGATGTGAAAATGTGGCGAAAGGTAATATAACAAGAAAAAATTGTTTTACTTTTGGTAATGATTTTTTTGTTTAGGTATACGCTGATCAAAAACAACATGTAAAAAAGAAGTTTTCTTTTAATAAATCTTCGAATAAAAGAACCGGTGGTGGCCTGTATGTAGACAAAACTGTCACTCAAGTATGGAAACAAATCTTGGCTGCTGCTGGCATAGAAGTCGCTGTTTAGGGTCTAAAGACTGTGCAAAGCTTTGGATCAGTTTTAAAAATACAAACAGAGCCAAAGTCAAACCTTAAACCTTTATGTGATTAATTAAGTGTAATAGCACCTGAAGATCACAATAATGATTTGCCATGCACTTCTTCGTCTTTAGTCTCGGACAGTAATCACTCCTCATGTATAGAAGATGATGATTTAGAAGAATCAGTGCCAGAAAAAAGAATAATATACGGAGACATAAAAAAATAGCGTAAAGAAAAGGGAAACAAAAACTACCTTGCTAAAAAAAAAAATATGATGACTACAGAGAACTACCAGAAGGAGATGCTAAAAAGAATAAATTCCCTTATAGAAATAAAAACAACCAGACTTCGAATTAAAACAAAGAATGTCGAACTGAATATTAAGTTAATTGAAATGAAAATGAAAAGCCTACAAATTAAGGAAGAGGAGCAATACTTAGACAAACAAATTAACTAAATAGAGTTGTAAAGACGAAGAAAGGAGTTAGAAACACTTAATAGGGGTATCGAAATGTAAAAAAAATAGCAATAAATCCCTATGTACATAACATTTTTATAGGCTTTAGTTTCAAAAAACATGAAAAAAAAAATAAGTTCTTTACAACACTGAACTAAAAACTCGATTAGTTTCGTATCGAGTAACATCATTAGAAAATTGAACGCTATCGAAATTAATTTCGATACGAGCTGTATTTCGATCACGAATGCGAGAATTAGCCCCCAGATCTTCAATAATTCCAATATAGCTTTCGTTTAATAAGAGTAAAAAACATTTTATTTTCTTATTGTCATTCTACATATGTATACCCTCCGACAGGAGCAACTCTAGCAACTATATATCATTCAAAACAACATGTACCATAAACTTAATTGAGTTTTTAAACCAGACATCTATTTAAACTTTATAATAAACATATACAGATGTATGAAAGTTTTTTTATATACTCCTACGACACGAACTAAAGTGTATATAAAAATGACGTTGCAAGGATTCAGCTAAAGAGAAAAAAAGAAACAGAAACCAAGCAACACTTACATGAATGTAATGATTTTTACAACATCTTCATCTGTAGAACAATATGATTCTTTATTTTTTCCATTTACATTATTGTTTATTTATTATATATTTAGATTTTTTTTTTCTTATTTTCCTACCCCAGATTGATATTTACTTATAACTGAAAATTAAGGTCACAATGCAGAAGAGAGTTATGAAATTGCTTAGTTAAAGTAAACAAAGTTATTAAGTCTATGCATGTGGTAGTGTTAGTAGAGCAGAAAAATATATGAAACATTGTTTTGGAAATAATATCAAATTATTAAAATTTAAAAATAAACACAATTTTATTAAATAATTTATTTCTTTTATTAAAGTTTGCCTAAAATTTCATAACAAATGTAGCTTCCTTTAATTCTGCTAAACAATGTTTGTATGCATTAGAAGTATTAATTAATTCCTTAACGACATCTGCCAGTAACATAATCATTTTCATCATGATGTTGTTTGGTATTCCCTAAAGAAAACTTTATTATTTAATTGCTCTTTCTTTTTGTTGTTGTTGTTGTTGTTGTGCTTCATAAAGCCTTAAATGTCTTTTTATGTTTATAAATAAAATTTCATTATTATGGCATACTTTTAGGTGGTTTATTATAAATATTAAAAATTATTTTTATAGTTTCTTAAAGTCAACAACAAGCAACCAAATATACTTTATAAATTCGTACCTACATACATACACTTCCTGCCGTACAACAATGACAACCCAACATTAGATTAACGTAATTAAATGAAGTAAAATGCTAAAATTTCATTTCGAATAACATGATGGCCACCAAACAGATGTTTCTAGAGGAAAATGTCATTACAAAAAGGTATGACCAGAAAAGTAGGTACATATTGGCAAACGCCAGCGAAGAGAGTGTGCGGAGGGAGTAGAGGTTATAAATGTTTAAACATAATTAACTATAACACTTTTATTAAATTTTGGCATATAAAATGCCTGTAACTGTTTTCATTAACTTAAGTATTATAACTTGTATACATTTAAGGGCAAAATAGAATAATGGCTCGTATTTTATTCGAACAAGGTCGACTTTAAGGTGTACGCTATAATATTTCAGAAATTGCAATTTAAACTAAAGCCATTCCATTGCTTCCATATTAACAGAATAAAAAAATTAAAGAATTAAAAGAAAATTTTTTCTAACACTTGTCGCTAGCGTTGTAAGGACAACTAGCTGCTTTAAGGTACTTAACCTAATTATACACTTACAGCAGGCAAAATCATAGTAGCTTTTCTTACTTGTTGTATTTTCCATACAACATTCTTGTAGTTTGTTAAACAAGGCGTATGAGTATTTTTAATTATTATTTAAATTGGGAAAAAGGCTATAATTTTAAATACTGGTAGAAATGTTGAAATAAAATAAAAAATATATTCAATAAAATTATTGAGAGAATTTAACAAAATAAATTAAAGATCTGATTAATCCAACTAATGTCAACCTTGCTACGATTTAAACGCAAAACTGTCAATTAAGCGTTATAATTGTATCAATATGCAGTTATTTGCAAAACTGTAGAATTGTACATCTATAAACAATAAAAAGGGTTTTACGGCTCTAGCTGTAAGTATTTAATTTGTTTGTACTTCCTTAATCAAGAAATTATCTTATCTATTTATCTTCACTTCTATACACAAGACCTATAGTCTCTTATCACAGTATAGAATATCTTAATATAAAAAAAAGATTAATATAGCTCCAAACTGGGAGAAAATTCCAAAGATGGATTGTATTTATATAAAATTGCCAATCAGAAATTATACTTTGATATCTAAAAGATATAGGCCTGTTACCTCGATCATGGGGCAAATTACGGAATTCGAACGTGATCTCAATACCTAAAGCACAGCGAACTCGATCGTTCAAGTAGAATTTCGATCGAGGTGGACTGCCGTAATTGGGCCCCAGATCTCGAGAAGCTTAACAAGAAAACTTATAAAGATAAGATGGCTGATGCGTGTACACAATTTTTTGCAAGAATATAGGCACCCTTGCTTTCAAGTAATCATCAAACTGAATACCATATAATTTACCTATAAATGGTGATTACGGATGCAAATCTTTTGAGGCCATGTTTAGTTTTCGATTACTTGCGGCGTCGCACATAGAGGTATTTTGCCAATCTAGCCGGACATCAATTTTTTTTAGTTTATATTGCTTCTTAAAAGTTATTGAGCGCTTCTAGATCAATAAAACTTAATATAAATATGTGTCACAGTCATAAGCCAGCAAATCTTGAAAATAAAAAAAAATCAAATCAAGGGGAAAAAGTTTCTCTAAGAAAAACTAATCCTAGCTCTGAAAAATTATACTTTTTTTAAGTTTTCCTATACTTTTGTTTAGCAAATTCACCTTTTATCGTTAGCATAAGTTTATGGGTAAAAGGGGAATTCCCCATAGTAACCCCCCCCCCCCCCGGAACGACTCTGTAAAAAAATATATTTTTTCGCTAATTTCCAAAAAAAAATATTTATTTTTCAGCTTAAACTTGTTTGCAATAGAAATGATAATTTTTATTAAAAATAATAGCAACTAATTTTTTACAATAACTTCTCTTTTGCACTAAGATTTATTACTTACTCACTTGTACCTATGCAAAATGTGCAAAAATAGAAAAAAGGTAATATTTGCAAAATATCATTGGAAGAATCGCGCAAAAACGCGCAACGGTTTTTTTTATTCTAATAGTAGAGATTTCATTTTCAAAAACCTTTTGATGTTTTTTTTTTCAAAAAGTGAACAAAACAGCCGTGTTATTTTCAATAATATTCTAAAAATTATTATAAGTATCTGTTAGAAAAGTCTTTAACAGAAAATAGAAATCAATGTAAAATCTTATTTGTTTACCCACAAAAAAATATATTGTAAACCTCTCGAAACCGTAAAAAGTCAATAAGTGCCCTTGTAATTTACTCAACTTTCTTGACTTAAGCAGTGTTCCAAAACGACAAATCTAACACAAAAGTCTTAAAAATTCACTAAACGATGCAAAATTTTATTGTTTGGTGAGCAGCGTACTTAAATTTTTACATTTCTAAAATTTCAATTTTGACCAAATATCTTAAAAATAACTCACACCTATTTATATATGAGAATAGAAATTGAATAGGTTTTAGCGAGAAGTAATCTTATTCTAAAAACTTTACGTTATTGCGTTAAGTTCTAAGCATTAAATACGTACGTGCATGTGTGTAATTTATATGGCTAGAAAGATTTTTGTTAAAAAAACAAAGATTTTTGGCTGAAGATACTATCTCTAGTCGTGTATTATTGAGGTGAATATAAGGTACGATGTTCATTGTAGGACCGTTTTGAGTATAAATTTATTTATATTTTTGAAGTATAATACTTAATCCATTAGCGGTAGCCCATGGCTATATTCATTCTAGCTCAGCATTCAGTGTTTCAATACACTGATCAATTTCGGATGAGTAATAGCTGATGTAAATTTGAACATCGTCACACCTATTCTTATTTTACAGAAATTTAGTTGGTTGGGAAGATCATTAGCACATAACAAGTGGCCCACCAATAGCACAGTGATCAACTGTGCTACTGCACAGCTCTTACAACTGGTAGTAAATTAGACTTTTCATTTGTATTTTGCACATACTGACAATTTTTTAATAGGTATATTGACATCAACTGCGTAGCGGTAGAAGAGAACATATTACATATTTTTTAGCTAATAACACAAAACGTAATGATCAACTGAATCAAAGGCCGTTGAATGGTCTAAAAGTACCATAAATAGTTTTTCGTGCATGTAATTCTTTTCATATATCTTATTTCAAATATTTAGCATACTAGGGCGTATGAGCATTATTAATTTGGAGATGAATTGTTAAAACTTAAATAATTCAAAAACCAAAAGCACTATTAAAATAAACTAAAATATATTATGAAGCTAATAATTCAAAGAAAAAATCTGAAAGCAAATAAAGATTTTAAAGTTGTGAAAAGTGAGACAGAAAATAATTTTCAATTGACTACTTATCAAAGTTGAACTAAAAAAAAAATAATAATTTTTTAACATGAATGTTTAACTACTTATGCTACAAACATTTTCTTATGAATTTAGAAAAGTTTGTACACTTAAAATCTATAAAAAAGTTTTAAAAATTTATAATTTAATTAAAAAGTTAAGATATAAAAATAAAGTTGTTAAATTTGTATCAAAGAACAATTTTAAAACAACTGCCCTATAACTAAATAATGATTTAAAAAATTAATTCTTATGCCTTTAATGGTGACATAATGTTACTTTTCATGTTCACAGCGCAATTAACGCTGTTTTTAAACTTGATATTTTATTTTGTTTTGCACCTTATTTTGGGCATTTTTATAGCAATTTGACCACAATATATTTTGACAGTCCTTTTTTTACTGTTTACAGTCTCGGTATATTTCACTTATAAGAGCAACGTAAGATATTTCAAAGTTAACCTCCTCTAAGATATTTACAAAATATATCATCCTGACTAGTACGTATAGTACTAAATTCGGCTTAAGCTCAAATACTGAGAGTTATATTTACAAAATTATATAAGATAATCTGGATTTGTTTTGTTCACACCGGCAGACCAATAAAAAATATGCGCTCAAATTATAATCTAACAACTGATAGATTTTTAATGCTACCATAGTGACATTTTTAATAAAGTCCTTATATACTTAAACAATTTTTAATTAATTTTATATTTTTTAAAATTGTTTTACCAACAATATCACCAACTTATAATACCTTCATAATTGCTGTTACATGCAAATGAATGACATGCAACAGCTTGTTAAATATCATGAATTTCTTCTCTCATTTATATCAATTATAGTGTAGGTTAAGGTTCTTTGTTTATACATACAATATATAAAAAATCCAGGGCTTAATATCGGATTGCGTAGGGCCCACATAAGGCCTTATTTATTGGCAGCTAGTATTTCTGTTTTTTTTTTTATTTTTATAATGTTAGCGCATTTTGTAATATTTATTTATTCATTTATTTAAATTCATTAGGCTTACAATTAAAATTATTAGCTAATGTTAGTATTAGGCAATGGCAGCATAGCCTTCAGCACAATATTTACGTATACCTTATAATTTTTACTTAATTTTTGTTATACAATTAGATATTACATATGCAGTTAAATTTCGTTGTAAAGATTGCACGCTTTAAGAAATGTTTTTATTAATTTGATGTTATCTAAAGAAGGGTTGGAAAGTAGGTCTAGAGGATTAATATTTTGAAAGACTCTTAATCTGGGGTTATGGGTTTTTGGGCATTCGCAAAGGAAGTGGGATGGTTTTGTAGGATAGGGTATGGCGCAGTTGCAGTAGGGAGTAATGTTGGGGTTTATTTTGGGTCCGAGAGTTGATTTTGTGTGTCCAAGTCGAAGACGTTCAAATTTGATGAAGTCCAATCTATTGATATTTGTCGATTATTCGTTGTAAAATTTTCGATAGACTTAATCGATGGATTGATTCCCTTGTACCAGGATGAGCTGAGGTCAAAGATATGCTTCCGATTGTGTTGCATATAAAAGTTGGTTATCAAATTGTCTATATCTTTTTGATTATAATTTTGAGTCATATGAAGCGGTTGTTTCGCGGCTTCTTTTGCTACATTGTCTGCAAATTCATTCCCCTGTATTTGACAGTGACCCGGTATCCACACTAGGATGATGTTTGGGGATTTATCTATTAGGATGTTCCTGATTTTAGAAATATAGTAGTTACTGTTAGAAATATTGTTAATTGATTGAAGAGAAGAGAGGGAATCTGTGCAGATAGCAAATTTTCCACACTTTCCTTTAATTTGGTATAGAGCCTGATATATTTCTATTAATTCCGCAGAGTATATTGATGTGTGTAAGGGTAAAATTGACGTTTTGATTACTAGGTTTTCTGTGGTAATGCTAAATGTTGTAGGTTTGTCGGATTTGGATCCATCTGAGTAAATCAGTTTGTAGCCTTTGAGGGTGTCCTTTATCATTGCAAACATCATTCTAAACTATTGTGGATTTGAGTTAGGCTTTTCTAATTCATGGAGTATAGTGTTTATCAATTTACTTTGTAAAAGCCAAGGTGGATGATGTTTCTGCCTATTACGATGGTCTAAAATGTGCAAAGGGATGTCAAGTTTCTTGCAGTTCTCCACTATTTTGTGAATGATCGGTACTACTCTAGGTGTTTCCTTTGTTAATTTTGCCTTCTTAAATAGTTTCTTGATTGGATCGTTAATCCCGTGCAATAAATTTCTATAAAGTTCTGTTGTAAGTATTTCCCTCTGTGCATAAATTGATGTAGCATTTGCTTCTAAGAGCATACTGTTAACAGGAGTTGAGCGCAGTGCACCTATTGCAGATCTAATAGCCGAATTAACTATAGTATCAATTTTTCTTAGCTGCGATCTGGGTACGTTCCCGTAGAATGGCAACCCATAGTTAATCTTAGAAAGGATTAGAGCCTTGGAAACTGAGATAAGAGTATTGGTGCTACAGTTAAATTTAGGGCTCGAAAGACATTTTATTATATAAAGCCTTTGAATTAAGTTAGTTTATATCTTTTGTTGATAATTATGCCTAGAATTCTTAGTGAATCGACTCTGGACAGTTTAAAATTCGTGGATTGTACATCACATGTACAGTTCTTAACCCTCTGCGACTGATGTGTAGTCTAGCAGACACCATCAAATACAAAAGAGTATTTTGTACCGTTATTTTCCAAACATCTACTCTCGCGTTTTCTGTACCTTCTTATTATGTACACATGCGCCTTTTATTGTGTTTAGATCGATTGATATAAGCACATGTGCCAGTGTAAACGAAAAAGTGTCTGCAAGTCAACCACATCAATATTAAGGTAGGTGTCTGAGAGACAATCACATCAGTATCTTTGTTATATTTTCATAGTGTCTCCTAAACAACATGTCAGTTAAAATGTTATCCTTTCTTAGTGTCTGCCAAACAACACGTCAGCGAAATTGTTTTTTTTTTATTTTTTTTATTATGGAGCATTCAAACACATCGCAACTTCCACACTGCTCTAAGAGAACATCATCTGGAACTTTTAAAAACCGCGATGAGCTAATACGACAGTGGTTGGAAGAAGAGAGTGAGCATGAGTTCAGCGATATGGATGATGAATGCAATGACCCCAATTTTCAGCCAGGTATGGAACTTTTAGATAATGATGAAATTTCAAATGACGAAGAGGATGAAGAACAATTTGCGACTACCTTTGAGCCGCAACATATTTTTGAACAAAATCAAGGCCCAACAAGCGAATTTTATAAAGGTAAGAAAGGATTTATGTGGAGTAAAAGAGAGCGACCAAAAACATCCAGAACAGCATCCCACAACATAGTAAGATTACCAGGCCGTCTGCATACTTCTACCTTTGAAGGATATTTGCAGCTTTGGTCCAAAATTTTTGACGAATCCATGTTAGAATGTTTAGTACAATATACTAGTCAAAAACTCTGTAGTTACAGAGCACAGTTTAATAACACTACAAAGGTAGAACTTATGGAGACAGATGCAACGGAATTAAAAGCATTCATTGGTCTATTATACTACACTTCAGTTTTTAAATGCAACGATGAAGATCTTCGAACAATGTTTGCAACCGATGGCAGAGGCCGTGAAATATTTCGTTGTGGGATGTCCAATTTGCGTTTTTCTTGTTTGATAAACTGCCTCAGATTTGATGATTCAGCTACTAGAGCGGAGCGTCTCAAAGAAGATCCTCTTGCACCAATTTCAAATTTCTTTAACAAATTCATCCTAAACAGTCAGTCTCAATATACACCCGGACCATACCTCTGCATCGATGAAATGTTACTGCCCTTTAAAGGTCGCTGCAAGTTTATAATTTATATGCCTCAAAAACCAGCCAAGTATGGCATTAAAATAATGTTATTAGTCGATGCTCGCACAGACTTCATTTACAATGCTTATATTTATTATGGTAAAAATTCTGACGGCATAGGGTTAAATGAACAGGAAAGGAAACTGGCAGTACCAACTCAGTCTGTATTGAGACTTGTGAAAGTTGTCGAAAACTCAAACCGAAACATTACGGCTGACAATTGGTTTAGTTCTATACCACTTACGGAAGCTCTGCTGAAAAAGGGATTAACTTTCTTAGGAACTCTAAAAAAAAATAAAGCTGAGATACCAGCATCTTTCTTACCGTGCAAAACTAGAGAGGTCGGGAGTTCCATGTATGGTTTTACAAAAGAATATACTCTGCTATCATATGTACCGAAAAAAAATAAAGCTGTTCTGTTGATTTCGTCTTCTCACCATTGTCAAGAAATAGATCTTGACACAAAAAAAACCTGTTATGATAGTAGATTACAACCATACAAAAGGAGGAGTTGACGAAGTAGATAAAAAAGTGTTCAATATATTCATGCAGCCGAAAAACTCGTCGATGGCCTATGGCAGTATTTCAAAGACTACTTGATATGATTGGTATTAACACCTTTGTTTTATATCAAATGTGTACTGACAGTGATGTAAAAATGAGAAGAAAAACTTTTATTCTTAATCTGGCAAGAGAATTAGTGCTAGACCATATGAAATTTCGGGTATACAATCACAGGTTGCCACGAGAACTGAGAATGTTGGTCACCAGGGTTCTTGGGAAAGACCTACCTCCTCCGCCACCAACTATTCAATCTGCTCCATCAAGTGGAAGAAAACTGTGTTCAATTTGTCCCCCAAAGATAAAAAGGGTAACAAGGTATTGCTGTTGTGATTGCTTGAAGCCAATTTGCCTCCAGTGCTCCAAGCCTCTTTGCGAAACCTATCAAGAAAAGTCGTAGTTTATATATATATATATATATGATCTCAAGTCTTAAGACTGATAAACTTAAGTAAAAATAAATCAAAATCTTAAATTTTGCCTCATAAATTATAAAATGAAATATTTTTTGTTTGTTAAGTTCTAGCGTTTAAAGTGCCAATTGAAGCTTATATTTATTTATTTTTTTAACCAGTGAACTTAATTTTTTTTTTTTACCAACTCTAAATTTAAGTCTAAATAATAAAGAATTAAAAACATTTGTTTAAAAAAATTTATTTTTGAGTTTTTTTTTGCTCTTCTAGTACAGGACTAAGATTTTTACATAAAATTCATGCCATGCCGAAAAATAACATAAAACACGAATTTTCGCTATGAATTAGAAAAATAACTACATAAATAATAACTAACACTTATAAACAATTAATAAAAATAGTTTTATTAGTTTTAGAAAAAGGAACTTTAAAAAATATATGCCATGGAAATGATGTCTGGTAGACTACCACGTCATTAGAATTGCGAGAACTATATCACGTCAGTCGCAGAGGGTTAAGTCTGCATATATGAATGAACTTACATTTGGTTTTCGAGAGGGTGGCGCCCGAAAAGTCACACCAAGTATTTATATTATTGAAACATATTAATTCATCTGGTAACCGCAGATTAAAAATAAAATTTTTGTTTAAATTTTTTTTAATATGAAGTTTGGCATTTGAAATAAATGAGAGAAGAGAGTAAGTAAGAATAAGTTAAGAAAAAAATAAGCAGCTGACGAATCAAGACTACCTAATAAATCAATATACTTTGTATTATAATCTAAAAAAATTATTGAAAAAACATATTACCGAAAAAGTTATTAAATTTTTAAATGCCATAGTGACTTTTAATCCACACTGTATTTGCATTAATTTCTTAATCAATATTTGCTTCATGAGCATATCTTTAAGCATGCCAGTATTTCGGGTAACAAAACAAACAAAAAAATAAACGGATGCTGAAGAAAATAGATCGGAAGAGCAATTATTTAAATCATTCCGAACGGAATTGTTTCTATGCATCACTTACAAGACAATAAGAAAGAAATTAAGAAGTTATTAAAAGATGAAACAATAATAGATGCTTTGTACAACGTTTTCTTCAAAAGGCCTTTTATAAAGGCCTGTTTGTTACATGGCATGTAATGTTTACCACCCCGAATATAAGCATGAGTTTAGGCGTGCAAGTGTATGTTTACAAATGTGCGTTTTAATTCATCAGTATTCGTAAAACACTTCAAAAAAAAAACAAATATAAAACAAGAGCCTAGCAGTTTTAGGTAATTTAATTATTCTAATGAAATCATTAAAATAAAATAAGAAAAAAAATTGCTATTAAAATTCAACAGAACAGAGAAGTGGAAGAGAGCAGCGTTAACACATGGGTATAAAATAAAATACTACAAAGACCAAAAGAAAAGGAAAAAAAAACAACACAAAATATAAAATTTCTTTACAGCAATCGGTGTTTTAATTTATTGTTTAATGAAATTTCTAGTATGAATTTAATTTTAATATTAGCAATTTACTGAACGCCGTCATTTTCTATTTACTATCACTCACTGTATTTCATCACCAGTTTTCATTTACTCTCTAATATCTTGTTTTTTATTTTTTATTTTTATATAAAAATTTTTCTCCAAAAAATAAGTCATAATTTTGTTACGAGGTTATAAAAAAAATTGCCATTAATTGTTGAGTACACAAGTAGTAAAATTTGTTTAATTTTTGGACGTTTATATTTTTTATGCGAAAAAAAGTTTTATAGCTGCATGTTTTCCAGCTACCGAAAAAAATTCCTACATTTTGTAGTTGGTGGCAGGGATTGTGTGTTTGTTTGGCATTTTAGATAAGACGCTTTATGCAGGGTGTGCTGAAAATTTACGCAAGAATTTTATTAATTAGAAAGGAGAGTTGTTATGAATTGAAACATTGAGCTGATATGACTGCTGCAATTTAAGTTTAAATAACCTCTGGCTCATGTGTAAACTCAAAAGGTTGCATGAAATTTCACTCATTAGCTCACTTAAAAAAAAAAAAGATGTTTAAATGAAGAGGGGACAAAACTTAAATTTTATAAATTTTGGGACACCCTATATACTATATAGGGGTATTAATAAAGTAATTTGACTAATATGTATAATGAAAACAAGTTACAGTTTTATGAAATTATTAAATTTTTTATGGCAGTCATAAACCAGATAACATAGCAGTTTCATAAGTTATTGGTTAATCAACAGAAATTTGTAAGAAAATAAAAATGTCATTAAGAAAAGTTATTTAGTGAATGGTTCTTTAACATTTAATTTTTTTATTTTTAAATTTTTATTTTAGAACTGAAATTAAAAATAATCTCTCAAACCAACTATTTCAAAGTTGACCTAGTCATAATCTATATTATTGTATTTTTTTTATAATCCTTTAATTACAAAAATATCTAGCATATGCTACAGCGCACTAAATACATTTTAAATTCAACTGTATTTTCAAAATGTTATACATTTTATTGAAAATCTATAAGAGATAAAAAAAAGATTAAAATCGTCTTTCATGAATTTCATGAATAATAAATAATAAATCAAAAATTCTACGTTCACTGCTTTTAATCTAAAGCATTAATACTAATACAGTAGCATATTGTAGGGGGGTAATATGAAATATGTTTCATTTCTGAAAAAAAAAAAAAGATTTATTAGTTTAAAATCGAATTTTCGTATTGATAACACACATACTTTCACTTCAAACAAAGTTTTGTAGTAGCTGAACTTAAGAGACCAAATTACGGCGCTCAATTATGTGTGAAGTTATAAAATATTAATCTCTTAACCTAAAGTACAAAAATACATTTGAGTAATATTTCACCGGCCTTTCAATGCAGTAATTTGCCGCAATTTGTTGCTTTTGAATTAATATTAAGTTTTAGAAATTTTGACTTTAAACCTAAACAGGTTAAAGACTATTTGAAACGTAATTGAGCTAGATTAATCCAACATAATATTTTTAATTTATCTCTATATTCTTACATTTTTAAATCTGTTTGTAATACTAAGAATATATATCTTTGAAATTTCTACAAAATTCATTTCCGAAAGCTTAGAATATGCAGTCATGTAGTTAAACGACAAGTGTTCGCGTTTTAACGATTGCATATATTGTTGTCAAAACGTTTGTAATGGTCGTGTATGTACTCCATCGGGTAGTGACAAAGAGTAGTTTTGAGACTACTCTGATGGGTTATTTGGTCCAGCCCTAGGACATCGACCATGTTTTCTCCATATATTGGGGTGATCTTTAGATTAGCCCTACTTCAGTACAGAGTATACTTTACATGCGCATATGGACTAGTCGCATTATCTGCAGGGTAAAGCACACCAAACCGTAAATTTTTTGGATGTTGCACTGTCCCAACGTACACTTGAGGATATTCATCACTCCAAATAAGACAGTTTTTTTGTGAGCTTGTTGCTACACAGAATTTTCTTATGAAAATCGGGATCAACGGAAATCTTGTTTTTGGCCCATATACTAATTCTATGCCTTGCTATTTATGCTTTAGATTATTGACGTTGAAATTTCAAACCAAACATAAATCAATTAACAGCTGACATATGGCCGGCTGTGATGCCAACTTAAGATTCTCTAACTAATGGGTTTTTCAATGAGAGCGCTACAAAAGTTTTTTTAAATAAAACAAAAACGATTTTGGATATCACTGAAATACTTTATTCCTGTGAAAGTATGTTCGATGCCATTATGTATGGACATCGATTTCTTTTGCATGGCCACCATGCGCACGCTTACAGAAATCCAGACGCTGAACCCATTTTTTAACGGGGCGTATCGGGCGATAATGCTGCAATTTCATGTTTGATATTCGTACGAAGTAGCCACACAGAAAATAGTCTAACGGCGTTTAATCACACGACCGAGGCGGCTAATCGACAGAAACATTTCATAAAATAACACGTTCTCCAAACTTGGTTTCCAATAAATTTATTGCGACATTCGTTGTGTGGCTGGAACCAAATGTCCTCCAAGTCCATATCATTATGTTATTATTGAACGGTAGCGATTCCTATTCAAAGAAACGTGCCGGTCTTTATCATCACTGAAGGAATACGGCCCAATGACGCCGCCGGCCCATTAACCGCACCAAACCGTAATTTTTTTGGGATGCAATGATGACTCATGGAGTACGGTGGATTGCTGTCTGACCAACAATGCATAGTTTGCCTATTGATGAAGCCATTCAGTCAGAAATGAGCCACATCGCTGTAGATGATTTTTCAATGAATGAATCCGAATCATTTCAAGGTGTTGCTCAGCCCAATTCACGAAAATGCGACGCTTCTGGTTGTCAAGCGGCTTTAGTTCTTGCTTCAATTTGATCTTGTAAGAATGTAGGCCAGAATCTTTTCGAAAAATATGCCGTCGTTTGCTATCCCTACCGGTCTACTTTTGTAGCGTGCCTGTTGAAAAACCCTTTATGTTAAAAAACACCCGATATTAATAAAACTTAAAAGCTTAAAAAACCACCAAAAAAGATATACCGAGCTGTGTAGGTTTTTATGTTTAGTGTCAAAAAATATATTAATGTGATACAACCGCATAAGTCTTTTGCTTAAATTCTGAAAATTTTAGCAGACGTTTATATGATTCAAGGGAAGTTAGTTTTACTAAAAATGAATAACACTGAGATTGCTGTGAAAACTAAAATACCATATGCCTACGGCAGGACATGTTAGATTAGTTACTAAAAATTCTTTTAATATCCATAATACTTCATGATACTTTTTTATATGAACCGTTTTGATGAAGTTATCGCTTGGAATTACCCTGAGCAATCTTGTTTTATATAATGGCGTTCTTGGGTTTGCAAATTATATGATAATATTATATCTGTTTAATTTCGATCATTTATAATATCGGAAACTTTAAACAGCTTAAAGAAATTTCCCCAACTGTTGTGAGATGCCATACAATTAATACTTAAAAGCAGCCCTCATACGAGAACTACAGTTTTATCATTATAGTGGCTATTCATCTTATAAAAGCCTAATTTGATGGAAATATTCTTATGCCCTTTACAATTTTCTGTTTTTTTGTTATTTCAAATCCCCAATTCAACATCATAAATATCCTTAGTCTTCTTTTTGTTTACAATTCTCCATATACAATTCTCCATATACAAGACTATTAATTAAACAAATATTTTATCACATCATGTAGTGAATTAGCAAAATGTTATGTGGCTCCTTTTATTAAGTAAAAACTTTATGTACAAAAACTTAAATAAATTGATTTTTATTAAAATAACTTTAACAAAATTTCCTACTTTGTTTCCTTGGCCAAAAATAAAAAGAAAGAAAAAAACAAAATGAAGATATAAAATTAATTCTTTTTATAAAAAATTCAACAGGAAACGGAAACATGTTATCAGCTAGTTGCTGTATGTGTTACTATGTTTATGTCTACATAAGCTAGCATGCGTTTAAGTATGAGTGATTATTTTTCATTTTTTTTCTTATTGCTGTTGTTGTTGCTATTATATGCTACACTTTTATTGTTGGCAATGGTTTCACACTTGTATTTATTATTCTCTTTTAAATTATATTTCCTGGCATTGTTGTCAAGATTTATTTCAATTTTCCTACTTGTTGTTCTACATTGGTGGTGGCGACGTCGACGACAACATAAAAGCTAAAGCAGACTAAATGAATTTTGCTGAAGAATAGGGGGTTTTAGATGGTGTTAAAAGTTAGAAAACTTTCGTGGTTTTTTATTATCAAAATAGTAACATACACGTACTTTGTGATAACCAAAGGGCTTAAAAAAAAACCCGAAACATTTTACTATTTACTGCCAAAAAAGGAACCCAGCTACCACCTACTTAAATTCATACCCTCATACATATTTTTCTTTAGGTCTGTAAGTGTTAGTGCGGATGTCTATACCCCTATACATTGGCAACAAGTTCTTTATAAAAAGAAAATATTTTAAGAAACAATTTTATTTCTTTTCTCCTTCCTTAAAGCTGCTGCTGTATGGCATAGATGAAGCAGCAAAATATGGAAATAGCATGGTAGTCGTCTAAACAGGAAATATGTGCGTGAGTAAAGTTTATTGTTAGCTTTGCAACAACAGCCACAATAAATGAAAGAAATATGAAAGAAAAATTCAAAGACTTTAAGCAGCTTGAGGCAATCGACTTATGGGTGTGGGGTTGAGTGATGTTTGCAACAAATATGGATACAAAAGAAAAATATACTGTGAGTTGCAAAATTATATAAAAATAATAAAAGAAAGTGCTGCGTAAATGTGTGATTATTAATACACTTTCCCTTTGTGATAGCAGGGAAATGTATGTGTGGGTAAATTTTTATATAAAACAAGGACTGGAAGCAATAAAATATTTGAACATTTCTTTTAAGATTCAATCTAATATTGTTCTTTGATGCAAGTGTTTAAAAACTTTTCAGTTCAAAAACGTAACAGATTTTCTTCTAATACTAACAAATTAAAAAAAAAATTATTTGAAATTTGTAAACTAGAAAAACGAAATTTACTTTAAATTTAAACCCTGGAAATTTCAATCGAACGTGAAAGTTTTCCTTGCATTTTGTTCAGGATTCTAATAAGAATTCTATCATTTTCGATTGATATTAAATGCCGTAATTCAGCCCCTATATTTTAAACTAAAACTTTACCTATTTCTGTTGATTAAAACAGATTTTGTTAAGATTTTTAAATGTTTAACACTAGAGCGTATGAGTAATATTAAATATAAATTGTTTTGGGAATTGCCTGATCTCAATCGTTTTAAGTATAAATATCAAATACTTTATTATTGCATTAGCAAAGTTTTGCTTGCTTATTGTTTATTTTTACTTGTATTTGTAAGAGTTTGTATAAAACATTAACAAGTTGAGGGTGTAGTGTACACCCTTCTGCGAAAAATCGACAACAGTGGCACTCAAACTAAGAGAAATTGTTGTGAAAAGTTAGAGGAGTGATTTGGGAAGACATATAAAAGTGTATCGGTTGTGAGTACCAATCCTACAGTTTAGTTGTGATAGTATAATTTTATGATTGTGTCTACAGAACTTCGTTCCGGAATATAAATATTTTGTTAGAACAAAGAATTTATGATACTTTCAATAGAAATTTCGCTACTGGATTGGCAATGAATTTGAGTTCTTGTTTTTTGAGTGTGGAAAACTAAATTGATGGCAAAAACTTATTGCCCATGATGCTGCAGTATTTAACTAATATTTCTCTTCTGCATATTAATGTCAGTTTTGAAGAATGCTTCGTGCTTTGAGGCTATCGCCAAATGGCCAAGATTTTTATGCAGTTCCTTATTATGCAAAGTTCTCAATTGACACTACATGTATTACAAAATGATCTTTAGCTGATTAATATGTCACCAGAAAAACGAATTTCCAAATATGTGGTGTTGATGGACCGCTAGAGATCTGCTGGATGCTGGAAATCATCCGCATCACAGTTTAGTACAAAACAATTAGTGGATGCTGGCTTAGTAATGCTAATGGGTTTTAATTATGGTGTTGCCATAAATCTACATTTTATGCGATCACGTTTTATTGAGAAACATTTATAACAGGCTTATCTACTCTCAAACAGCAAAGGCTGATTTAAAGTTCCAATAAATTTATATAAATTTAAAAAAATGTATTCAATTTAATTCACTTCTAAAGTTTACAAATCCAGATCCTTGCTGAGGATTGAATGAATCTGCTAGCTGTGGGTCATTTCTAAAGACATGCAATCAATCCTATTAGCATCCTGTAGCCACACAGTTTGAAAGACGAAAACGGCGTTGCTTGGGACAACTTTCAGAAATCCTCGGAATGGTACTACAAAACATTATATAAAAGGGAATTCACAAGTCAACCGAAGAATAGGAGGTGCAGCCCTAAGCTGGAAAAGACACACTAAATTGCAAATTTTATTAATTGGGAAGATCATGAGTCGAAGTGAAGACGTTGGCACGGGATAGGATTATATAAAAGTGATTTTCTTTAGTTCTATGATACTAATAGGACTGAGTGTGATGATGAGTCATAATGAGGTACACAATAATCAGCTTAAAATTAAAGTTTTCTAGAACTCTCATCCCTGTACTAAGAGTTTGTGGTATTCTGCTCAGATGCAGAATATTATTTTCTTTCGATTTGGATTCCAGGAAATAATGATAATGGTTAAGTCATTTTAATCTTTTTTATGATAAAGCTTTAAAATCTAAGCAAAATTAAATGACAGAAAGCTTAAGTGACCATCTGTATAGTTTTCGCTATTACTGCTTCAAAATTACTGCTGGTAAAGTGTCGGGGTTATTTTTGAAAACACCAAAATAACTTTTAATTCAAATAAGATAAATATATTTAATAAAAGCTTACTTTTAATATTGTGCTATTTTCGGAATGTCACTTGTATAACAATGCTTGGTGTACACAATTTTAGTTGCAATAAGTTGTAAAATTTAAAATTATCTCAAAATTGTATGTTTGAAAAGAAAATAGTTTAGAGT
Organism: Phyto melanocephala; assembly: GCA_941918925.1. Taxonomy (NCBI): domain Eukaryota; kingdom Metazoa; phylum Arthropoda; class Insecta; order Diptera; family Rhinophoridae; genus Phyto; species Phyto melanocephala. The sequence continues at coordinate 16,582,170 of OW799235.1, forward strand.
GTGGTTTCCTTCAAACTAAGCCTTTCAACATCAGTCCTTGCCGCTACAAAGTTACCAACAGTTTAATACAAGTTTTTTCCATGTTAGTCTTGCAGTTGAAGAAGCTCTGCTTTACACCCTTCCATATCTTGCCATGACTTTATTATTGTTTTTTTTTTGCCAAGTGAAACATGTATGTATCTCTCATAACACTTACGTTGTGCGGAAAATTCTTTTTATGTTTGATATTTTCCACTTCTTTTGACTTCTCTTTCTCTCTCTTCCCCTCTTTTACTTTTCGCAGAAAATTTATAACTTTGACTTGGTAATGTAACATAAATATTTGCTTATCATTTTGAAAAATGTTTGTGTTAAAATTTAACAGAAAGGAAAACAAAATTAAAGTCGTATTCATAACAATGAATTATTTTTCAGAGCAGAATTAAATACTTATTTTATGATAATTTTTATAACGGATTTACTTATGAACACTAAGAAGGCAGTGATAGTGACATCAGTATCTTTGCTGGTGGAGCATATGTGTCCTGGACCTTGTACCTAAAGAGGTAAGGAAGACTCTCATCGTGGTAGACTAATTATGGAAAGACACACATTAATTATAAATGATATGGGAGACTTCCGTCTAACAAAGATGGTGGAAGTTTCAAAGGACTATGCGATTAGGATTATCGACAATCACCAGTCGGCAACATGACATACATATCTAGTCTTGAAAGGATAATTGTAGTGGCGAGGGACTCAGTAATGGAACGGAGCCAATTGGTGGCCATAAAATCATTGGGAAACGAAGAGTGTCAAAAAGGGAGCCGAAAGTAGTACTCTTCGATATTCCCCCAGCACACATATATAAGGTCCAATCAAACTGCTTCACCTTAATCCAGATACCAGACAGATGCTTGTTGTGGGTGCCTTTGTTTTTCATGACGATTTTCTGGGCTTAAAATTTGAGAATTTTTTATATTTATGAAGCCATTCTGTTGTAAAAGTGCTTCATTGGAGAAAATTCCTTTTTTCTAGAAATTGACTTTGACTTTACTCTATTCTGTAATCCAGTGAACGATTTGCTGGTGCTTTTCTTGGTCAGTTGATTTGAGCTGATTTGAGTAAGCTAAATTGCGAGGAAGTCGCATTAAGGAGGAAGTCTTTTGTAAAAAACCGCTGCATACTGCTTTGTGAAATTTGAAGTTGTTCAGAACATTGCCGAATTGATATTTTCGGGGTTTCCGCATCGCTCTTGTTTACTACAGCAAAGTTTTAAAAAGGCCGACCAAAAGATTGTCAAACAGGATTCTTAATCCAATTTAATGAAATTATGTGACTACTCTTTGAATGTTCCATACACTGGATTCATTTTCTCGACGAAAAACCTTTAAAATTATGCGAACGGTCTCAGCATAGCGCGTTATTCTTTCGTTAAGGGTCTCTATAATTATTGGAATATAAAGGGTGGTTAAGTTTTAAGGGCTGATGTTGAATGTGAACCACACCTATACGTAAATGTTCCCTTGCATTTGATTTGACATTTCTCAATTTTAGACCAACTCAATTTGAACCATGGAAAGATACACAATCGAGAACCGCGTTAAAGTTCTTCAGGATTATTATGAAAATGGGCGTTCAAATCAAAATGCTTTTCGTAATTCTTTTGGTCAACACAATCGTTCAAATTCATACACAATCGGGATAATTGTGAAAAATATTTAAATTTCAGCAAAACAGGTCTCTAAATGTGAAAGTGTCTTTGAAGGCCTTTCTGAGTTCGTTGAAAGGAAAACATTGCTGTTTTTCACGATAGTGTGGCAAAAGAGCAGTCAACCTCGACTCATCATCGTGCCCAACAATTGAACATCAATATTGACATTGAAAATTTGGACCATCGGATGGAGATGTGCCGCTGAGGTAGCGGAGGCTACTTGGCCGATATTTTGTTCCATACATAATTGAACCATACCAATATTATCATAATAAAAAGAAACGACAATAATTTCCTTAATAATTTGTGTTTTATTCTGAATCAACATCGACCCTTAAAATTGAACACCCGTTTACATATCTAACAGCTGTCGAATTTTATAGTTGCCACTTCCTCAAGAACAAAGTGATTCTAAATTGAAAAATTTTCATTCTTACTAAGACACTGTTTATTTAAAAATGTCGCTGAAAAAATAAGGTTAATACAATGTACCAACAAAATTTTAAATCTTGTTTAAACAGTTTTTTGAAGAATACCAAGTTTTTTACGTACATTGCTACCTTGCAGTTCAGCAAGTAAAAAACGCAAAATACAGTAAAATTTTTTTGGACGATTTTGAAATAACACGGTTCGTCAAGAAGAAATTTTAAATTTTTTTACACGTTATTTTTGATTTAACACGAGTTCAAAATGGAACTTCAGTGGTGCAAAGATCATAAATTTGTTCTAAGATTATAAGTCTTTCAAATAATATAGGTGAGGATGGGTTTGACAACATCCAAATGGCTGACATCAATAAATTAATGCACGAAGGTCCTATTGATGATGACGACTTAATTGAAACTATGACAATCAATGAGAATTAAGATGTCGATATCGACGAAAACATAGGTGAAGTTCAGGTATTAACAGCTAATTTAATTCGTGAGGGCTTGAAATTCGCTACAAGCTTGGAGCAACATTTCCTGCTCATGATCCTGACATGGAGCGTGTCTTACAATTCCAACGTAAACTTGAATCTTATGTTGCTGGGTATCAAGAATTATCTAAACAACTGGAGAAACCAAAAAAACAACTTCTTTTAACAGACCTTATGACAAAAAAAAACCTATAGAGGCTTCTGCATTAGAACAAAATCCAACAGTTGTGTTAAACATATCCTCTGACAATAGCGCTATTTTTAAGCCCGTCCATAATAAACGTGCACGATTGTTATCAACTAGCGATGAGTAGCTGTACTCTTGCTTCCTATTTTTTTTTTTTTTTTTTGTACTTCAATATTTACACTGTAAACTAAATTTATTTTCTTGTAATAAATATGAATTGTTTTGTTTTATTTTACTTAATGGAGTTTAATATTACTTTTTTTGCACGGTTTTTTAAGAATATAATTACATTTTTTTCATTTTACACGATTTTTTAAGGCTGTACAACAGATCCCCAAATTTACATATGAAACGTGTATTTTTTTACACGATTTTGATTTACACGGTTTTCTTAGGAACGTACCTACCATGTTAAAATAGATTTTACTGTATTTACTTTGAGTCATTGTCTTAACTAGTACAAAAGTTTTCCAATTTGAAACAGCCATTTTGATAATATTTAAGAATTCTTTTACGTAAAATGAAATTTTTGCTGTCCAATCGATCTGGCAACATTGTAAGTTACTTTAAAAAGACAACACTTATTATATATAATTAAATTTTTCCATTAGCATTCGATATAAAACAAACAAAAAGTAAATAAAATGAAAAATGCAGTTACAAAGAGTCTATGTGTAGTGTGTGTTTGTTTGTTTCTATGTGTGTGTGTGTGTGTGTGAAAAAAAGTGTAAAAGTTTAAAATTAATATTTACTTTTTACACAAGCCTATCATTGGCAGCAGCAGTTACATAGAGACAAGTGTTTTGTTTGCTGTATATATGATTTTAAATGACACAACAACACAACAACAAGAACAAAATAAATAAAAGTTTTAAAATGTGAAAGCCTGTTCTTATTGTTATTTTTATAAAATTGATAAAAAAAAATATAATAAAAATAAAAATAAAACAAAAATGTAGAAAATTGTCAAAGACAATATTGTCAACACTTAATAGCACTTGTGGTTTAACGCAAAAATCACTTTGTTTTAATAACACGAACACACATATGCACATTCACTGCTACGTATGTATATATTCCCTTTTACACTACTATGTGTGTATAACACGCAAGTATGTATTTTGTTTAAAAAAAAACATACTTATTTTCATACATATGAACATTCTTTACCAATATGCGAATGACTGTTTATTATCACTTTTTGGATGAGTAGAAAGAAAAATAACTCCTTCATATATTTAATACTAAAAACCACAAGCCTTAACGTATGCTATATGTTTGAAAAGTTATAGAAAAGGAGGTAAATGATATGGAAAACTTAATTGAACACAAAAGAAATTTAAGCAAATACCATTAAAGAACCACAAATTCTAACACGTATAGCAACTAAAGACTTATATACTCGAGTAAGCAAATAAGAACAAAATTATGAAAACATCAAGTTTTAACAGCCTTAAAATATGTTAAATTATTTGTACATAAAGTAACACTACGCTATAATGCTTTGTTTGTTGTAAAACACCTGCAGTTATACTTTGTTTTTATTTTATTATAAACTCCCTAAAGGTTGCTTTATGTTTTATTATGTTTTTCTTTTTTATCTGGCGCTGTTTCGTTAAATGTATTTGCACTTTTGTTTGGGTTTATTTTTAAGTTTTGATTTTTTTTTGTGTGTTATTTTTGACTAAGTAGTATGTTTTTTATGTCATGAAATTTATGTGACCCCTGTTTGACCTTTAATGTAACAATTGTATACGATTTATTCGTATTTAATGTAGAAGTTATGAAAGGAAAACACTGAAATAAAACAACGCAGTTGACATTGAAGAGCAATTGATGGTAATGAAATTCACAACAGAGAAAAAATTAAAGATTAATTGTTGATGCAATAATTTTATTAGAACCTGATTCGCATTTTGGTTGATAAATGCTTTCTTCTATACACATACGATTCATTTTTATTGTCATCTGCTTGAATAATGTTATTCATTTGACTAAATGTTTATTTCCCTTTAATATTTTTAATTGGTTTGGTGAAATAAAAAAACTCTGCTGATTACTAATATCATGATTCTTAAGAATAGAAAAATTTTTATGTTACGAACCGTTTTGGCCCACTGAGGTTTCCAGCTAGCTTGTTCGTAGCGATAGTAAAGTTTCCCTGCGACCTGATTCCCTGATTCTTAAGAGTTAAAAACATTTTTTTGTTTAATATTTAAAGAGACACATATCCACACCCCTGGAGCGTATTACAATAAAATTATTGCACCTCGGGAAGTAGGAGTTTGACCAATGCCTTTGTTTACGTGATAAAAAATAAATTAGAAAAATGAGCTCAAATAAATTAGGAAAAATAAGGCCATCTGATGATGATCGAAGTTAGATAGAAGACTCTCACTGCCTTGTGTTTGTGTTATAGAGATTCCAATAAAAATTCTAAAATTTTAGTCACTTTCGAATGCCGTATATTGCTCTAGATTCCTGGTAAAACGGCAACTAGTAATTCTTTGGACATCTTCTAGACTGGTGAGAGATTAGACTGTTTGAAGATTACGTGCAAAATAAGGATAACCAGACAATCTTAGACCCTATTAATATCTGTAGGTGTTGTTGCCATCCAATGGAGTTGTTAAATGGTTGCTGGACGTTAATTGGAGGGTAACACTGGGTTTTGACTGGTATCATCCAACAACTTGATTCGATTTTGACGCTGATTTATGTTATACCTCGCAAGAAGGGATTTAATAGCCCAAGCTCTCGAGAAATGAGCTTGTTTATAAAGAGCTTGTTTACGAAAAATTTACAGCTTTGCATAGGGGAGCGCAGTTGAACCTATTGAAACCGAGTGATAACACCACCATCAGATAAGATACTGGCGTAACTTGATCTTATTTTTTTCTGTTTTCTAAAAAGCCTTTTTGGTATTAATAAAATAAAATAAAAGCAGGGAAAATTTTATTTAAAATCAATTCATCTGCTATTACATACGCCGTGGGTTATTATGGTAGTGCGAATATAAAAGGATAAATTATGGCAGACTCTGTAGCATTGGACTTTGTAAATATAAGTTGATATCAACTAATAGACATAAGGAGTAAAATGGCAAACATTTTTACACATGTTTTGCGTCTTAACATTTTTTTAATCTTTTTTGTATCTTTGCACAATACGTCAGTTATTATTTTTAATGACAGCTATACTGATTTAATGTGAGTTTGATCGCAATGGGTAACCAAAAAAAAGACTACATGTTAAAATTATTAAAATTTTTTAAAAATATTTAAATTGGTCTTGGCAAAAATCTGTCAAAAGGTTAAAGGTCTGCCGAAAATCTGTTTCCAGTATTATTGAAAAGTATTTGCAGAATTTGAGAAGTGATAGAAAAGCTGGTTCAGGAAGCAAAAAAAGGTCCACATGAAATTAAGAAGGCCAAGAAATTGTACTGCAAAACACATCTAGTAGAAAAGCATCCCGGTTAGCTCAGAGTACTTACTACTTGGTGGGAAAAGTTTTTGCCAGTGCAGGTGTGAAGACAAAGAATATTTAGAAGCTAAAAATAGGACACGTAAATAAAAAAAACAAACTTCATACAAAAATACTCATGTTGTTTAATGGACGACGAAACGTATGAGCTGGCAGACTTTTTCCAGCTTCTGGGTCAAAATTTTTATATTGCTAATGCTCGAAGTAATGTTAAAAATAAGCCTAGGATCTAAGAGCAGACAAAATTTAAAAAAAATTCTTGGCATGACATGTTTTATCCAAGTACGGCAAAAGTAGCAAATCATGAGTTACAGTGGGCTGTAAAAATACGATAATATACATCAAAGAATGTTCGTCCACTTAAATTTTTTTTGTCTAATTTGGTATCAGTTTACTTTGGTAAGAAAGCTCGGGAGGGGTTCCAAAACAATAACCCAGTTTTTGTGCTAAAAGAGGGCAATTCTCCAAATTTTTCGGAACTAAGACCAGTGGAGAGATATTAGGCTCTTGTGAAAATAGAATTGAAGAACACCAAAAAGGGGTACCGCCATATAGAACCTGTGGAGAAATATTAGACTCATGCGAAAATAGAATTGAAGAACACCCAAAAAAGGGATCCCAAAATATAGAAGAGTCTAAAAAAATTATCAAAATATTTTGAAAAATAATTGTAAAAGCTATCACATATTTACTGGAAGGTTACCAAAATAGATAGACAAGTTTATAAGTAGTGGTTAGAACTATAAAAGTTAAATTTTTCTGTGATCTGTAATATAATTTAAAATTATTAAAAAATCAAACTTTAAGATCAACCATTTCCAAATCATTGAATTTTGTATATGAAACGATTCTTTCGATATCACTCCCTATACCTGAGATTTAAAAAAGCCCCAAAATTCTAGAGACATCATTTGAACATAAAATAATAAAGAATAAAATAATAAAATAATAATAAAGAATAATGAATAAAATTTGACAGGCATCGCCATAACAAAATATTTGAAACTGTTAAGCAGTTTTTAGTTCCTGATAAGAAGCTTAGCTGACTGCATTACAAATTTTAAAGTTTTACGAAAATAGCGAAGCAGTAGTAGATTTCAAAATACTGTAGTCAATTAACATTCAAGACTTCAAGGATAGTACTACTATAAAACAAATGAGATGATTCTTTTGTTATCTCTTCATGCCCTCTCCCTTATATTTTTTCCAGGAATATCACAGGGTTTATATTTAATGAAATTGGGATCACTTTTACTCACGCTTAAAATCGGATAATCAAACAGTTTATATTTAATAGAAATTGGGATCACGCTTTAAACCGTAAAATTTGTAAAGAGTTTTTACTGCCTTAAAATATTAATTAAAGACGTGACATTATTAAATTTACTGTATAAAAATTTTTAAATAAAACTCAAGATTTATTGCACTCTAAGTTCGATCAAGTCAAATTTATATGCAACACGGTTTTGGAGAGGATTAATATTACCTCTCTGAGAGGAAATAGTTTTTCCCTTGAGAGTGCTCTCTTCTTACAACCCACCCTAGAGGGGGTTCCATAAAAGTTTTATGAATTTTGCAAATTTAAATTTGAACTAAGCGACTTCGAAAACTCTTAAAATCATTATGAAAGTAAATTACATTTTCAAGCTGATGTAGAGAGTTTTCAATACCAACAGAATAATAAAAATAAAAAATATTTTTGGATGAATTATTTAGAAAATAAAAAAATAAAATCCTTTCCACAGACAAAGGGATACTTGACTTTCTACAGATGTCTTTGGGAAACAATAGCATAAAAGCTTTATTGATATTAAGATAAATATTTCATTAATTTTGCAAACGCATAGACATAGAGAAATAGAGATCTGAACTTCTTTAAATTTCCTACTTGTCTTTCTAATTCACAACTATCATCGCTTATCTTAGGCTCCAAAAAGTGTCCATCAAATATCATTTGAAAAGAAATACAAATAATTTTCATCATCATATTTACAACAGCCAGTGGCCATAAAAACAAATTTAAAAAACAAAAAAAAAAAAAAAGAATAAATAGAAAACTGAGTTGTCGTTCCTTAACGTATCAAACAATAAAAGCAGGAAGTTTAAATAAAATTTATCTGAAAAAAATAATTCATAAAAAAACTTTAGAAAATAAAAACATCAACACAGCAAGAGAACAAAAAAAAAATTTCTAAATACATTAACACATACTAGGCCAAGTGCAAAAAAAGAAAACAACTTTAACAAGACACTGTATTGTAATGTAAAACATAATTTCCATCTTTTGACACACATAATAGTCTTGTCCTAAGGAGGGTAAAATAAATCAAGAAAAACCGTGGCAAAATGGCCCCAAGTGGTCTTTAGGCGTACACGACTATTATTTTATATTTTATTTATTTGGCGTGTTGTATACAATTCTCAGTAAATGAACAATCTATTTTGTATTGTTGGTTGTTGATGTTTTTGAGAACTTATTTATTTATTTATTTTTTACCGTGTGACAATGTCACAAATTTCTAGCGCACTCTGTGTGTATTTAGTGTTAAAGCATTTACATATTTTTAGGCGTTAAATAAATTTTCTTTTTATGTCTCTTTGGTTGCGCTTCTTATAAATTTTTTGCTTTAATTTAAAAGAAGCAGAAAAACGTAAACCAAAGTTATCAATCCGTTTTTGAGTTTATGCAACCTTAACTATCGTTAGTGGTGAAAGACAGTATGTATAAGTTTGTCATGTCGTATGTAACACATAAAAATATCCACATGCGGCACAACAAATTCCATAAGCACATTTAAGATTTGAAAAAAAAAATAAATTAGGCAAAGATTATTTCTTTTGAATCAGCCGAGAAAAATTTATGGACAAAAGTGAATTTTACAATTGCTTAAGAAAATAATTTTTGTCGTACTCATTAATACAGTTGTTAGGTATGTATATCCTGTAAAAGATATTGCTTGCCTAAAAGTAATTATGGATAGGAAACAATTTTGTGGAATCACTTACAATTGCGCAACTATAATGCATTCTTCTTGTTCATTATGAGCCGCTTAGAAGCAATGACCTACTGAGAGTTGAATAAATTAGTTCGACTTCCTCTAATACGCTTGAAGAAGCTCTAATGTTAAAATAAACAGTAATTGCTTCTTCTAGCAGTTATGGCTGGATACATGTACGTGAAACAAGCAGGTGTGATTGAGCAACAAGCTTATAAAGCCCATGACTGACTATTAGATTTAGTCGTTCGATATGTAAAGAATTTTATATGTGTTCAGAATGATAGTTTGAACCAAAAGTGCACATGTGAGCAGATTTTCTGAAAAGTGTGTCCGATTTATAACTAATAGTTTCTGTGCGATTAGAGTTACTTTTCCAAGATTGACAGTGTGGCAACCAATCAAACATTTTGTTGCAATATTGTCATGTAGGACAGAAACCTATCAGATTATTCTTTAACATAATCGCACGACTTGGCAGGATAGTCAGTCATGGCTATAAGAGTGGTTAGCGCTAAATGCAAACAAGTGAAATCTAATACAAGCATTGAAAAATACTATACAGATTTGCCTAATATTTGGAATATCTAAAGATTAGAAATCAGATTTAAAGATTATTTTACTAAAAAGAATTACATTCGCATGTTTACTCAGTTACCGGAAGCTAAAAAGATTCTATCAAATTAAAGTTTCTGATACATATTTAGATAATTTTAAAATATTTTAAATAATAAATGAAATGACATATTAATTCACGACATATACATTAGTATGTACACTGCATTTGTGTTTCTTTTAACACCAAACAGTTTTACGTGCCATTCGAGATTTTTGGATATTATAGAAAATTATAGAACCTTCTAAAATAAGAAATGATTTAATATAATAAAATAAGGATAAATAATTTCATTGATATAACACCGGAAAATAGCATGTCTACTGCATGAGATTTTTAGTTTTTCCACGCTGATTTTAAAAATATATGCCGTTTTCATATAGCAGCTCTAGTTTTGGAGATATGGAGTCACAGGATTTTTCATTGAAAATGCACATAGTTTCAGTTTAAAAAATTAATTAAAGATATTTATTCTAAATAAAATTTCCTTTTTTTTCAATTTTCTACAGTGAAATGTTTTCTGAGTACTATTTTGAATGCTCCAACAAAAAGCAGTCATCATATGTTTATTCTAGTGCCCCTGATATCTCTCCTCCATTGCGCTTTCATCATCCTGGTGAAAGCGTTCTCCTTGTTCCTCGCTTAGGTCACCGAGATTTGCAGGAAAATAGTCGAGGTGGCGGTGAAGGTAGTAAAGCTTAATGCTTATGTTGCATCCAAGCCGCTGGAATTTTATCAGCTACTGTTCAACGTGCTGAATGTAGCCGTCACATTTCCTATTGCTCAAAAATTGCCTACTACCCAAAAAACTCTTCCCATCTACATTTCTCGACAGCTGTCATATGGTTGATGAAAATCCAAGGTCCCTGAACCAGTCATTTAGATCATCTTGATTTAGTGGTCGGGAACTACCATAGCAATCAAAATCACTGTCGCTACCATTGTCGTCGATTTCGGTTTGTCTGCTGCACTTGTCTGAATTTTGCGAAGATGTACATGGGTGCTGTGGTATTGATGTGTCACTAATACTCAAGACTGGTCTTGGGGCAGATTTTAAGTTTGGATATATCAACTTAGAGCAATTTTTATAGTTCATTCCTATGATTTTCGCTACACAGAAATAACAGTGGTCATGATGTTTGGATGGTACACGCCAAATCATAGGAGCTTTGTACTTAAAAGTGGGTATTTTTTTGTTTGCCCACAGTCGCAAAGATTCAGCACGTGTTTTAAATACCAAACTTGGTATCCAAGGTTTAGCAATTGACGGCAACGGAAACCCAAAGTAGTCCAAGTATGCCTTTTTCACAAAGTCTGACACATTTAAACGAAATTGTTGGAACATATATTCTCCACAAATAACACAAAAACAATCAGGACTATTTAAACACGTCCTTCTTGAGGAAGACATACTGAAATCTATAAAGCAACTAGTTAAGTTACATCGCTATTTATATAAACTATCGACTACTTATGCAAATTTAAGACGGTATTTGTATCTTAATAACTAGAGCTGCTTCAAAAAAACTGAGAGTAGATTTGAAATCAGCGATCCCAAGTACAAAAAACAGTAGAAAAACTTTACGCAACAAAAAAAAGGGTTATTTTGTTATTCTGTGTAATTAATCAAGATTAAGAAAAAACTATGAATTTATAGTTAAGGGTATTGTAGATTCGACTCCGCCGACAATATAGTCCTTCTCGTTTCGTTCTTCTTTGTTTCGAATAAGAATACATTAACTTTTACTACCCGGCTCCTGTGTTTGGCATTTGATTTTAAAATTGAGATTTCTTATTATCAACAGACTATTAAATCGACGATTGGACTAAATAGATTTTATTTAATGCTGCTTTCGATTATGTTGTGTTCAAAAAAGTCTTAAAAAAATAAACATTTTATAAAAGAAATATGGCTGATTTATGCTTTATTTAAGCTTCCATTTAAGCAACTTTAAAAGAAAGTTGCTGTTTATTACATAAAGAATTTTTAAAGTAAATATACTTAATGGGAGTACACTGTTATATCAAGTGACAAATAAACAAACAAAAAATTAGGTGAATTATGATACAACATGGGCAATTTTAAGAAAAAAAATTTAATTATTTTTTACTAATAAAATACGTTCTATAAACAGAAAACTTATATTTGCGGTGCCTTACCCCTATCAATGTATTAGTTTATTCTGCAAAAATTTAATTTAAAAAAATTCTCTTTAGCTTCCAAATAAACCAAATAATAGTCAAAAAGTATTAAAATTTATATATGAATTTACTAACTATATTTAATGTCCCTTTTCAACCCGACTAAATACCTACCCCCAAGCTATTTAAAAAAAAATTAATCAAAATTCCTTGGCTACATATTTAAAAATTCTACTAAATTAAAAAAGCCTTCTCTAAAGGCCATTTATATAGTTACGCTTCAACTTCAAATGTAAATCAAAAGGAAAAGCCTTGCATTTCAATAATTCATTAGAAGGTAAAATGTCCTTTATCATTATACTCTCTGTAAACATACTTTGTTTTTAATTTGTTGAACAAATAACCCTGTGTATAAAAAAAAATATATATATAATACTCGTTTAAACTACACTGACCATACTAACCTATTAAAAGGCTTTTTAAATATTAAAATAAAAATTACAAAAACAGAACACACTCATACATAAATAAAAGCCAAATGTTAAATTCAAATACATAAGAAAAATTTGGAATATAAATCTAAACACAGGCAGTTGAAAGCAAAGTAAACGAAAATTAAATGTTTGACATTTAATTCATTAGGGGAGAGTTGGAATAGAAGAAACATTTTGTTTCGTATGTAGACAAAGTCAATAGTTAATTGTTGAAAAAAGGACATTAACATTGGTCATACTTATATATTATGCACTCGTGCTTCGTACCAAAGGAAAAATGGGCATGATATTGTCATAAGGATTCTACATATGGTAAGTTTTTTTTTTAGCTTTCAGAGGTTTAAGTTATTAGTTTATAGACATAGAAGGTTTGTTAGAGATATTTTTGTACACATGTAAGCATTTAAAAACATTAAAATTTGTTTCGTAACATAAACTGCAGATGTTTTTTCTTTCAAAATATTTGAAATCTTCTTAATAATTATTATAAACCCCAAACATAGTAAAAAAATAAAAACTCCATAATTTTTGTATTAAAACTTTTCACTTCTACCACAATATCAGTGACAATAAAAAAATAATTAAATATAACAAAATTATAAAACAAATAAGAGCGCTATTCTCGGCCGTGCCGAATCTAATAATACCCTTCGCCGTCATGTACACAGGTATAATGACCACATGGTAGCTTTGACTAGATTTCATGCAATTGGCTATTTTCTGAATATATTTCCGACGCCATCTTTGATTTTAAATTATTAAATAGTCAACTGTATTCTACTAGTCAACTCCTTCCCTTTGATACCCATATTGTTGAGGTTAAAAATGTGTTTCTACTCCATTTTGTTTCAAACGCCGTAATAGATTTTAATTTTTTACTGTATTTGACTGGTCAAGTGTAGTCATTTGATACCCATATTATAGGGGTAAAAGAGGACAAAACTGTAACTACTATATTTGACTCATATATTTGCCTTTTTTTCTAGGTCGTCATCTTGAATTTATTTCCTTTTCTTAGCTAACTTTATTTTAATACTCAGGAATTTTTATTAGATCCCCATATTGGCTCTTTCGGTTGTATAGAAACTAAAAAAATATTTTTGTTTGTAAATTTTACGAAAAACACCAAAACAGTTATACTCTGATGCTTATATCTCAGTTAGTTTCAATCCGATTTGTAAGGTTTTCTTAGAAAGAATTTATGAGATTATGACTTATAATATGGTATATTAAGCCTGTTAAAAATTATTTAAAAGTTTCACAAGTTTTGATATGTTTAAAAAATTATGTATTTTTTTAAATAATTTTTGCCTATAACTTTGCCGATTAGTAACCAATTTGTTCAAAATGTTTCATAAATATACCTAGACGTACACCAAATCTATAAATAGTAACAACTGTGTCTATAAATTTTGCTGGAGCTGAAAAATTGTATTTTTTTTTTTTGTAGATATAAGAGAAAAAACGGAGACAGTCGTAATTATTTGGTCATATCCCAGAAGGCTATGGGGCGATTATGCTGATTTTCAATACCGATCTGCTCCCGAATTTTTTTTATACTCTGATACCTTACACGAGTCTTGACGATGTCGGGCGGGCTTCAAAAAGTTGATTTCAATATACATATGGACCGACGGACAGACAGACGACCCCCCATTCATAAGCTTTTAGAAAATATATACTTTATTGCATCGCAAATGAATATTGTAGAAATTTTCTATATATACTGTCATATGAAGGGCATGACAGCAAACTTTCACAGTTGTTGTTGTTGTTTATTATTATCATTTATATCATTGCAACAAAATAATAACCGTCTGCCATATGAATTTTTTTATTTCTACCTTCATTGAAATGACAGTAATTTTTCTGTTTACCTTTCAACACAAATACAAAGACAGCAGTTGATAAATAAAAACTCCTAATTTTAAAACAAATTATGACAAGAGCAACAACTCATAAAAAAAATAAAAAATAAAACTGAGAAGTTTACAAACAACTGTAACAACAATATCAACATTAACTATAAAGAGAATTGTGTGTGTATATAAATAAACAAAGTTATTTTGTTGCAAAAATACACCCATACTTACGTACATACATAAATATGAATTATAATTTATAATAACAAAATAACAAGTAGTAACTATTTGTTTGTATACAAACATTTACATATTTAAGTTGACGACCAGGGTTACCGCTCGCAGACTTAAGTCTTAATTTGAAATTTTTTCTGCGGTCTAAGATCTTTTGTGAGACTTTTTGAACTAATTTTGCGACTCTTTTGTACTTGTTGCGACCTTTTCCCTTTTCCCTTTTCCTTTTTTTTTTTTTTTTTTTTTTTATTTTTTTTTTTTTTGTAAAGTTACCCACAAATCAAAATTTGTTTTAAAAACACTGCTAGTTTCATTATTCTTAAATTTCTTTAAAAAATCATTAATTCAATTAATAATTCAATTTGCACATACTTAACTATGGGTACTAATTTTGTATGTATCCTATGGGCAACGTAGCTAACTTTTACCTTAAATTAGTTGTTCGCAACTAGTGTTGTTGATGTCTGGATTATTTTAAATGGGGCTAACTGACTACGGTGTCCTACGCAGTAGCCAATTGTGCGATTTTAAATTACTATTAAACTTACTTAAATTTAGCTAATTTAAAGTCACAACATTATCAGTTAGCTTTAAGTTAATTGTGTTAAAGTTAACTATAATAAATCGACTTTATTTACAATAATTTTTAAGACTTTTTTTTAAATAATTTTAATTTTTTTGATAATTTTATTTTAGAAATAAAGGATCCGCCAAATAACTTTTTTTTTAAATTATATTAAAAAAAAACTACTGAATATTTTCTCAAACTTCTTTTTTTATTTGAAAGTGCAATCCTTCCGGTTAATAATGAAAAATAATTAAATTCCAATGGGTGCCTCCGCTGGCCATGCAGTAGCCTACGCGATCAGTCCAATTTTTAAACACATTATCGATTGTGTGCAGCTGTATTTCGCCAATGGCTTTACGAATATTATCCTTTAAAGCGTCAATTGTCTCTGGCTTGTTGGCGTAACACTTATCTTTGACGGCACCCCACAAATAATAGTTCAACGGTGTCAAATCGCAGCTCCGAGGTGGCCAAACGACATCAGCTCTGCGGCTGATAATGCGATTTTCAAAAAATGGCCAAGTCGGTTTAAATTTTTGCCGGCGTTCAACCAGCTCCGAAACACCACACTACGTATATGTGATGCACACAGTGTAATTTTACGACAGACGCCACAACCGTATGCTTGTTGCTGATAATTTCCATTGAAACATTTATACAACAATACAGTTTCAACTCATATGTTTTTAAAGTGTTGTGGTTTCATTCAGGGATGGAAAATGAAGTCATAAATAATGAATACATTTTTTTTTATATCTTAAATTAAATAATATTTTTCTTTTTTTTTTTAATTTTTTCAAAATTTTTCCTAAAAATTGTTTTAAAATATTTTTTTGTATCTCTATGACTTTTCCACTCCTGATTTTTTTATTTGCCTGACATATAAAATCAATTGGCGTTTAAGACATTTCTTTCACAAGTAAAATAACCAAAACTATATTCCAATAGACAATACAGAATACAGAATACTTTGTGAATTGAACAGTTGTTAATGCAATAGATTACATGTAGCTGATTTTAACTGTAATAAAATTTACTGAAATTTTTATTGCAATTTTTTTAGTTTCAGTATCAGTACAATAAAAATTTAAGTTGCAGTAACAGTAAAGGTCTTTTTTAATGCAAAATTTTTTTCAATGCAAAATGCTAAGTATTTATATCAAACACATACGTATATTAGAATGGTTTTTTCAATGAATGATATTTAATTTCATATTTTATTTGAGTTTCAATATATTTTGTTTAATATTTGTATAAATTAAATTCAGTAATAAAAGTTTGTGCGACGGTTTTTTTTAACGACTTATGTGCTATTTTTATTTTAAAACTACCTTCTGTGCCACTTTTTCAAAACTCTTAACGGTAACCCTGTTGATGACAAGACTGACAGTGATGTTACTTTTAGTTGATGGGTTGAAGCGATTACATTAATATTTTTTGTTTGGCAAGTTTTAAAAGTATGAAGAATTTGTTGCATATTTTTAAGGGAATTATGTAGTTTTCTCTGTGAGTTGTGTGTTTTTCTTGCATATTTTTTGGCAGAAAGTTTATTTTGTTTATTTATTTTTGTTAAATGTATTCAAAATAATTTATTTAAGAGGTTTACATCATTTGTAATTTACATTTTATAGTTTTTTTTTCAGAGCGAGGTTATAATAAAATGAAAAAATATCATTTTATTTAGTTTTTAGTCAGCATGTCTTTAAATGATAACAGCCTATAAGTATACTAGTTTGTTTTTTGATAATGTCTTTCTAAAATTGTATGCTAATTGTTGAAGATGAAGAGCAGGTCTTTATAAGAATATTAATTTAAAATAAATTTATTGTTTATTTAAACATCTCAAGAATTGACGTACAAATTGGCCACCTCCTTCGTGTGATTAGACATTACTGAACTATTTTTTATAAGGGTATGACAAATCTTTTTTGTATGCTTGTAAATAACCAACAATTCATCGTTTAAAAGTCAAAATTCGATGTACTACTGACGAAACAAAACCAGGTATGCCATAAAAAGTTTGAAACTGAACAGCCAGGCTTAAGCACGTAGGCCGTATACCAGAAATTATATGAAGATATTAAGTGCTATAAAATTTTTTAGTAAGCTAAGCCACAATTTTAGGTTTTCTAATAAATTTGTTGAGTTCTATTCTTAAACAAATTTCTATGCCCCTAAACAACACTTTTTTATTTTCGACAGTTTGATTGGAATTGCTGTGGTTAATTTTAGTATTTTATATGAAATATTGGGCCAATTATGGATTGAGAAAAAATTTAAGCACTTTGTGTTAATTCTATTTCGGAGCCAGTATTTTTAATATTTTTTTGAACGTTAAAGTGATTACCATAAGTTGGTCTTTTGTAGCAATCTTTTTCTATCAGCTTTAAGTCTTTCGAGAATTGACCTTATGTGGGCAGATATAAAAATTATTTGTGGTGAATTTGGTAGCACATTTGTATAATGAATAAGTTCAATATTTATTAATATTATTTATAATTATATTTGCCTATGGAAATCAAACCTTACAGGCAATTTAAAATTATAAACGTACATGAATATTCCCATAAAATTTTAATTAAACGATCAATACAATATGAAAAAAAACAATAATATTTATAAAAATTATGAATTTAAATAGACAATTATTTTGTTCTTAATTGTATTTGACGTTAAAGCAAAATCTATGAATTTAAAATATTGGTTGAAGTTATTACACATTCTTACTAAAGGGTCCATATAAGAATAATTAACTCTAGAAAATGGAACCACTAAAAGGGTAAAACTACGTGATGGGCGTTGTGGTACATTAAACGAAATATTGTTGATTAGGAAACTAGATCCTATCTCGCCAGTAATTATGTTGAAAACAAATGAAATGTTGAGTGTAGTTCTACGGCTTTTCAGAGTTGGCAGCTTAATAAGAGAGAGTCTAGCTGAATACGAAGGTAAATTCATCGGGTTAAATTTAAATCCACGAAGACAAAAAAGCAGAAGCTGCTTTGGAACGGATTCAATAGCATCAGAATATATTATAATATATATTATAAAGAAAAGGTCCCATATTATAGATCCATACTCTCGAATAGTCCTTACAAGTGCACAATACAAATCTTTAGTGACATATAGATCGCTTAACTCCTTAGTCCAGCGTTTTACGAAACCAAGTAAGCATCTGGCTTTATTGGCAGCCATAGTTATATGTGGGATGAAAATGAGTTTTAAATCAAATTGAATTTCATAATCAATAAAAAAAATTCCAAGATCAATGAATTGGCAAAAACCTGAATTAGCAAGATTCCTCCTTAAGCCCAAAACTGTATTCAAAATTGTGGCGTGCTTAAATAAAAAATATTTATAAGCAGACAGCAAGACGAACAGGCACCACTCGAAAAGTAAAACTTATTCGTTCTTAATATTAAAGGTGTGAGTGTGGCTGTCTGTCTGTGTGTGGGAACTCTCCCATCTATGGAGGTAACGGCCATAAAAACACAATATTTTTATTTATTTATTCAATACTTTTTTCATTACTCACTTACATTTTTTCTACTTTTCTTTTAAAAAAAAAAAACTTTCGTAGAAATTACTTTTTATACAAATTCACACACATATATTTTATGCATACATACATACATAGTTATTGTGAAATTGTTTGCCTCATAAAATTTTTGCTGTTGTTAATGCAACATGAGATTTATCTTGGTTTAAACCATGACTTAACACTTTTGCGGACATAAACGTAAAGCAAGTGTATGCAAACTTAATATTTTTCTCTACAATTTTTTTTTATTATAAAAAAAAACTTGTAAAACAAAATGATAAACTATACGCTAGATTGTATATAAAAATAAGGTGAACTGGGAAATAAATAAAAAGTCAATGGTAGGAAATTGATATTGTGAAAAATAAAAAAAGAGAAAACTTTTGCTTTGGCCCAACTGTGCAGAAGTACTGTAGCCGGTCTGAAACATTTTTTTATAGAATAAATGGTAAAAATTTATAAAAGACTAAAAAACTTGCATGTATTAAATATATTTATTTTAAGGGAAATAATAGCAGTAAGAGCTAAGTTCTCTCTAGGCCGACAGTTGTTAAATTGCCACTTCAGCAAAACTTGTAAATGAATTTGGAATGTTACTTATTTAGTTTGTTGAATATTCACCAAATTTCTTAACAAGTGCGAAATTCAAAAATTTTAATATGAGATTTCTAATGCAATGTCAATTATCTTCAATTTTACCAACTAGCGAAACCCTACCAGTCCCCACTGTTGACTTTATTCTTTTAATTGTTAGTTAAAAGTTCTAGTCTGTATATTTTTGTTGTACCTGCTGCACCATTGCGTTTAATGACAAAAAAACTTATTTTTAAATTTTTATTATACCCTTCACAGTGAGTGAAAGGGTATATATAGGTTTCCGATCCCATAAAGTATTTATTTTCTGAAGGCTGATGAATAAGGAAATCAGTTAAGCACTGTCCGTCTGTCCGTATGTGTGTGTGTATGTCGAAATCAACTTTTTGAAGCCCCCATACATTTCCAAAACCCATGTAAGGCATCAGAAATATTCGGAAGAAGATCAGTAGAGAAAATTAGAACAATCGCTTTATAAGCAACTGAGATATAATGAAAAAACCTAGACCACCTCGCCTTTTCACACCATTACAAACTGAATGAACGTAGGTTCGAATCCCTGTTAAAACCAAAAATTTTATTTTTTTGTCCGTCTGTCCGTATGTGTGTGTGTATGTTGAAATCAACTTTTTGAAGCCCCCATACATTTCCAAAACCCATGTAAGGTATCAGAAAAATTCGGGAGAAGATCAGTAGAGAAAATCAGAATAATCGCTTTATAAGCAACTGAGATATGATGAAAAAACCTAGACCACCTCGCCTTTTCACACCATTACAAACTGAATGAACGTAGGTTCGAATCCCTGTTAAAACCAAAAATTTTATTTTTTTTTTAATTTTTTTTATTTTTTCTTATTTTTTCCTTTTTTTAATGTTTTTTTTTATTTTGTACCTTTTTTAATGTTTTTTTTAACATACATAATCTCAATTTATAATTTAAAGTCATTAAAAAAATAATGAAACATACATATATCTATGTATGTACGTATTTCATATGTGATGAATGCTAATACAAACAATTGTTATTGCATGACTACACGTTGTGATGGGTCTATAAGTTTCGGCACGGCCGAATATAGCACTCTTACTTGTTTTTCTTCCTTTCTGTAATTTCCTTATAAATTTACAATTGTTGTTGTAAATTTTTTTAAAGCAACATAATTCAACTGGTGACGTATTGCTGTTACGAATAAAATATATTTTTATGAATTTTTTTCTTGTTTTACTAAAGTTTTTTTTCATATCATTAACCTTTTACCACATCCGTTTTATTTAAAAAAATTTCTTTTCAAACTTTTTTTTCCTAAACATTCGATCACTTTATTTCGTATTCAGACAGTAAGCCGTTAAATCACTTAAGCGTAACGAGTCTCACAAGACACGTGTGTGTGCAAGTAATGTTGGCAGTTTATTTATACTGCGAAAAACTACTTCACAACACCCATATACAAAGAAAAAAAAACATCTGTGACCTTTGCTGTAACCATTTTGTACATTAAAAAAAATTACCCTGCACCATCAACAATAGTGACAGAGGGCAATAAGTTGTTCTTTCTATGTGTGACATCTCAGAGTATACATCTAAAATTCAACAAAGTAAATATAAACGTACACTACACAGGATGGATCTAATACACCCTGTGTTTGCTTTGATTGTGTAAGGCTTTGTATGGGTTGGAGTAGGAGTAGTCTGCTGATTTTTTATTTATCAAAATTCAGAACAGATATTCTTGGGTTGTGCTAAAACTGCCTTAAGATGTTTTAAATCCAAAATTGTTACGAAAGAAAATATGCACTAAAAAAACAAATCATAACTTTGCTTAATAAATTCGAACGAATTCAAAAAAGGTTTTTCTCAACACATTTAACCCGAACTAAGGCAAGTTGGCATATAAACGAAGTCAAACCGGTCAAACTGAAAGCTAAACTCTCCAAATTGTCAAAACAACAATATTCACTATCACAACAACAATAATATATTGATCGTCTTTTGCACACTATTGTGCGAAGTAGTCAATACTTAAACATAGTTTACAATATAACAAGATTTTTTTTTTAATTAAAAGCGGAAAAAAATCATTTATTTTTTGAACTCATATACATAAGTACATACAGTTATTCAATGGCATAATCTTCAAAAATTAAAACAAAATTCCAAAAGAAACTATGGAAATTAGTTCAAAACCTAGCTTCCCCCGAGAGACATACAAATTTACATTTCAGACCTTTTTAAGGGTGGTTTTATTACGAATTAAAGTCACTGCCATAGGAACTTATTGTTTTTCTTTCAATTATCCTAAGAGATTGGAATTCTTAGCAGCAATGAAAAATTCAGTAATTTGCCCTTTTTGCATTAAAAAATACTAAAACGAATGAACAAAATTCTTAAGACTGTATTATAGTGAAAACTAGTTTTTGAAATGGATTTGCATGGTTAGACCTCTTGGTTGGAAGGAACACTTGTTGTTGATAAAAAAATAAAATAAAATAATTCGTATACTTCTATACTCCTACTTTGATAAACTCGAAACTTAATATATACAAAGAATATGAGATCAGAGTTCTATCATATTTTTAATAAAAAATCATAAATTTTTGAAGAGGTATAAATAACACTATCCCCTTAACAAAGGATCAAGGCATATTTATTCTTCAGGTACTCTTGATTCGTCAGCTGATTTTTTTCAACACTTATTTTAAATTTCAGCTGTTAAAATGCATAAGTAAAAAACAATTTTCTCTATTTTTTAATTTATATCAAATGTTTAACTTCATATATAAAAACGAGAAGCAACAAATTCTCTCCGAACTGCAATTACGTGATGAATAAATATGCCTTGACTGTGAACTATAGGGTACTTGAAATTTCATAACACCGAAAAGAGCACTCTTACTTATATCTAGGCTTACACGTTGTTATATTCTAAACATTTCTAGAATTGCTTCCAACATTCATATCAATTAATTGTATCATTCTCACATGAAAAATTTTTAAAATAAGAAGACGAAAAGAAAAAAAATCACCCTAAAATATGCAACGAACCATGACAGTATTTTGTTTGCTGCAAGTATGCAGGTTTAAAGTTTTAATATGTATAATTAACAAAAGAATGCATGGTAGCAAAAATTTATTTTTTATTTAATATAAAAACTGTTTTCCTGTTTTAAACCATTAAAGATCTTACATGTTACTTTAAAGCTTTCTGCTGAATATTCCATAATGTGAAAAAAGTTCAGAAAACAAATGTTAAAGACAAATAAGATTTTATAAATTAATTATATAATTAAAATACTTCTGATTAATTCTTTTTATATAGAAGCGAAAAAAAACGCAACCAAAAACCAGAACACATTGTTGACCGTAACAAAGTTTTGTATTGTTCAGCTTAGAACATATAATTTCATATCGAGTCATTTATGTGTGATTGTTGTAATTTTTAGTCATTTATGTGTGATTGTGATAGTTTTTTTTTATTTAAAAAGTAAAACTTTCAAAAAACAGGTAAGAGCACTGTATTCGACTGTGCCGAATTTGTCATACCCACCACCAATTTGATGTAATTTTATAGAACAAAATTTATTATTTTGTTATTAACAGTAATCGCTATGGAATAATCTCTTTATACTAAAATATGTACAATTTTCCTTGTATAACTTCGATATGCTATTAAATTATTTTCGTATGTTTAGTCTTCCATTGAAAGTGAACGTTAAAGTAGGCGTGTCAATATAGTTTCTGCTAATAAATTCAACTTAAATATTTTAGATATCATTCTTTCAAAATCTTTATTTATTGAGAAATTATATGAATTTGCGATAAAGCGTTATATGGAAGGTGGGCGTAAAAGTGGGCGTGTCGCATTTATTTTCCGTAAGTCTAAAGCCTTTGACCATAAAGTATCTTACATCTACATTATATACCGAAAAATACAATGTGCGGTATAAATTTTCGTACATTTTTATCTATAACTTCTTTGCTATTGGATGGATTTTCAGGAAAAGATACTCTTTTTTACTCAGGAAATATAAATTCGGAGTTTCATATATATATCTATGTTCCTCTAACTCCCACTGGAACATAGGGCGCCAATAATTGCAGATGTCCATCTGACTCGGTTTTGAGAAATAGATCTTAATTTGTTCCAAGATACACCCAGTTGATTCATTTCGGATTCTGTTGAACGTCTCCATGTTATACGTGGCCTACCGCTTTCTCTACCATCTTGATAAAATGGGTTCCATCTAAGAGCTTGGTTGGATACATTATCATCATTTCGACGGAGAGTGTGTCCAATCCACTGCCATTTTCGTTTACGTATCTCAGTTGCTACTTCTCTTTGCCTTGCCTTTAGTAACAGCTCGGCATTCGTTATTGTTTGAGGCCAAAAGATACGTAATATCCTTCTTAGGCAGCGGTTGACAAATGTTTGCACACGTTTTGTGATGCTGTTGGTGACTTTCCAGGTTGTACACCCATATAATAGGACAGACTTGACATTTGCCTCAAAAATTCTAAGTTTAGTGGATTGAACAATTTTATTACTTTGCCATATTGGGCCTAGTATGCCAAAAGACGCTCTTGCCTTCTTAATTCTAGCACCAACATCAAGCTCGGACCCTCCATTAGGTGAGATTTCACATCCAAGATAACAAAATTGTTCACATGCACCAAAAGTTTGGTTATTAATGGTCATTGGAACTGCTGTTGTACCAACACTTAGTGTTTTTGTTTTCCCATCGTTAATTTTTAGTCCTGTGTATTGTAGTTTTTCCTGCAGTTCTTTAGTTGTGTGTCTAAGGCCATTAAGATTATGCGAAAGTAAACAGATATCAGCATAGGCCAGGTAATTAAGATATTGGTTATTGATTTTCCTTATATTCCTTGCCTTTTATTCTCAATACTATTGAGAACATCTTCCATAACGACAATAAACAAAAGAGGTGATAATATGCAGCCCTGACGGACTCCACTTTCTAACATGAACGGGACAGAAAGTTTTCGCTTATGGAGAACAAAGCATTTTGCACGGTTAAAGCTTTCCTTAATAAGAGCTATTATTTTTTGAGGTATGTTTCTCTTTCGCAGGGCGGACCAAATACATTCTCGATTAATTGGATCGAACGCTTTCTCAAAATCTATAAATAGAAAATGTAATTTGGAATTGAACTCAACGCTTTGTTCTATAATAATGCGTAGTGAGTTAACATGGTCTGCGCACGAGGCACAATCCGGCTTGGCATGAGCTAATGGTTTGCTTCAAATGCTCTTTGATGCGATTTAATATTATTTTTGCAACTATTTTGGCTACAGTTGGCAATACACAAATACCCCGCCAGTTTGCGCAATTTTTGAGGTCTCCTTTTTTTCGCGATTTTGACAATGATCATGGTATCCTTTCCTCCGGAAAGAATTCGGTTTCCCAGGTTTCGGTGATCAGAGGGTGTAAAAGTTGTGCTGAGAGTTCGGGATCACATTTATAGATTTCTGCTGGTATACCATCAGTTCCAGCTGCTTTTCCATTTGGGAGTTGTTTTATGGCAGTTAATGTTAATGTGTTTGCACACAATTTCATTTTGTTCGATGTTGGAAGGACATGGTCTTTCTGACCTACTCTTGCATTACGAGCTATAATTATCTTCCTAATACTCCGATTAAACCCATTTTCAATAGCAAACATACCTTGTGTATAAGAAATATTCTGGCAAAATTTGAGCACTCTGGCCTTTTCTGTTCGAGCTCTATCGTGTTTTCAGCAGATGGACAGACGGACGGACTTAGCTAGATCGTCATAAAGTAAAACCTTGATTCAGAAAATATAAATACTTTATGGGGTCTAAAACGAATTGACAAAATGAATATACCCCAACACCATTTTATTGAAGGAGAGTAAAAAAATCATTTCTATTTAATTTTGAATTTATTTATGCACATCATTTAATGATGATCTTAATTCAAGCCTAGCTTCCACCGAGAGACTTAATAATTCACATTTCATTACTTTTGAAAAACAGACCGGTTTTATAATGAAATAAAGTCACTGCCAAAACATCTTATCGATTTTTTACAATTATCATGAGACTTTGCGTTAGCAACTGCACACATCGGTCGATTCCCCAGTGCTAGTAAATGTACGCTCAAAAATTATGTTGTCACTATCTAAATCGCCATATAATCTGTTTCACTTAAACTATTGAGATTATTTGCATAAGTCCTGAATTAAGTAAAGCCACGAAAACACAATATTTTGTTAATAGCTCTTTCACGAACAGATTTTCTCTTATTCCTACTGTCAATAATTGGGCTTATGTTTCAATTAATGGAGCAGAATATAAAATGAAGGAAATGAACTAGGTTGATATAAGGTTTTAACAAGTCTGTGTAACATGTCCAGCAATATCATGAGCATATACTGAGACGAATTAATGAGGCAATTAATCTCACATTTAGGAGCAATCCTTTGGTCGCCAAAATCAAGCGACTTCACACCACTAGACCATAATTTGCGGGAAGTCTTTTAATCACAATTTATCTATTTTTCTTTTGTTAACAATGTGTTCATGATTCCAGACCTAGAAGAACATTACAGCTGATAATTTTAATACGTCCACTTAAATGCGATAAAAAGTATATCGAAATTGAAATTAATGGATGGACAATATTGAAATTAAAATATTTTAAAAATAAAACTGGCAGACATTCACTCATCCCTAATTTTTAAAATTTTCTGTATTCTTTGAAGCTTTAAAACCCAAATGGTTAAAAACTCACCTACTTTAACAAACACTCCACCATTTAGTGCTCAAGTTATGTGTAAATAATTTTCTATGCGTTCAAAATGTTAAAAAAATTATTTTGTTGGTTTGTAAAATTCGAACTACTTTTGCTCACCATCAGGAAGAGATGGATGTGTGTGGTTTTAAATCCAGTCTAATATTTTTTTAAAAAACTTAAACTTCAAAAAGCCACAACCTTAACTACGACAATACTTAAAGCTTAAATTAGACGTGACATAACCATAATGCCATAGCCTTAAGAAACGAAAATTCACTTGCTTTCTATGGTTATGGCGACAGTCACCTATAAGCAAATACTTTGCTGCTCATATGTTTGGTTCAAACAGGCGATTTGTATAGTCATGGTTATGTCACGTCTAATTTAAGCTTAAGAAGGCCATATCTTGATAAATAAACATCAAACCAAAATATACAGCTTTCAGATGCTCATATCTTGGTTTGACAAAATTTCTTGAACACACATTTCTCCCTTCTCTTCTGTTGGTGCTTAAGCACAAAAATTTTAATTTGACAAATTTTAACTCCTGTGCACATGATAATGTATGTTTGTGTGATTGTAGATGGACAAAAGAGACAACCAATTGGAATTTGCTTGTACAATATTCTCTGTACTCCCTCCATATGTTGGAAGGATAAAATTGCATGCAATCTTTCACGCTTCGTAAATGTACAGTCAAACTGAATTCTATATTTTTATTGTTTTCCGCTTAACATTAAGTGCGTGCTCCTTTCATTGCTGAAACTATATTTTATTTTTATGAATTTTACAAACCTGTAGTTTTTTTTAAATTTTTATTAAATTCTTATTTGGTTGTTCGTTTAACTTACCTAAAAAGAAAAGAAAGAATACAAAAAATTAACAAAATATTGTTTAAAATATATTAAAAAAAATATAAATTTTATAACTAAAAGTTCAAGTTTTTTTTTCATGCAAAATGATTATTTTTTTAATTATAAGGGTTTGACTTTGATTTTACGTTTTTATAAATTTTCGGTAAGGTTGGAACATTGTGAAAAAATGCGCTACAAATCATAAAACAAATGTTGATTTTATTCACTTTATAAATTTCAAAAATTCATTTTGCATACTTCGTAAAAACTATTTATAACGAGATAGTCGGATAGAATTTAATGCAAAATATTTAAGACAAAATTATTTTAGACGACGTTGGATGATTACATTTGTTTCATCAGTACGCGTAAATTTTGTATCGCGACGGTCGTGATTTTTCAAAAAAACGGACCACAAATGAAAGTAGTTGGTGACCATGCTTTAGAGCATGCTTATGGGTCAATTTCAAAAAAAACGTACACATCGAGTTTTTTTTTCTTATTTTTAAAGTTTTTCCAATTCGCCGGTAAGAATGGCCAATTTATGTAGAAATTGATGAAGATTCCGGTGGTACTTTTAGGCTCTCAAAAAGATCAATATTTTTTGAATTTTTTTAGGTTGTCTATGATTTCTATCTTGAGCGTCACACACCAAATATGTATAAAAAATCGCTAAAAATGCAAAAATATTTGAAATTCGAGCTTACTACGATGTTCTTTTGTTTATCAAGATTGACTTTTGCGAAAATCACCTTTTCGATTATAAACACAAAATCACTATTCACCTTGATTTTTAATTTTTTTTAAAAGTGACTAGTTACTTTAAAATTTTAAGATGAAAATATGTAAATTTTTGGTAAAAAAAGACTTGAACTTAGAGGTTACTTGCAAAGTAATAGGCTTGGAAGAATTTATTTTAACAAAAATTAATTATAAGCGTTTAAAAAAAAAAACTAAGTGTGACGCTCAAGATATTTTGTGACGATCAAGAGATTTTGTTGCACGTAAACAAGAAATAATGCCAAATTTAAAGTTTAACGAAAAAAAGTTTATTCTTTTACAAAAAGTAAGCACAAAAAAAAACAAAAAATCTTTAAAAAAAAATTTTTCATACAAAACATATACATATTCTTTGATGTCTTTGACAAAAATGGAAAAAAGGAAGTAATTCTTGAAGAAACTTAGACACATATGTAAATATTTGACGCAAAACAATAACTTAATTTAATTATTTTTTTTATTTGCATTAGAATTCTTATTCTGAATCTGTATAAACTTCATGAAATGACAAGCGGCTTTGTTTTTTTTTTGTTCTTATTAATTTTTACCACTTTCGAATTAAGTTTGTGGCAGTTGCATAAATTTCCGGTTCCCCAGAGGTTTATGTTGCAAAAGCACGATTAAACTCAAATATACCACTATTATACCTTTCTTTCTTCTTTCTTGTATATTCGTCATTACGCGCTTTATCGAGCTTAATTTTCTCTCGATATCTTTGTGCTCTTTCAGCCGCCATTAATTTTGTTGTTTTACTCTTAAAAATAAAAAAAATAAAATAATAACTAAGCATTTTTAGCTATGAAGCAATATATATCAAAAGTGATGCTCATGAAATATTTGCCTATTCTGGGTTTTTTGCGTAGGCAATTTACTTCTCAAACTCACAAATTATAAAAAAATTAGTTGAAACCATGTAAACAATGATTGTCAACTTAAATTTTTTATATTTAATATATTCACTTTTAAAAAAATTAGCGTGACGCTCATGAATTTTTATCGCGCCTTTACCATGGTGTTCTTAAAAACTACGCAAATGCACACTTTTTTACAAAGATTTTTTTTTCGCTTTTTCACTTTTGTAATAATTAAGGTTTGTACTTTCCTTACGTTATTTACTTTATTTAAATGCAAATTGAAAACTAGTCATATTACTTGAATTATAAAAAATTGACGCTCAATGCAAATTGTGGGGACAACCTTTCTTTGCAACACCAAATTCGCACTAATTCAGTGTTGACGACTATAACAAATGAAAACACAAGAAAGAAACTCAATAATTCGAAAACTGTTATTAAATGTTGCATATTTACATTTTTCTGGATTTTATTTAATTTTGTTTACTAAAAATTCTAACGGGGGACACACGCTTTTGTATGGAAGGAGTCCGAGGGAGAAACAAAACACCGTTCTTAATAAATAAAAAAACAAACATACAAATTTGAGAATTACGTTTTTTGTTAAATATTCCTCGCTGATCACTCTCAAATTTTTAATTTTTTTGTTGTTTTTTTTTTTTACCTAAAATAGTAGTGTAAAGTGCGGGGACACAAAAATTGCGTTTTTTTTTTAAATTGACCCTTATACATAGTGTAGAGTCTTGTTTATAGTTTCATGTCGAGTTTAATTTGAGGCTTGATAATTTTTAATTATTTGATTGCAATGATGTTGAATGCATAATCGGTTTAGTTCATTGCGATCGAGCGATCTCTGAATCTGTATGATTATGCCTTGATTTGTGCTATGGTTAAATTTCTGGTTGCTCTTTGCATGTAAAAATATAAAACATGAATGTCGAATGTGTTTAGTAAACATGATGGGCCTACCATTACCCGAAATAAGTCAAACAAGTCGGTAGCCAGTAGAGCATTAAGAATCATATCATCGGCGGCTAAGTCGCAGCTATCAACCTAACGGCTTTGCTTTGTGATAAAAAAAAATAAGATTCGCCGCTATTTGTTGTTAAGAAAATATCATGGTACAATCATCAGGTAGCCTCACTAAAACAGCTGATTTTTCTCTACCTTAAGGTTTAACCAAAACAAGACCAAATTTTGTTTTTTTTATGTATGTGTATATATTGTATATATATATATTCTACCACCAAAAAAAAACACACACACACATTTGCTTTTTGACATTTCAATTTTCCAACAACAAAATTCATGTAAAATTTTGTTGTTGCAGAACTGAGGCTACCATATGATTGTACCATGGAAAATAGAAATTAGGAATTAGAAATTAGAAATTAACAGTGATCGTGTTTGCCACGTAGCCGTGTTGTCGTGAAAATAATCATTTTTATTTAAAACATGTTTGCTAATTTTTACGGGTTGTAGTCGACAGCCTGCTGTCGTCTTAGTGTTTACAGCATTATATTAAATTAAGAGATAATAATAAACTTCTACTCAAGTAAAAAGTAAACAAATTAAAAACCCTTAAAATATAACAATTATTACAGACAACTAAAAACATTAAAAATGTTGCTGCTGTTTTTAACAAATAACCGCAAAAAATCCCTTTTAATTAATCAGTAAAAGCAGATAGACATTTGCTACACAAAGTCCTTGGCAAGCAAATTAAAATAATTTCCGGTACATTGCCACACTTTTTAACAAAACGTTAAAATACCAGCTGTTTTAATTAAAGATTACTCCTGTTGTTTGTTTAATATATTTTTTTTTTGTTAGTTTTTTGTTACGTACATATTTAGTTATATTAATGATAAAAAAAATATTTATTTCACTTTTTTTTGTGTCTACCAAACCAACGCCAAGTAGAGAGAAATTATAATAATTTCCTGTTTAACAAGAAAAGGACAAACAACAGCAACTAAATACTTTAGTTGGCCAAATAGGCTGCTAATTGAAAAAGGAAGTAAAATGACAGGACATGACACAAAACATGGTGGTTATTAACTTATGAAAGAAAAATACTGGTGGGTCAGTTTAGCATGAGCATTAGCCTATTTGCGGAACAACAACAAGTTACGTACAAATTTGTGGCATGAATCACAGCAGGTGTTAACAATACTTGAGCGTTGTTTTATTATAATGTCTTAAGGGATTTAAGCACAGAATTATACGTATTTTTTTTTACTCTACCTCACTCTCTCAGTGTTTAGTTAATTTGGGTTGGTTTTTTGTTTGTTTGTTTGTTTGTTTTTTGCTTGACAAGTTCCTTCCTTTGTTTAATTTTTTTCCTTATTTCTTTTTTTAGCAAAATAAAACCTTTTTGTTTTTTTTTTTATTTTTTAATTTTTTTATTTAATTTTAAATATGTCTCCAAAGAAACCTTATAACTTTTGCTATGTAGCGAAAACAAGCAAAAGAAGAAGAAGAGACAAAGTGTTGAATATTGGCAGCAAACTGTTGTAAGTAAATGTTGCCTCTAATATCGACTTACTTGCTGAATGTTGTAAGTATCTGACTATGTATGTGCATTAATATTGCTGTATATAAAATTTAAGTACTTAACTGTCATCATGTGTATAAACAAGAAGCTCAAGTATATTGCCAGGTATCGAATAACACTTTCAGTTTTTTTTTATTTTAAACCTTTTTTTTACTTAGTTGAATATAATACTGGCAAGTAATCTCGGTAGGCTTTGTAGCCCACATCACAAATCTATACTGGCACAAAGAGTGATCTGGTCATTGTGTAGATAAGTTTTTTTTTTCTTTTGTGTATGAGCAAATGTGTAAAGCGGTATGTTTGGTATTTGTTGTAGAGGCAGAGAAGAACAACTTTAAATTCTAATACAAACCTAAACAACTCTGCGAAGTGATTTAAATTATATTAATTTCTTAAATACTTTTTAAAGTAGCACAAAAAATTACACTTTTTTAGGTAGAAAAATCTCAGAACATCTCGCCGTATACATCAAACACAGACTTGTTTACCGAATGCATGCTCGATGGATGGATTATAAAGCAAATGTTTGTTTATGGTTCAATCATAAATGGACTAAGGTTGGTCTTTAATGAAATTATTTAAGAGTTCAAAAACCGCTTTCTAATTAGGCAAGTCTCTTTCGCAATTTAGTTTTTTTATTTTCTTTTGAACTTGCCTTCACGTTCAGAGACAACAATTAACTTGCCCAAGTTTCGTATACAAAAAAATCAAAAACAAGTTTACAGCCAACTTCAGACATAAAAATAACAATTAAAAAATACACTTGCCGAGTACAGGCAAGTTTGTACTCAAATATGGGCAATTGTCTTCCTCTTGACCCGACCTTACCCCTTTTATCCATAAACACAAGATTTGCGCAAGTCTCTTGCACAAGAGACTTGCCTAATCTGAAAGGGGTTTTAACACCATCAACCAGGTCAAACACACAAACAAGTCATATTGCGTTTTACGTGCGAAAATTATTTTGGTTTTAACACTCTTCGCTTGTGGTGCCAAGGCTACATATAGCTCTGTCATTCCGTCTTTATTTACTATAATACTCATGTTCCCCATAAAATATATTTTTTTTGAAGCTTTTTTGAAATCAACTTTTAGAAGCAACCACATGCTGCACAGATCTGTACGCGGTATCTTGTCATAATATTCGGAAATGAATCGCTATTTAAATCTAGCAATATCGCCTCAAAACTTTCTAAGATAGTAACAAAAATGAGAGATTTCTTTTATTTTCAACTAGCTAATACCCGGTGTGTTTCGCCACCCAAAATTCTAGTATTTAATTCATATGGCAAGTGCCACGCCCACTATTGTTAATGCACCCATTTTTTCCATAAATGTTTATTTGAATATTAAAGTTGCTTTTGCAAAATTTTAGTACTCTAATCGATATCGTATTTTAGTATTTAATTCATATGGTAGGTGCCACGCCCACTATTGTTAATGCACCCATTTTTTCCATAAATGTTTATTTGAATATCAAAGTTGCTTTTGCAAACTTTTAGTACTCTAATCGATATCGTTTTCCAGATATACGAATTTAAGTATTTAATTCATATGGTAGCTGCCACGCCCACTATTGATAATGCACCCATTTCTTTCCTAAATGTTCATTTGGGTGTCAAAGTTGCTCTTGCAAAATTTTACTACTCTAATCGATATAGTTTTCCAAATATACGAATTTTAGTATTTAATTCATGTGGCCACGCCTACTATTGCAAGTCCACCCATTTTTTACCCAAATGTTCGTGTGGATGTCAAAGTTTATCGTACTTAACTTGAAGACTTTAGCTGCATTAACTTTCGTGATATATAATATTTAATACTTATTCTTTAATAGGGCGTGGCACCCCGCCCACTTACAACTTCAAACCAAAGTATAGTCTATAGTTCCTTTCAGACATACAGAAAGATTCTGTGAAAATTTCAAGGAAATCGGTATAGCCGTTTAACCGTCTATAAAGCACAAACAAACATACAAACATATAAACATACAAACATACAAACACACATTGATTTTTATATATATAGATATATTTATCACAAAAATTATAAAAATTTCAACCTAAGAAAAATTTATGGGCAATTTTGTTACCATTTGAAATTGAAAAAGTCGGTCACTAGCCCACACTTGTAAGCAAAAACTATTTTAAAAACTAAATATTTTTTTAAATATATAAAATGCCTTATTGATCTTTTGACATGCTGAAGAGTACAAAATACAAACCGTAGTCTCAAAAAATAATTTCAGTTTGAAACTAACGGACATATAAGCACCAAAATATAACTGCTAAGATATTCAAAAGAAAATCGATTTTTTAACTTCTAGACAACCAACCGAGCCAGTTTGGGTGTCAAATTAAAGAGTTTGATATCATTACCGCCACTACAAAATGGCGTTAAATAGATCTACATATGGGTTAAATTTTGTTTTTAAAAGTGATCCCGCTACAACCACTCATTGGTATCAAATGAAAGGGCCTGATCAGTAGAGTACAGTAAACTATGAAAGGGTAAAACTCCAAGATGGCATCCTAAATAAAATGGAGAATATATGCGTCAAATACAGTAATTACGACTTTGTCCCTTTCAACCCCCCACAGTACACTTTGGGAAAGTAAAAAATTTAAGATGAAAATCATTACACGTATGTGTCTGATAGTGAAGTGTGTTATCAGATTTTGCCAAATATACCACGCTTACACGTTTCTATAAATAAAAATAACGTGGTAATGTGTATGATAGTGAAGTGTGTTATCATATTTGACCGAATATAACACACTTACAAGTTGCTATATTATTTATGATTATGAGCACATACAATCGGTCGTGGTGATATTTATGACTGTACTTGTTTGCTAGTATTTACTGTTAATAGTTGTCCTCTCATCAGAGCTTGTCGGCAATAAACACAATCGGATTAAACATTAAAAATAAAGTAACAGTTTTTAAACACAATTTTTCGGTATTAATCGGTTTAATTTGTGCCCTTGGTGGCACTTCTCTGGTTTAACATTTTGATTTTTTTTTTTAAAACTTATACATGGCTTGTTGTCAACAAGATACCGGAAAGAACATTTGAGTATAAGAAAATATTTACATGCGAATAAAGATAAATAACTTCAAATCGTTGAACAATGATTGTACAGTGGCGAGCATAAAGAACCAATTACAATCTTTGAGAGCTCTAAAGCTTAAAACGTTTTTGGATACAGCAATCTTTTACATTTAACATAGATTTTCTTATGTTCAGAGTTGACTATTCAGCTACATGTTGTCTATTATGCTAATGACTTTAGAAATATGTTTTAAATTGTATAATGTTACCAGAGCATCTCTGGATAAACCGTGCTGACTACTGCATTTATAATTTGTTAAATTTTATTTTTTTTTCTTATTTTTATAAGTTGGTTTCTCTTTTTATATTGAACCAAACACAGAAAAAAATATTCCTTAAATTTTTTTAATTAATTGATTTTTTGGCTTGTTTTTAAATACTAACATTTTTGGATACAGCAATCTTTTACATTTAACATAGATTTTCTTATGTTCAGAGTTGACTATTCAGCTACATGTTGTCTATTATGCTAATGACTTTAGAAATATGTTTTAAATTGTATAATGTTACCAGAGCATCTCTGGATACACCGTGCTGACTACTGCATTTATAATTTGTTAAATTTTATTTTTTTTCTTATTTTTATAAGTTGGTTTCTCTTTTTATATTGAACCAAACACAGAAAAAAATATTCCTTAAATTTTTTAATTAATTGTTTTTTTGGCTTATTTTTAAATTCTAATTAAAATTTTACTTAATTTAATTAATTTTTTTAATTGATATAAAATATTTTCAAAAAACATTGAGATATCTGTCAGTTGAAAAAATTAAAAATTTTATTTTAAATAACATTTTTTGAAAATTTGCTTTCGAAGGATGAATTTAATGTTTGTTATCCAATGAGCAGAATAATAAAAAATAGTGGACAATCAACAAGAGATAGTTCTGATAGGTGCACACACATAATAAATATATCTTGTTTTAAATATAATAAATTGTTTCAGTTTAATTCTAGATGTGTCCAAAGCCAATATATCTTGTATTCTGGTATATTGCTCAAGATTCCCATTTTAATAGGTAAGTCAGTAGTAGTCTACACTCTGAACAAGCTTTTTTACCGGTAAATATTCCATATGTCTAGGTTATTGATGCTAAGAATTATTTTCAGAAATCCGGCGTTTGACTTGGCATAGTATGTATACTTGTGGAACCCTACATCTTATATTAAAATATTAGTGTATAAGTATGAAATGTAATTAAAATATACGTTATGCCAAAATATTAAAAAAATAAATTTTTTCTTTCTGGGTAATTGTATTTAAAACAGTTTTAATAAAATAAATTATTGATACAATAAATTCTTTATTTATATAAATCGAAAATTTCAATTATAAGCATTATTCAATTAATTAAAATCATTTTTAAAAATTAGGAAAATTTTAATTAATTTTTTTTTATACTGTTTTAATTGATATTTTTCGCAATATTTTTTCAATCACAACTGTTTATTTTTTTTTTAATTAACAGTATCATTTTGATGATTGGAGCAAAATTAAACATTTTTTTAATTAATAGTATTAATTTCGTAATTGAAATTAATATTTATTTTTTTCTGTGAAAGCGTTGAAATTTTTGTTTGTTTTAAAGGCCTAACGATGCTTTGAACCTAACATTATGGATATATTGGCTGTGGTTTTGCTGACTATCATGCATTCGAATGTCAGGCTAAATTTTTCTTATTTCATGGGTTATCTCGAGTTAAAGGGCAGCTGAGATTCGTGGCTTGTTGGCATAAATATGCAATATCATACAACCTTCCAACAAAAGTTTTAATGAAATTGCGAGATCTCAGTGGCCATTTCACATCAGCTCCACTTGAAATTACTTTATACTCAAATCGCTTCTGTTTAATATTCAACGTAAACTGTCTAACGTAGTACCGCATTGTGAAAATTACATATCGTTGGTGTTGGTAGTCATCCACCTATATCGTATGACGTTATAGTTGATGGTGTGGCCAACGTTATTCTCAGAGAAATACAAACAAAGGAGGCCTCCAGCCCATAAATTTTCCGAGCTTCACTGAACACACTAAGATCTCATGTGAATTGGTATCATCTCATATGTGACAATTCCTTTTATTGACGTAATAATTGTTCCAAAAATAGGTCTAATTGCCATATATGATTTTTTATGCAAAATAAGCCCGAATAGGATACGCATTTTATTATTTGTACATCCTGTTGAACGCTATATCAATTGTATCAATTGTTTGTGATTTGCTTAAACAAAATGAACAATAGAATACGAATTCATCAGATTTAGCTTTAGTAAGTTAACTGACACAGTTCAAAAGTTTCTATAAGCATACACATACATATTTTTCATTCTTTGCTTAAACATATTTCCATGTCTTTGTCTAAGGATTTCAAAAATTACCTTTAGAAACATCATTGAAATTTGAAATAAGATATAAAACGCCAAATACTTATTGAAATTAAATTAGTTTTGACAAATCTATTCATCCGGTTTTCTTGATTTGATTACTTTTTTTCTGCACTTATTTTAAACTTCTTTTAAGGCGTCACAATGGACCGTATTGGTCTCTGGGTGAGGGTAACTATGAGGGTAACTTTGCACCAGCCTTACTTACCTACCTACCTATTTTAAACTTCAGCTGTCAAAATCGATGGATGAAAAATAATTTTCTCTCTTCTCTCATTTATTCCAAATCTCAAACTTCATATATAAAAAACACAAAGAAAAAAATATTCTTTGAACTGCGATTACCTGATGAATAAATATGACTTGATTCAGTTATATGCACACGACAACCGCCACTTTTGTTTTAATTTGGATAAGAGGAATATTATTAACTCTATAATATTTAAGGATTTTATTTGTTTGTAATAATGTCCCATAATATGAAATGCTGGAAAATGAAAGCGACATAATTTGAAGTTGGTTCTTTAAGGACTATATATTTTGTTTTATTTTTTTGTTTAATTCTGGTCTACATACAAGGATTTACAAATATTAAAGATATCATATTCCGTTAGAAGCAAAATCGAAAAGTTTAAAAATTATATAGTTTAGCAATGAAATTTTTTTGCTCGTTACTGTATACATAGCACCTTATAAACTTCGATATATTACAAACAGATACTTCATACGACTATAATTTTTCTCTTTCCATATGTATATAAATTTTTATAATTTATTTGTAGCAAATCCTTGATCTCTTCTCTAAAAGTCAATTTTATATGTTGGCGCAAAAAAAAAAAACTGCAGGAAAGTGTATTTTCCCAAATGCGCTATATCAATTAATGCACAAATGCATAAGTCGGCTGACAAAAACACTGGACCATGCTCAAGCATGTTAGGTTAGGTTAGGTAGAACAGGCACCTGCTGTGCAGCTCACTTAGGTCCATTATATTGATCCCTTTGTGATACCTGAATAGAAAAGTAAGAATAGAATAGAAAGGAAAGGAAGCAGACAAGTCCAGAGTCTCCGGCGGGAATCGAACCCGCAACCCCCAAACTAGCAGAACAGCACACTGCTGACTAGTCCATCGGGGCTCAAGCATGTTAATATTTGCTATAAAATTAAGCTTAATCAGCCAAAAAGTATATTTAAAAAAGTCAAAATGACTGTTTAACAAGAGACATAAAATAAAACGTAAAACAAAAACATTATTCATAAAAACCTGTATAATGTTAACTTGTAAGCACTTAAGTGAGCTTATCATGGTACTAACCGTAATGTAGAAAATCCAAAGTCGGCCGACAAAAGAAAATAAAGTTTGTACAAAATAAAATCATAAATATACATCAAAAGCATATTAAATCACGCAAATTTAATAAAAGTTATGAAATGTAATAATAAAATAAAAAAGTCAAATACAGGCGAGAGGAAAATAAATTGTTTTAAAACATAGAATTTAAGCGACACGAAGCAAGTCAAATTGGCGATGAAGTTATGACGGGCGACAGTAAAATTTTTAAATAGAAACAAGAAAGAAAGCAATGTTAGGTTGTGTTAAGCTCTTTTACAACCTTCAGCAATGTTAGGTGGCAATCCAGGGTAGCATTTAGCTAAAAAATAAAAAAAAATAAAATAAAAATAATAGATTTTTATTTGAAGTAATTTGACGAAATAACCGAGGTAGTTGTTTAAAGTTTTACTCACATATCTGTAAATTATTGCTCGATTGTTTTAAATTTGGATTGTAAAATTAATTAACCTAATTATTAAGGATCTTAAAAAGCACGCTTATTTTTAAATTACGTCTTTCTAAACAGAGCTTTTGACTACATCTTGAAATTAACGGTCTTTAATGGATGGATTTTTTTAGAAACTAAAGCTGGCCATTATTTCAGATGCAACCATCTATCAGAGAATAGTCATAAACTTTTGTAGGATTTTACATTA
Source organism: Phyto melanocephala (assembly GCA_941918925.1). Taxonomy (NCBI): domain Eukaryota; kingdom Metazoa; phylum Arthropoda; class Insecta; order Diptera; family Rhinophoridae; genus Phyto; species Phyto melanocephala. Next base: position 16,620,804 of record OW799235.1, read on the forward strand.
AAATGCATTTATTATTGTGGCATTGGCAGTACTCTTATTTTTTTTTATATCTCAGTTCTAAATCGATTGAAACATTGTGTAAACTTTACAAGCAAAATTAAACAATTCTGAGAAGCCCATTAACAGACTATTTTTTAGTCAAAATGAAGATCGCTAATGGACAGAGTGTACCAACTTTTTCAATAAGGTCCTAGAATGTATACATGTTTTATACTACGTGAACATGACAGCAAGTCTTTAAGTTATCTTCTACATGCAAAGAAAAAAAAACTAATCAAAGAGCAACATACTATTATTGAATTGTATGATTGTGCTTAAAACATATAACTGTTGGAAGTTATTATTTTTATGTTTAATTAAAGTATCATGCAATTATCATGTTTTTACTAAGAATTAAATATTACGTTGTTACTCTTTCCCAAAAAACACTTTATTTTCCTACAAAAATATTTTATACGAAAACTTCGTTAATGTTTCCGGCAGAAGAGATAAACATTAAAACTAGCTGAAATGCAAGGTATCGATTGAAATCTCTAATGACGGGAATACAAATAAAGGGTTTTTAAAGTGCTTCTTATTGTGTAAGCTTCAAAATACCTTTTTCATGCTGTATCAATGAGGCATTCACGCTGGAAAAAGATTACTTGTTTTAGAAATATTTTTAATCACACCTAAAAAATTTTTTGAGGATATATTTTTTAATCCGCATTTGAAAATCCAGAAAAATTTTGTCGTGTACTACAAACTATGCCTGTTTGTTTCAATACCCCCAAAAAACGTCTTGTTTGCTTCTAATTTGTTAAGTGTAGAAGAGGACTATATAATTATACCCTTCACCTGTGGTGCACAAGGGTATATATAGCTTTGTCATTCCGTTTGTAATTTATACAATTTTCATTTCCGACCCCATAAAGTATATATTTTCTGAAAGCTTATGAATAGAGGAGTCGATTAAGCCCTGACCATCTGTCCGTCTATCCGTCTGTACGTCTGCCAGTCTATCCGTGTGTCGGTTGAAATCAACTTTTAGAAGCAACTATATGTTCCTCAGATCTCTATATGGTATCAATCTCTTGGAAATATCCGGGAATGAACCGCTACTGAAATTCAGCACAATCGCCCTATAACTTTCTGAGATATGAGCAAAAAAACACGACAACCTCGTATTTTTTGACAATTAAAACAACAACATACGTTTGTATATACTGGTAGAGTAAACGTGGTATCGAATCCCAGTTGAGCCAAAAAATTTTTATTATTTTTTTTTTTTTATTTTTTTTTTAATTTTTTTTTTAATTTTTTTTTTTAATTTTTTTTTAGAAATATACATACGTAAACTCAATTAATAATTTTACAATGGTATGTATTTTATATGTATGTTTTTACATGTATGTACGTATTTTATATGAAATGAATGGTGATAAAAAATAATTGTTATTGCGTGACTACACGTTTGGAAGGGTATATAAGATTCGGCACGGCCGAATATAGCACGGTTACTTGTTTTTTAATTGATTTAACTTGTATTGCCGCTCAACTATCTTCAACACTTGGCTTGATAGTCAAAAACTAGTCAACACAACATAAAATCAAACTTCGCGAAAACAACCAAATGCCATAGCAAAACAAGCAATAGAATGGAACCCACAGGGGAGACGCCATACAGGTTGAGCCTCAAATACCTAGAAGTGCCAAATATTAATTGAGACGTTCAAGTTAAACTTCAATTATTATTATTTAACTGCATTTTCAAGTTATTTTTTTAAAAGCATCATACTATTTTTGTCATTATAATATTGTAAATCACACAATTTTTACAATACAACCAAAACGAAGTTGCCATCAGAAGTAAAAATTAAATAATGAAATTCATTCAAATATTTGATTCTGGTGACGAAATATACAATAAAACAAAATTAGAACAACAATTACCCCTTTCAGTGTCAAAAATAATTTTAGTTTAGCTAATTCCACTATTACTTTTTTTAATTAATCGTTAATTGCTGTAATCAAAATAAAAACCCATTGTAAATAATTAAATTGTAAAAATATGACAAATGTGACTAAAAAGGTTATTAACTTTCAATAACCTAATATTGTTATAGGGAATATCATATGATCGTTGCGATCATGTCGTAACCATAGTGTTTTTTTTTTTTGCGTGTACAGACTGAAACTGTGTACAAAAATAAGGCCCATTCGTGATATTGTCATATCTTAGCCGATATGGACCGATATTCTTACTTTTTATCAGCGACATTTTCCAGAGTATTTTTTATATGCTGACACTACAAAGGCGATGATGGAATATCTTAGGGCATCTAAAACCTTATTTCCACACATTCATTTTACGATAGTTTGTTTATCAGTGAATGCCAAACTTTATGTAAATAAGAAAACTTTAACAGACAAACCCAAATCATAGCGTCAAATATCTTGTGTGTCACAACCTAAATAAAGACGTTAACATTGTGCCATAACCAATAGTTTTGACTTATTTTATTTAAATAAATAAATAAAAAAATGGAGATGAAATCTTTAGATTATCTCGAAGAAAGCTAAATAGGAATGACTTTTCAGCAATTTCGCAAAGGAAAACCATAACAGTTATTATGCTGTCAACCTTATTATGACACGTTTATTTAAAAGTCGGATCATCCAATTGCAAAATCTTGCCTCCACATTATTTCAGTTTCCGTCATACAATTTTTATGGGCACGACAATTTTTGACATCTAAAAAATGCCTGCCGTTCTTGTTAAGGTTTGTCTGTTAATGAAAAGACATGTCAATCTTCATATATTGAAAAAAAGAGACAAATATCCTCTCCAACCTACATACATACGTTAAACTTTTATGTACATGATTATAACATGAATTATTCCAAACAATTGTTTTCTCTTTATTTTTAAGATACTGACAGCTGTAAGAATTTTGTTGGTTTATTATTATTTTTTTTATATATTTATTATTCTTAGCTTCAAATATTCTTGTTCAAAAGGTGTTTAAGCGTAATGAAAACAGACAACACAACCAACACATCACTGGCTGTTTAACCTAACATTTACAACAATAACATGAGCATATTAATATAAAAAAAATAATCTTTAAAAAAAACAGTTTTTAGGGGGATAAAGTTGAAAATAAATTTGTTTCTAAAGACGATTTTAAAAACACATAAAATGAGTTTTGCCAGCAGGTGTTGTTAGGTGGATGAAAAACGAAAAAAAAAACGAAATAACAAAATGTTAAATTAGAAAAATAAATAAATAAACGGATGGATGGATGAAGAAGCAAACATTAATGGTTAAACATTTGTCATTGATTTCATTAAATAGAATTTTTTTTTATTGTAAAAAAATTTCCTATTCGCAAGTTTTATTTATTTTCCTTTTCTCTCATTTTCAAATAATAGGCGTCTCTTTTTGACTTTGCTATAAGGAGAGTTTTAACTGACATTCATTCAACGGACCCCTCCCACGCTTATAGAAAATAAGAGTATTAAGTATCAAATCTTGTAGACAATACGTAAGACCTTAAAAAGCTTGGCAACGATGACTGAAATGAGAGCTATAAAGATTATTTGTTTTTTTGGTAAGAAAGCAATTTACCAAGAAATTACATTTAGGGAAACATTTTCTTGATACTGCTCTGGATACCGTAAGGCTCCCACAAAGTATTTTCCCCTGTTAAATTAGTCTAATGTAGCCTGTCCCAGGATGATGTTGCTGCATTCTGTCATTGACAGACTATAAAAAGTAAGAGTGCTATATTCGGCCGTGCCGAATCTTATATACCCTTCACAATGTGTAGTCATGCAATAACAACTGTTTGTATCACCATTCATCTCATATGAAATACGTACATACATATACAAAATATTCCATAGCAGAATTATAAATTGAGTTTACGTAAAAAAAAAATAAAAAAAAAAACAATATAAAAAAATTAAAAAAAAAAATTTTAAGAAAATTAAAAAAAAAATTAAAAATAATTTTTTAAGAAAATTAAAAAAAAATAAAAATATAAATAATATATAAAATAAAAAAAAAATTTTTTTGGCTCAGCTGGAATCCGATGCCGCGTTTACTTTAACCAATATGTATGTAGGTTGTTGTTGTAATTGTGAAAAAATACGAGGTAGTCGTGGTTTTTTGCTCATATCTCAGAAAGTTGTGAGGCAATTTCAATAGCGATTCATTCCCGAATATTTCCAAAAGATTGATACCATTCTCAGATCTGAGGAACCTATAGTTGCTTCTAAAAGTTGATTTCAACCAACACACGGACAGACGGACTAACGGTCAGAGCTGAATCGACTCTTCTGTTCATAAGCTTTCAGAATATATACACTTTATGGGGTCGGAAATGAAAATTGTATAAATTACAAGCAGAATGACAAAGCTTTTTATACAATTGTGCACCACAGGTGAAGGGTATAAAAGATAAGAAAAGTATCTTCTCTGCAATGATGGAAACTTTTTTTAACAAATCCCGCTAAATGTGGCCTTAAAATTATATATTCATACATTTATAGAAATACATAAGTGCCATAAAAAAAAGGAAAGCAGTAGCCTTCTGGGTTTTTCGTATCAATGTACAAATTCCAAGTTTGAAATGTTCAATTTTCCCCCTTCCCACCCTGTTATAAATGTGTTTCAAGTTTTACTAAATTACATAAAAACTTAAAAATTTTATTCGCATTGGCCCTGTAACACACATTGTTCCTTTTTGGTAGGTTTTTTGTATTTTTTTTGTCATCCTTAAAGTTTCTAAAAACTTCACCAAAATAATAATCCATATTCTATTTATTAAGCGATAATCAGTCAAATCATATGCTCTTGTATATTATTTAAAATAAGAATTTTTAAAAGGTACCAAAAAGAGGGAAAAACTCTAAATATGCGATTTTGATTTATTAATTGTGACCTTCTTCGAGAAAAGGGACCTGTGTGTGAAAATTAAGTTTTGAGAAAAACGCATTTAAAGTTTCATAACCCATTACACTGTGAACACACCCTTAGCTGGGAGATGTGATTTGGTATGGTAAGTGATGATTGGTGACGTCATGACGTCAGTTAAGCAGAAATCTGTGGCTTGGAGCTAAAAGGGCCAAAGTTAAAATATTTACTTTTGAGAAAATTTTAATTGAACTTTAACTTTTATAGATGCTTTCATAGTGACATTGGCCAGAATTTTATTTAGGAAGCTGTTCTGGGTTAAGTATGACTTTAGCTGTTTTACCATAATGAAATAGAGCAAGAAAACAAATTTAATGCAATGATTAACTCAAAAGAGCAAAAAAGTGACATTGACCCTTTTAGCTCCAAGCCACAGAAAGAAAGCTACCAATTTTTCCCTCTTTGACCCCTTTTTCCCCTCATAATCTTCGAATTTCCAAATATGGACTTTTACATTAAAAGAGGAATCCACAAATTTCATTTCTCTAGCTTTTTGGATTTGGGCTGATGCCATGATGAATCAATTAGTCAGTCACTCTTTCAGTCATTCAGTAGTATTATTATTTTGCCCTTTATGACCCATTTTTCGTTCTTAATTATCGAATTTGCAAAAGTCCCTTCTTAGTGGTTTTATACATCAGAAAAGGAATTCACTGTCTAAATTTCATTTCTCTCGCCTTTTGCTTTTGGGCTGTACGATAATGAATCAGTCATTTAATTTGTCAGGCATTCATTCAGTCAGTAATTCTGTTAGTCATTCAATAATGTTACTGTTTTGCATGTTGATAACTCGACTAATCAATACGGACTCCTCAATTTACTGAATTATTTAACTTCAAATTTCACCAGTCAACACAAAGACCAGGAATATAATAACTACTTCAGGTTTTAAATGAATATTTCTTAATGTTACACCAGTACTGGCCTAGAAATACACTATACAACATAAATAATGTACATTTGTTAATCACTGTTGTTTTGTAATGTTCTCTACACTTTAACTTCTTCATTTTAAGTTGATTTTCTAATAAATTAAATGTTCAGGTATTAGTCATTGAAGTGTTTTACACATTGAAGTGGATAAGAATTAATTGCTTTATATTAAATATTTGATTAGAAATTGTATACATATATCCGAACGCACATACACACATATACATACATACATATACATGTATTTTTATTTGTACATTTTATTATTTCGTTTTTACGGCTCATTCCCTTCCACCCCTAATACTAATGACTATTCATCAATGGCAGTTATAGGGCACAATTGAAATTCGTGTCAGGTGTTAATAAAAAAAAAGGCAACAACACGTTACCAAAGTCTCTGTTGTACAACAGTAGGAGTATAAATGATGTCGATGATGATGGGAGAAGGCGAATATGATGGCGATGATGTGTATTGAAGATTTTCATTCACTTAGATGTTAAGTTCGTTTTTATTTTTTTATTTGCCACGAATTTCCCAGTGCTTATGGTGTTTAAAAAGCTGTACTTTTGTGTTAATAGGATTACACAAAAGCTTAGTGCCAAATAGCACTTAAGTAAATTAATTTATGTTAAATGATAAAGAAAATTGCCTGCATTTAAGATGAACAAAGCAATGAGAATTCTTAAAGAAATACGAAATGAAAATTTAACCTTATAACAAATTGGCTGTAATTTAGGCTAGCAAACAACTTTTTCTTTATTAATTAAATCAGCAAACGTGTTAACAAAAAAAATATAAATGTTCTTGAAATGTATTAAATTATATATTTAAAAAAAAATTTCCAGAATTATTCTAAGTTGCGCTAAAATTATAACTGTAAAATCTTGAAAAATTTCTTAGAGTAATCCATTCTTATGCTAACACTTTAGCTTCTTAGAATATAAAAAATTTCCCTTCTCAAAAAATATAAAAAGAAAAAACACACTCACGCAATCTAGGTTAATTTTATTTATTTAAATAACTGCAATAAGTGCCTTTTCTTTCGTAAAACCTCTCCAAGTAAATTGTCATTTAATGTGGTTTTCCTTGTTACTTTTACACTTGACATTTATCCATTCATCCATGACTGTTTTCTATGCTCTCATTTTCTTTTCTGTATTATAGTTTTTGTTGTTTTTTCCCCCTCTCTACTATTTGTCACTCACAAACACTTACTCATACATGACACGACAATGTAATGAAGGCTCTAAACTAAAAAAAGAAAAAACTAAAGTTGTCACATTTTTAATGCCTTTTTGAAATTTGTGGTAGAGAAAGGAACGTAAAAAGATTAGGAAATTTGTTAGAGAAAGACAACCAAAAAAAAAAAAAAACAAGCGCTATCTTCGGCCGTGCCAAATATGATTAAACCCTTCATCGTCATGTAACGCTAAGTCTAGATTTCAGATTTCATGTAATACGCCATTTATTATTTAATATTTCCTACGCCATCTTAAGTTTTTGAATTTTACATAATTTACTGTATTCTACTAGTCAAGCCCTTTCATTTGATACCCATATTGTTGGGGTTAAGACAAATTTGTTCCGCCATTTTGTTTTAGACGCCATCTTGGATTTACAATTTTTTAACATAGTTACTTGTTTTCTTCTAGTCAAGCGCTTATATTTGATAGCAATATTGTAGGGTTAAAGGGCACAAACTCTATTGGACTCATATGTTCTCCATTTCATCTAGAACGCCATCTTGGATTTTTTTTACATAACTAACTATATTTTATTACTCCAGTCCTTTCATTTGATCCCCATATTTACTCTTTCGATTGTAGAGAAACTCAAAGATATCTCTTTCCGTTTATAAACTTTAGGAAATAACACCGAAGCAGCTGTACCATGGTTCTTATATCTCAGTTGGTTTTAAATCTATTTGTCAGTTTTTCTTAGAAGTAATTTCCGAGACTACGGCTATAAATTTGGTATTTTAAACGTGTTCAAAAATTGTTAACAAGATTGAAAACCTTTTATAAAGGGTGATTTTTTAGCTATTATCTTTTTGGCGACACTGGTTTAAACAGCTGACGCACGTTTCGTGTTTTTTTTCACTGTAAACATCTTCAGTTTGGTCTATAATTTAACCATGAATCGTCTGACAAACGAACAACGCTTGCAAATTATTGAATTTTATTATCAAAAAGCGTGCTCTGTTAAGAAAGTTCATTTCGCGCATCTTATCGAAAAATTGTGTTCAGTGACGAAGCTCATTTTTGGCTCAATGGTTACGTTAATAAGCAGAATTGTCGATTTTGGAGTGAAGATCAGCCAGAAGCATTGCAAAGCTACCAATGCATCCAGAAAAAGTCACAGCTTGGTGCGGTTTATGGGCTGGTGGAATCATTGGACCGTACTTCTGTGAGACGATATCCAACTTTTTTTGCTCAAAATGCAAGAACTTGACTTGCATGACATGTGGTTTCAACAGGACGGTACCACATGCCACACAGCACGCTTAACAATGGACTTATTGAGAGGCGAGTTCGGTAAACATTTTATTTCACGTTCGGGACCGGTCAATTGGCCGCCTAGATCGTGCAATTTAACGCCTTTAGACTATTTTTTGTGGAGCTATGTTAAAGCTCATGTCTATACACACATGCTCGCTTCAATTGACGCATAAGAAGACAACATTGAAGCATTTATTCATGCGATACCGGCCGAAATGTTGGAAAGAGTATGCCAAAACCGGACTAAGCGGATGGACCATTTGAGGCGCGTCACGGTAAACATTTGCATGAAATTATCTTCAAACATTAAATTATATGGCCCGTACTATCGATTCAAATAAAGATTTCATGCATTTTTCTGAATTTTATGTGTTTTTCTTAAACTTTCCTATAGCTCTTAAAAAATCACCCAATATATTTAAAAAATATATATTTTTTCAAATAATTTTTGCCTGTAGCTTTAAAGATTAGTCTCCCAACAAAATTTTTTTTAATATCTGGTATACCAAATCTGCAACTATAACAGCTGTGCTTATAAATTATTCTAGTGCAGGAAAACTTTAATTTTTGTGGTAAAAATAAAAAAAATCAGAGGTAGTCGTGTTTATTTGCTCATATTTTACAAAGTTTTGAGACGATTACGCAGATTTCCAATACCGATCTGCTCCCAAATATTTCATATAGTCTGATACGATGTTGGGGGCTTCAAAAAGTTGATTTCAGCATACACACGGACAGATAGAGGAACGGTAATGCTCCGAATAACTCCCTTCTTCATAAACTTTCAGACAATATATGTTTAATGGGGTCAGAAATAAGTATTGTAGAAATTTCACATGAAATGACAAACCTAAGTATATATACTCTTACACACTCTGTGCAGGGTATAGAAATCTGCTAATAAAGAGAAAAACTCCAACATAAAACAAACAATTTAGTCGGACATCTCCATACAATCAGGCAGGTACTTAAAATGCTTAGACAAAAAAAAAGCATAATCAGAGTCTAAAAAGTTTTATTTAATTACCGCACTACTAGGTTACATAATTAAGTCAAAAATTTAAGTATTTCGAATAGTAGGCTTGGCATTTTGAAGACAATGACATGATAAAACTCTATATTTTGTTTAATAGACTTCTGTTTTAGTAAATGTATGTATATGGTTGTTTAAATCGAGTGCGAACAATAAAATTTAGAGATGTGGCAACTCCTATACAATATGAATATTTAGTAGTTTGGGCATATTAGACGCGAGAATTTTACAGTGGATACTATGCCGAATTTGGAGTACCTTGGGAACTCAAACTGGAGATCCATAAGGAATTACATTGAGGGGACCGAGTTCTTGAACTAGTCCGATATTTATTTGTGGGAAATTATGATTATGGTTTTAAATCCGGTTCCCAAATGGAGCGCACAACATGCCAACTGGGCATAAGTGTACACCTGTCATGGGTTTGGGCTTTTAGTGCCCCTCCTTTTTAACCTAACCTAACTAACCTAGTATTTTTATAAACAGTCAACCAAAAAAATCATATAATTTAATGCTTTCTTAGTGTATCCACTAAGAGAGTGTGTCGAACAGGATCATTAGGACTTTCTATGACTTTCCAAGACTTTCCAAAACTTTTATACAAAACATAGCGTCTTTACCCAAAAATGGTATATTGGTCCTTCAGTACTATTGTAAGACCCTTGACAACTTTTGCAACAAGATCATTAGGGCTTTCTATACCTGTCAAAGGCTTTTACGCAGAACGTAGCGTCTTTAACTAAAGATGGTATATTCGTCAAAGCTCCTATTATATTAAGACCTTTGAAAACCTATACATCTCGTTATGAAGGTTAACCCAGTCGGTGCCAATTAAAAACATTTTTTACTTAATATGGTATCACAAATGCCAGTACAGCATTTACATTGTATGATCTAGGAGCTATATTTAAATTTCCGTCTTTACATCACTTTGTCATAAACAATCCACACTGTATCATTCCACGGCTTGAGAGGTTTTTTTGGCATAAAAATTAGTGACTTTAGGCGACATATGAAGCTGATCTAATCTACGCCACTATCGCAGGGGTCAGAAATACTTTATAAAGAATTCTGGTTTTTGGCAGAATTTTTTTTGTCTTGGGAACCTGAGCAGCGAGTCCAACTCTGATGGTATGCTTATGGTTCGAAATAATGAAATGGTGATACTAATGCGTCCGACTTTGCGTGAAAATATTAAACGAAATTTTAGACTCAAATTGTATCCCACCTGTATCAGTGACTATGCGTATATAAGGATAAGCATGAGAAAGACCCTATTTACGCCCTATCGTATAGACAGGCGATTTTAAAAGACCTATGGCTTATGATTTAAATTGGGCAATGTTGGAGACCTTAACCTTTCTAGCATGCATAGCAAGCCTAGATTGCTTTAAATTCTGAGTCATGGGAAACATGCTGGCAATGAATATGATTCGCTAATTGTGAGGCTAATCGCCTACTGGTTGAAACGGGTAATTTTTTTTTTTTTATATATTTAAGATATATTTGGCTGAGTACGATGCTCATTGGATAAGGGCTCCGGAGACACATCAGACTAAAGGCCTTCTGTTTTTGTCGAATGTCAAACCTAAAGAAAGCCTTTCCCTAGATAGGAAGGACCTTAGAAATTTGTCAGGTTTTCTAAATGCTCACAACTCTGTAGGTCGGGTATAGTCCCCTGTTGGCTGTGCAACTTGAAGGATGGATCCAGAGCATGTTCTCTTCGTTGGTCTTTAGGCAACCTCATCACTAAATACAATTCTTTCTGTGTTTCTGTTGCTTTTGGGTCAATTATCCACAGTTCTTAATTGGTAGAATCCACCCAAAATGAAACATTTTCAAGCCTTCCTTACAAACAGTAACAACAAATATCGTAAACTTTTTTCATTTACAACAAAATTTTGTTATTTAAGCTAAAAAGTGCGATTTTCGCATATTTAGCTTTGCTTTGAAATAAAAACCTAATATTTGTATATGGGAACCAAATCGCACCAAGGCTCTGCTGGATATTTTATATAAAAAAAATCTAGAAACAAACATGTCAGCAAAAATGTTTGTATTTTCCGGTGTAACGTTAAATTAATCTTGTCCAAAACAAGCAGTTCCGGACCGCCAAGCCAGTACTAAAAAAAATTTTAAAACATTTCTAATTGAAGATGTTGTTGGGGTAAATTGTTTTATATTCCCTTTTATATTATGTCTGGACAAGCTTTTATTACTCATTGGCTTTCTAGCAGTATTTGAAGTGGAATTATTTCAAAGGGGGTTTTTTATTATCTCTAGGAAATGAATTATTATTCTGCAATAAAAAGTATCCTTTATGATATCTTAGTTATCAAAGTATATCCATATCAAATTTTATTAAAATGCATCCAATAGTTTTTTAGCCTATAGTGTTCAGCAAGATAGATAGAAAGACAGGCAGACAGAAAAAATGGTTTTCGTATTTTATAAAAAATTTCAAAACTATTTTGTTACAATCTTAAATAAGGTATGATATTCATAAAATTAATTTTTTACACTTAAGATTTTCGATTTATGTTGTTTAGCCTACCTTCCCAATTCCCCCTATTTTATAGTCTAGCCAGATTTTTTCTATTCTTTTGTGCATGGCCCAAATGTTTAGTGAAAATATGTTGTATTCTGCTCTAAACAACCTTTTATTTTCTACCACTTTATGTAAATATTTTATGTTGCCTTTGCATTACACTTAACACAAAAGCATATTTATGGGACTAGAAATTTTGTATTTATGTTTTTGGTACAACTACAAAAAGTGAAGCAAAAAACTCAAAAAAAAGAAGAAGATGTTTTCTTTATTATCCAGCAGAAGAAAAAAAGGAAATCATGTAATGGGAAAAATGTCAGTTTAGTGTTTATTCAAACGAAAACAAAGTCATCTCACTTTGCAATATACAACAAAAAAGACAACCAAGTGACACACTATGAAAAAAAATTGTGGGTTAGTTGGTTGAATTTTTTAATTAAAAATACTTTCATAAATCAACATTTTACAAACAATTGTTTACTAAATTTACTTTAATGCTTAAGATTATCTGTGAAATATATTTTATGGTTTAACAATTACTTAAGAAGTATTACTTTTTAATCTGAATCTTAAAAATGTTTATGATATGAGTAGGTGAGATGCAAAACTCGTTGGTTACATTTTAAAAAAAATTTTAGAAGCGCACATAATCAAGGTGCTGCTGGCGAAATGCAGCAATTTAGGGGATCGTTTTTGACCCTAAAATAACATGACATTCTTAGTTAAATATTTGACAGTTGAAAAATCGAAAATTGAGGAAATATAAAAGAATAATGAATTAAAGTTTGAAGCGAAAAGAGTTTTTTTTAATTTTGTAACGAACGAGTTTTGCATCTCACCTACTCATATTATAGATTGCCTGATTTAATAGCTCTTTTTATATTTTTATATCTTTTAAACAAGCAAATAAATATTAATATGAGTTACCAATATTAGCACCATGGGGCAAAAGTAGTGCTTAAATGAAAGATAATATCGGAATAAAGAAAAAGGGTTGCTGCTCGGTAAAATTCGATCTAACACCTTGGGGTAAGATAATATGAAAAAAGGAAACTAATAAGTTACCGAATTTAATTAACTTAAAAGCCTGGGAGATAATTAAATGATATTTACATCTAACTCGTACCCACAACCCACGATCAAAGGATTGCTAATGATGAAATCGTAGCTGATTTTGAAAATCCATTCCACTCGTCGGGTGTCGGGAGAACATAATTTTCAGGATTATTTTTTTATTAATCACAATTAACAATTTCTTTGTAGTAATAAGAATGTTAAAAAATAGCTCGAGCCTGAATAAACTTTAAATATGAATTAAAACGGAAACGTTCGACAAATGAATAAAAATTAAATGTTTGCAATATTTCGTAAATATATGGGGCACTTCGTGTAAAGCATATTTTTTTTAATTCAGTTAAATTTTACTTCCATTAAGTGCAAAAGGGCGCATGTAAAATGTTTTGTCTAGTGTTGACTTTTCAATTTATCCTAAAACATTAAATTAGTTATTAATCCTACAGATCTGTGTGCAAAAAACTTGTCCTACACCAACATAAATAATTGATCAGATTAGCATGATAGCTAAATAAATTTTTATAACAAAAAAAAAACATTGTGAAGTGTAAATTTGTTTTAGGATTTGATTTAAGTCTCCATTTAGTTATTGCCTACTCAACCTCATACAATGATCATTTTCATGTGTCAATAAATAACCATCCAACATAAAACTATCCCAGCAGAAACTACGTAATGACTTGCTCTTACTAAACAACATTCTTTTCAATGACTATTACTGTCTGTTTTACTATAAAGTACTTAAGTAATGACTTGATTTATATTTGCTTAGATACACAAGCAATACAATTTCTTGTTGCGAGATTTGCTAGAAGCCACTCAAATACACAACTTTTTATAATTCTCATTTAGTTTACCATGCTTGGGGTATAAGTAATAATGATTTTGACAACAGCGGCAAAGCATTTCATTAACAAAGTGAGGACTTGTAGATTTTTAGTGGTTTTGAAATTTCAAATTAACGTATCGCAGAATAATCAAATCGAATTTTCGTCCTTAAAAGAACCGAACGAATTCTGTCCATAATATTAATAATATTATTTGGGTTATTTAAATCAAGTTCTCGTCAATTGCTGTATAAGTTACCGTAATAAGTTCTTATACCAGTCTTTATTTGTAAGCAAGGGTTATAAGTACTTTTTAAGTCCCTATTTGTAAGCGAGGGTGGTAAGTACTTGCCTCTAATGATATCGCCGTGTTAAAATAATGGGTTCGGATGCCAAATTGTAAGTAGTGAAGCACCGTTTTCTAGTACTTTCAACTCATTATTTTGTAATGTGTTATTTTGCTGGGTATCTTACTTAGCGCATTCTTGACGGAATTTAACATCATTAAGCAAATTTTTATTCGTGTTGTTAATACAATGAATTTTGTTTAAGGTTCAGATAAGTTATTTAGGAGTTCATGAACACAAGCAACCAGCTCAAACATACAAATAAGTGATATTGCGTTTTCCATGAGGTAATGGATTATAATTATTAATAATACGTATATATATATATAGTTAGTTCTTTAACCCTTACGACCCAACATTCAAATAGAAATGCTAAAATAAAATTTTTGATATCAGCAGGTCATGCAACCAATATATAACTTATTGGTAAAAAAAAAAATCTGGAAAACTATTATGGAAGAGCTCTATTGCTAAAGACATCACTTGCAACAGAGCTTTCGTCGTCTGGTGAATCTTCGTTGTTGCTGAAACCAGATACATCATTTGGTACCAATTCTTCAGAGCTTCCTCCAGAAAAATATTCTAAATAGCTAGTACTATCAGCTTCATCTTCCAAAACTTTTCGAATGTCTTAGGGATCCATGTTTTAGGAAAGTAAAATAGTTTCTTTAAGACTGAATATCATACTCATCGGACAACTGGTACATATGTGTACCACCATACCAAAAAAATGGTACATATGATACATATAGGTAGCATAAAACAAATATTTATTTATAAATATTTACTTGCCGCAAAAATTTAAATTCTTCTTTATTTTGAATATTTTCTGCAACTTCAAGAACAATATTATGCAAAAACCAATTATACACTTCACTATAGTTGCATTGCAGGTCACAAAAAACGGTACCGTAAATACAAACAACAACAAAAACACAACGACACATACTGGAATGTATTCAAGGGAACTAAAAGACAATATGATACTTTTCACAACCAGTTGAAGCTTTTAGAAATGTTTAATCTTTAAGTGGTACACATA
Source organism: Phyto melanocephala (assembly GCA_941918925.1). NCBI lineage: Eukaryota > Metazoa > Arthropoda > Insecta > Diptera > Rhinophoridae > Phyto > Phyto melanocephala. Next base: position 16,636,067 of record OW799235.1, read on the forward strand.
TGTAACATCCGGGTCGAAAGGGTTAAATAGAAAGCCCAGCAGAAAATTTTATTACAAAATATTGAGTTGACAGTACTTAGCCCATTATTTTCAAACAGCGATGCCATTGCAGGCAAATAACTTACCACGCTCCCAAACAAAAGTAATGAAATAAGTATTTACTTTTTTTGACCTCTTCACTATTTTATTACTTTTGCTGTGCGTCTTCTTGATTATGAACAAACACAACTAGTCAAGTTCATATTTGTATAATAAATGTTAAACGCTTCCCCAAAAATTCGGTAACTTCATCTAAACAAAAAAAAAAAAAAAACAAGAAGTAAATATGGAGGCAAAATTAAAACAAGAAGAAAATGTTTTGAAGTTTACGCTTTTTTCACTCGCATTTGTATGCGGAAAAGCAAATGGTAAGAGATTCGACTATTTCGAAGAATTGTTTTGCTAATGATACGCAAACAACAATTGCATGCCACTACTTTCAAGTGTAAATGCAGGGTTAGTGTTTATTGTTCATACTTGTCCACTTATCGGTAATTGTTAGCAATAAATACAAACAAGTTAAGTATTAAAAAAATCGAGTGTCTTTAAGCACAGCTTCTCAGTGTTTATGCAGTATTTATATCTTTATACATGGACTTGTATATCTTTTAAATATTCGAATTAAATTTGCTATACTGCTTGATGCGGTTATTCCATTTTTTGTTTGACCCGTTTCAATATTTTGACAAAGTTTATTCCCCAAATTTGTTCCTTTACAGTCTAGAGTCATATGTCGTTTTTAGACACAGAGCCTCATCTAGCTGTAACTACAGCTCGAATATGTCGATGAAGGCCAGATCTGCCCTCTGCTCTGTAGCTTTATACCTAGGACATTTCACGACAAAGGCGTAATTTCAGAGCTCTTACAATGACTACCGCCACAAGCAGCACAAAATAATCATTCCTTTTGGATACAGTAATGTTTGCTGCTTTAACTCTTTAATAAATAACGAATAATGGCATTTAATAAAATAACGAATATTTTGTTTGTTGGCTTAGGCGCAGATTTACATGGCATATATTCAACTGTGTTTAAATTTCAAACGTTCGGAAGGTGAGAAAAAAATGCACAATCTTATTTTAAGTATCTTTGGAAGTTTTTATAACTGGGTGGCATCGATTATTTTGAGAACTTCCCCATTAAAGTTCCACATTCTACTTTATTTGTACCAACCGACTAATTGTCTGAGACAAATAAATAACTTTTTCTTTTCGTACATTTTTATTTAAAGTAAATTTAAACTTGGTTGTTAGAGTTTATTAAAATGTGCTATCAGAGATATGCTATGTCCACATTGGCGAAATATTTGTCCAAGTACTTGTATAAGCGCAACCAGTACTTTTCTTGAATATTTATTTAATTTGATGAAATTTTTCTTGCATTAAATACTTTCAAAACATATCAACTTTAATTCCCAGTTAATTTAGTAACTAATTAATTTAATTATTAATTTTTGAATTGGCTTTGTAATTGATTTCCATAATTAAAATAATTAAATTTTCTAATAATGCTTTTTTTCAAGTATTTGCCTAAACTAAACATTAGGCCTTCATTGTGCTAGTTCCTCACTCCAAAAAATCACCTAAATAATCTCCAAAGTTCAGTTCACTCACCATTACAAGAATTTTGCTTTTACACTGTTAAGTCTTTAAAGTTGTAAAAGTAGAAAAGTACACTCGTATAATTTAGATAACAATCATGATAAAAAGGGTGTTAGAGGGACTTTAAATCAAGATTATGTTTAATATATTCTTTCTTCAGGCATAAAAAATATTAAAAAAAAAATGAAAAAACGGTTGCCCATTTAAATTAATCTTTTGAATCTTTTATTACAGCAATTTGTCGGAAAAAAAACAGTACACTACATGCACACTACATGCTTTTGTTTATTGAAAATTTAACGCAATTTATCAGAAAAGCAAAAAAAAAAAAAATAACAGTGTAAGCCTTCAAATATGCAACACATTAAATATTAACTATATAATACAAAATTCTTAGTCGTTTTTAACAGCTGTTACTGTAATTGACTTACACACACATGGCTCAACTGCAATGTAATCAATTGTTTAATTGCGTTGCGTGTTTTAATAGAACCGTTAATATGCACATATACATAACCATACATAAACAAAACTGTATAATTTTCCAATATGAAAATTGTCACACATTCACCATTTTAATAGCATAACTTAGGGCGTTTATATGTTAAAATAGTTTTTAATTTTATTTACAGTTTTTTATTTTTTATTTAAAATTTCTTCACAATATTTGCAATTATACAGTCGTGTCTGGATATAGTAAACAAATTTTTGCAAGGCTTGTTTATAGTATCCAGGTTGTTCTCTATATCAAGGTTAAAATTTTTGTTCAAGAACTCGTATTATTTACTAAAAAATACATACATGTAAATGCAATAGCTGATTAGAAACAATTTGTACAAAAAAGGAAATATATGTAAATACTTATTTAAGTTTAATAAAAGATTTCTTGTTGAAGTGTTTTTTAAAATTTTGTTCACTATTAGAGTTTTCACTATTTAGAGTACTCCGTACAAAAATTTTGGTGTTCACTATATCGGGTATTCACTATGTCCAGACACGACTGTATTTCAATAAAAAATTGACATATTTAAATGCAGCCAGTAATTGCTAGGACGAGCTTATATTGTTGCACCATATAAAGATAATTTATGATGGTAAAAATTATAATTAAATAAAAAAAAAGAGTCCAGGATAAAAAGTGCAAAATATTTGATGTGGGAAAAAATAAATGTATGTATGTACGATATGTATGATAAACTGAATCAAATTAAATAAATACAAATAAATACAAATAGCAATTTAAAAGGATTAAAAATTAATTGAATTTTTCCCATAAACATGTGAGAGTAAAATGCAATAATATAGATTTCAAAGCATACTTTTAGGCTTAACAATAATAATAAACAAAAGCATCCAGCCATACAATAACAGGTATTCATTCAATACCATTTTTAATGGAACATAAAACATTTTTTGTTGTTGATGCTGCTGCAGCTGATTGTAAATATATGTGTAGTTTTAGCAAAATAAATTTAAATAAAATGCATAGAAAAGAAAAATTGCATATTTGAAAAAGAAATTGTTAAAATAGTTGCCAACACATGCATACTTAATGTGTATATATGTATGTAATGTTCATTGTATATACATATGCACATATGTATGTATTTAGTTAACAAAATATTCAATCATACTAGACAATTTGGATTTAAATTTTTGTGGATTTTTTTTAACATGTTGTTGTATAAAATCTAACACCCTATACAAGGCATATTGAAAGGGTTTCAAAAAACGTGACGTAGATTAAATACAAAATTCTATTTCTTAAGCATATTTTAACCCTTATGTCTACAACCACCTACCTGGGTAAGTTTTCCACATTCTGTTTAATATATTTTCGCTATCTAATGAGGTATCGACTTGAAAATTTTAATATGTGCCTAAAATATGGGTTTTAAACTTCTAGTGAAATAATTTAAAAAAAATATTTTTTTGGAAAAAATTTACAAGAAGTTTTTTAGATTCACCCCTTAACCATACATCCGTCTTACCCGGGTAAGCAAAGAACAATTCAAAAACTTTGCTTAATCAAAGTCCAAAAAATTTACATAATTATTTGAATGTTTAATTTAAACCAATTCAAGCTTTATTTTAACATTTTTATATTAATAAGACTCTACTGTTTGGCCCAACATGCATTATATTCCACTACAAATTAAAAGCTGTCTCATAATATAATGATTTTCTGAGCGGCTCTGAATTGCGTTCACTGTGTACTTAAATTTTGAAGAAACAGTCTTTTTCGGCTTCGTTGAGGATTTAAGACTGGGAGTATTTTCCATATAGATGACAAAAGCTACAAATACAGCTACGTCAATAATATTTTAAAAAACGCTAAGGGCCATCTATTTGTTCTCCTCTTTGTCGTATATTCGCACAGACATTTGTCCATGTTGTTATCTCCACCTTTGCTTTTATTATAATCCACTGTCTTCTTTTTTTCACCTCCAACTCCGGTATTATAATGAGATGTAGATAGTAGCACAACCAATTTTTTTGATATATGAGAACATACTAATGTTGTTGCTTAATCCAACGACTAAAGATTCTACTTTTCTTCAGACATAGACGATGTTTCGTTCACTTCCATGAAAACGGTTGCAACACAAATCTTTGACTACTCGTTCACCTTGATTTTTTTTCCCTTTCTCCAGAAGGCGCCAAGCCTGTATATATCTCTCCACTGAGTGCATAAGATGTAAGAGAATCACAAACCTATCAACCCTTTATCCCATATTTCGCAGATTTTGAATGAATATACTGAGTAAATCCTGTGCCATCACGAAACGGATAAAGTTGCCCATCAACAGTTACGTTGGCTCCTGCTGTAGGTTTCTGTAGGTTTCAAATCAGCATCAGAAATATGTCAGATATGGCTGCTGCTTTATCACTTTCTTTACGGTGCTTGCGTGAACTACCATTATTAAATCTGATATAACGGCTAAGAACTAATTTAATTTGCTTTCAAATTGTCTGCTTTATAGTTCAAACAACCGAGCTAAGATAAACAATGGAAATCCGATTTTTAAAAGCATACAGAAATTCGGATGAAAATCATTCAATTTAATGAGAAAACCAAAAAAATGGTCTCATCTGAACAAATTCCCTTGCAAAGTGTACGACTTACCCGGGTATGATGGTTGTATATTTAACTAAAATTTTTTGGTTGTCGACACAAAGGTTAACAGATTTAGGGCCATTATTACAACCTGGGTTTAGTTAAAGATAGGATTTTATCAGACGGACAAATAGTCTTCTTCTTCAAAGTTTTCACATTAGTCTAAAACAAGAGGTAAATTAAAGACTAGTTCATTCTACCTGGTAGGTTAAATTAATATTGTATTAATGGTTGAGTGTTTAGTCCCCTGACAAAGTCCTACCTCATAATAGAGCTATAAAAACTGGTTTTCAAATTATTAAAACTTTGCGTTTTTTACAAGTTTTTGTTAACCCTTATTCTGTACTAAACACTTTAAGTTGATTGCATAAACACTTAAATTTTTAGTTAAAAGCACATTAAAAAATACCGAGTTATAAAGCATAATTTTAGGATCTTATTGTTAAATTTCAATACTCAGAATTTATACACTTTGGTTTAGGATGTATTTAAAATTTGTTTGATTTTATACATTTGTTCGAAATTTAGATCCTCAACCCTACACTTGGTTATAAAATCTAGTTAGTCATTAAAAATGTACTTAGAAAAACTTTATTTATTAAGTGTATTTTTGCGGACTTTTTATGAAATCAGTTACTCTCCGTTTAAAAATCGAACTACAAATTTCTTTTAATATTTGGGTTTGAATAGAAAAATATATAGTTTTTTTTGTTTTATCTTAGGCACACTTTAACTATTAAACCTTTTGAATATATCTGTTTATGTGTGATTTCATTAACATATTTTTGGGATCATTTATTAAATCTCATTTTTAATAGCATACTTTAAGGTCATGCTTACTAATTTTTCTGTTTTTTTCTTCGATATACAATATTTTCTTATTGTAATTGCAATTTGTTTTATTTTAATTTTAAAACAATTTTCTTTCAACATTTTCTTTTTATATTTTCTTATACTTGTTAACATCTGTCTAAATATTTATACAGTATGAACGATTTTTAATTAACTAAAATATTTTTTTATCCTTTACTTATATTTTCTTTTCTTTTCTATTCCTTTTTTTCTCCCTAACATGACTTGTTGCTATAGGAAGTTTATTTGTGTCTGTGTGTGTGTGTAAAATTTTTCTTATAATTTTATGTTATTTTTTTATTTTCGGTCATCAATTGAATATGCAAATTTGTTAAATGAAGAGTGAAAATTGTTATAGAAAATTGCTTAAGAAAAAATAAAACAGAATAAATAAAAAAACTGTATATTGAAAGCATATGCTTGATATTGTCCATAGCACATGTCAACAAAGTAGTCAGTAAGTAAGTGTTTATAAAGGGTGGTGATGGAATACAATTTCAAAGTGTTTGGTGATGACTTGAAACAAATAGATTTTCCACACTTCTTTATGCTGCGAATGCATAATATGTCAGAAATGTGAGGAAAGAAAGAGAAAAAGTTTGGATGTAGTATAGAAGTAGTATTTATGTATTAAACTTAAAGGAGTCTTTAATAAGGTATAGGAAAATAAGTAATAACCGATCTTCTGAAGAGGATATCGTAGGTGAAAATATGACCCATTATTAGAGTGAACGGAAAATTAAATTAATTTAAGTAATAGATGTAAACTGTGACCCTATGATTTTTACAGAAATTAAAGTAACAACTTTATAAGACAATTATTCGAAGTAGAACTTGTATGAAAACTAGCACCTATAAAAATTAAAAGAATTCGTTAAGCCTTCTTAACCTTTAACTATGGAGGTTGTGCTACATTTTACCCTCTCATTTTTTATGATTCTCTTCTCTTTCACTCCAGCTCGGTTATTTGTTTGGTATCTTCTAACATAATAACAACTGATATTCAGTTTATTTTGGCCGTTTTAGTAAAAATATGAGCGGCGAAAATTTCATGCTGGGTTAATATTTTCAACTTGTCTATGTAAGTATATGCAACTTCTCTTTAAAAATATATTACCATCACATAAGCGATAACGTAAGTAGTCAGTATGAACAAAATTAGCACACCTCCAACTATAAGTCAGATTTATGAAAACCTTTTTTTACTACATATCCCGTTAATTAAGTTAGGTTATATTGAAAACTATGGGCACTAAAAGCCCAACCCCATAACAGGTATACACGTATGCCCACATTAGCATGTTGTGCGCTCTATAGCAACGAAAACTTCCCCTTTTGAAATATAATCCTAATTTCGTCGATGTAAAAATATCGACTAGGTCAGAAACCCAGTTCCTTCAATGTAATTCTCTATCCATCTTAATTTTTAATCTCTCAGGCAATCCAAGTTCAGCATAATATCCACCTTAAAGAGTTCGCGCATAATACGCCCAAACGCAAGGCATTGAAAAAGTTTAATTACTGGTCAAAAAATATTAATTAGAATTAGGAAATTATATGGCCTTTGTCAATATTTAATAGAATTTCAGATATAACCACTACAAGCGCAGTCGTACTTTTTCAATCCTCAAGGAATTTTGAAAATATTATAAGAGATCATTTAAAAATAAATTTAGCGAGTAAATTGGTTTCACCCCTCTTACAACGCAGGCAACATAATTAAAAACTAAATTGGCTATTACGGAAAGTGATTGACAATATTCTAGGTCTAGACTCCGTGCCCCAGTTTTAATGGAATTGATCCTGCAACTTGCATTTAATATTATATATGTCCCAGCATTAAATAATTAATCCATTAAATATTAATAATTAAACTATAAAATAATAAACCATCAAAATCAGCAGAAAAAAACTGTTTAATGGTCCTTCGAAACAGATCTGGAAGTTGCATATCGATGGTCACAAGCAGAAAGGCCCTATCTCATACTTTTTACGAAATTGAATTTTTCAGTGATTTTAATATATTTAACACAAATACAACTTGTCGTAAAAATTTAACGCAATGATATCAAAAATAACAGTTTTGCATGCAATTTTATAATAGAAAAAATTCATTGTGATAATGCAATTTCTGCTATGTTTTTTCCTATTCCTGTAAAATTGCAATTATTTGAGTAACGTCCTTTCTACTTGTGAACAACGATGTGTTCATGCAGTTACAGCCAGTATAAAGCATATTTTGGTTTCTAAAATTTTTTTCTGTTCAAGACGAGTTTCTATTTGGTTACAAAGAAATCTGTGTAGAAGGCATTACAAATGCTGACAGAAAAAAAGTACAACACTTTGCTTGTGTCTTACGAAATTCACACATTAAATATCGCAATTTGTTCGCCCAACAAAGACGATAAGGTAATTTATTAATAATTTTTATCTAGTGCTGCGCAGCTGAAAGTTTTCAAAGTTACTAACCAGAGAAAGACCTATTCGTAGATTTTGTTGAAAATAAATTGTTCAACAAAGTGAGCAATGGCATAGCAAATTAAACATTTAGCATGTTTATTGTCGTCTGAATAAAATTTGAGAATATTTATTTAGTTCTGAATACGATACTAATTATTTACTATGCTTATAAGAATTAATATTGTACGGATGTCTTCAAAATGTTTTTCCCTCATTGTTCTTTCCCATTATAAAGAGGTACGTGTAGATGTTTTTATCTTTGTTACTTTCCTAGTACGTGTTATTTTTTATTGCGCTGAATTTTAAACTGTGTAAAGAAAACATAACTAAACCACTGATGGGAGTTGGATGAAAAAGAAAATACATGAAACACTTTATTGAAACGGCAAATATGTTTGGGAGCATCTATGGGAATGACCCTCAAAAAGTCATAAAAGCATCCAGACTTACCTAATATAGAATATTCTATATGTATGTTTAATAAAAAATGCTTGTATAAAGCCACACTATTTCACAGATTTCTTTATTTAAATTACACAGTGTTTCATTAAAAACATGGAAGAGATAATATACTACTTATATATACAACGTTAGGATATAGGAATTCTGGGCTTGGTTACTTTTTTTTATGTTACACTAAACATGGTACCAAGGTTTTCGAAATTATATCAGAGTAACTATTGTTAATTATTTACGTTACCATGCAAAAAATAGTTGATATCGGTATAATGCTAATTGGTGGTGCTTTAGACAATCTATAAACAAAATCCATATTTATAGATGACTTGTCAGCACAACGATAAGTGTGTTTAATAATTTAAACTAATTTATGTGAAGCTTAGTCAAAGGTTACTTACACATTCACTCGGCTATGCCAGTCTCAAGACACTTACTTACTTATTAGAAACAAAGCTATGCAAGCCGAGGATTGTTATCTATATTGTTACGTTTGTACAGTGTATACCATTTATAAACGTTGGTCTATTTCCTTTAGATAAACCGGGGATACTTTTGTATTGTAAATAACAAACCTTAAAATTTATTATGAAAGTAAGAGCACTTTATTAATTTAAAACACTCGAATTTACTTATGCAACACTTTATTAATTTTAACTTACTGTTGTATATCTTTATTATCAAGCTCAATTGGATATACTCTAATGTTATTCTGATCATATTAGCTGTGTTGTTTGACTATTTATAGAAACATAATGATAGTGTGTAACATAACACAAAGTTCAAGTACATTCTGGTAAATTGCTAGAAGGCCTTTACATATAAATTTAGACGTAATGGTAACGTTAAGTTATATACAGGAGAAATAAATGTGCCAAAAAGTATGTTGCACATGACATACCCCGGCTGTGTATTACTTAAAATGTTAGTCGAACAACCAGTCAACCAAAGCAAATGGTTAATATACATAAACGACTGTAAATTAAACCAATAAAATTAACATATAAATCAAACTGTTGAAATCTGTAATAATATGTATTAAATTCAATAATATTGTCGAAAGTGTTTATGTTTGTAAAAAATTATTTCAAGAAGTTTATGTTTTGAAGGGCCCAGGAGTATTTTTAAATAAAAGAACAATTCTAATACAAATTAAAAATTTTGGTTTATTAAAATTTTTTGCATTTTTAAGACTTAAGGTGTCATGGTGTTTTAGGGTCCATAGACTTGTCTAATAGTAATTAGACTTTTTACACTTTTTCCCCAAAATATTCACTTAATACTAGTTATAGTTAATTGGCAATTTCGTATCTTTAAGTAATGTAGAAAATATCGAGTTCAAACAATTTATGAAATAAAACTAAACTATACTTTCTCTTTTTACAATCTACAATATTCTAGAACAAGCTTTTGTAAATAAAAACTTTTCCAACTCTGTACAACCTGAAACGACTACTGGTTAATATTAATTTTCATTCTCCTTCTTCCCGCTTGACAACATATGCATGCAGTTGATTTACAATATTTTCGTTATAAAAATGAAATTAAAAATTCATTTATATTTTATATCTAATATTTATAAATAATTCACAAGTATGTATAATTCACATCAACAAACTATTGCATTGCTTTGAAACATTTTTAATTGCTAGGCAAGTGTTTTTTTTTCCAAAAATTTGATGTAAAAAGTTGTTGGAATTACATGCATATTAATTTAGAGCACAAAAAATGAAAGCAAACTATGTAGTGGAAAAAAATAAATTTTAAATTACATTTAGTATTTAGTTTTGCAGTTTATCTGTTAACTAATGAGCAATTTACAAAATATTTATTTTGTTAAAATAATAGAAATAAATTTTAATTACATGGCTGGTGAAAAGCTTTACACATTTTTAAATGGTTTTTCGTTTTATTTATTTTTTTTTTTTTTCTAAAATAGAAAATTTTTAATATATTTTTCTATAGAAAATTTTTAATAAATTTTTCTATAGAAAATTTTTAATAAATTTTTCTATAGAAAATTTTTAATAAATTTTTCTATAGAAAATTTTTAATAAATTTTTCTATAGAAAATTTTTAATAAATTTTTCTATAGAAAATTTTCAATAAATTTTTCTATAGAAAATTTTCAATAAATTTTTCTATAGAAAATTTTCAATTAAGTTTTCTATAGAAAATTTTCAATTAAGTTTTCTATAGAAAATTTTCAATTAAGTTTTCTATAGAAAATTTTCAATTAAGTTTTCTATAGAAAATTTTCAATTAATTTTTTTATAGAAAATCTTCAATTAATTTTTTTATAGAAAATCTTCAATAAATTTTTCTATAGAAAATTTTCAATAAACTTTTCTATAGAAAATTTTCAATAAATTTTTCTATAGAAAATTTTCAATAAATTTTTCTATAGAAAATTTTCAATAAATTTTTCTATAGAAAATTTTCAATAAATTTTTCTATAGAAAATTTTCAATAAATTTTTCTATAGAAAATTTTCAATAAATTTTTCTATAGAAAATTTTCAATAAATTTTTCTATAGAAAATTTTCAATAAATTCTTCTATAGAAAATTTTCAATTAAGTTTTCTATAGAAAATTTTCAATTAAGTTTTCTATAGAAAATTTTCAATTAAGTTTTCTATAGAAAATTTTCAATTAATGTTTATATAGAAAATTTTCAATTAAGTTTTCTATAGAAAATTTTCAATTAATGTTTATATAGAAAATTTTCAATTAATTTTTTTATAGAAAATCTTCAATAAATTTTTCTATAGAAAATTTTCAATAAACTTTTCTATAGAAAATTTTCAATAAATTTTTCTATAGAAAATTTTCAATAAATTTTTCTATAGAAAATTTTCAATAAATTTTTCTATAGAAAATTTTCAATAAATTTTTCTATAGAAAATTTTCAATAAATTTTTCTATAGAAAATTTCCAATAAATTTTTCTATAGAAAATTTCTAATAAATTTTTCTAGAGAAAATTTCCAATAAATTTTTCTATAGAAAATTTTCAATAAATTTTTCTATAGAAAATTTTCAATAAATTTTTCTATAGAAAATTTTCAATAAATTTTTCTATAGAAAATTTTCAAAAAATAAGAAAAACTTTAAGGAACCCTGATATATAGTCGCTTTTTTGAATATATTAAGTTTATAATAACAAAACAGACATGGGAAATGCTTTCATGGAATGTTACATTCAACAAATATTACAAGCACACGCACATAAAAACAAAGTATATGACTTTTGAAAGAAGTACATACCAATACCAAAAGCTAAAGCAAGAAAAAAACTTACAAAAGCTGTAGAAAAACACTGAACAGAGAAAAAGAAAAATACAAACTCCAAATATTTATTTCCACAACATGATTTTTGCAATAAGAAAGAAAAAATTAAACAAAAACTCTCCACATTTTTTTAAGAATAAAAATCAAATTCTTACGGTTGGTTGCATGTGAATATTAAGTAAGAAAAAAAAAAACAAAAAAAGCAACAAATATATTAGAGAAATATGTATGTATGTATAAAAAAAGAAGTGTGAAAAAAGACAAGAGGAAAAGAAGAACTAAAACAAGTATCTAAAGTAAATGTATGATAAAGACCATATGTTATTGCTAGTTTATGAAAATAAGATTATGAACCAAAAATGGCAAATATGATAACAAAACAAGAAAAAACTTTGTTTCAAGTTAGTGATAGAACCAAAAAAAGACATACATACATACTCGCAGAATGCCATATAAATAACGACTTTAAAGTTTTTAATTTATGAAGAAAATTTTTAAGAAAACTTTTTGTTATCAAAATGAAATTTACATTTTTAAATATGAATTTAATAGGATGCAAAGTAACACTGTGCTACTTAAAAGAAAAAATCATTACAGTAACTATAAAAATGAATGCCGTTATAAATATAATATAACTTTATATAAAGATGTTGCCAGACTGTGGCGGCCATGTTATTTTTACAGCGTTGTAATAACCTTTCAATAGAGTGTAAGGGCATATATAGCATTGTTTTCCGGTGTAAAGTTTCTACAGTACTCATTTCCGACCTAACAAGGTAAATATTTTCTGAATAGGGGAGTCGAGTGAGCGTTTTCCATCTGTTCGCGTGTATGTTGAAATCAGTTTCTTTAAGTCCCCCGGCATCATAAAGACCTGTGAGTAGTAGGCAAATATCAAAAGTACTCGTAAGCAGATTGGTATTCAAAATCAGCAGAATTGTCAGATAACTTTCTGAGATATGAATAAACACAACTGCCTCTGTTTAATTTCTAGACATACTTGATAGATATGGTACTTGTGTAGATATGGTATGCCTCTAGATAATCGTGTGAAAGTTCTTGAAAAAATCGGTCACTAATCGGCAAAGTTATAGGCCAAAATTATTGGTCTATATATTTTTAAAAATAGGCCCGTAAATTTTTATAATTTTTTACTAGATAAAGATACCAAACTGGAAGCTGTGTTCTCGAAGATTATTTTTGTGAAAAATAAGCAAATCAGTTTGAAACTAACTGAGATATAAGCACTGAAATGCAACTGATTCGGTGTTTTTCCTAAAATTTACAAAATAAGTTCGATTTTTTTTCAGTCTCTATACCACCGACAGAGCCAGTTATTGTATCAAATGCAAGGGCTTGACTGGTAAAATACAGTTAACTATAAAAAAGATAAAAAGCCAATATGGCGTCTTAGATTAAATACCGAATATATGAGTCATATAGTTTTACGGCTTTTTCCCCTTTAACCCTCACAATATTGTTAACATATGAAAGGGCTTTACCAGTAGAATACAATAAACTAATAAAAAAGTGTAGAATACAAGATGGAATCTAAAACAAAATGGTTGAACTTTTTTAACCCCTTCAAAACGAGCTTCATATAAGAGGGATTGACTAGAAGAATACCGTTCACTATGTAAAATTTCAAAATCAAAGATGACGGTGAAATAATAAAGAAAATGTCGTATAAAATGAAATCTCTAATATAGGGTAGGCTACGATGAGGTCATTACGCCTTTTTTCATGGTGGTATCATTATAAGATTCGACACCAAATCACCTCTAAAAATGATTGACAGCCCTAAAGCTAATAAATATGTTTATGCCAGTGAGTGCTGGAATTCAATAGTGAATTAGTACTTTTTTAAATGTTGCGGCTTGAGTTTTTCTATTTTATGTGCCAAGGCTTCAATAGCCTCTCTACTGGTAGCGTACTATTAATCCTTAATGGCTCGCCACATAAAGTAGTATAAGGGCTTCAAATTCGGAAACAAGTAAAATAAGAAAAAAAATATAAAGTAAAATGAGCCACCCTTTTACGAAACTATCTATATATAAAAGTGAAACTCTGTGTGTGTGTGTGTGTTAGCTATAGACTCCGAAACTGTAAAACCGATCGGGCTCAAACTTTGGCAAGTTGTTGAACACATACCAGAGAGTGTTTGTGGGTGGAAAAAAGTGGGCGGGGCCACGCTCATAAAAATTAGTTATCAGTTTTGGCTTTTTGCACTTGACCGATTTTTCTGAAATTTTGCACACATATCGAGCTGTCATGACTAAATAATTTTGTGATAAGAAAAGTGGGCGGAGTCACGTTCCTAAAAAAATTTTAATTTTGAGGTACTTTCACTGGACCGATTTTTCTGAAACTAAGCTGTCATAACCATATAATTTCGTGATTAGAAAAGTGGGCAGGGCCACGCCCATATAAAATAGGTAAAATAGGTAGGTGGACCGATTATTCTGAAACTTTGCACACATATTGAGCTGTTTTGACTTTACAATTTTGTGATTAGAAAAGTGGGCAGGGCCACGCCCATAAAAACAATTATAATTTTGAGGTACTTGCACTGGTCCAATTCTTCTAAAACTTTGCACACGTATTGAGCTGTTATGACTTTACAATTTCGTGATTAGAAAAGTGGGCAATGCCACGCCCATAAAAAAAATTATAATATTTAGGTTTTAGCACTTGATATTCAATTAAAATTCAGAATGCATTTCAATTCATTAAGGGTTGTAGCAACGCGCGCCGGGTTTGGCTAGTTCTCTATAAAAATCTTTCAAAAATTATATTTCTAAACCTTTGTTATACCATAAGTACATAAAACTTAGTACACTTCGTTTAAGGCTTATCATAATAAAAACCCTTAGAAGTTGCCATTTTTAAAATTAAACCTTTAAAATTACTCCTCCTACCTAAAGGAATCATTTTTATCTACTGCTTTAAACTGTTTTTGTTTTAATTTGAATAAAAACCACAAAATTTTGTTTTAGTCCAACAATTTAATATCTGGATAAAAAAAGTAAAATCTACAAAATACCCAGCAAATAAGATTTAATACTTATGTATCTTCCTTACACTAATCTATTATTTATAAAAATGTTTTCTATCCTACAATCATGACAAAAATCTTTTATATCTCTCATCTACCATTCCCCTTGCGAAAGTAAACACACCGGAACTGGAAGTGTGTGTGTGTGTGTGTGTGTAAAGAAAACAACATATAAATGAATGTTAGTTAAGCTTATGCTAGAGAGTATGAAAAAAAGTTTTTCTTTTTATTTTATAAATGATTATTTTGCATGACAACTATCTGTCTCAGATCTTTAGTGTTTTTCCACTATTACGTTTTAAGATCTACTCACTAATTGTTTATGGTAGAATTTGATGTAACAAAAATAACACATATAAACACACATAAACATAACTTTATGCAGACATACAACATAAAGTAAAAGATAAATTAATTGTAACTATTATCACACAGTGTGGGAATAAAAATTAAGGGTGCTAGGATAATGTAGATTCAAAGGAAGGAGCATTTTAGGTTTTAACTATTAGAAACACTTCTTGCTAAAAAAAGGGATTGAGGTTTTATTTTTTTTATTTTAAAGAATATTAGAAACTGCTTTTAATATAATTTCATTTACTGTGCCTTTGGGCCACTTGGTTGTACATATAGTTACCCAATTCACAACTAATAGCAGAAGTTTTATGTCGTCAAGTTCTACCATAGTAGCGGAAGTCTTCATGATAATTTTTCAACGAAAATTTGGCACAACGACGTAACTGCTCATTTGACAACCATTCATATTTATAAATTTTTCTAGGTGTTGTTCTACGACAAAATCTCCTACAATAGCTCGAGAAAGGGTCAAATAATTTTACCTTTTTATCTAAATTATCGTATTTAATAATTTAGAGATGGAAAAGTTAATATTATAGTCGGATTTTTGTTTTAATACACTGAATACGACTCATATCATATGCGGTGAATTGGGCAAATGTCTTAACCACAAAATTTCGTTAGTGTATTGGTTGCTTTTGTTGCCATTAATAAGTTGTTAGGTATAATAAGAAATTTCCCGTAGCAGAGTTTTACTAATATTTACTAATGTTTTACACAATCGCAGATTAAAACTGTTAATGTAGAACACAGAGATAGCTAAATTGCAGTACAGATAATTCAGAAAGGGAAAGAAATTATATTTTAAATATATGCTTTAGTAAAAAACATCCTAAAATATTCTTTAAAAAATTAATTTTGTTAAAAAGCTTTAATTTTTAAATAACATATTGCAAGAAGTCAAAAAATTAATAAATCATGCAGCGTGGCCTGATTAAGTAGATACATGACTGTTATGTACTATAATTTACCTGGTAGACTCTCTAGTTTGATACCCAAATTCGGATAGATTAAAAAAAATAAAATTCTACATTTTGTTATGGTAGGCAAATTTGATTTAAAATTTGCTTGAAATGAATAGTATTCTGCTAAGCAATCTCTTTCATTTTATACCCCTATTAATGGGCTCATTAATTCGCATCTTTGTTTTAAACGCCAACTTGATGATTTCATAAAATTGCAATTTTTTCAATGTGTAATTTATTCTGCAAGCCAAGCCTTTTATTTCATAGCCATATTAAGAGGTTGAAAAAGATATGAAATCCATGTTATTTTTTTGGACGCCATCTTAGATATCACATTTTTTCTAAAGTGCTCCTAATTTTACTTGTCAAATCGTTGCATTAAATACCAAAATTTATTTTCAGTTTCCTTGAGGATGAAAGAAATATATTTTTATTTGAAAATTTGGATAAAACACCCAGGAAGATGTATTGTGCAGCTTATATCTCATTTAGTTTCAAGCCGACTAGACAGACTTTTTTTGGTGGACCCAAAATGTGATCACTATCCTAATCAACAACTAATAATGAACAGCTTGATAATAATTTTTTTTAAAAAATTATTTTTATTTTATTTTAAAAGTTTTTAAAATTAATTTTGCCTATAACTTTGCCGGTTAGTAACATATTTGCCTCTAAGAATAATCAGAGAGGTCTATTATAAGAAGAAGGGTGTATCTACAATAAAACAAACAAGCGTTGAAGGGCTTTGGGAGGCTGTGCAGAAAATTTGGAGTTTCATCTAAGTTGAAGGATGGCAGCATTTAGTGGATTCCATGGGAGGGCGTTAGGCCGAGGTAATAGCAAACAAAGGGCACGCCACAAAGCTTGCCTTATCAATTGTAAATAAATAGTACTTATTAAAAAAAAAGAAAAGTATTGAAATCATACAATTAATTTATCTACAATATATCTGAGTGAAATTTTTGATTTATTTAAAAAAACACTAATTTTTGTTAAAAATTAACTAAAGTGCTATTATTTTGACTGGGTAGTTTTTTAAGTTTCTTATTTATATTAATTAGCATTATAAACCAAATAATTTTCTTATGATAGTAAACCATTAACATCAAAGAATTTATTATTTTGTTTTGAGTTGAATCGGCCCAACAGTTCAACAGATGTAAACGGAGTCAGTAATAATTTTTGCGTGGTGCTATTATTTTGACCGCAGCTGTATATGAATATGAAGATAATCTCTCTAGTTTATCTAATAGCTGAAAAGCTTTTATGTTTGATTTTTAATGTTGAAACAAAATAGAGGCAGTCGTGTTTCTTTGTTTATAACTCAGCAGATTATGAAACAAGTTAAGCATTATTGATTTTTTTTCGAGTACTTTTTGAAAATTTGATACCACATAGCACACAGGCAGAAATTATATAATTTATGTATATAGTTAATGCGGTCGTTAGTGAATATTGAAGTAAGATCAAGCTACCACGGGTGAAGGATATGAAAGTTATCAAAGAGCTTTTAACAACCATCCTGCCGAATAATTTTACTTCATTTAGTATACTGAGCAAAAATATGATTAAGTACTTTAAAATGTCAAGTATAAGAGAACATTTAGCTTTCACAAAACAATTAAGAACTATTTTGTAAAATATAAAATATAAATCTTTATTATAAAGTACACAATTCAGAACTAACAATTCGGTCTAATTCATAAAAATTTAAAGAGCTTTATCAAATAAGAAAAATTATTTCAATAGAAAATAAATTGTAAAAACCCCTTATAAAACTTTAATATTTTTCATAAATAAGGCAGTATTTGTTTTAAAAGTTTAAGATTTACTGCTACAAATGTATGTCGAACTATTTATACACTAATACCCACACAACTTAGTTCGTACTTAGGAATGTACAAAAGAGTTTTGTGACAATGATTTAATGTCTAATGTTATAAAATGAAGATGCTTTTTGTTATTAGTAACGCCTACACTTCGAAAAATTACACCCACAATAAAAAATATATAAAAATTTAATTTAAACTTTATACTTCGCCACGCCTACTTAAAAAAAAAATATGTTCTCAAAAAAAATATTTTCACTTTTGCTTTGAAGTTTTATTAAATTGTTTCTCTCCGTGTACATCCCTTTTATAAAAACCACCAAAATTCTACTGTTGGAAAAACTCTCTAAAAAAACATAAATGTTTGCGTTAGTTTTACATAATGACAATGTTTACTAATGATGATGATAATGATAATTGTAGTGTGGTTTTATCTACTATTTTAAATGTTAATAACAATGTTGTTGCTGCTGTCGTTGATGAGGATTTTGAGGTTAATGAACATTTTGTAAAATTATAAAAACAAAATTGTGTACAACATTACATTGATTGAGGTTTTTGTAAAAAAAATATCTAAATTTTATTTTTTAGATGTCAGTGGGTTAAATTTTTTTTTTACTTCTTTTGCTGGGTTGACAAATATTTTGTGGATTTGTCGGTTTAACACCAAAAATGTTTCTCACACACTATCAATTTTAAAATTTTGTATTTTTTTATTTATAGGGTTACAAGTGGAAATTTATATAGGTTTTCTAATACTTATATTTCTAAATAAAGATTATAAAATAAGACACAACAATATTTTTATAAAAAAGATATTTTTATTCAAAAAATGCAAATTATCTTCCTACAGACAGTAATAAGGCAATTTCCTGCAAATATGGTCAATAAAACATATTAATTTTAAAAGATGCAGCATAAAACTAACTGCTTCCGAGGGCGTGGCACTTAAGTACATGTGTTGGCAAGTCGCATCTATAAGAGTCGTGATTTCTGCCTGTAATACTTTAACACTTGACTCAAAATCTCTGATAGAAGTAAAAAGTTTAAAGGACAGTAAACAATGAGCACGATAATGAGTATAATACAAAGCATCGTACATGTTTTTATGTACAACCAGACCTAAATAAGCGTAACGTTATCTAGCGCCTAGCTTTTATGCTGGAATGAAATAAATGAATAAGAGGATCAACGTTGGGCCACCAAAAATAATTTTTAGTGATTATATTTAATACAATCTACTTAATTTAAACAAAACAAAAAACTTAACAAAGCAAACTTTTATCTTCAAATAGCTAAAATGACCTTACTTTTCAGTAACTTTAAAATCAAGAAACAATAACAGTTTTTTACAGCCAACTTCACTACCTAATATAGGATTTTCCAGCAGTTTAAAACTTGATTTCGATTTGTCTGTTAGAGGCTTTAAGAACACTCTATCGTATTCTATAATTCTGGCCAATAGCGGTAAGTTTCGAAAATGCTTAAGACTTTGTAACGTAACCAAATACAAAATCCTTTAGTAAAGCAGAATTGACTTTTTAGCCACTATTCCCAAAAATTTCAGAATTTTATAATCTGTTGGAGTCAAGCGTTGGAGTTTTATATGTGTTTTGTTTTTGTTACAATAACAAAATACAAGCAAAATTGCAACGCTTGACGCTCAACGCTCTTGTTTAGGTATGGGCCTTATGCAGCAGAAATGTTAATGTAACGTTTGGTGGTAGTTCTAGGATATACTAGAGTCGTTGTTGTAAAAATATGCGGAATATTTTAGATCATAACCAAGTAGAGGCTAGTAGTACAACAGAGTTCGTTGTGTGTATTTCAAAGTTTTATAACAATAAGTGCTAAAGTTAAAAAAATACTAAATAAATTTAATTTGCCATGTCAAAGATAAATAAAGTGCTGTATACTTTTACATCGTAAATTTAAGGTGTCAATAAAACGAACAACAGCATAAAGTTAAAAAATAATAATTAAAAAATTTGCATTAACAGTTATAAAGGCACACAACATAACAATGCAAAATCTAAAAGGCGTACTACGTTTGCTTATTGAAAATACTTAGTTCACAAAAGAATTTCAGAATGATTTTTAAAAAATATACTAAACAGGTAATTGCTGCTAATTTTTTTAATAATCCCCTTGAAATAAAAACTTCCAGGAAAAAAATACAACAGAACTTTTTAAGGCGATAGAGAAATTCTTTTGCAAAAGCTGTAACGTAGTCCTTAAAAATAAAAAACAACTCGCTTAAGATTTTACCAAAATACGTTTGGAAGGAAGGAACAGCATTATTTTTAGCAAGGAACCAATGTACTTTTTTGAAATTTTTTTTAATAATTAATTAATTTTTGGAAAAAATATCAAAATATAAACTCAAACATGTTTTTTAAAAAATAAAAAAAAGTACTTTTTAAGCAGAAACATTACTAAAATAGAATTCTTTTTGAAAAAGTACAAAAACGCCAAATTTTTTTTGAGCTAAAAAATAAAATACTTTTCAAAGGTTAAAAGGTACCAAAGTACTATTTTAAAAAATTGCAAAGTTGATTTTTTACCATACAGCTTGTTTTAAAAGTACTTTTTTTATCATTTACAATAATATTTTTTTTTTTAAAAGAGAAAAGAACTTTATGGAAAAATGTACCAAGATTCTTTTAGGAGGCAAACAATATTTTAACAGAGAACCAAAGTACTATTTCAAAAAAAAATTTTGTTAAAAAGCTTTTATTTTTCAAAAACATATTGCAGGAATTCACAAAAACAAAAAGAAAAAAAATTAATAAATCATGGCATGCAGCGTGGCCTGATTAAGTAGATACATGACTGTTATGTACTATAATTTACCTATTAAACTCTCTAGTTTAATATCCAAATTCGGATATATTAAAAAAATAAAATTCGACACTTTGTTACGGTGGACAGATTAGATTTGAAATTTGCTTGAAATGAATAGCATTCTGCTAAGCAATCCCTTTTATTTTATACTCCTATTAATGGGCTCGAAATAATATTTAATCCGCAACTTTGTTTTAAATGCCAATTTGAATTTGAAACAATTTATAATCCGCCATTTGATTTCAGATGCTATTATAAACTTGCAATTTTTTCAATGTGAAATTTATTCTGCAAACCAAGCCCTTTCATACCTATATTAAGGGGTTGAAAGAGATATGAAATCCGTAAATTTTTTTTATGCCACCTTAGATTTTAAATTTGTATAAAGTGCTCTGAATTATATCATCAAGCGTTGCATTAAATACCAAAATTAAACTTTCAGTTGCCTTGAGGATAAAAAAATGTATGTTTGCTTGTAAATCCTTCAAGATGGGATGTGCTCCTTATATCTCATTCAGTTTTAAGCCAGCTCTACAGCTTTTTTTTGGTGGACCTAAAATGTGATCACTATCCTAATCAAAAACTAATAATGAGCAGCTTGATAATAATTATTTAAGAAAAATGATTTGTATTTTATTTTAAAAGTTTTTAAAATTATTTTTGCCTATAACTTTTCCGGTTAGTAACATATTTGCCTCTAATAATAACCAAAGAGACCTATTATAAGAAGAAGGGTGTATCTACAATACAACCAACAAGCGTTGAAGGGCTTTGGGAGGCTGTGCAGAAAAGACAAAAGTACTTTATGGAAAAATGTACCAAGATTCTTTTAGGAGGCAAACAATATTTTAACAGGGAACCAAAGTACCATTTCAAAAAGTATTAAAATAATTATGGGAATAAGTAACAAATATTTTTACAAAATAAGTACCAATGTATAGTAAAGTTTTTAGAAAAGTACCAACGTACTTTCCAAAAATAACAACGTGCTTAGACAAAGTCTTTAAATGCTTAGTGGAACAAGTGCAATTTACGTTTAACGTTTAAAAGTACTATACAACAACTTTAAAAGATTTAATTTAACAATTAAAGGTTTTTCTTAAATTCATAAATAATTCCACAACCGATTTTAATAATTAAGGGTTTTGATAAAATCAATAGTTCCAAACCCCACTCAAAGAAGACACCAATCAGCTTTGAATCACCTTGGGAGCAAAATAAGCTTTAAGTGCATTGCCCCTCCATGGAGATTTAATAGCCAAAGTACAATTTTAAATATATTTCAACATGCACAACACGTCAACTGGGCTAAGTGTATACCTGTCATGGGTTTGGGCTTTTAGTGCCCCTCCTTTTCAACCTAACCTAAATATATTTCAACAAAATTTGTTAAACAAAATCAAAACTGATTTCAGAGGAGACATAACCACACCAACGGAAAAAAAATAAACCCTAAAAAAATTAATTTTGGAAGCACGATAAAATTCATTACATACAAATATGTATTTTTTTTCCTAAAATTATGCTGATCTTCTACAGGTTTCTTAGTTGGCCCACTCACAGCTATCTTGTATATGATATGATGACAAAAAATATATTAAAATTCATATCTAATGGCGATATGCATACATATCTATAAAGTTACAGCCTAAATTGAGTAGACAGATGTCTTCGAGGCAATCTGGTGAATAATGGAATATGTTTAGGCTTAACCGACTAAAACTTTTATAAAGTCATACCTAAATTAAAGCATAAAGCTTAATGCTATAAATACAATCAAGTCCACCGACCATCGACTACAAGATGTCAAAAATAGAATACATGCGTGCTTATGAGAATAATTCTTTTAGCCGCTACACGACTACCGTCTGACTGGCTACAAAAAACAGATTAGTGCTGCCAATACAATAAATGCATGAAATGGTGGCTTTAAAAATGCAATACATTAAATATCGCTATTAACAAGTAACAGTGCTATATTCGGCCGTGCCGAATCTTATATACCCTTCACAACGTGTAGTCATGCAATAACAATTGTTTGTATCACCATTCATCTCATATAAAATACGTACATACATATGTATATACTGGTTAGACTCATTCCGTGTGAAATTTCTACAATTTTCATTTCCGACCCCATAAAGTATATATTGTTACAGATTTATTTTTAAGTAGCTTAATTTACATTATAATTTATTTTAGTTGTAGTAGTTTAAGTTACTGTAGTTTTATTTGTATTAGTTTATTTTGCTGGTTGTTCGAAAATGTTGTTTGTTATTTTGTGTAGCATACTTTTAGGCACTTCTATTATTCGTGCATATTACTTAACGTCTTAATTTAAATTTAACGGTTTTCGAATGTACTAGAATGTACATACGAGAACTTTGTCGAATGTTACCGAACACCACTATGTTACTATAAATAGCCGAACAACACAGCTAACGTGATCAGTATTACAATAGAGCTTGTAAAGTGCGTATCAAAGTGAGTTTGATATTAAAAGTGTATAACTATAAGTGTAATAAGTAAAGTGATATAAGAACAATATTTGAGTGTATTTAAATAAAGTGCTCTTAATTTTATAACGAATTTAAAGTGTTTCTAATTGCAATAAAAGAACTCAAGAGGTTTATTTAAAGGAAATAATCCAACGTTTATAAAAGGTATAAACGTAACAACTGGTGTCAGAAGTGAAATTGCATTTAAAAATAAAAATCAGACATGAAATTTGAGGAACTTAAAGTTGAACAACTCAAGAAAGAATTGAGTAAGCTGGCATTGCCGACAACAGGTAATAAAGTAGAATTGCAGAAGAGGCTTCTAGATGAATTTAAGCGGCGTAATATGGACATTGTTGGTTACGAGTTTGAAGAAAAAGAAGAAATGGAAGTTTCCACTCGAGCAACCACAAAAAACATGGATTTAAGTACGATGCTTGCTGCTATGATGGAAAAGATGGAAATTAAATTTCAGGAAGTTCAAGAAAATTCTAGAGCTAATAACGAAAAATTATTAGCTGAAGTTAAAGTTGAAGTTCAGGAAACTTCTAGAGCTAATAATGAAAAATTATTAGGTGAAGTTAAAGAAGAAGTTCAAGAAACTTCTAGAGCTAATAATGAAAAATTATTAGCAAAAGTTCAAGAATATTCTAGAGCTAATAATGAAAAATTATTAGCTGAAGTTAAAAAAAAAGTGCAAGAAATAGCTAGAGCTACAAACGAGAAACTTCAAGAAATTTCTGAAGCTGTAAATAACCGAGTAGAGGGCATTGAAAAGCAAGTTAATAAAATTGATAAAAAAATATCTGACCTTGAAGATTGCATAGTTACTCAAGCAAGTGACTTCAATAGCAAATTACAACTACAAGTCAAAGATGTTGACGAAAAATTGAAGTCACAAGTTAAAAATTTTGACGAAAAATTTAAAAATTTGGAAATAAAAATGAATGATCTTCAATGTCATGAGGGACCAGTGCGGATAATTCCAGAAACATCGAGTAGAATAAAGGCCCCAACTTTTGACGGTAGTGCACCATTTAATGTTTATAAATTTCAATTTGAGACAGTTGCCAATAGAAATATGTGGAGCAATGAAGAAAAGGCTATAGAGTTGATTTTGTCGTTAAAAGGCAACGCAGCGCAAGTCTTGGAAAGCATACCTATTGGCTGCAGAGAAAACTATGATGACATAATGGTTGCACT
Organism: Phyto melanocephala; assembly: GCA_941918925.1. Lineage (NCBI taxonomy): Eukaryota > Metazoa > Arthropoda > Insecta > Diptera > Rhinophoridae > Phyto > Phyto melanocephala. The sequence continues at coordinate 16,660,632 of OW799235.1, forward strand.
ACAACGTAAGTATGGCGGCGAGCACAAACGAGATATATACCGAATGGAACTACGAGGCAGAACACAGAAAGCTAACGAGTCATTACAAGATTTCGCAACGGAGATCGAGCGTCTGGTGCAGCTGACATATCCAGGTGAAAATCACCCATTTTTGGATCAGTTTAAAATTGAAACGTTTGTAAATGGAATACGTGATCCAGAAATAAAGCACGCGGTGTTTGGCACACACAAATCAACGTTTGCAGAAACCGTATCATACGCTCTGACACAGGAGACCGCAAAATTACTCTCTAAGCCGCAGATATATAAGGTGCGAAATCTCGAAATTTCTGAAAAAATGGAAAGAGATGAAATAAGTGATTTAAAGGCTCGTATATAGGCGTTAGAGGAGAAGCTAGGCAAAGTAAAAGCCAAATGCTATAACTGCGGTAAGGATGGACATTATCAGCGAAATTGTAGAGCACCAAGAAAGCGGGCTAGATTTGTATCGCCACCTGAATACAGCAAGCTGGAAAACACGCAGTTACCGTTAAAACAAGTTAACACTTATAGGCATGAGCATGACCCTATTACAGAGGGCCCCACAATCTCCATATCAGTTATGCAGCAGGAAAATAGCAACCTTACTGCTTGTGGGTATATCAATGGTCGGAGGCATGTTCTTACAATAGATACAGGAGCATCACAATCAATTATCAGACCTGATATAGTCAAGGAGGAAATCGAACCACTATATGGTGTAAGTCTACGAACAGCTACTGGAGAGTTTGCTAATGTTTATGGAAAAATAAAGGTTAAATTAACTATTGAAAATATAAGTGTTAATCATGTATTTATTGTTGCTGACATTGTGGATGAAGTAATCGTGGGCGCTGATTTTATGATAAGTCATAACATTAATCTGCACATGGGACGAAAAGTTATGATTTGGCGCAACATTGAGATTCCGTTGGATTACTGGATTAAACGACTTCAGGGAAATAAATCCAGTATTGAGCACAAAGAGGGCGTAAAACATGGCAATGCGGATGCACGTTCCCGAAAATTCTGCAGCTTGAATAGCAAATATTGTGCAAGACCCGAAGAAAAAGAGTGCGTAATAGATGTTCGACTAACGCATATAGACACAAGCGGTGAATGGTCAGTGGCGCAAAGAAAAGATCCTATATTGGCAAAGATTATATCAGCAAAGGAAAAAGACAAAAGGCCCACTCGAAACCAAATATCAGCGGAAAGTCCACTGATGAAGTCCTATTGGGCGCTGTGGAATAGCCTGAAGGTGGTTAATGGATGTTTATACCGAATATGGGAAAGTGCTAATGGAAAATCGGTTATAAATCTGATTGTGGTGCCATCCTCTAAAGTCAAAGAGGTATTGAAGGAGTTTCATAATGGTTCAAGCGGTGGTCATCTTAGTGTAACAAAGACCATAGAAAAGTTAAAGCAACGGTTCTATTGGGTTGGCTGTCAACAATCGGTAGCTGGTTAGATAGAAAATTGCGCCCAATGCATCGCAGTGAAAAGCCAAGCAAGAAAAAGTCGTGAGCCATTGCAGAAGTATAACTTAGGCGGGACCTTTGAGCAAACAAACATGTCCAGCAACAAGATGAAAGCCAGATACGACCGTGCAGCAGAATCTGAAGGCTTTAATGAGGGTCAGCGAGTTCTATTATATAACCCACAACGCAATAAAGGACTGCAAAATCATTGGGATGGACCGTATAAGGTGATAAAGAGAATAAATGATGTGGTGTATAGAATCCAGAAATACAAGAGCCCAAGATCAAAGATGAAAGTGGTTCATCTCGAGCGCCTCGCTAAATACGGAAAAAGTGAATTTATGCCTATTCGGGACGAACAGGCTTAAGCGGGCGGTAGTGTTACAGATTTATTTTTAAGTAGCTTAATTTACATTATAATTTATTTTAGTTGTAGTAGTTTAAGTTACTATAGTTTTATTTGTATTAGTTTATTTTGCTGGTTGTTCGAAAATGTTGTTTGTTATTTTGTGTAGCATACTTTTAGACACTTCTATTATTCGTGCATATTACTTAACGTCTTAATTTAAATTTAACGGTTTTCGAATGTACTAGAATGTACATACGAGAACTTTGTCGAATGTTACCGAACACCACTATGTTACTATAAATAGCCGAACAACACAGCTAACGTGATCAGTATTACAATAGAGCTTGTAAAGTGCGTATCAAAGTGAGTTTGATAATAAAAGTGTATAACTATAAGTGTAATAAGTAAAGTGATATAAGAACAATATTTGAGTGTATTTAAATAAAGTGCTCTTAATTTTATAACGAATTTAAAGTGTTTCTAATTGCAATAAAAGAACTCAAGAGGTTTATTTAAAGGAAATAATCCAACGTTTATAAAAGGTATAAACGTAACAATATTTTCTGAAAGCTTATGAATAGGGGAGTCGATTAAGCTCTCTCAGTCTGTCCGTCTGTCCGTGTGTATGTTGAAATCAACTTTTTGAAGCCCCCCGACATAGGTTGGACCCGGGTAAGGTATTAAAATATCAGAAATATTCGGGAGTAGATCGGTATTGAAAATCAGAAACATCGGTGCATAAACAACTGAGATATGAGCAAAAACCCACGACCACCTCGATTTTTTTTCACAAAAACAACATTACAACAACAACATAAATACATACAAACGTGTATACTGGTTAGAGAAAACGTGGCATCGAATCCCAGCTGAGCCAAAAAATTTTTTTTATTATTTTTTTTTTAAATTTTTTTTTAAATTTTTTTTTTCGTTTTTTTAACATACATACGTTAATTTATAATTTTACAATGGAATGTTTTTATATATGTATGTTTTTAAATGTATGTACGTATTTCATATGGGATGAATGGTGACACAAACTACTGTTATTGCATGCCTACACGTTGTGAAGGGTATACAAGATTCGGCACGGCCGAATATAGCGCTCTTACTTGTTTTATTTAAGATATTAATTATATTTTATTATTTTTTTTTTATATTTTTTTTAAATTTTTTTAAAAAATTTTTTTACAAAAATTTTTAAAAATTTTTTTAAAATTTTTTTTTTAATTTTTTTTTGTAATTTTTTTTATTATTTTTTTTTATTTTTAATATATTTTTTTTTGTAATTTTTTTTTTTGACATGTTTTTTGCATGTATGTATATAAGTATGTTGTTGTTGTAATTGTGTAAAAAAACGAGGTGGTCGTGGTTTTTTGCTCATATGTCAGAAAGTTATGGGGCGATTGTGCTGAATTTCAATAGCGATTCATTCCTGGATATTTCCAAGAGATTGATACCATATACAGATCTGAGGAACATATAGTTGCTTCTAAAAGTTGATTTCAACCAACACACGGACAGACGGTCAGGGCTTAATCGACTCCTATACTCATAAGCTTTCAGAAAATATATACTTTATGGGGTCGGAAATGAAAATTGTAGAAATTACAAACGGAATGACAAAGCTATATATACCCTTGTGCACCACAGGTGAAGGGTATAAAAACGCGAAAATCTATTATAGTGGCACCATTGAAAAATAATAATCATCTGTTCATTATGTGTTTATTTTTTGTAGTTAGAGGTCGGTAGTCGTTAAAAGAATTAAGTAGCTGGCGACTTGGCTATTTTTGTAGCCAGCTACTTTTGTAGTCGGTAGTCGATGGTCAGTAGCCTTTGATTGTGTTTATAGCTTATGGCTATAAGACTTTTGCATGTATTTAAAAATTTAACAAAATCCAAACGCATGCCAAACTCCAGCATTTGACGCTCAAAGCTCTTATCTTGATATTAATTAATAATGAAATTTATTTACTTATTTAAAATTATGTATGTAGTTGTCTCTATGGAAATATCTACTCTATTTGTACATCATTAAAGTATTTAAAATATCAAAACTATATATCTTCCATGGCAATCTCAATTAAGATTTTGACATAATTCTCTTGCCTGCCAATTAAAAAGTTATTGAAACTTTCTAATGAAATTACTTTTTCCCCTGCTACATTCCTACTTCCCTCTCAATAATTTACTGCCACAATTTGCTTCTATTTACCTTATTATTTCAACTTTAATTATTAAACTGATGAGATTTATTTCGATTTGCTTTAGCCACATTATTTTCAAAACAACATTTGAACAAATATATTCTCGAAATAATTAATATATCGTGTGTTTGAGGCAGAACTTTCCGAAAATGGAAAGTAACGAGCAGTTACACTTCATATTTTTTTTAGAAAGGGTGTTTCAAAATTAGCTTGAAATTGTAATTCTAATAGAAAATACGACATTAAAAAAAATGTTAAAATAACAACAAAAAACCTAAAAGTGATCCTAGATGTTGTGATATATTGTTAAATTAACATTGGAGGTCAAGAGAGTTACACATAAAGGACGTCCACATTTGAACTATCAAAAGTCAATGAAAAATTGCTACAGGGAGATGATCAGAAGCTTTTTGTGGCGGAAAAATTATGATTATACAAACATGATGGTGCTACTTGACACAATAGATCTTTTGAAAGAGGATTAGTGAATTGACCGCAATGCTCGTTTGATATGACACCTTTAGACTATTTTTGAATGGGTTATTTAAATTGAAAGTGTACAACAATAATAAGGTGTGTAATATTAATGCTTAAAAATAATGTCATTGAGCAGATATAAATTCCAACAACGTCCCTTTTTATTAAAATTAAAATGATGCCTTTAAATTTTGACACCCCTTAGAAGCCTAAATGAGACATGCAAGTATAAAAAAATTCTTTAAAGTGCCGCTGTTTATCACTTTATATTAACAGAACGTCGTCATGACTCAATATTGTGCACACTTGTGTTCCCATTTTCGATATAGAATGGCCTCCTTTTTTATCTAGTCCACAATAGCCAAGATATGTATAAAGAAATCATCAGCAAAAAGACCATAAAGTGTCTTCGACATAAGTACATTTTTAAATAAAACCCTTTCTACATAACAACAATAATTTATGACTTTAATTTTGCAACACCCTTTGCACAAAACAAATATAAAGTAGAACTTGTAAACAATTAAATTCCTACACAAATGTGAATACAATAGAAAATCATTAAAAGTTGCAAATATTAAACTTCAGTGGCACAATACTTAATAACTTGCCATACGTTAGTAAAACCATGTAAGTAAAACTTGAAGTTATGTACATGCATGTGTAGAAATATGTAGAAACAGAAATACAAATACAAACAACTCCCACCTTTGCAATAAGAAGAAATTTATAAAATACAAGCAAAACATTTAATTTAATTAACGTTATTAGAAAAGGAGAACAGGGAAAACAATATAAATCAGCAAAAACAACAAAGCTTTCACATACACATATCACATCACAAGCAAATACAACACAGACATGAACATTTATGCACACATGCACACGTGTGTATAACTCTCATACTCATGTAGGGAACAATTTAAATTATAACTAAAATCAAAACAGTAAAATCTGCTAATAAGAGACATTGATGGATTGTGATTTATGACAAGTAAGAGAATTGTAAGTAAATCTGTGGAATACTTTTCATGCACAACTTGTTTTGCCTTTGGCGAGTTAGTTTTAATAAGAGTTTACTGTTTGTATAAGCAAACCGACACTATGGCCTGGGAGTGAATAAAATTGTAAAAATGTGTGAAGTCAATTTTTTAGCTAACAAAATGCTAAAGAATATTTTGTAAATTATAGTAAAATAGAGAAGCTGATTAAGCAGTGTCCGTCTGTCTGTATATTGATTGAAGTCAACCTTTATTTCTCCCTCATGCTGCACAAAACTGTATATGCAAATATTCGGAATGAATCGCGAATGAAAACAAGCACAATCAAGCACGTTTAAGACACCAACGTTCAAGTCGTAGTCTTGAAAATTTTTCCTGAGAAAAAGAACAAATAGAAATGAATTTTATTCAGATTTAAGCACACATGATGTTTTTACTAAGATTCACAAAAGAAAATTAATTTTTTTCAGTTTTTTCTAAGCATAACTCGGTTACGTGGATGCAAAAAAAAGGTTTTACTAGCAAAATATAAGACACTATAAACAAATTGAAACCTACAATGGCCGTCACTATAAAATGGTGTGCAATAATTTTATATATGGGTCAAATCTAGTAATTAAAAAATTACATCTTCTACCTCATCAATATTGGTATCAAGCATTGGCGCGATTAGCTATTTAAATTTATTACACATATAAAATCAACTCACTTTAAGACATTGCTACCACTACTACCTACAACAACCATCGCCCCCACACCAAACACAATTTCTTAAGGAAAAGAAAAAATCTGTGACTACGTCAATGGTAAAAGGTAAAAATGCTACACCAGTAGAAAACAATAACATTTAAGTTTAAGTTTTAAATCTAATATTCCGTTCGAAACAAAATGACGGATAAACATTTTTTAAAACCGTGGGTATCAACTGAACAACTGACGAGTTAAACATTTTGACTTACATATATAGATCCAAAATTTAAGATGGCGTCGAAAATTATAGAAAAAAATATCGTATAAAATTTGAAATATAGGAAACAGTGCGATGATGAAGGGTATTGCTAAATTCAGTACGGCCTTATAGAGCACGCTAATTTATTATGCCCTTCACCTGTGGTGCACAAGGGTATATATAGCTTTGTCATTCCGTTTGTAATTTCTACAATTTTCATTTCCGACCACATAAAGTATATATTTTCTGAAAGCTTATGAATAGAGGAGTCGATTAAGCCCTGACCGTCTGTCCGTCTGCCCGTCTGCCCGTCTGTCCGTGTGTTGGTTGAAATCAACTTTTAGAAGCAACTATATGTTCCTCAGATCTGTATATGGTATCAATCTCTTGGAAATATCCAGGAATGAATCGCTATTGAAATTCAGCACAATCGCCCCATAACTTTCTGAGATATGAGCAAAAAACCACGACCACCTCGTTTTTTTTCACAATTACAACAACAACATACATACATACATACATGTAAAAAACATACCAAACAAAAAAAATTACAAAAAAAAAAAAATATTAAAAATAAGAAAAAAATAATAAAAAAAACTACAAAAAAAAAATTTTAAAAAAATTAAAAAAAAAATTTAAAAAAATTGTTTAAAAATTTTTCAAAAAAATTTTTTTAAAAAAATTAAAAAAATATATAAAAAAAATAATAAAATATAAATAATATATTAAATAAAATAAAATAAAATTTTTTTGGCTCAGCTGGGATTCGATGCCACATTTATTCTAACGTGTACGTATGCACGTATTTTATATGGGATGAATGGTGATACAAACAATTGTTATTGCATGACTACACGTTGTGAAGGGTATATAAGATTCGGCACGGCCGAATATAGCACTGTTACTTGTTTTTTTAATAATATATTTTCACGTGTGCAAAGGAGTTAAGCAAACTACATACATAAAAACATGATATTAAATTGGAAATGGGCGTGGCACTGCCTAAATCTATATATGTGACAGCGCATATAGAAAGGGACCTAAGGGTAAAACAAACAATTTTCCCTTTTCTTTTTTTTTTTGATATGGACAACATCTGAGTATCGAATGAGACCTATCCCATGGCCCAAAAGTGTTCCCATCCAGAGATATGCGCGTTTTATAAAAGTTAAGTCGACGATTCTAAGCGCATAGAGAAAGGGACTTAACGGTAAAATTTATTTATTTCCATTTTTTCCCCTACTAAATTAACAAAATAACTTGATTTTACGAAACTACAAAAAATTTATTTTTTTCCTTATGAACAATTTAAAAAAATAGAAAAATCATTTAATCTTTAAAATGGCTCTCCTGAACAAAACCTGTTTTTACCCTTAGGTCCCTTGCTCTATGCGCTGTCACATATTTAAAAAATTGTTGCAAGTGCGTTGTGACTTTATAACTCACGAACGGTCTAACCGAATTTGATGAAATCGTTAGGGTTTGTTTCAATGGTCGTGTTTATCTAAAGTGCACGAAATCGGTAGACCCGTTCGTGAGTTATGACTTTTAATGTCATAATGTTTAATGTTCATAAAAAAATACAAATATGTATTCAACAAGACCTAAAGATCGCTAATGAAATAGTAAGTAAATTAATAGTAGTTTGATTTTATAAAAGGACTATTTTATTTACAAATTTTGAACTTACTTATATACCAATACTAAAATATGCTTATCTGACTAACCATCATCTCCTCTCCAGAACAAAATCGGGTATTGCAATGCGTCATAACAACAATGGAGTTCAGAAATACGATTTAGTTGCACTACGAAGTGTGCAGGGGATTCAATAGTTTTCTACTAAAAATTTTTTCTAATAACAATCATTGTGTTTGAAGGATTTATCCCAATTTTTGAGGAAAATCGACAAAAAACAAAATTAATATTATGGGCGTGGCTTTATATACAATAATATATATATAATATAGTTGATTTCTTGAACAGCATTTAAAATAAAAAAATATATATTTAAAATCAGAGGATAAGTAGTTAAAAAATTTACTCCACATAGGCCGTTGACACTAATTGTAACGCTAAATGATTTTAATGTGAGCGTAAAGATCGGTTTAAAATTAATGAAGTAGAAGTTAAAAAATATTATTTACTTTGAATGGGCGGCGTACTGCCAACTGTTCTAGTTAATAAATTTTAATATCATAAAATCGGGTTAAGTGAAAGCAGTTTTATAATCGTTAAGTTGTATAAATTAATTGGATGTTTTGAAACTATTAAAAACTGCAGATATATGATCTCTAGTCAAGCTAATTAAAATATATTATGTTCAGAACAAAAGACCACCAACCTTCCTTATACTAACAAGACTCACATATAAGTACCTTAAATTTTGTTGTGTTTTAGGGATCTTGATGGCAGTTATTATTAAGCAAATATTTTAATAAAATTATTGGTACGTATAAGTTTTAGTTTATGCTTTTAAAATAACACACTGTGCCTAGTGTTACGTCAAAGTTTTCTTCGGCAAAAAATGCTTGTGTTGTTGATATTTCTTTTTTCTCTAACACTCATTAGTCTTAAAGAGTATGTAAGAATTGTTGTGTAAATATTCTAAATTATATGCGACTATCAAGGTAAACATGTTAGTGTGAGTGCAAATACAACATAAAATGTGTAAATGTGTATGGTTGCATGTACATATATGATGTTATTTTCTAAATTAGTCATTTGTTTTCTCAGGTGTATTTATGTTTTATATTTTAGTTGAAAATTATTCAAGTTTTTTTTTTTGTTTTTTTATTCCTAATTTATAAATGCCACACACACACTCAACATGCTCACTCTTAGACTCATTTAGACAAACACTTTTTAACACACAATTGTTTTTGTGCAGATATGAGAGAATGTTTGTTGTATGCATGAACGTATTTATCATAAACTATATCATCTTATTGTTTTAAACTAGAATATTGCGTGCTAAGAGCAACTTTACATTTTAGATTTATTTACAACCTCCCCAACACTACAATACTACAACACATACATAAACACACGTAAGTACAGATACTCATTTAAAACGAAGGGAGAAGAATGAAAAGAAAAACACGAAATAACCTCATAATAACGTGTGTGTAATTTCAAATGATTTTAATAAGCTTTTAAAATTTTTTTTTTACTTGATTCTTTTACGTTTTTTTCTCGCATAGTGTTGGTACTAGCTCATCATCACCTCTGTTGGTAGAATAAAAAAAATTAACAAACTTTATATCTTACTACTCGCACTCAAAAACATAATAAAAACACAAAGTATATGTAGCATGTCATCTAATTGTGAGAACTTTTTCTGTTGGATTTGTGTGATATTTTTTTTAGGGTTTTCCTCTTAACTATATAAAACAAGTAAGAGCACTATATTCGGCTGTGCCGAATCTTTTATACCCACCACCAATTTTGTGTACATATAAAGCACAATATTTATTATTTTGTTAATCGCTATGGAATAATCTCTTTATAATTAAATATGTATCACTTTCTTTGTAGAGGGTGGTTAAATTTTAAGGGTCCATGTTGAAGGTGAACTACACCTAGTCTTTAAATTTGTTTTCTGCATTTCACTTGACATTTCTCAATCTCAAACTTACTCAATTTGATCCGTGAAAAGATACGCAAATGAGCAACGCCTTACAGTTATTCAGGTTTTTTATAAAAATGGGCGTTCAAGTCAAAATGCATTTTGTGCATAATTCTTTTGATCAACATAATCGTTCAAATTCGTCCACAATCGGGAAAATTGTAAAAAATATTTAAATTTCTGCAAAACAGGTCCGTATAAAATGTTAGAAAATCTGTGAATGCCTTCTTAGTTCGTTGAATGGGCACCAGTGGCGTTTTTTTGCGATAGTGTGGCAAAAGAGCAGTCAACCTCGCCTCATCATCATGCCTAACAATTGAGCATCAACATTGTCATTGAAAATTTGGACCATCACATAGAAGAATGGGGGGGCCATTTGGCCGATATTTTGGTAAATACATACTTGCACCATACAAATATTATAATTACGAAAAGAAATAATAATAATATCCTAAATAATTTGTGTTTTATTTAAATTCAACATCGGTCCTTAAAATTTAACCACCCTTTATAACTTCGATATGCTACTAAAATGCTTTTGTAAATGTAGTCTTTCAATGAAAATGGGCGTTAAAGTAGGCGTGTCAATAACGTTTCTGCTAATAAATACAACTTAAATATTTCAATATAGTCCTTTATTTTCCCAAAAACTTTGTCAATAGAGAAATTACATGAATGTAAAATAAACCGTTGGGAGGTAAGCGTTAAAGTGAGCGCGTCACCCTAACTTCTTGGCACAATAATTACATTGATTAGAAGGATATACGTAGCAAATTTTATCATCATACCTCTAATATTGGCGGTTTTATGAGCTTTTAAATTTTATTAACGGTAGATAACGTGAAAAGTGGGCGTTATAGAACCGTGTCAAAGTTATTTTTGCCAATGAGTACAACTTAGATGTTTCATTATAGCCCTTTATTATTCCAAAATCTTTATTAATAGAGAAATTATATGAATTTTAGGTAAAACGTTATATGGGAGGTGGGCGCAAAAGTGGGCGTGGCACCTCAATTTTCTGACACAGTAATGACATTGCCTAGGGGGATATACGTGGCAAATCTTATCATCATACCTCTCCTTTTGGCGGTTTTATGAGCTTTTAAATTTTATTAACGGTAGATAACGTGAAAAGTGGGCGTTATAGAACCGTGTCAAAGTTATTTTTGCCAATGAGTACAACTTAGATGTTTCATTATAGCCCTTTATTATTCCAAAATCTGTATTAATAGAAAAATTATATGAATTTTAGATAAAACGTTATATGGGAGGTGGGCGTAAAAGTGGGCGTGGCACCTTAATTTTCTGGCACAATAATGACATTGCCTAGGGAGATACACGTAGCGAATTTTATCATCATACCTTTCATTTTGGCGGTTTTATGAGCTTTTAAATTTCATTAACGGTAGATAACGTGAAAAGTGGGCGTTATAGTAGGCGTGTCAAAGTTATTTTTGCGAATGAGTACAACTTACGTGTTTCAATATAGCTCTTTGTTATTCCAAAATCTTTATTAATAGAGAAATTATATGAATTTTAGGTAAAACGTTATATGGGAGGTGGGCGTAAAAGTGGGCGTGGCACATTGATTTTCCGTTACAAAAAAGCGTCTCACCAAGAAGCAAAGTGTGCAAAATTTCAGAGTCGTACATATAATTTTGTTGCTTTTATGACGTTTTTGTTTTTAAATATACCGAAAAATACACTGTGCGGTATAAATTTTCGTACATTTTGATCGATTACTCCTCTCCTAATAAATAGATTTAGATAATTTTTGGGGAAAAATATTGTTTTTACCCAGGAAATATATATTCGAAGTTTCATGAGTCTACGTTAATGCGTTTGGACACAATTCCATTTTTTTCGATGTTTGAAGAACACGGTTTTTTCGACCTACTCTTGCTTTTCGAGCTATAACTCTCTTCCTAATATTCCGATTTAGCCCATTTTCAATACCAAACAAACCTTGTCTATAAGAAAGATTCTGGCAAAATTTGAGCCTCCTAGCTGTTTCGGTGCGACCTCTATCGTGCTTTCAACAGACGGACAGACGGACAGACGAACAGACGGACGGACATAGCTAGATCGTCATCAAATCAAACCCCGATTCAGGATATATATACTTTATGGGGTCTAAAATGGATATTTCGATGTGTTACAAACGGAATGACAAAATGAATATACCCCCACCATTTTTTTGGTGGCGGGTATAAAAACGCAAAAGTTTCTTTTCACTATTTTATTTATATTTATTTTTTTGTTTTGTTAAGGGTAAGAGTGTTATCGCAGAGTGTGTAGCTAGAAGTATGCTAATGTAATTATTGTCTCTTCCCCCAAACTTTACCACTTTCTATACTTAACAATACTATTGTTATTATTATTGTTATTGTTATTATATTCTTTGTATGGTATTTAAGGGGTAACCAAATTCATGATTAATGGTCAGCAGTTGAAATTATGTATCATAAAATTTGATTTATACGACCATAGATTTAAGAACATTTTAATGATAAAAAATATGTATTTTATTTGACCTAAACATGCCAGTAAGGAATAAATTAAAATTTTTGACAAATAAAGGACCTATACTTATTAAATTTATACGACGTGAATATGTAGTGTTAAGGTATGCAAATGTTAGTTTACTAATCCATCATTATCAAAAGGTGGGTGTTAAACACTTAAGATTTGTGAATATATCTTCCATGACTGACACGAATATTTAATCCCTAATTATATTAAGTTTTTGACGTTATTTTATACTGAACATAAATTATTCCAATTAGTGGTTTGAAGTGAATTTTTATATTTGATTTTATCGCAATAATATAATAAAATTTATTTCGGGTGTGTTTATAATACCCCTAACACGACAGTGTTAAGGGGTATATACAAGTTTGTCATTCCGTGTGAAATTTCTACAATACTCATTTCCGACCCCATAACATACATATATATCTTCTGTAAGCTTATGAATATGAGGAGTCGATAAGGCATTATCCGTCTGTCAGTGTGTATGTTAAAATCAACCTTTAGAAGACCCTCAAAAGGCATTGCCAAGACTTGTGTAAGATTTAAAAATATAAGAAAAAAATAAACAGGACTGCCCCTTATTTTTACCACAAATATTAAATTTCTTTAGCCCTAGGAAAATTTATAGACACATGGTGTTTTTTTTTCTAACAAATAATGTTGCCCTTTTATAATTAAACACTTTTCATAGGTCGCCTGCACCCTAACAAAATGCTACCTTTATAATCAGCAGAATAGAACAGATATTTTCACCTTTTTTACATGATAGCTGTATTTTTATGTAAAACTGCATTTCTTGCTTCCATTTTAATAAGTTGGGACCATAAATTATTTTTAACCACTACAAAAACTTAATTCTCCTTTTTAGTATCAACTGTTAAAAAGTGAAATATTCTAACCCTTTGATTTAATTTAGCGTACGACATGTAACCTTTTTTGGCAACATTATTACAAAAGAACTTGTCACCCGTTTATAATATTGCATATTTTTAAGAAAAGAACACAAAAGAACGCATAGGGCAGAATTAATGCAACATTAACGTCAGAAAAGAAAACACCAACAGTTGTTGCTAAAGGGTGATTTTCAGTATACTCTGCCACTCCTGTCATCAAAATTCTTGCTTACAGCAGCTCGATGGAAAACCACTGTTTTATCGGAAAACTCTATTCAGCGATGAGGTTCATTTCTGTCTGAATGGATACGTAAATAAGCAAAACTGTCGCATCTGGGGTGAAGAACAGCCACATGCCGTACAAGAGTTACCGATGCATCCCGAAAAAACGACAGTTTGGTGTGGTTTATGGGCTGCTGGCATCATCGGTCTATTTTTCTTCAAAGACGACCGTAGAAGAAACGTTACCGTCAACGCCAAACGATATCGAGCCATAAAACTTGACTTTTTTGCCCCAATTGGTTGAGTGGGACTTGGTTTATATGAGGTGCCATGTGCCACACAGCCCTTGAAACAAAGGACATATTGGCGAATGAATTTAGTGCGCAGTTTATCTCCCGAAACGGCCCTGTGAGTTGGCCGCCAAGATCATGTGATTTGACGGCTCTTGACTATTTCTTGTGGGGTTATGTGAAGTCGTTGGTCTATGTGGACAATCCAAACACGATTAAAACCTTAGAGTATAACATAACACGTGTTATTCATGGAATACACCAGGCCGAAATGCTCGAAAAAGTGGTGCAAAATTGGGCCTTACAAATGGACCATTTGAACCGGAGCCTCGGGCAACATTTACATGAAGTTATTTTTAAAAAGTGAATGACAAAGACCAGTTTATCGATTCCAATACAAATTTTAAATATATTTGATGCAAATTTGAGTATTTTATTAGATATTTAAAAAAACTACGCTTTAAAAATCACGCTTTATTTATAGTTTTGATATGCCTCTAGAGATATTAATGAAAAATTTCGGACAATGTGGTTACAAATCGGCAAAGTTGTAGGCAAAAATTATTTGGAAAAAATTTTTTTCTATATATTCGTTGTTTGTAAATTATTGTGTTCTATGTGACACATAAATCCTATACATATAGAACACAATAATTTACGAACGACGATATATCAAAGTTTTTCAAACTCATTAATAATTTTTGAACAAACTTAAGGTACTAGATTAAAAACCGTTATCTCGAAAATATTTTCCTTTTTTACTTTTCCAAAAGAAAAAAATTATTTTGTTTAAAAAATGTATCCTTCCATATCTGTCGAAAATGTTATCAAAATTTTTCAATGTCAATGGTTTTAAACCACTTATTAAATTTCAATTTACATTTTTCAAAGGACAAATGACATATAAATTAAAAAAAAATTTCATTATATTTCTTTTTTTTATCTTTCATATGATCCCCAGAAATAACATATTACACTATTCACATTAAAAAAAATATAAATTCAAAAATTAAAAGTCCTTTGAAAGATACAGATCAAGAAAAAACAGAGTTCTGCAGATTAATGAGCATAACGAATTTTTCATGTCTAAAAAATAGCTGTTCCTCATTGTAATCTACACGTCTTCAAAACCTCACCGACGAATAAGAAAATTGAAAAAGAAATTGAAGAACAGAGGAAAGTTGTCCCAAAGCATGTCCGATTATAAGTGTAGATGGACCACAGAAGCAACTGTAAAATCTTTAATGGAAGGACTTGCTAAAAAGTCGATAACTTTATAAATACGAAATAAAAAATTAAGATTTTAATGTTAATTAAATTTGTACAATATGCCAATAAATTTTCCGAATTTTAAAGAGTTTCTATGTTGCACGATTTAAGTTTAATTTAGCTTAATTAAAACCTTGTAAAAATGTAATCCGTCAATTATCGATTTTAAAGTGAATGTATAGGATTGCAATCAAGGCATATTAATTCATCAGGTAACCGCAGTTTAAAAATATTTTTTTTTTTTACTTTTTTTTATATAAAGTTTGACATTTGAAATAAATAAGAGAGGGGAGAAAATGGTTTTTTATCTATAGACTTTGACAGCTGAAATTTAAAATAAGTAAAAAAAAAAAAATAATAATCAGCTGACGAAACAAGACTACTTTGTCTGGTTAGTTTTGAAATTCAGTTATAAAACTTTTTCCGGCCCTAATTTCTAGGCAACAACATTTAAAGATTTGAAAAGTGGCCTATGCTATGCCCTTATAAAACAGATAATGTTTTTTTATCTATTAAACTACGCGTGCACTCCAAATCATTGCAAAACTGCAATCATTATAAGAAAAATGGGCAGTGTCACGCCCATACATATATGCTTTGCTTACTACTAATAACATAACAGTTCTTACGAAACTTAGTGTAAACACAGAGCTCAAATAAAAACATAATATTTAAGTTAGAAAAAAGTACACTGCCACGCCCATTTTTAGACTGCACAAAAACAAAATAAATCAAAAATAGTTAAAAAAAAACTGAGCCAACACGCTTTAGTTACAAATTTAAAAACTGAAGAAAATTATTTTTAAGTACAAAAGGTTTGTTTTTCCATCAAACACCGTTCTATACAATATGCAATTTATTTTAGGATAAAAAAAAGACACGAACTGCTTTCTGTTCCTGTAAACTTTTTATCAATAATAGAAATTAATCACTTTATTAATAACTGTAATCACTGTAGAATTTAATACTGAAACTTTTCATGTTTTTAGTTTGATTGGCTATTAAAGCGTGTTTGTTAAACTTTTTCTCTTCTATTTTTTTGATCATAATTTATTTTCTAAAAACCTTATTTCCTTTTCTTTTAAATGAAAAGAAAAATTAAGAAATCAAATCTCTATAAATTAAGGCAAGCAACTAAAAATTTAGTTTTTCTATATAAATTTAATTTGCCCTAGAACTGAGAAATTTTGTTTTGGTTTTCATGAAAAGGCTGCAAAAATCTTAAAATTAAATTGTCCATCATGTATGCAGAGCTAGTAAAAATAAAAAAAATAAAAAATTATGTTTCTTTGTTGGTAGACTATAAAAAGCCCGGAACAACTATGATGTTGTCAAACAACTTAGATTGTTGTCTTACATCACAGACAGGGTTTAAAATGAAAAAAGTTTATGGCAAAATGTTTTAAAAAAATAAAAAAATATTCTAGTCTTTTGTAAAAGAATGACCGAAACATTTGAAGTTTGACAAACAAGCAGCTCAAAAGCAATAAAAAAAATAAAATGGTACCAAGTTTTTGGAGAAAAATTTGCCATAAAAGCTCCATTGATAAAAGATAATTGAAAAATTTCATAACTATTGTTTACAGAAAACTTTTAGCAAATTTACTTTCTATAGAAAATTACAAAAAAAACATATTCTTAAATAACTTTGATAAGTTTCTGTTAATGGAGCCTTCAGTCTAGTTAATAGTAAGAAAAAAAAGAAATTTTTCAAAACATTTTACACATTTCAAAAGACAATTGCCATTTAATTTCGCCTAAGAAAATAGTAAAAAAATTATTTTTTATTAAAAATAATTTTTGCCATTAATTTCAGTACAAAATGTTTCAGCTCATTGATTTGGGACTCAGTTCTGAGAATTCCAGGTGAAAGTAGCCTCATCATCATTCGTTTTGTCAAGTTGGCTGCATTAATAATTAAATGTCTGTGTAATAAACAAGGCTTTTGCTCAGACTTAATTACATTTAAAAACCAGAAGAATATTGAATACGAGTAAGAGTGCTATATTCGGCCGTGCCGAATCTTTTATACCCTTCACAACGTTTAGTCATGCAATAACCATTGTATCACTATTCATCTCAATATGAAATACGTACATACATAAATATATGTTTCATTATCTTTATAATGACTTTATCCGCTTGAAAACATCCCATTTTAAAATTCTAAATTGAATTTATGTACGTAAGTATGTAAAAAAAATCAAAAAACTGAAAAAAATAAATAAAAATCAAGGCGAATTCAATAAGGTGAACTTATTAGATCAGCTGATCATCAGCTGTTGACTACTTCTAGGGACCACTTGTCAAATTTTTGTGTTTGTGTGTTTTTTTATTGTTGACATTTGTGAGCGGTGTTTTATTTAAAATTGTGAAAAACTGTGAAAAACTGTAAAAAATCGTAAAGAATTTGCAAGCAAATAGTGAAAAAAGTGAAAAGTTGTAAAAAAGATTAAAAAAATTGTGAGCAAATTGTGTTGTTAACTTTCTAATTCTTACAAATTTATAAACAAACGTTGGTTATCTTTTTAAGTATTTGTGAATTTGTCAACAACTTTTTGACACATCGTTTTGTTTTACACTAACAAAATACACGTTGTATTTTTTCACTTGGTAGTTGTTTTAGCGACAAATTCATCTTATTGAATTCGCCTTGATAAAAATATAAAAAAATAAATAAAAACAAAAGCAAATAAAAAATAAATTGTTTGTCTTAACTGGGATTCGCACCTACGATCATCCAGTCTGTATTGGTGTGAAAAGATGGGATGGTCTAGTTTTTTTCAACATATCTCAGTTATTTATAAAGCAATATCTTCGGATTTTATTCATTGATCTGCTCCGGAATATTTCTGATCTTTTGTTACCTTACACAGGTCATAAAAATGTCTGGGCACTTCAAAAAGTTGATTTCAACATACACGCGAACAGACGGACAGTGCTTACTTGACTCCCCTATTCATAAGCTTTCAAAAAACATAAACTTTATATAAATATAAATTTCATGACAAGCCTATATATACCCTTACACTTACTGTGACGGGTATAATAAAATAACAAACAAGTGACCAAAATTTGATGATTTTTATTAAGTCCCAAATATAGGACTGAGGAATTCACAGTAGCATGTTGTCGTTATTTTGATGAAACAGATTTAAGTGGTGCAAATTTTACGCCGAACACAGTGTGTAAAAGTTTTTATAATACCCTTATAATATGGCTATGTGGAAAAGGTGTAGAGTTTTCTCTTGTGAAACCATCAATTTGGGAGCAAGACCTAACTGGAAATCATGAATCCAATTACTACGCATGAATAAGTTCTAGTTATGGATTAAACAGCAAAAAAAAAGTTTAAACAAAAGTTTAAATTCCCGCTTTTACTGCAACACTTCCAGTACAACGCGCTACTGTTACCGATCCACCTAAATCTCCGAGTCTGGATACTGGATACCAAGAATGATTAAATAAGGATTACGCCATCACGCAGCCATAACAAAAACATTTCTGCGCATGTAGGATATCTGACGTCACTCAAGCTGTGTTCTCATTGGCTAATAAAATTCAGCTGTATAAATTATTATGTTTGTGTAAAAACATGACAGTGGCACAAATTGTTACTTTTCTAACTAAATTTTTTGAAAGCACGTTTTATTAAAAATACGCAAATTGTTAGGTTTTAATATAATTTCTCACTTGTTTTTTTTGCTGTTACTTTGCTTGCATTTGCCCACTGCACATTTCATATTTGCTCTCTTTCTTATCTTTTCACTTTATTTTGTATTCTGTTTTTATTAGTTTTGTGGCTTTTAAACAACCAAATTTAAACACTTTTTATATAATTTTTATAATTTTAATATAATTTATATGTATTTATTATAAAATATGACACGAAATTCGTTGTTTATAAAGCACCGATGTAATACTTTTTTTAGAACTTTCTGAGTAAATCACAGGGCTGCCAACTATCTCAAAATACATAATTTTTTTATAAGAAATTATAAACTTCACATATGATACAGACTTGGTAACATTTGCGAGGGGATTACTACGTCACCTAACAGTAAATCATGCGCAAGGCGTAATCTTTATTTAATCATTCTTGCTGGATACTGTGTCTCTGCAATCCGATAAATGTGGATGATACAGATTAGTCATCGGATATTGAAAATAATTGACCGCAACCGGTAAAACAAATCGATATGGATTACACTGTGGCTAAGATGGGACTATCACAAAAAAATTCAGAATTTTTGACATCATTTTTGAAGCGTTAAAAACTCACACAGCCAAATTTCAGCTCAACATTATACCAAAAACTGCAAGCTAATTTTCAGAATTGATATTCCGTTGACAAAGCAAATACTTTCACTTAAGTAGCTAATACACGCCATGTTTTTTACATCTGACTTGTCAAATTCTCCACTGCTAATACAAACATGTCATGTGTTTTCTTTAAAACATTACTTCTGTAAAAAAAACATGTGACAAAATTTTAATTAGAGTGCGCTCTATTTTCTTATGTCATAACATGTGACATCAGCCGTTGGCAGAAATGTCTGCTGCTGCAAAGCAGTCAGCGTAAAAGTAAAATTTTGACAGACATGTAGATTTACATATGTCTCACAAATTTTAAAGTCAGATGTAAAAAACATGCCGTGTATTATAGCCTTTACTGCCATAATAGCCCAGGTTTAGTCAAAAATATGGAAATGGATTATATCGCTAGCGACTTCCGTTTATTCATAGACTTAAATAAAAATGTTCACATTTCCAAAATGTTTGCTGGCTTTCATGCTGCTACTTTTAAGTATATTAAAAGATTTTTTTCTTTTTGCCTACAAAAACTTTATAGATTTTTACCACATTGCATAGTTTCGATGAGTCAATTTGTGTTTGTTTAAAGGTCACTAGCACCTTGACCAAAATATGATTTATATTTCACAAGCATATAAAAAAAAATTTATCATTTTAAAATCTATTTTTATTGCATCTTCCACTTAAATCAAATCATCGTTCATCAATTTTTCTTGGCGCCTTCTAGACGTGTAGCATATATATAAGTAGCAAAATCTGTAACTACTTTAAGCACTCAATGACAGGACATATAAATGGGGAGCACTTGTAGAGAGTACAAATACTACTGTCGTCATAATAATCCACTAACAGTTTTAGTTGTAACTATTGTTGCAACTGTAACTGATTGTCAGGGTGATTGCTGTGTTTTTTTTTCTCTTTGAACAATCCACATTAAGTGTCAGCTAGTGTTGGCAATATAAGAGCAACAACAAATGCCATTTAAAATATAAAAACACTTGCAATGAAATACACTCCCACACTTTATGGCGCTTGTAGCAGCTATAGTTTTTTGTGTATTTTTCTTTTTTTTTTTGTTTTTTAAAAAATAAAGATAAATGTTTGAGGGTTACAGTGAAGAAAACGCTTGGCTGTTACGAAACATTATTACAACAGTATTACAAGAAAATTTTCTTTAGCTCAACTTACAGATTGGTGAGATTATTAATAGGGCTCCGTTTAAGGCGAACCTTCAGACTACAGAATAAAATAAATTTCAGAATGTGGACTATAAAGGGTAGGCATTTTAAAAATTTAAATTTGAGCTATGAATTGCTTTGACTTTGAAAGATAGAATAAAATTAATTTTTATTTATAGGTTTTTGTTTGACATTTCCAAAATGGGACGCTATTTGCTCGAACAAAACTTGGAAACATTAAAACTCACTTACAAAGTAGTGAGTCTTCAACGCAAACTCTAAGAAAAAAAAAAAAAAATTTTCGAGAAAAAATTGGCTTTCAGTTTGTGCGTCAATCTGCAAAGAGAGTTCATGAAAAGCGATCATTATTGGACAAGCAATAATGCACTTAATCGAAAATATTGCTGCTGTGGCTAAGAATGTGCAAGAACATTCATTCATTTTCGAGAAAAAATTGGCTTTCAATTCAGTTTGTGCGTCAATCTGTGAAGCGAGTTCATAAAAAGGGATCGCTATTGGACAAAGCAATAAGTGTACGTACTCGTTTAGTGCTCTTAATCGAAAATATTGCTGCTGTGGCTAAGAATGTGCAAGAACATTCATCAACATAAACTCGTCATTCGTTCTCAGGATCTAAATATTTCTCGCACTTTTTTGAGAAGAATTTTGTATTTGAACAAATTTGGTTAATCGGAAGGGGTGACTAAGAAGGGACTAAGCTAGTCACGGTAGTCATATGAATCATAAGCAGACAGGTGTCTGGTACTTTTTCTAAAATCGAAAGGCTAAGAAACAAAAACTGGTAAAAACTTTATCTTTTTAACTTTTTAAGATCTCATCAAACTTCTAGACTAATTAACATCGGAAAATAATTTTAAATTCATTTTTCATTTAAAAAAAAAATTTAAAAAAAAAAAAAATTTTTTGGCTTTACACTAATTTGGGAAAAAATATCAAAACTGGGTACTTTCAGTTTATCGGGAATAAAACACGAATTTATCCATGGATTTTCACGTTATAAAATTTGTTTTATTTCAAATAAATGCAGTTTTAATATTAAGTACCAAAACTGGTAGTTATTTGTTGGTTTCTATTTTTTATAAATTTCTTAATTTCAAAAATTTTATAATTTTACAAAAACAAAAAAAAATTTTCCGACTTGTTCCTCTTTAATTCCAAAACTGATGGGTAGATCAGAAAATACTGTTAGAAAAACATAAAGCTGGCATAATTTTAAGTTTTAAAACGGATTAATAAACAAAACCAAGTATGTCGTTTCAAAGTTACGGCAAGATGAATGGAGCAGCCTACTCAAAAATCTCAAGTTTTATTAAAAATTTTAAAGAAAGAACCTTCCCATAGAATTTGAAATTATGATGATTTTTGCAGTTTAGTTTTAGTTTCTGGGAAATTTTGTTTGTTGCATAGTGGGATCAGTATTATATACTAGACTTCTACTACTACTAGGTTATACAAATGACTTAAACACTTCACTGCATCTTGCCACAAAACACTGACTTTGCCAGTGGCAAAATTTATTCTCTTAAATGATTTAATTTTCGTGTATGATTTTCTAAAATGCATAGGTTAGGTTAGGTAGAACAGGCAGCTGTTGTACAGCTCACTTGGGTCCATTTTATTGATCCCATTGTGATACCTGAATAGAAAAGTAAGAATTGAATAGAAAAGAGAAGCAGACAACACCAGAGTCTGTGGCGGGAATCGAACCCGCAACCCCCGAACTAGCAGACAAGCACACTACTGACTAGTCCACCGGGGCACCCTTTCTAAAATGCATGTTAATATAAAATATTATGACCGTTTTTCTAGAACTTTTTTAAAGTTTTCAGCTGAGGGCCTGCTAGTTGTGAATGCATCCCGTATAGTTACCGGTCTTTTTCCAATAAACAGCACAGAAAGGAATTTTGAAAAATAAACAATAAGCAACAGTGATGCCGTATAGTTTTTTTTATGTAACGGAAGTTATAGGAACCCTACATTATTGTGTGCTACTTCAAATCATCCACAGAGAACAATTAATGTTTATATACAAAATATTCAAAAAAGAGCGAATACGACTATAGTTGCAGTTTTATCTCAGCTTTATATTGTAGAATTCCGAAAGTATAATTTGAGAATCTAAAGTTAACTACGAGTACGATCGTATTAAAGAATTTATTGCATACGTAATTAGGCTCCTCAAAAAACAAGAGCAGCATCGAAAGCTGATGAAGATGTTTTAAGGTTTGAGTTAAGATCAGCAAAGGCACAGAGTGCCATATCATAACCAAAATAATACACAAATTGAAAAATATCCGTACAATAATCTCATGGTGTAAACATAAGCAACCTGCTGCAAAGTTTGGTCTATCTTAACAGTTGTTTTGAGTCATAAGGTAAATCAGTCGACTACTCGAAATAAGCCAAACAACCAACCAGATAGGTCTGTTGTGAAGCAACAGCACACCGAGGTATTAATGGTATTAAAGTCTGTCACAGAGACGGCATCTTGTTGTCAAGTTTGGGTTATCTTAACGATTGTTTTGTTATGAGGCTTAAGGGAAATTAGTTTGCTATTCGAAATCCGCTGAACAACCAACCACGTAGGTCTATTGTAAATAGCAAAAGTTGACTAGTCTGTCACAGAGGCGAGCATTAGTCATCAAACTAGCACCATATATTTTTTAGAAGCTGCCTCAGCCACCAAATTATCTTCGAAAAGGCCTCAATAATATCCTGTAGAGAACAAGTTCAAGGGGCTAACTGATTCCCGCGGCACCAACTGGTGGATCCACTCAGACAGAAGTGTTGGTAACATGTGAGAAATCACCAAAATAACAGGGCCCCAGAAAAAAGCCAATGAAAATACTTTGGAGCGAATACCGATACAAGAAACGGGATAAACTATTAAACCTGTGTATTTTCTCTACGACTTAGGAGCAACCACAGCCAGTACGTGTTTTTTCGGAACAGGTCTCCATAATCTACAGGTCTAGATGAAGTTTTATGTGTGAATAATTACCAATATGACATTCGCCTATAGGGAAAGAGCAAAAAGCAGCACAGCTACAAGACCTTAAATGAAATAAAGATCGAAAAAAAAAGAATTATCCACCCTACACAGAAATAGCTAATCTTAGCTCCATGTAGTTCTGTTTAAATGATATATATGGCTTTAGTCCGTAAGAATACGATATAAGCAGTGGCAACTGTTACCTATGAAGGTTTCCATCTAGACTGTCTTTAGACAAGGATGTATTCTAGACTATAAACCTTATTATTGAAATACTTGAATATGAAACAGACTAGAGGCAATATCATAGATAAGACCTATACTACAATTTAGACTAGGTTATTGACTTAACTAAGCACAGTATCTAGACTATAAACTATAATATAGATAGAGTTCACATTAAATATCTAAACAGACTAAAGCAGAGACTTTGCAGTAGACTTTGTATTAAAGTTCTTTAACAGAGTCGGGACTATGTACACAACTTAATCTATTTGCTGTTAACCATAGACTGAAATACAGATTAGACTGTAGACTATACTGCACTGTAGACTATACTGCACTGCAGACTCTACTGCACTGTATACCTTTAAGGCTACACAATTAATTCAACTTCAGTGAACTAATTTTTAGTTCCGTGGACTTAACTACAAACTTAATGGCAGACTTGATTATACAAAGACTATATACTAAATTGTTATATCGACCCCTGTGCGCGAAATTATCGTATGTTGCGTGTTTATCGGTTCTACATCCATTAATCCATCTGCTGATAAAATATTAAAGCGATAGCTTTTTTAGTTATGGAGATAACACTGTGTACATTTTATCGTATTTGGCAGTGTTATTTACGTTTTTATTTATTTAAAAGTAATAAAATCCCTCTACTGTAAAATCTTGTTTTTGTCACATACGATAATTTTGCGCACAGAGGTCGATATACACTTAATTATAATCTTGACTGTGTAACTTCATTCTACGCTAAACAGTAGGTTAGAATTCAATTTTGAATACACATAAATTTAACTATATTTGATAATATTGACTCGACTATATACCAGAACACTTTTAGAGTATTCCAAAGAAGAAGAAAATTCATAAAACAACTTCTCCAGATCTTCAATGGTATCATCCATATGTATGTAATGAACATAAGACAACTAGATTAATATGAACACTGAACTTTTAATTTGACTGTACTCTTCACTCCACCCTAGACAAGAGCCTTAAATTGAGAGATCAACCTACAGTTTTGATTATACACTTGAGTATAAAGAATTCATCAAACATTTACCCTAAATACACAATGGTATCACCCATATGCTCTTTGCGGCAAATGTGCCGCACACAACACAAAAACAACAACTTCATAGAGTGAATCTATGTTTATACTTAAGATTTTTTTGTTGCTTATTTTTTAGTCCACTTTTTTAGTAGAACGTTTTTTAAATTTCTATTTTTATTTCATTAATCGGTTTGTGTTTTTTTTTTACAATTCGTAGCGATGTTTTTTTTTTTCAAAAAAAACCTAATTTTAAGTAGCCAATGCCGCCGCCATAGCACTTTAGAAATGAATCTCTTTATGTGGCTGAGGAGAAAATGCAAAAATGATGGAAACATATCTATTTAAAACATGCGAAATACGTCTGGCGCCACAAGCATTTTGCTAAGGCGTTTAATGTTTTCTTTACTACGCTTTGAAGCGGTTTTTGGATCAGTTTTTTAGGAGACAAAATTAGTCAATCAAAAAAATGAAGCATAGTTTAATGCGCTTTTAAGTATTGCATTTTTTTTATTGATAAAATAATAAACACAGAGAGAAGAAAATAATAAATCTTCTTTATATTAGAGAAAATAATATTTTTGTTAAATATGTAGGAGGCAAACAAAAATATGCAAGTTAAATAAAAACTTATAAAAAAATATTTAAGTTGTTCTTATTTTGAAGCCTACTTTTGGGCATATTTTGAGTTTATTGCATTTTGTCCTTTTATATCACTCATTTATTCTATGTAAATTACTAAATGTTATTTATTTTTAACTAAATTTATTATTTCCATTTTTTTCCCGCTATTCGGCTATTGTAAAGAATATTGTTGTTGTACTTACCCACTGCTAATACATTTGTATATCCTTGTAAGCTATAAATTAACAATGTAAATCCGATTAGTATTGCACGTTGATATCGTAGCAACATGTTGCTGCCGTTTTCTTTTAATGTTATAGAAACAACACGAGCGCTAAAATGTTGAAGCCTAAAAGTATTTCAAGGCAAAAGACGGTGTTAAATGATTTGGCTAAAGCGTCTGCTGCTGTTGTTGGTGTTGTTTGAGCCTATAATGCTGCTACTCCCGTTGCAGCTGTTGTTCGATTTTTGTTGTCTTTAAAGTTGTTGCTGACAAAGTTGTTTTTTTTTTGGTGCAGTATGTAATAACAGTTAAGTTTTATAACTTTTATACATTTGAGTGTGTGTGTGTTTGTTTAGTAAATGTACAATTTTGTTTGTTTGTAAAGTGTAAAAGTATGTCGTTGATTTTCTTTTTATGTGTTAAAATGTTAATGTATTCGTTTGAGTATACGCTACAATGTCATCAAGTTGTCTCCCTAGTTTTGTTTTGCTCCTGCTGTAGTTTTTCCTTGAAGACGGCTTATCTTAATGTTCTTAAATGTATTGTTATGATTGCAGTTGTTGTTCTAACGTTTTTGCTCGTTTTTCCTTTTAATGTTTTCATCGAGCTGCTGCTCTTACACACATGAGTCGAGCCTTGCAAGTGTGTCTGACTGTATTTCTTTATTAGAATGGCAATTTGTTTTTATTGGCTTTTACGTCAGTTTCTTTAGTTGAAGTAAAACTTGTTGTTGTTGTAGTTTTGCTTAATATGTTGTTTAATGTCTGCCAATTTTATATGCATTTATTTTATTTTTCTGTTTTTATTATTTTTTCAGCTTTTTTAATTTGTCAATTTACCATGCATATTGCATAAATTTTTTATATTATTTACTTTTTTTTTAAATTTTCTTCCTTCAATTGAAGCTTTTGTTTGTATTTTTATTGCAACTTTTTAACTTAAATTAATAGTCTTTGGTTTTAAAAGATTTTTTTGTATTTAATAAATTTCTGAAAAGAAACCGAAATAATGAAAAGAAATAATTAGTAACTGGTTTTGTAAATAATTTCTTTTTTATTTCGGTAAATAAAAAACTTAAGCTACTAAGTTTTTTGAAATTGGTTCAAGGCGAATCAATCAGGTGACTGCATAACTACAACAAATACAACACGCATTTTGTTAGTGTTATTGAGTACGTTAAATGTCAATGTTAAGGCAAATTGAAACTTGTCTTTGTAAATTTCTGACAACTACTGAAAAATCGCCTTATTTATTAAAACAATTATTTTTGTATTTTCTTAAATTTAATTCAATTCTTTATAAAAACAGCGAGGATAGGACGATGAAAAACAAGCCCAAAAAGGTTGTTATAGAAAGAAATCATATACCGAAAATACTAATAAATCAAATGTAAATACACAAATACTGGAAGCAAGTAAAGAAAAAGACACTCAGGAAGATATCAAACAGAATTTAGTCTCGCTGATGTTTTGTTTTAAGCTGACAAATCAAATATCTTCCACACTTTCCGAATAATATTGAAGACAGTTTCCCGTACCTCGAGTTTATTAAAATCTGAAAACAATTCTGATATCATCCATTTCCTAACCACATTTTGACAAATTATATACACAGATCATCTTCTTCGCTAATTTTAGTATTCCTAAATGTATTTAAATATAAATAAAAATTTAAATATTTTATTGGTTAACTAATATGGTTTTTTTATTATTTTATTGGTCAATTAATATGGTTTTTTAAATTTTTTATTGGAGGAAATAAAAAATAAATCGCCTGAATTAAGTAGAGAAAATAATGGGTCTATATTGCTGATTTTCTATAGCCTCTTGTTGTTCATCACTAATGTATCAAAATAAGCTGCTAATTACGGCCAAATGTAGTAGAAATACAGACTTCAATGGTACACCTATTAAAAGGTTAAGATTCTGTTGTTCCCTGGTTACTTTATTTTTGAATCCACACACCACGAAATTTCATTAAATATTTTCCTATACTAGGAATAATATCATGCTTTATTTCTGTATCTATTTTCTTTTAAAAAAAAATATATGTTTCAGCACTTAGATGATTCGTTTGACGAGCACTCCTAGTCGTTATTCATTGATTAACTGCCTGTTCAACGATGTCGAAAGAAAACCCAAGCGAAATTTCATTCGTACAAATATATTGAAAACAACAACAAAATCTAAAAATTTGTTTTTGTTTTCAACGTATTTGTAAGAATGAAATTTCGCTTGGGTTTTCTTTCGACATCGTTGAACAGGCAGTAAGCCACTGATGTTTTTAAAGTTTTATATTTTTTTATTGTAAATATTTTTTATTACACAAAATTTTCTTTTTCAAGTTTTATTTCCAAATAAAAAAAATATATAAAAACGTAAACAAAGGCGAATTCATTTGACAATAAGGTACTCAACAAAATAAAAAAAAAAATAAAAAAAAATTGAATCAGATGTTTTTATACGGCCACCTTATCAATCCACCTTGAATTGGTTTATTATTCGATTAAATTTTTGATATTTTTATAAAAAATAAACTCAAGGCGAACTCATATAGGTGAAATTATCAGCCCAGCTGATGGGGAAACTTTTTGTCACAATTAGTTGAATTTATTAAGCACGGAAGGAAAATGTGATTTTTGCTTCGGTCTTAAACAATTAGCTTTAATTAATTTACTAAATTATTTAGGATATGCTCCCATAATTTTTCAATTATATTTATTTGGTATTGAAAAAATAACTTATAAAAATTTTAAACTTTTTCAAGAATTTGGGTAAAGATTTACTGATGATCTGGCATAAGCACCAGTGAAATGCATATAAACCAGCTTAAACCCAACAACCAAATAAACATAATTAGCTTTAATAATAATAAAAAAATCAATTAAGTTATATAATAATAAATTTTAACCGTTTTTCTGAAAATTCTTCTACAATATGATGAAATCGGTTACTCTGTGCTGTAAACATGACAAAAAGTTAATATAGAGGCACGTACACTTTTGTGGGATATGGGTGATAAATCTTAACGATTAAAAAATCAAGGCCTACGAATTAATATCAAAAGAGGTGAAGTAGTAAAAAATTTACATACAAACGAAAAAAGGGAAATGAAATCTGTTTCTGAAGCTGAAGAACAGTACGTAACCTCATTTCTATGGTACAAAGGAAGTTGAAGTTTAGGCTATGACAACATTTTAAAAATCAACTTGCACGCGCATACGTAAACAGGAAAGTAAATTGCAGGATATTCGACCGTTTTGAAGAATTTTTCACCAATAATACGTGTACAATACTTATGCTATAAACACAATCAAGTCCACCGACCATCGACTACAAGATGTCAAAAATAGAATACATGCGTGCTTATGAAAATAATTCTTTTAGCCGCTACACGACTACCGACTACACGGCTACTTTTGTAGCCCGTAGCTAACTTAGGCTAATTTCTATTTTTCTTGGCTACAAAAAACAGATTAGTGCTGCCAATACAATAAATGCATGAAATGGTGGTTTTAAAAACGCAATACATTAAATATCGCTATTAAAAACGCGAAAAACTATTATAGTGGCACCATTGAAAAATAATAATCATCTGTTCATTATGTGTTTATTTTTGTAGTTAGTGGTCGGTAGTCGTTAAAAGAATTAAGTAGCTGGCGACTTGGCTATTTTTGTAGCCAGCTACTTTTGTAGTCGGTAGTCGATGGTCGGTAGCCATTGATTGTGTTTATAGCTTTAAGGTTAATTCACCCATTTGTTCTGAACAAAATTTTTTCCGGAGAATAACATTTTTTACTGAGAGTTTTCTGCAGAACGATTCACCCATTTCTGAAAATTTGTCCGAAAAAACAAAGCTGCCATATAATATAAAAATTCAAACAGTACAAAGTGGCAGCACCGCTAGCAAACTATGTAAATAAATACAAACGTAAATTATTTCATTAAAATATATGTGAAGAAAATGTCGGATAGAAGAAAACTAAAATTATTATTTTTAATTGAAGTGCATAAAGTCAATTTGTTTGCAAAAGAAATTTATAAAAAAAAATCGAAAATAAAAAGAGTCGGCAAAAACAATTTTTGTATAATAAATGTACTGACACTGTGTGATGTGGCAACCAACTTCAATTTTCATGTAAATATTGAAAAAAAGTGGCATCCCAATTCAGTTTCTTCTGAACAAGAATTAAAATTAAACCAATTCAAGAAAAAACTTTCTGAACAAAATAATCTCTCTCTCTCTCTCTCAAAAGTAAAACGTCAAACTCAGTATAAAAAAAAATTGTTCTGAACTAAAATTTTATGGGTTAATCCAGCTTTATACATCACAATTTGCGTGTGTAAATGCAGGGTAATCATACGGGTGAAATTATCAGCCCAGCTAATGGGGAAGCATAATGTCAACACCTTTTTTATTCGCCTGGATAAATTTTTTTAACGCAGGAATGGATAATGAGATTTTGTTTTTGGTAATTAATTAATTGGATAATAGATTTAGAATTTAGGTATATATGTTGCTTTGGCTGCATTTATAATGTGTTTCACCTCTTTTAAATAAAATTCTACTAAATAAAACATATCATTACATCTTTTTCATGCCTGATATATGAGGTGACCTTGACAGAAAACTTCTCCTAAAAAATCTTTGTTCTATCAATTCACCGTTGCATATACCTGTATGAATATGCCTTGGGGAAATCTTTGCGGTTGTTTCATGATTCATGGCATGTCTACGTGTTGTATGAACATGTTCGGGCAACGTACAGTAAACAAGAACAAGCATAAATGTTGATTTTTTTAATAAAATTCTGTTGTTGCAATCTTAATAAAAAACAAGCCTTCGTGATTATTTGCTCTCACCTAAAAAGCTAATGAGTCACAATTACTTTGTAAATCAATTTACACTGCATACGAGTCCGTGGAATATATGGGGGCTTCAAAAAGTTGATTCAACGCTCGCTCGGACTGACAGACAAATTGAACTAAATCGACTTTTCTATCTATAAGGCTGTAGAATGTTCATACTTTATGTGCTGTATAGATAAACTAATATACCTGGGTACTGTATAAGCAAAATAAACTTGCAATTGCAATATGGGGTGATTTTAATTATTTTTACCTGCTCACTTGTTAGTCCATTAATGGTGAAATGGCTAACCTTTCTGAGTATTCCTGGCATTTTCACATGTCACGAATGTTTTCTTACATTGAAAAGCCAAACCAAGGCATATTTATTCATCAGTTAATTGCAGTTCGGAGAGAATTTTTTGTTTATATTTTTTATATATGAAGTTTGACATTTGAAATAAATTAGAAAAGAGAGAAAATTGTTTTCTATTTATGCATTTCGACAGCTGAAATTTAAAATAAGTGTTGAAAAAAATAATCAGCTGGCGAATCAAGAGTACCTGATGAATAAATATGCCTTGAGCCAAACCATATTTATATGAAATAGGCCTATTTAACTCTACGTCTTGACGAGCCATCGATTTGTTTAGACTAGAACAAAACGTCGGCAGAGCAACTGTCAAAAAATTGTTCATGTTCTTTGATATGGAGAAAACGTATAAAGAGTATTTTGTTGGTATTTTTATGTGTCGTCTCTTTCTTTCATATTCAAAATGCCTTTTAATGTCAGACATCGTTGTTCGAACAAATGTTCTGACAACGCTGTTTGAACAAGAACAAAACATCGACAACAGCGGTCCACACCAGGCAAATTCATGTGCGCACAAAAAATTGTTCGTTGTTCAAACAAATCGATGGCTGGTGTAGACCGTAGGTAAATTTCAAATAGCAAAAAAAATCACCCTTCAACATGACATTTAATAAATAATTCAAAATAATTAAAAAAAAATTTTATTAAAAAATTTTTTAAAAATTTGCTTTTTTAATTAAGTCAAAATTCCTAGTTTATTGCTAAAAAAAAAATATATAAAAATATTGCAAAATATTCTAAATCCCTAAAATGGTGTTTATGCAACTATTAAAATTGCCGCTTTTGCTAGGACGTTGGACCAATCGTGCTGTGACCTCAACACCAATCAGCAATTTACAACTGCGTTCCAAGGCCACACAAGTTGACTGCCAACACCTTGAACTCAAATGTGGTGATCGTTTTCAACAAAAACCCTGTGATCCTACTCAACAGGAAATTAAATTAAAACAGCCGGCTGCCGTGCCATTGCCGCAACAAAAACGCTCAATTAGACTAAAACATCCAATGGAATGCTGTGGCAATCCCTGCATAGATGCCTATCCCCGTTTTGATTTGTTATACTACAAACGCACGGACAAACTTAATCGTCCATATCAGCAGACCTGGGATGAATGCCCGGAAATGAAAAGAAAACCCAAAATAATATGCTGTTTTGATAAAATCAAACCAGCTAAATGGCAGAAACGACCACGTAAACAACGACCCCAAACGGCTTGTGAACAGCAGTGTTCTAGTGCCAGCTATAAGTGTCCCCGTATAACCATGAAAAATTGTCGTGAGGTTTGTTATCCACCAAAATGTAGACCCACCAGAACTAAATTGCAATGCAAGAAACCCAATAATCCTTTTCCGGCCTATTCAGAGTGTTCGCGCAAATTACCTCGGCCTAGACACCCCATAGAATGTCGCTGCCTATTGGCGCCCTCAATGTGCGAGGTATGGGCGTATTATTTTAAACAGCAGAAAATAAAGAAAGTGGGTTTGTGTTGAGTTTAATTTATACTTAAAACTCAAATTTAAAAAAGTTTAAGGTTTAAGTTAAATTAATCACCAACTCAAGTTCTAATGCTGTACATAAATATTTAATACAAAATTAAGCACATCCAAATCATTAAATTTATTCTTGAAACAAATATTAAAAATTTTGTTTTGTTATTTTTCCTCAGAAAAAATGTAACTGTTATAAAAATATTTGATTTGCAACAAGCACAATCAAGCATAACAAAATTTTCTTTTGTGTTACTGCACACACACACACACAAACAAACACACACACGTACAAATTATGAATTAATAAATGTAGCGTGTTTTCAGGCCTCATTGACTTTTGCAAATTACTTAACTCTCCGTAAAAACGAAAGAGATTTGAAACAGAATGTTTAAAATAAATTTCTCATTTCTTTAAACTGACTACAAGTTAAAAAGAAAAGGCATTTTTGTATGCTTCAACAATTTCTTTCTTAAGTTTTTTTCCCCTGTTCAAGCCTAAAAATATGCACATATTTCCAAATAATCAGAACTCAACTCTTTGTTAGCATTTTTAAGTGGTGTGTAGTTGGTAAAGGTAATGTATTAAAAATATTCTTTTCATAATGTGTTTCAAGAAATGTATTTCTACGGGAACTTATTACTTTAATTTTTGGTTTAAACTACAAAAAATAAAGAAACATATCTTTGGATAATGGTGAGGTTATTTTAAAGGATTGGAAATAAAATTTGTTAGCAACTCCTTATCAATATCTTCTTAGTGTGTATATTAAAAGCAATTTTATCATATCCGTACTTAGTATTATTATATCAGAGATGCTTAAACTAATTTCGTTATTGAAATTAGTTGAAATCGGCTGATAAACGGTTGATATAACAATACCAAAAATGCTTCTGCGACACCTGTGACTTCAATATGTATTTTTTATTATATATATTATAGTGTATTACTTATGTGGCATATTATTTAATTTAATCGTTTTTCTTTGAGGGGGATTACTTTTTAAGTTTAACATCTATTACACGAAAATTTTAAATGTTAACGTCCCACAGAGTCAGAATTAGGCCTAGATGGCCATCAATATTTTCTTCCGAATATCAGGTTTAATATCAACCATGCATTCTACTATTTGGCAGTAACTCAGGCGAAGTATTCGGCATGCAAAATTTTTTTTTTACTTTTTATAAATAACTAGATGAAAAATAATGCCTTAAAATATGC
Source organism: Phyto melanocephala (assembly GCA_941918925.1). Taxonomy (NCBI): domain Eukaryota; kingdom Metazoa; phylum Arthropoda; class Insecta; order Diptera; family Rhinophoridae; genus Phyto; species Phyto melanocephala. Next base: position 16,694,515 of record OW799235.1, read on the forward strand.
CACAAAGTGGTTGTATATATGCTAAAATAATAAGCGCTATGGCAATACAAATAGTTATCGGTAACTCTCTTCCTATCTGCTTTAAGCACTTAAATCAAAGATTTTTGACATTAATGCACGGAACGTGGACGATCTTCTACTGTACCGTGCTCAACAAAATTCAACACAAACAACGAATACAATCGGTATAAACAAAATCCTTGAATTATTGTCTAAAACATCGGAAAAAAAGTTAGATCCCATCCCTGCACAAATAAACTTTAAATGTTGAGGTTATGTTTTCCGATCAGCTGTTGCTACCATATTACCTTTGTAATGTGTCTGTTCGATACTTTTTAATATTTGTGTTAAATTGATGTTTCAAAATCTTGTGGTTTAAGTCAACTATGTAGTACGTTCTGCAATATACGCTTTTATAAATGATTTTTTTTTAATCCAATAAATTGTGAACTCCAAACCTAAAAATTAAAAAAAAACAAATAAACCAAAATAAACCATTTAAACTGGAATCTAAATTCTTACACTACAGTAGGGATAGTGACTACTTTTATACCATACGCATAAAGGACTGCTTTTGCACCAACAATTCGTATTAACTGATGCTACTTTGTTAAGTTTTTTGTTTCGTTATACACTAATGGTTTGCGTATGTCTTAGAAGCAACTTTTATCGCTTATAACTCCTAAGCTACTGAAACAATTCTGTGAAATTATGCAGGAAATTATTAATTCAAATTATAAATTTACTAATAAAAACACTTATATAATATGAACCTAGGCTGGTTAACAGAAAGCGAAAGATTGAAACATTTTCTATTTAAGATTTGCACAATCAGAATTACATGATTTCAATAGAAATGGGAAGAACAAACAACATTTGTTAATATCAAACATGCTACAAAGAAAAATGCAGTTAGAAAGTGGAAATGATTCCGAATTTTTCTTTTTGGGAAAAAAGCAAAATTAAAATGAAAATCACACAATTAGCTATTTACATTTAACTGCTGTTCACATTATGAGCATTAAATAAAATTTAAGTGCATACTTTTAGGGGAGTCAGATAAAAAGTTGTTCTATAAGATTTGCATATTAAACACTGTAAAGCGTCATTTTAAGATATGTACTTTTTGTGTGTCAAACTAAGGTGAAAGAAAACAAACTAAAATAAAAGTATGACATAACAACCATTGAGATCGGAATTTATTCTTTCCAATAAACCAGGATTCTTGTTTATTGCAAACAATAATACTTGAAATGGAACGTTATAAAAGTAGAGCACTTTATTAAGTTTTGACCCAATAAATTATACAGTACTACATTTACACATAAAAATACTTTTATAAAATTTCTGTATACGTAATATAAATCAAAATTTTAATGAAATAGACCACATTTATGAAAGCTTCTTGTTCGTTAACACAGGAAAGTGAAACATCATTTTGAAAATGTCGTCAAAGCGTAGAATTGCAATAATTGCTAAGCTAAATTTTCCTTCATTTTTTTACTACCTTTAGAGTCACCAAGACAATATTAATATACAAATTTAAAATGCAATAGTTAAGAAAAATTATTTTTGTTAATTTTTAATAAAATTATTGTTTTAAAAACAAATCAGTTGTATTCTTTATGTAAATTTAAAAAAAAAATAATAAATCTTTTCATATCAATAAAAATAAGTTATTTACAATTATTTTTTTACCACAATCCTGTAAATTTGTTTAAATAAGTCTTATTAGTAGGAAACAGTGTCACGTTACTATCTTAAAAACGTAAAAAAATTACTTTCTGGAAAATATCGTTAATATCTGAGTGGAAACTTAAAAAAAAATGTGAGTTTGTTAGTAAAAAGGGTGAATGTATAACGGATTTCAGGCATATACTTTCATGTTTAAATGCTGGATTATATATTTTGCTTCATATTGTTATACTCCTTTGTTATCAAACTCTATTTGATGTACACACAACGAACTCTAATGTTATACTGTTGCTGTTAGCTGGGGCGTTTGACTATTTGTAGTGAGAGTGCCTTCTAATAGCGTTAAGCAGTTACGTTTCTCACAGTTCCCGCACGAATAGTATTATATTCTGATAATTATCAGAGACTATAACATTTAAGTGAAGTTGTCAGATGTTAATATGAGATTATATAATTGTAAGAAAAATAAATACTCCCCAAAGTATGCAGCACCTTTTATTGTACTTCGGCTGGGCATTACTTAACCAGTTATTGTTAACCAACCAACCAAAGAAAATGTTTTAACACAGTAAATATGCAGCAAATATTTTTAAATTTTTAAAACTATGGCATTTTAAGGAGAAACTTTAGAGTCTCCTATATAAACAGTAAACAGATGTCTTCACATGATGTTGTAAATGTAGTCTTACAATAATGTCATAATTTTTCAAAACTTTAAAAAGGTTTAAGCATTTTAAAATAAACAATAAACTACTTTATTATATTCTGATATTGTGACAATATGACACTTAGGGCTTTTTGTGAATACACATACCAAGTATTGATTATTTACCAGGGTAAAAAAATTTTTTTATAAAGAGGATATCTCTTTGCTAAAATATAATAAATTGTTACAAATATTTTTATATATTTTATTGTATTCTTTTATACAATATAGTTATTGTCTAGTCAACTATAGTTCACTCTAAACATTAAGGAAAAGACAACAAAGTAATCTAACTACTAAACTCTAAACAAAACGTGACTTTTTTATAGTTATTTATAAGGCCAGCAAATAACAATATTCTTCTAAATCATTTAAGTCTGACTAGCTGTCTGTCTATTTGGCTTTCAATTTGTGCAAAATTATTTATGAAGTAAGTGTATATAAATATATGTATACAACGTACAAATAAACTTTGTTTTACTTATGTCAGACACTGCAGTTTTCCGGTAGCACTCTTTGTAAAACACGCTTTACTTTACACTTTTTTATCTCAATACTTTTATTAATTTTTTTGTTACTCAAAAATTGTGTATTGTTCCCAAATGATATAGAAAATTGATCGTTTCTTGTCAACTAAATATTTTCAAAGTTAAATCTTGAAGGCCATAAAATCAATTTGTGAAATACGTTAATGCTACGAAGTGCAATGGATGTATGTTTTAATCGTAAATACAAAATTAAATCATTATATTACCGGACAGTTGTCAGAACTGTAGGGCATGACCTATGTGATGGTGTGTGTTTAATAAAAAATGGACAAAGTTTGCTTATTTATTAAGTTTGATATACGTACAACTGTATTGTGAAGTTTAGTAATAATAGTTGATGATTTAGTTTCGTAATGATAGTTGTGTAGTCAACAAAATGTTGGTGTGAAAAATGTTTACAGATAAAATTTATTTTCTTTATATCTTATTTAATCAAATTTTTTTAGTCGAAATATATTCATATCTATAAATTATGTTGATATATTTTCAAGCGGTGACAAAATTTGTTTTAGTTTTAAGTTTAAAAATTTTAGTTCAAATATGTTTTTACATGACAAACCTTAAAAAATAAGAAAACAAGTAAAGGCTATAATATACAGCATGTTTTTTACATGACAAATTCCACACTGATAAATACGAACATGTCGTGTGTTGGCTTCATATTACATTACTTCTGTAAATAACATGTGCTAAGACATCTGATAAAATTTTAATTAGAGCACGCTCTATATTCTTCTCTCCAAACATGTGACATCAGCCGTTGGCAGAAATCTCTGCAGCTGCAAGCAGTCAGCACCGGTTGCCTGTAAAAGTACAATTTTGACAGACATGTAGATTTGCATATGTCTCACAAATTTCAAAGTCAGATGTAAAAAACATGCCGTGTGTTATAGCCTTAAGACTGTTTAAATAGTTTAAAATTTCTACCCAAAGTGGTGGTTTAACGTGGCTAGATCAACCCGCAAACAAAACTATCTTTAGCGATGAAAATTACATGTCTTATTCTGTGATTAGGTCAACAAGTAAAACTTTTGCACAGAGGTCATTGCAACCCGTAAAAGTTACTGTTTGGTGCTCATTAATATCTGTTGGTGTTACTGGCCCAATAGTTTTTTTTTGTGTTTTTCGAAAATTATGCAGGAAGCCATATCAAGGCCAAGACTTTTATTTAATTACTTTTTCGGTTGTTAAACAATCAATTTTCGTATATGGCAAAGCTATCACAAAATAATTGATACTTCAGGTCAGGGTACACTTATACAAGGTGGCAGTGCCAGCCCAGCTGACTATTTTTTTGTGTTCTGGAGAATGTCAAACTACATATTTAAAAAAATTATTTCAACTTCGGAAATTGTCAAACTCCATACTTAAAAAAAGAGAGACAAAAATTGCTCTCCTTTATGCTATCACCTTATGTAATTACACCATGCTTCAGGTGATACATTTTTAACAGCTTACAGCCTTGCCAGACCGTGTTTTGAACTACTCTATGAATCAGGGCACATTTATTCATCAGGTAATCGCAGTTCGGAAAGAACATTTTTGGTCGTTTTTTATATATAACGTTTACCATTTGAAATAAATGAGAGAAGAGAGAGAATTTGTTTGTATCAATCGGCTTTGACTGCTGAAGTCTAAAAAAAGTAAATTAAAGAATAACCAACTGGCGAAACAGGACTACCTGAGAATAAATTTGTCTTTATTTAACCTTAAAACGTATTTAAAAGTGTTTAAGCAATAGACGTGTATTTGTACTTTAATGAAAACTTCAATGTAAAACTTCAATGTAAATAAAGCTTAATAAGAAAATAAATGTAAAGTTTAATTAAAGAAGGTTAGATAGAAGTAAAACAATATTAACATATTTACTACAAATACTTTTATAAATATTAATTTGCATTCTAAGATAAATTCGCTGTGTGTCAAAGATTCTTAAAAATTGCTTAAATATAAGTGGTAAAAAACGAAATTATATTTTCAATGGGACTGGCACATTCCACATTTCTACTAACAAATTTATATAAAGGAGTGGGCCATTTAAAAGCTTAAATTTAAAAATTAATGGAGGGTTAAGATCCATTTTGCAAAAGGAACTTATTGGCTTATTTTTATTTTAATGCCATTTTTAAATAAAAAATCATTGGTACAATTTTGAGGTAACTTTTTCTATTGAGAGTATTTTGAGCTCCGGCTTAAACTTTGCTAAAATGAGGACCACTGATGGCACAAGCGTGTTAACCGCATCAAACTGCTTATTTTTCTGGATGTAAGGGAGCCCATATGCATCAAATTTATTAATTAAGAAGCCCATTGAGCCATAAAGTAAGCCTCATGGTTAAACACAAATTTTGCGATAGTACATTGTGCCAACTTTCAACTGCTCTTGAGCCCAAACGACAAAAGTTGAACATACATGTATAGCAGTCCCCTAGATTTAATTCACGCACATTTTGGAACTGATACGGGTAAAGACATAGATCCTTGAGCAAATTTTTCCACGTAATACCGACTACGAATGCATAAATTTTGATCTTCTTACACACCTTCACATCACCTCGATATGTTTTTGTGACTTCATTATTTCGACGAACGTAAAAATGACTAGGTCATTTATAAGCTATGAGAAACGATGGCCAATTTTTCATAATAATTTGGACAATTTGACAGCATTGTTCAAGCATCAATTTATCCATGATCAAGGCATATTGAAAAGGTACGAGTATACATTGGAAAAAACATGCATTTTGTTTTTGTATATACGCCTAACACAATTTTTTTATATTTTTTCCTTAAATTTGATCATCTTTTCAAAACTTTAAGTAAAAACTGTATATTCTCGTTTAAGAATTTTTTCAAACGCTTTAAACCAGCTGGAACTGGAAATTATTTGTCGTAAAAAAATTTAAAAAAAAATGTTTTTTTGACGAATGCAGACACGTTATTTAAAAAAAACTTGGCTGTACTTGGAATGCTTTAAAAAAAGCATTCAGTTTAGCATTCGTACCATATTAATTTACCTTGTCCATGATGATATATTATATGTTTAGAAGTTAACTATTTCGTTAGTTATATTGCGCTTAAATAAAACTTCGTCTAGACTAGAACAAAACGTCAACAGAGCAACTGTCAAATGTTCTTTGATATGGAGAAAACGTATAAAGTGTATTCTGTTGTTATTTTTATGTGTCCTCTCTTTCTTTCATCTTCAAAATGCAACAAATCGATCGCTGGTGTGGACCAGAGATCTGCAACGAATACTAATGAAGTAAGTCAACTTGAATCATGATGAATCATTTTGTTGATTTATACGCATTCAAACTTATTGAAAAGTCTTCACTAGTTATACTCACTTTTAAATGAAATGTACTAACAGTACTCATATTCATCAACATGTATGACTTATTTTATTGCTATTGTCGTTCATGTAAGATAAAAAAACGACCAAAAGCACATATGACTCGCGTAGTCATTATGAAGTTGTGTGTTTTAACTAGGCCTGCCAGATAACAATTTGGCATTCGCCATAATAATTGTGGATTGTTAAAAAAAATAGACAATTTAAATTTAACAAAACAATACAAAAACAACAAACAAAAATAAAGTGCTTGCTTTGATGTCTGTTTAAGAGATTTTGTTTTTGCGTATTATTTTTCAAATTTAAGTGAGCACCTAAGAACGCAGTTTTTTAATTTACTGCAAACAAATTTAAACATAAAAACAAACACAAAATAACTGTTATTGTTTACCACTCATTATAGAAGCCAACCAAAACCTACCCTAAAGGTCATAATCAGTTGCATTTATTTAAAAATTAAATAGTTGTACTTGCAAAAATTTTCTTTAACACACATTAAAAAATTGCAAATTTTCTGGCGGCCAAAAAATATCTTGCACTCTCCGACTTGGCAACATTGTTTATTCTTCATACAAATGAGAGCTGTTAATGTGTTTGTTATTGAGTCAACTAGCATCATTCTATGAAGATAAGTATGTCCTTAAAAATATGAATCAACTTGAGTAGTCTTGCAAATCATATAAGTATGGGACACTATAAATATAAGTACGACGTAGTACTTATGTTCATTGTGTGCTGTACTTATAAATCAACGTTGTTGTGCGTATGCGTACGTCAGCTTAGTTAAATTTCAATGATTTATACGCACTTATACTCAAATTTTATGACCCACTATGAGTATTGAAAAAACGACCCAAAGCCGATCACTGGTGTGGACCATATGTTACAATTCTAAAAACAAAGACACACTATATACACTGTTTTCCTGCGCATAATTATATATCATTTCACCAGTAGTCACTAAGTTTGTTTGTTCGTTATTTGGTATTGTTGTGTGCTGCTACTTATTAGTAGTAAAAATAAAAATAAAAACTATTTAACAGAACCTGCCCGAAAATGTAATTCTTTTATTTTTGATTTTTAACAAAAATATCTTGATTTTTTTTAACTACAGATTTGAAGATATTTTCCAAATCAGCTATTAATACTTACGAAAATTGCTGCCAAGATTTTTTCTCTAAATTTATCGATTTCTATGGATTTCTTTAGCAGTAAATAATACCTCAAACTTTAATCTAAAGTAAGTATTTCTTTTGTTTAAACAAATCTAAAGTTTATAGATATTTCTTTTGGTATTTTTATTAGGAATTCCAGTTTCTACTTTATATTCTTTTTGCTTATTTACATATACATGCAAACAAATAAGTATTTGCTGCTAATTCTTTGCCCCACCCCCCACAAAAAAAATTTATATAAAAAACTTTTTTCATTAAAATTTCTTCTTTATATCAGGCAATGTCCACTTTTCAGCTTTCTGATGACTACAATAACAATAAAATAGAAAGAAAGAGAGCAAGAGTGAGTAAAAGAAGATAAAAATAATTATTACTTTTTTGTTGTTGTTAATATTTATAACAAAATTAGCAAAAGTTTCTTGAGAAGCCGAAAATAATGGTTAATCTTTTAATCTTATAAAATTGTTAAACAATTTAATATGTTTTAATGAGAAATCAAAAATTCCTAAAAACGGGACCATAATAAAATCACAAAAATATTAGCCAGCAAGTACGTGTGTATTTATTAATTTTGTTTTGGTTTGGGTTAGACCTTCTTGAACATTTTTTTATGCCTTAAGGTTTACAGCATATACTGGTTTGTTTTCCAAGCCTAAATGTAGGCTATATAATTTACTTAAGTTTATTGCGAAACAATATTATGTTGTTTGTGGTAAGCGGTCTCTTTTATGGGTGTTAGTGTGTGTATGACTTTGTAAATGTTGTTTATTGCATGATTTTATTATGTTGGTAGTTGGAAGTTTGTGGGGTTCGTTAATAATATTCTGTTTTACCATACCTAACAAGTTGAGTACATAAGTTTGTTGATTTCATTATGACCAACTTATTGGACAGGTAACATAACTTTTCGGGCTTAAGTTGATTGCTGGCGTTGTTCGAAAAGAAAATCAATACGCTAATTTCCTTGTTTATTAATTGTTAGGGGCTTTATGGCGGCAACTTCTACAATATTCTTTTGCGACCCCAAATGTATATATTTTCTAAAGACTTATGAATTAGAAAAGCGAACAAACATCGCTAAATATGTTTGTCTAACCGCGTGTCTGTGAAAATCAACTACAAGTTGCACATATCTGTATTGGGTATTAATTCTGTACAAATAATCGGGAATGAGGCGGTATTGAAAACCAGCAAAATCGTTAATAAAGTTGTTAACAAAAAAATATTTCTCAGTTTTTGACTCTAGGATAGCACCAGAGACATAATGACGGATTACAGGTTTTTTTAATTAACCACTTTTATATAGAAATCACACTAAAGGGCTCAACTAGTGAAAAGCCTTAAAAAAAATATATAAACCCAGAATGGCATTCAAAGAGTGCCCTTGTGGACTAGTCGGTAAAGGACAAGTCAGTTGTTTGGGGGTTGCTTGTTCGATTCTCTGGAATTGTCTGCTTCTCTTTCTCTTCTATTCTAAATATTTCTATTCTTCTCTCTATTAAGGCGTCACAATGGACCGTAATGGTCTCCCAGTGAAGGTGTGAGGGGTACTTTGCACCAGCCTTACCTACCTACCTACCTACCTACCTACCTACCTACCTACCTACCTACCTACCTACCTACATGGCATTCAAAACAAATAGGCATTTAAATAATGGTCACCCCTGATTTGTACACGAAGTATTAATCAGGTATTTTACCACAAATGAATAAGAAATGGAAATTTGTTAATGGACTTATATATTTTCATAAACTAATTTGCTTACATCAGTTTTATAATGTAGAAAAAATTTTGGAAGTTCCAAATTAATTTACTCTCTTTACAAAAACTGTTACAGATTTTTACACAAAGGAAGTAGTCACTTAACTAGTTTGTATCAGATGCTCTCACTATTGGGTTATTGTTCAGTCACGTTCATGCCATCAAGAATTTGTTTGCGTTTGTTTGCTGGGTTGGTTTGCTTATAACAAACAAATAATTTCAAGTACAAAATACATAAAATCTTAGAAATGTTTTTATTATTATTTATTTTTTGCTTCTTCATCTTCTTCTATTCCCTTATGCCTGATCTAATTCAAGGGAAAAAAAACTTTTTGCACGTTCATAGCATGTTTTTTTTTACATTTTTTTCCTTGTTAAGCACAACGTGTGTTTATTTTATTTATTACAATATTTTGTTAAGCATACTTTTAGGCAAGACATTTTGTGTGTTCAGCAATAGGGATGCATTAATTAGTATGATATATCTAAACAGATAATAACATTATGGTTCTTGACATAATTTTTATGAAATATTAATAATAAGAATGACAAGAATAGTGTCAATAATATGAAAACCGGAGGGATAAAGTATGATTTATAATTAATATTTATTAATTCATTAAAGGTAATTTGTGTTTGGTGGTAAAGAAAAAGTTTATAACTTTACTCATTACAGATATAAATTGAAATTAGAGTAGAGAAATAGAAGCCTTTAAATGTCCTATAAAAATAGTTTTGTGAATAAAAATAAGTTTAAGGCAAAAGCTTGCTTAACTATTCATGGAAAAAATTTATTAAAATGCTTACATCGTTTTGCTTCAATTTGAAATATTTAAAAAAATTAAAACTTCTTTGATGAGCTCGTTGAACTTTAATATCAAACATTTATTAATTGTATTAATCAATATCAATGCCATAATTTAAGGGAACAAGTTTTTGTGTCATACATTTTTTTCATTTTATGGGTTGACTATCGATAGCATTCTACCCTCAGTTGGATTTCCAGTGGCCACAGCAGTGGTTATCACAGGAAGTATCCAAAATAATGTTGTATTTACAACCAAAGTTTGCTTGGTATTCATTATCAAAACACTAGTTTCTGAAACTCAAACTTCTAGATGCTTCTTTAATTTAGATTAGATTTTATAAAGTCAGATTTATATGCTGTTTAAATCTTTAGGAATATATAAAATTTAATTCATTATAACACATTGCTAAGTGATAAATTCATCAAAGCTGTTATATGTACATAATTATTTACCCTTAATAACTTCATAACACCCTAATTGCAATTTCCTTAGCCTACATTTAGGCTTACATCCCTGATTAATTTGCTTATATTTGTTTAATTTTTTTCCTCAATGATTTTCTGCTTTCTGTGCCTTATGATTTCTTATAGATAAAAGATAGAGAGAATATTTAGTATTTACTTGTTCTCACAAATTGTAATTTGTTTATGGTCATTCTATTATTATGATGATTACAGGCATATAGACAATTCAGTCATCTGTTAAAAGAGAGAGAGAGAGAGAGAAAATGTAAACGAAGAAGAACAAATTAGATTTTCTGTAGTAAAAGTGATAAAGAAGAAGTAAAAGAAATTCTTTTTTTTTAACAATATTTAAATTCCTATATGTTTACTAAAGTCATCTTTTTGTATTGTTTGTATTTGTGGCAAATAATAGTATAACCTCAGGGGCTTAAGGCCAAACAGTATTAAATTTTTTTTAGTCTATGACTTTGTCTTAATAAGGTTTTTGTTTTTGTAGTTTCTCATATTAAGTGGCAATAAAGTTTAATTGATTTGTTGATTTTTCTACACAAGTCGATGTCTTTAACAAATTATTTTATATTGTAGTTAGCCGAAGGACATTTCTCGATGTGCTGTTTAAGGTATTTGTGTGATTATGTATTGTGCTGGTGGAAAACAAATTACAAAAACAGATATTAATATTTATATATAAAGAAGTTAATAATAATAGTTATAAAAATTATTATTATGCTAATGAGTTTTTGCAGACAAATATATAATATTTCTTTGCTACAAATAAAAATAAGAACACAGTTTAACTTAAGGGAGTCTTGATTTTTTTAACATCAAATTAAACTGAAACAAAATTTAAGTATGACTCATTGTATATTGCTTAAAAAACCATGTAATTTTGTGAGCAAACAATTAATGTAATGTTTGTTTTCTTTCCCCTAAAAGTATACTTTGTATATTAAACGCATTTTGGCGTTGTTATGTATGCTTTATATTTTTATGTTTTCTAGCAAAAATTTAATAAAAATATGTAAATAATACTGCATTGTTGAAAGAAATATGGGTTTTTTTAATGCTTCATGTTTACATTTATGTCTGGCATTATTTTTTTCTATTTTTTATATATAATTCATTTTAAGCTACACAACATGTTGTTTGCATTTAATGCAAAATAGAAAAAAAGTATTATTAATACTTTTTTAGCATTTAAGGGTTACTTTTGTAAAACAACAAAATATTTTTATTACAACCAGAGCTGATAAAGGATACGTCCTAGACTTGTTAAGCACTTGTTAAGTTAAACACTATATTACGAAAATTTTCAAACTTATTTGCTATTTTTTGAAAATTCTTTAACAAATGTTTAAAAATATCTAGAAATTTGTATGTATATATGTTTGGATAGATGTAAGTCTGATGTATGTAAGTATGAGGATAGTTATAGTTCAAGCCGTAACTTGCACGAAATTATCGTCAATAAAAATTTCATTGAAGAATCCATGTGACAATGACACAAAGAAATGGAGTTATGCTTGACAACATCATTGAAGGGTCACTATACTTATGCAAATTGAAACTTAGCGACATTTCCTCTGATGAGTCCATAACAGCACATAAGAAAGCGTCAATAAATCATGTTAATGCTGAGACAAAGTCAGCCTTAGTCGTCTATTAATATTTGGACATTTACTTAAAAATTTTTATAAGTATATGATGCCAAAGAAACATCATCATTTGTCATCGTTTGTCACGATAAATCACGCTGACGTTCGCCAACGGGTTAGTCCTAAAATACAGAACAAATTTTATTATAAGATTATAATTGTGCACATCTGCAAGAAAATTCCTTTCAAATGGTGTATTTGTTTATACCCACTAGCAAAAATTATGGTGTGGGGGTATATTAATTTTGTCATTCCGTTTGCAACACATCAAAATATTCATTTAAGACCTCATAAGGTATGTATATAATTTCCTAGTCCTGGTTTAAGTTTAGGACGATCCCGCTATGTCCATCCGTCTGTCCAACTGTCCATCCACTGAAAGCACGATATAACTCGAACGGAAAAAGTTAATTTGTTAAAATTTTGCCAGAATATTTCTTACACACAAGGTTTGTTTGGTGTTGAAAATGCGCTAAGTCGTTATATTAGGAAGACAGCTATAGCTCGTAATTCAAGAGTAGGTCAAAAAAACAATCTCCTTCTAACATCTTGTGAAGGGTACTGTTTAAAAATGTGTAATCTATTATACACTTTTAAAATATATCTTTCAAAAAATTTTTATAAAGGGATTGAAGTACAAGGATTGTAATTTTGTGGAAAATAGTTTGTAGGGACTATAAACGTACAATTAACAAATCGACAGAAGAGAAATTTGTTGCTGGGAAAAAAGGTCGATAATAAGACAGCAGGAGGGGATACCTGATCTTCTATTAATTAAATATGAACAACAAGAGGTTTGCTTCAAAAAACTCACATTTTTCTATTAAATACTTATATGTGTGAAAAAACTGAGAGATCCTTTTGATGAGTCCTTTGGTTGAAACGTCAGGCCGCGTTGAACGTTGAATAGTTAATAAGCCAACAAAAAACTTCATAAACTTGGCGCTTTCGACCAAAAGACTCGTTATTTATAACTCGTTACAAATATAAAGAATACGGCATACAGAGATGGGAATATTGCTCATAATTTATACAAATTCAAATATTTAAATGATATACAATAATTCAAAAAAGAGAGAATACATACAAATTGGATTTAAATTCAAGAGTACAAAAGTATTTACACCGCCTTCAACAGGTATAATAAATTAGAAATTTTGCATAGTACACATTTATTTTTATAGAAGAAGAAACGTTTTTAAAGGCAAGTTGGTTATCATTCGCAAATATGAACAATCTTGCAAAAAACTGGCTTGGATTTTATTAGCTCATATTATCGTGAGTTCACTGTATATACAAACGATTCGCAATTTTTATAAATTTTGTAAAAGCTCTTCAAATGTATGATTTTATTTATTAAATTTTTAATGGTAAATCATTTTTTTTTTGTATTAGATATATGGAAACTTAAAATTCATAGAACTTTTCGTTAAAAAACAAAATATTTTAAAACCAAAGAAAAACCAACAGATTATATTTTTCAATTCGCAATTTACCAATAAATTTAAAAATTATATTAAGGCTTTTTTATGCAATAAAATTTAAATTTTTTATGTTCAAAGCGCCGCACAGTGTTCGATTCTTGAATCTAGCTGGCCAAAATTAATAACTTTTGTAATAAAACGTGTAGAAAGTTGATTTTTGGCACAAAAACTTTAAATTCTCTATTTAAAACAACTGTAAAAAAATGGATAAATCCGCCTACAGACACGCCCACTTTTCTTATGTGAAAATACGAGATTTTTAAAGAATTACTTTATTGTTGGTATCTTTGGATATTAGAGGCATATAACGATGAACTGCTGACAAAATTTTGTGAAATGAAGTCAACCATACGATCAACTTTGTCTTTTTTGACAGTGGATAACCATATTTGAAAAGATCTTTGCGAGAAATTGTAGTAGACTGCATGTCGTTTTTGACAAATTTTGTTCGGCATGGGCACTTTCGGGCAAAAAATTTTTTTATTTTCTATGAGTCCAAAGTCCAAATTTTACTAAACAAGTAATAAGAACATGGAAGTGTATAGAAGAAAAAAATATTTGTCTACAAAGTTTTATTTTCGTTTTAAAAAATGTTACTTACAACCTTCCTGATATAATTGCTAATAAAAACTACGTCCTTTTTTCTGATAATTGAAAAATACACCGCGTTTACTCTAATGATAATACCAGTCTCAGTAAAAAAAGAATTAATAAACTAAATTGCATAGACAACTTGTAATTGACCTCTAAACATAAGCAATTTTTCAAGCGAAATAAACAAAATTTTTTTTTCTTCATTTTACATGATATTCGTACATATTTAAATTCCAGCAAAATGTCATGAGAAATATCTTAGTTGGTATGTTCTTATTTAAATATTGTGGTCCAATTTGTTCCTTTTTATAACTCATTTTTGGGTCAGATTAAAGAATCGAACACCGTGCGCCGGTTAGACAATTTCCATTAAGTCTTTCTAAACATTAAAATGTTATATTTTTTAAAGCAAAAATATTTAAACCCATTTTTATAGTTTTTTAATTTAAGTTAAATTTTTATTTTAAATCACTGTTTTCTGCATTATTAAGTTCTATGAAACTTGCCTTAATTCGTATACATTTTATTTAAAGACAAAGTAAAGCAAACGAAATCCTATTTATCAGTCCTCTTATATTGTTGAAGAAATACTCGTTTATACTACTATATAACTTCCATGTAACTGGCCTCAAATTATGCAAATATTCAGTTTGTTTTTATGACACGAATAAATAAAATGACCACATAAAATGTAGCCTTTTATAAATATAATAAAAAAAATATATTATTTATATTTATGTATTGACGTTGCATGCATATCTGTGCTGTACACTCAAACTGTGAAAAAAAAACACTTTCATAGTGCGCCCACTTGACCATAGCTCTAAAATATGATTTCGCCATAGGCACTTTACTGAAAATTTTTCAGTGAAAACAGCGAATGGTAAGCGTTCACTCGACTTGGTTTAAGCTAAAATTTATGGATAAATAAATTATTCGGAAAAATTTTAGGACATACAAAAAGTAAAGAAAAAGACACAACTTGAGATGACATAGAAAAACTTAAATTTAACAATAATCTTTATGAATGCTATGTAACCTCTTAGACACATATTCGACATTGAACTAATTAAATTTCCTTGACTAAAAGTTAAACTTCTTGCTGCTCCTTCAATTCCTATTCTTAATTGTTTTATTTAGAATAAGCAAATCGTCGCCACTCTGACGTAATCGGTTATGTGACCATTTTTCAAAATTTTTTTATTGCTCTATTTTGAAGGTTGATTGGTCCTACATATATCCTCCAAAGACTGTAAAGACGTCTTGATTGGTTCAAAAATAGACAACTGTCAATATGCGTAAGATTAATACTGTGAAGTAACAAAATAAAATGCTTTTTTTGATCTCCTGAAATCTCAGTAAAAAAAAAACACTGAACTGATTTTTTTAGAGCAACAACGAAATGTTTAGCCTCAATGTGCCTAGCAGGCACACATGGAAAATGTCTGTAAGCAACAAAATAAAATTTAATAATGGGAATCCCCTTTTTATTGTTTAACACCAGCTTGTATAGGTTCTTCTGATTATCAACAAGAAAGTAATAAAGACGGAAAAAATAAAAAAATTTTTCAGGCAAAATACTATTCAGGGACCATCACATAAAGCAGTTTTAACACCAGGAAAGCATATTAGTTCTATGGCTGATTAATTTTATTGTATTGATCTACTATTGAATGCCGGCATAAGTAAACAAGGTGTTATGAGATATTAAGAATTCTGGACACCTATATTTTGTTTGTTAAATATTCCAAACTATGCATGCCAAACACAATCCACTCGGTGACAATCCAAAGCTTTTGACAAGCTTGCTCCTGTTCGTGATTTTGAGGAATGCATCAACGAAAACTTGCTAAAGTCATAAATACCTGGTGCATACCTAACAAGTGACAAGCAATTAGTACTTTGTGGAGGGCAACTATCGTTTCGGCAGAATATTCCATTTAATCCAGACATATACGGATTTGGATTTGATCATTCCTCCGGCAATATAGAGAAAAGCAAAAATGTCACTGAGAAAATTGTTAAAGAACTTGGCACAACATGTTTTTTTTCACGTCGTTTGCATTAGCTACATGGCTTTTTCCAGAGACCTAATATGCCTTGTCACATTAAGAAATAATATTAGGTGCATTTCTCTTAAGTTTCTTCGATGCAAAACAAAACGAAAGTTCATTAAATAAATTCAGAATAAAAAAAATATGAGACTGGTAAGTTAAGTTCAAAAGAAAACTAGTGTAGTTTTGTTACTGTCATCACTTCATTACCATACAAAAACTTATTTGACGGCAAAAATAATTCAAAATGTGCTTCTAAGGCATATTTTAACTTGATTTCTTACAAGGTTAACCTGATTTTATTAGGGTTTAAAAACTTATCCATGAAACGTTTTTACGTCTTTTTACCGGTTTTTTACTTAAAAACCACTATGTTGTTGTCCCACATGTTAATGATGTTTATATCATCAATTAACGGAGAAAATAAATTGATGATCATTGAACTTTAGTCATCACCACTGATACTGCTCTTGAAGAAACTCTTTTGGAATATATTATTAATCATTGACTTATAGTGCTCACCGTTGAGATTGCTCTTAAAGCAACTTAGATGTGGATAGGTTTCTTCTCAAATGCCGAATTTTATTTGTTAGCGTATAGAAAAAAGCTTCATCATCGCTGAAAGTTATTTTTTAATAAAACGATGACCGAAATGTTTCCCAAACAACACACCCATTTGGATTAAACAATTTTATCACTTGCATGTGTTGCTCTGAGCTATAGCCATCCCTATTGTTTTTGATATACAAACAGAATAAGTGACAGCTAATTTGGCAGATGAAGCTTAATCAATATGGTCGCTATCAACTGCCTAAATTCGGAGCTACCAATTGGATTACGCTGTATATTAGCAGCTTGTGGAAATAGATCAAATATCATACACAGACAAACTGCAATATTTCCTACCACGTTTATTCAGAAGCCATAACAATTCAAATCAAGCGGCTGGTTTTAGAAGAAAATTTTGCAATTTCAAAAAATCAAATCCCATTTTTTTATAATTCAAAGTCTGAGAGATCTCTTTAATTCGTACCTACTTGTAAACAAAAACTACAAGTTTGTTTACAACAGTTTTCTGTCCGGATTTTTTTGTGTTGCCCTTAGATTAGTTTGTTTCTTTTTAGTTTTTTTCAAGACTATGATGTCAAAACGTCAAGAAAAATACTTAACTTTGACAATGGAGCTTTAACATTCCTTTTGAATAAAGGGAATCCATGAGAGCTCTTTTCTGTTGTAAACCTGAATTAATTATTTTTGTTATTTATTGCATATTAATTGCTTGTTTTATACAAGTAGTAAACTTGTTTAATCATTTGCTTTCCTATATCACCTACTTGAATTTAAACCCCCTCAATTTGTTTCTTGTTTATGTTAACCTCCTTTAAACGAAATCTATTTCAGCAAATTCTCTTAATAAAAAAATTAAAAAAGCAGAATTTACCTTCGATAACACATTATCGGGTTTCCACTGTAAAATTTTTTCTCCATAGTCTACGACAAATTCAAATTCAAATGCAAATTCGGTTATCAGGTAGTCTGGATTCGTCACCTTATCATACAATGTGATAAAAAAAAAAAATTTCATTTCCTTCGATACACATTATCGGGCTGCCACTGTAAAAGTATTTATTTATAGTCTACAGCAAGGCAAATTTGTTTATCAGCTGATAATTTTTTTTCCGCTTATTCACAACAAAGCGCATAGATCAAAAGCAATTCTCTCTCTTCTCTCAAATATCAAACTTCATATATAAACTGCAACCACCTGATAAAAACCTATTAAGGTCTTAGCATACTTTAAGGGAAATTTCCATTCAGAGTTACCAAAGCTAAATAGTTCAAAACCAGTAAGTATATCATTTTTTAATTCAGGTTTCTACTGAATTAAATATACTTACAATGCAGATCTTTTTAGTTTTCTACTTCTACACACTTTACATAATATTTAAATTTTTTTGTTTTAGCGTGCCTGTAATTCACCTGACCTGGTCTCTTTACCCCATTTTATTATTTACAACTTATTACTTATGAATTTTATTTATTTCTTAACAGTTATGAATAATTTTAGGACAAATAATATTAAGGAAAGGAAATTAAGGAGAAAAACAAGAAAAACCCTAAATCATAAGACTAAAGAAAATACTGATTAAAGCCAAAGTCACACATAAATTGTATGACTTAGGTTAGTTAGTCATAAATTTTGATTAAATTATAAATAAAGAAAAACATACTTATAACAAGAACAAAATACATAAAAACACAAATCTAAAGGGTCAGTCAGGGTCTTAACAATAAAATATAATGTCAAAGATTTATCACATAAAATTTACCGACATATTAAAAGTAAAACGCAAACCTTAACAAAATAAATGGCATTCGTGTTCAAAAAAAAAAAAAAATAAAACTGCAATCTCTTGCACAAAGAAATCTCATAACAAAAAAAAAAAAAGAAAACACAAATATAAATAGAACTAAGCCTTAATAAAAACTATACAAGTGTTTCAGAAGTTAAGCCTTAAATCAGGCAACAGAAAATTGTTCCAATGTTCTGTGTATTATTGTAAAATTTCCATAAATTTAAAAAGGTTTTCTCTTTCAAATTATATAAATATTTTATCTTGCGAGCGATAAATTAAATATATCACTTATGGTGGAATAGACAATTGAATACCCTTTTTAAAGATAAAGTTAAAGGATATTTACTACGAAATAATTTTTTCTAATCCTAAATTTTATTCCTTTGACGGAACCATGCACAACTTTTTCCCTTTTTAATTTAATTTGACCTATACTTACTTAAGTTCATTTTTTGTATATGCCAGCCTTAGTTGTTGTTTTAGGTCAGTTTAAAGTTCTGCCAAAATGTTATGAAGGAAATATTTAATGTTTTATGTCCTTCGCTTGTATGAGCATGGTATCTACAACTTTGTAATTCCATTTGCAATATCTACAATATTCCTTTACGACCCCCATAAAGTAAATTTATTTCTAGAAATTTAAAGCATTATTTATAAAATAACTAGCCATACCGCAGCAACCTGGTAACAACACTTAAGTTTTAATCTTTAATTGGATTTCTAAACATGGCTACGATTATTCTGTCAAAAACTTAATCAACTGGATTATATTTGTAGGCGAGCTCAGCAAAGGAAAATCATATTAAAATATTATTTAGAAATCCGACATTGTAGGATTCAAATTTTACACAAAAATCGTTTAATGTTCTTACTAGACATTACTATTCTTTGGTCAAGATTTGCCTTCATTTATATTCCTATTACTATTCAAAAGTTGCAAAGCCAGGTTGACGTAATAGAAAAATACATGAAGGCCCCTAATTGTCACCCAGCTTCTAATTGAACAAAATTGAGTTATTTCCAAAGCAAAGTTTAGTTGAAGTGGTGGTAGTTCTTGAAAACAAATTTTTTTTAGCGATTTAAAAATATATAAATATACAGAGCAGGAGGATCGAGATATCGTGCAACAATTAATGCCACCCATCAAAACAAAAACACGAATTTCTAACAGCTTTTTTAAACTTTATTTAAATATTAATAAATTTATGGTAAAACAATTATCAGTCGCTTTCTTTGTCGCATTAATACTAAAATATTTGTACGAACGGATTTTATGTGAACAATAACTTATGAATAGGACAAATTATTGTCCGTGTGTCTTGTGAAATTTACATTTCAAAGCATCAATATATTATTTCGAAGTATTTTGTAGAAAATCGTTATTGAAGACTGTCAATTTAGGTTTATAACCCGCTGAGTTATAAGCAAAAGAAGTCATGACTTAGTCTTTATTCTTCCATATTTTTAAAACAAAAACATTTTTTTTTCAATTTGGAGTCTTTTTAAATACATAAAATTCTTAAAGTCTATCAATAGTTATTAAACATCATAGTAATAATTGGCAAGTCCGTTACTAAATAATCCTTGAAAAAATATTTAAAATCAGCTACACCCTGACAGAGATATACGCATCAAAACTTTACTACTTGTTCACAAACGTGAAAAATCCATTCTTTCGGCTTCAATACAATAGACGGTTTGATATTTAACAACAAATGAAAAATTGGAAATTTGTAAATCCTTCATACCCAAAATGATTTCCGAAATAAAAGAGTAAATATATATTTAAAGTGGCACTTAAAACAACTGGCTGATTACATATTTGTATTAGTTTTTTTTAAATGAATGAACTGCACGCCCTTTAGGTTTCAGAGATATGAGCAAATAAATATGGCAGCCTTTACTTTTTCAAATATTTTTTACCGCAAAATTTAAAATCTGATAGCCCAAGTATAACTTGTAAAGCACGTCTGTTACTATATATCTCTAGAGCCATTCACAATAGCTTTCAAACCAATCGGCCACTTATCGGCAAAGTTATAAGCAAAATATTTTTTTGATCAGATATATATTTGTTTTAAATATATTAAGTTTCTCTACAGCGACAATTAAGTAACCAAATTATAAACCGCGTGTCCTGAAAATTATTTCGTAAAAAAACAATTCGATTTAAAACTAACTGAGATATAACCACCGAAATGCAATCGCTTCAGCGTTTATTTCTCAAATTTCTCAAAAGGTACCTATAAATTATTCTATGACTAAAAATGTTTAATTTTGGTGGTAAAAATATGGGAAAAAACAGAGTCTGTCGTGTTTATTTGCTCATATCTCAAAAAGTTATGGGGCGATTGTACTGAATTTCAATAGCGATTCTACGCAGATCTGAGGAACATATGGTTGCTTCTGAAAGTTAATTTCAACCAACACACGGGCAGACGGACAGACGGATATAAAAATTTTGATATAATGCTTCCTAATCAGTTCTTATGCCGAGGTTACCTGTATGAATATGCCTTGTGTTGGTGTTTTAAAACTAAGATCCAAACCTTTTTCATAAACATGTAAATTAGTGCGGGTCGATTTGTATGGAGGCAAAAAAATCGCTCAAATTACAAGAAAAATCTTATTCTAGGGATCAAAATAAAAAACTTTGCCGAAGGAACCATACCTCTATTATGTATTTTGACGAAACGACTTTTCACCCGAAGGGTCAAATTTTGAAAAATATCTCTTTGACCGATTTAGAGTTCCTCATTCAAGTCCAAATGTATGACCGACATAGTTTTGGAGGACCGACCTAGGCCAGTGGCACACCCCCTGGAACAACTACTCGGGGCCTGCCCAAGCAAACATTTCAATAAATCCCCATTTTTGGCACTTTACAACAAAAAATCAGCAAAATGGGTATGTTTTTTTATTTTTGGAGTTTATTTTTCTCTTTAGAAATTTATTTAGTCAAAATGAAATGAAAAAATTAATTTTACTTAGTGATAAAAAGAAAAAAATAATTATTGTTTGAAGTGTATTTTGTACATTGTACATAGTTTTATTTTTGTTCAGATAAGACCAGTTTGTAGTGAAACTACTACTTGAGTCTTCGAGAAACTTTTGACTACTAGTCAAAAGATTGAATCAAATGTGTTAAGCCCTAACAATAATTAAAATAATTTATTCTATGAAATTTATAGATATCACATGCACTATTACCCTAAACCTAAAACTACTTCAATTTAATAAAAAAATTTACCAGCAACAGAATGTATTTCTCAATTAAATATATAAAAATAATAAGAAAAGGGCAATATTTTTCTCTGCCCAAAAACGAAAATGGAAAAATTATCTTGTTCAAAAATAGGCTTTAAATTAACAATTCCCTTAACTCCACATATATGATATATGTTTAATAAAATTATGTTAATTTAAAAGGTCTCCTGTAACAAATATGTATGCGTGCGTTTGTTTATAATAATGGTTGGTTACCTTTAAAAAAAAACTGCCTTCAAATATACCTTAGAAATTTGTAAACCGTTAACTATGTTAAACAACAATATTGGAGGGTTGTATGAGAAATGAAAGAATGTCAAATGCTTGTGATTAAGTCGAATTCCTTATAACAACAAATTGAAATCGTTAAAAAAATAAAAAATCTTGGAATTATTTTTAACTCTTCACTTACATGTTCTGATCATAGAAACACTGCTGCAGGAAAAGTATTTGCAATGCTTTGTGCACTTTGGGCCTCTAAACACTCAACTGCAATCAACATGCACATGCTTTTAGCCAAATCGTACCTAATACCGGTTTTACTTTATGGCAGTGAAGTTTTTGCAAGTTGTGACCAGAAGAGCACTAGAAAATTGACTTCTTCACATAATGCTATTCTAATATATGTCTTCAATTTAGGGCGTTTTTCTCATATTACACCCTATGAGACTAAACTTTATGGCGTACGTTTTGGTGTTCTGTTAAATATTCGATCTCTTGTTCTCTTACATAAAATTATTTATACCGGAGTGCCGTCGTATTTGTTTAAACGTCTCTCTTTTACGCAGTCCAGAGGAAATTACAACCTCGTTCAAATAAGATTTAGGAGGCTTATATCTGAATGGCAGTTTTTTTGTCCATACCATTCGTCTATGGAACTCAATACCATCATAAATGTATTTTTAATTTTTATTGTCATAATTGAAAATGTGTTATTTGTTTTATTTAAAAAAAATGTATTATTATTATTATTGTTATTATTATTATTATTATTATTATTATTATTATTAGAAAAAATGTATTTATATTTGATATTGTTTTGCTCAAGGCATACCATAAGGTGAATTGATACAACAAAGCAACTTTTCATGGGATGTTTTATGTCAAGGTCAATTCGTATATCAGGGATGGAAAAGTTGTTTTGACATATTACATATAATAAAATTTGGATATAAATTTTTTAAACACATTATTAATGATGCAAAAGCAACATATATACATAAATTTAGCACATTTATAATCAAAAAAAGTACAATCAAGTTAATTGTTTAACACCGAAACCAAAATCATATTTCCTATCCCTGCAATACTTAATAAATGGAATTAAGGCGAATTCTACCATTTTTGACAAAAAGTTTCCCCATCAGCTGGGCTGATAATTTCACCTGTATGAATTCGCCTTGATTTTGCTCCTTATATTTATAATTTTTTGTATTTAATGTTATTATTTCTTATTGTATGTATGACACATTTAAAACTGAAGGAACAAATTTTCCAAACATTTTTTTAAGATTATTCATTAAGAGTCTATGTATGTTATGCAAAATTTTAAATTATCATAGTATGTATCTGCTAGGGAAATCAAATGGTTTTTATTCGACCGATTTTGGCCAGTTCCTTTCAGTTCTGGTGATGACGGCTACTTTATGTATTTATATTTTAAATTTGTAGACCCAAAAAACCGGTTATCTTTACACATGTAATTCGTATATTTTTCGCACATATTTTGCGATTTCACAAGATATTCCGTCGTATTGTTATAATTTTGCAAAAATTTAAAAACGGTTAAAAATGTTTAACATAAACGATACAATACTTTTTATAAATTTAAAAATTGTATGACATTAGGGCATATCACAACGGGACCCTTGGAGCTTTGCATTCGGGCGGCTGCCGTTCCTAACCTATGCCATAAGGACAATACGACATAGCATTTCTTTGTTGTGTAAAAAAAAACATTTTTCTTTATACAAACGAGAAAACTGGGAGTGAAATTTTGTTCTGTAATGATGCAAAGTGAGAATAACACTTTATTTTCTTTTTGCCTTTTCTAAGTTTTTCACTACAACCAGCTTTTCGATTCTCGTTGGTGTTATGAAAAGAGTTTTTACTCTCACAACAATAATGCAAATTATATTGCTTTAATCCTAAGAGTAAAAAAATTAGTAGTTCCTCCATAATCTTGTACATACAGCAAAAAGTAAAATGGTCTTTTAAGGTGCTAAAAGCTTCGTAAAGCAAAATCAAAGAATTACCACTGTTTAGGACTTGCAAATATTTTCAACACACAGTGATAGGCTAAAGTAGCTTAATCTCCTCAAAATTTCACAAGAGCTCAGCATATAACGTATTTTTAATTTATTGGGTCTTAGATGAATATTTGTTAGTGTTACACAAGGAACAACAAAACCGAGGAGTACTTTATTATAACAGACGTGATGTTTGGGATTATTGTTTTATCGCGTTTTTTTTAAACACTTAAAATGTGTGTTTTTCTTTTAAATTCGGCGAACTTTTTTATTTGTCATATAACTTACTTATTTCCCACTTTGTTTTGATCCTTTTTCTTTTATTTAATATAGATACAACCATACCATACATACGTAACTATAATAATGTCTTTTATAAATATTTATTTTATTTATTTTTTGTCAGGTTTTAATATCCTCTTATTCTATAGAAATCAAAAAAAAAATTTATCATAAAAGTGCTACATGCTAGGCTATGCAGAATCTTAAATACCCTTTAGTATAACGGGGTATGTGGTAATAAGTAAAATTTATTATTACAGATTTAGTCTGATTGACATTTTACGATTATCACAGGTAAAACCAAATACATGCGAATAAGTGTTTAACTTTTTTTAATATAGCGTGACTCACCTTTTTTTTGTATCATAATATACCGTCGCACATAGGGGTATTTCACCATTCTAGCCGGACATTTGGTCAAAAGTTAAAATTTAATAAATATAAAAATTTAAGTACGCAGCTCGACAAGCAACAAAATTTTTCATCGTTCAGTGAATTTTCAAGACTTTTGCTTGAGATTTGCCGTTTGGGGACACTGTTAAAATCAAAAAAGTTGAGTAATGGTACTTATTGACTTTGTATGGTTTTGAGAAGTTTACAATATATTTTTTTGTGGCTTAACGAATAAAAATTTTACATTGATTTCTTTTATTTGTGTAAGGATATATTAACAGCTGCGTACAGTTTTTAGAAAAAATTATTTTTTAAATTTTTTAAATAAACAAAGCGGATTTTTTGTTCACTTTTTGAGAAAAAAAAAACATCAAAAGGTTTTTGAAAATGGGGGACGTCGTCATTATTAAAATGTTATTTATATCACTATGAAATATGAAATCTTTACATTAAGTTGCGCGTTTTTACGCCAGATAGATACTAGTATTATCGTCAAAGAAATTTATAGAACAGGGTAGAACAAAACCATTATGGCAGTGCCAATATAAATAGTTGTACAAGCGCAGCTACTGCAGCAGTATTACAACAGAGTGCGTTGTGTGTATGTCAAAATAAGCTTGATAACAAAGTGCATAACAATAACAATAAAAAATATTAAAAGTTTAATTCATTGGCATGAAGATCAATAAAGTGCTCTTAATTTTTATACCGTAAATATAATTTTTCTGCAACAAAACGAACTTCAGTTTTTTTTTTTTTAAGTAAATATCAGCGTAACAATATATGATTTATTTTTTTTTTTATAAAACATTAACTGCCTTATTCCTAAAATTTATTAAACGATTATAAAGGGTTTATAGTACTGATTTTTAATGAAAACTTGATTAATAAACCTCTTATAATGCTGCTATAAGTTTAATGAATTAGACTGTAATTCTAAAAATTATCTAAATAATTATTAAATCTCCGCCAGTTATGGGCTAATTTTTATTATTTATAATAACTAAGCTTTCTACTGTATACCTAATATACCATGTAGTACATAGTTGCTTATAAGCCTTATAAGCCTGTGTATATTGACAACTTAATTACAATATACACACGTACAAATGATTAAGATCATTTATACACTTAATAGCGCTACATATTAACAGCCTTATATATATTTGAGAAATTTCTATACAACAGCTGTCAAATAAGCCCTTAATAAACCTAAAATTATTTTTTATAAATACGGCAGTAAGTGCTTGATTCACATGTATAAATATCAGATCATATTTTCATGATTTTTCAAAACTTTTACATTGAACAGTACAATAGTTTTAAAACACTTTTGTTTTTCAAAAAAAAAAATATTACAATATGGCTCAATAGCACACCCTATGAATACATCGAAATTGTATGTTTAAAATTACAAACGAAACGATAAACTTAGACATGCCCTTGTTAATAATGATAACGGCAGCGTACTTGTCCTGACCATTTACGAAGTACGAAGACAGAAGTCTAAGTATATTGAAAGATTATTTGTTTTATTTTGACAAGGTTGTGTTTGTGCATGTACAAAAGTTTAAGAACTTATATTTATTTAGGTGGTGGTACATATTTATTAATACGGCAATATGTGTTTTGTTATACAAACTTTTCGTATTTTATATTAAAAGCTAACATGTGTATATATTTTTAGGCGCTGTGATGGGAATGAAGAATTCAATAGCTTTAACGCGATATTTATACATGTATTTGTTCAATTCACAAGCTGTCGTTGTTATTATACGTCGTAGTAGTTAATACATTAATTTCGTATACAACACTTACAATAATTTTATCTATGTTTATAGAATGTCGTATAAATAAATCAAAGCCGTAAAGGTAATTACTATCGGCGCTTTTCTTCTATATGAAGAAATGAATTTACCTGTAACCTACGACTCCTACGACAGGTTGTGAATTGCGCAATTATATATCTTGTTATACAAGAATTTTAAAGAGCGATGTTGAATGTGAAGCACAATAAAACGTCAATTATTTTTTTGTACATTTCATTTGACATTTCTCAATTTCACATTAACTCAATTTAAACCATGGAAAGATACACAATCGATCAATGCGTTAAAGTTATTCAGGTTTATTATGAAAATGGGCGTTTAAATCAAATTGCATTTCATGCACTTCGTGATTATTTTGGTGAACATAATCGTTCAAATTCGTCCACAAATGGGAGAATTGTGAAAAATATTTAAAATTCAGGAAAACAGGTCTGTATGAAATGTGAAAAAATCTGTGAATGCCTTCTTAGTTTGTTGAACGGAAAACAATGCTGTTTTTCGCGATAGTGTGACAAAAGAGCAGCCAATCTCGACACATCATCGTGTCATTGAAAATTTGGACCATCGGATGGAGGAACCCCCCTTTATGTTTGCTTTTAGAAATGTTTTGCTAACAACTTTAATCGCAACAAATAAATTCCTAAAGTTTTGAATAATATTTGCTATTTAAGGGAAGTCTTTTTTTTTTTTTTTGTTTTTTGCTTCAATTTGGCTCACTCTAATATATTAAATGACCATTTTTTATGCATGTACATGTATGAAAAATTATATTTTTTACCGACACTAGCCGAGTGGAATGCATTTTCGAAAACAGTTGGATTTCATTATCAGCACTCTTTTATCGGTGGTTACATGTTGGTTGCAAATATCATCTATTTAACTATAAGTATTAATTTTGAAAACATTCCTTCATTTATCACCATTAAAAAATTCTTTGTTACAATAAGAATGTTAATATGAACTTAAGCCTAATTAAAATTAAAAATATTAGTTTAAACAGAAAAGTTCGATAAACAAAAAAAAAAAAAAAATCAATATATTTATAATTATTTTATGTGGTTGTTGGGTTTTAGTTGGTCTATATGCATTTCACTGGTGCTTACACCAGATCGTCAGTAGACCTTTTACCCAAATTCTTAAAAAAGTTCAAAATGTTATAAGTTTTATTTTTAAAGTAAGTGTCATTAACAAAATAAAAATTCAAAAATAAAACAAAAACTATAAAAAACTTCCTCAAAAACCCAACCAACATTTCTTCCTTTTTAAAGTATTTTATTTTTCTTATCCATTTTACATTTGGCTAACCGTTGGTTAACACTAAATAAATGTGAAAGGGCTTGAGCACTAGAATGCATTTACCTATGAAAAATTTAAAATCCATGTTTGCGTTGATGGATATAGGTATAGTTTTGATTCCTTCAACCTCCACAATATCGATATTGAGTGCAAGGGCCTACCTAGTCTGTATTGTACTGGAACTAGAGCTATAAATAACTTTAAAATGCAAAATGGCAGATTAGTTTTTTATAACCCCATCAGTGTGGGTAAAAAATGAAAAGGGTGACTTTTAAAATGCATTTAACTATGTTGAAAATCATTATCAAATATGTCTTGGGAAACGAATAAAAATTACGTATAACATTATACCAATAAACATGATGGCATTATCTGGTAAGCCACGACCGAATATAGTACTTTTACTTGCTTTATTTATCAAAAGTATTTAGAATCACTGCTCTGTTAACTATAGCTATGAACTGTTATTTATGTCATTATTTCAATATTTGTTTTAACAAAAATTATTTATTACCTCAAATGAAGTGTTGATATTTATTATATAATTCTTTTTTTGCTGTCTATATGACAACTTTATGTGTTATTTATTTAATGCAAATTTTTTCCTTCAAATTATTCATAGGCAGTCATGTAAATACATATAAATTACATTAAATAGCGCTTAAAGTAATGTAATTATATGATTGGATTTTTTTTTAAATCAGTAGCATACGTCAAGGATGATTGGGTTAGGTGCAATAGGTCAATTTAAGAGACTCAATTGAAATAGCCAGAAAAAATTTTGTGGCGGTTTTTTTAAACGGCAATTCCCAGTGTCACCTGCAGGTGACAAAGATTAACAGAATTTTTAAACATAAGTACAGACACCAATGAATAATAAAAATATCAATAATATACAGGCAATAATATACAGGCAATACGCTGTTTTGTATTTGATTTTATTTTGGCATTGCTGCCATTATTTAAAATAGGCGATTTTTTTAGCATTTTTAAGCAGTGGTTTTGATTTTTACATACTAATGTGCCTTGTGATAAAAAAAATGTATAAAAATGCCAAAAGGGTAAGAATTTAAAATTTTTTTATTCTTTATTATTTCGAAATGTTCACTTCAATTATATAATATGAAGTTTAAAAAAAAAAATGAATTGGTTCTTATAAAAAATAACAATCTATATTAAGTGTAACTTGTAGGTGAGAAGATGAAGAAGAAGATGAAGTTATTGAAACTTTGGCCAAGAAGAAAAGGAAGAACCACAGCACTATCAAAAACTAGGAAAGCACTATCTACAATACTTCATTTTCTTCTGGTGGCAAAGGAAGCTGTGACGAAATAACTTTTATTAACTTACAGAAAGAGATGACTGCCGTGGAATTTTTGAATTATTAGTTGATATGAGTAATTTGTATGCTTTACAAAGAAATCTTACACTGAATGTGACTGTTAATGAAATAAGAGTTTACATCGCAATGCTG
This sequence comes from Phyto melanocephala, assembly GCA_941918925.1. Taxonomy (NCBI): domain Eukaryota; kingdom Metazoa; phylum Arthropoda; class Insecta; order Diptera; family Rhinophoridae; genus Phyto; species Phyto melanocephala. Next base: position 16,723,963 of record OW799235.1, read on the forward strand.
TTGCTTACAGGATATTTAACGCCAAAGTATATGAGAATGTTTTGAGAAATAAAGAGTCCACCACTTTGCAGACAGTAAGTCCTTGCCGCCCGACTGCACCGACTCGCTGTGTATATTTCGTAAATTGTGAACTGTATCAGGGTGCGTCAATACCAAGTCTAAAGATGCAGCCGGATTTAGTCCTAGGAGCTGCTGTCATTTGAGAGCTCCACTCTCGATTGCCCCAAGATATGGGACCTTACAATGTGTACTTCGATAATTTTTTTACCGGTTTACCATTACTTAAATATTTTCGCGAGCAGAATGTTTGGTAACTGGCACTATTAGGGAAACCTGTACTGAGAATTGCAATATGCCAAGCTCAAAAGAAATGAAAAGAGAACCAAGGGGTAAGCTATGTTATAAATTTCCCGAAGAAATTATTGCAGCTAAGTGCCATGATAATAGTATTGTCAACATTGTATCAAACTGTCATGTATTGGATCCTATCACTAGAAAAATGTGTGCTAAGTGTAATATCGGTTTGCATATAAAATGTTGGTACAGATTCCACAATAAATAAAATTTAATCTTTTCTTTTAAATAAATATATATTATTAAAAAAAGTCATGTTTTATATCTATGAAAAATTTAAAAAAACGGGTATTTCAAACCATTAACTTTACACAATGCCCAGTGTCACCTGTAGGTGACCGCGCTTTATCAAGTATATTTTCGAAATTTTTTTTTTACATATTTAATCTATTTTAGCCAAAAATAAAATAAAAATTCTTTTTATTTTGACTATGGGAATTGAAGAGATATACTTCCTTACCTATAAAATTTATAAAATTTTTAATAATTAATGATTTTATAAAGCCCATTTAAAAGTTAAGTTTTTTAGTTAAAGTTTTTTTTTTTCTTATTAAATTTTTCTTTTAATTAGGTCTTTTAATTTGTAGACTTTGCTAATTTGTTAATTTGTTATTATAGAGTTCATTAGACATTTTTAAACATGCAGCCATACTCATGTTTTCTGTTGTATGTGTGTGCTTGTGTATGTGTATAAACTTCTCCATAATTAAGTGCAAAATTGGATATATAGCTAACATTCCACAAGAACAAACATACGTACCAAACTAAAAAAACATTAAATTTAATAAATGGAAAACTTTGAACAGCATTAGCATATTTCGCAAATTGTTTAAAATAATAATTTTCTTCGGCTGTTTGTCCATAAAAAATATGTTTCATTACCAAAGACTTTCATAAGGCAGCTACATTATTATAACGCTATGGCACTAAATTTCTACAGCTTCTTTGAAAATTATTCATTTATAATGTTTCTTTAGTAGTTTTTTGGTCTTTTTTTTGTCGAATTGACCTCGCCTGTACAACTCTATAATGGTGTATTGTTCTGAACACCTTTTATGGTACTACCGCTTTATATTTATTGTTTGTACATAGGGAAAAATTTTAATATTTTTTTTATTGTGTACGTGTAAGTATAGCACTTTATTGTTGGCCCAAGTAAGTGCTTTGCTTGATTTTCTTTCTTTCTAAAGGAATTGTTTATATTTATTAATTTGTTTATATGTATGCGTGTAACCAAGGTAAGATACATACAATCAGCATACGGTTAGCAATTGTACAGTGGAAAAGAAAAACTGTTTGTCTAAATAAGGGAGCCTTTAAGGTGAATTGTTAAAAGTTTTGCTGTAATAAGGTTTTGTATGGTACATAACAAAAACTGCCCATTTAATATTGCATACTTACAGGTATCATTCTGTATTTACTATTAATGATCGGGAATATAGCATTTGCTACATATGCAAGTATGTAAAACTAATAAATTTGGTTCGATAGTGAAATTGAATTCCCATTTTCCTTCTTTAAAAAAAGTAACATTTAAAAAATTTTAAAAACCTTAAGTGGAATTATAGACATTTTTATTTGTATTACATAACTTCAGCGTGCATACTTTTAGGGGCGTCACGTTTACTTTATAAGGATTTTTGGCAACTTAAGATATGCAAGTATTTTTCGGTGTCAAATAAATACAAAATTGACAGAATCTGAAGAAAGTAAAATAAGACTGCAGTAATTTTAATTATGCAATTAAAACCACTGCCTTTAAAATGTGTGACAGGCCTTATCAACAAAACTTATTATATAATCTTAGCCGGTGATATTTCGCTTAGCAGCGCCATGTCGCAAACTTTAAGGAGTAACATTATAACTCAACAATATATACTCCACTGTTTAAATTTTATATTAAGCATTAACATATATTTTAACTTAATAAAAACATTTCTAGCTTTTGTTTTCACTTTTGTTGCTTTTCCGTTGTGTTGGTTTTGCTTTTAGCTGGGGTAAAAGGCAAACCCATAAAAATGTCACATCCATCATGGCTCACACAAGTGTGTCATAGTTATGCTGGCTAGCTGGTTGGTTCCACTTTATAAGACCAGCAACCTTATATTATATTATATATATATTCCCCTAGAAACTGTACTTAATATCAAGGGGTTTCTTGAATTTAATAAAAAAAAAAGAATACAGAAAATATTTTTTGATTTTTTCTGTTGAATAAAAAGACATATGTTTGAGATATTTAGTTTAAGCCATGTAGCTTAAAAGTAGGCAAATAGTGACATGAAATGAACGGGTAAAATCTTTTGAGTAAAATGTTTTGGGTGCTGCTTATTGTGAGAACACCATTATGACATTACATTTAACTTTTAACTAAAATTAACTTTCTAATGCTCTATCCAAAAACAAAAGTAGCTATAGGCAATTAATTTACACAAAGCGTTGTCTTTCGCTGCCTTGAAAAAGGAACTTAAAAACTGGTCAAAAAATATTTACAGGCAACAGCGTACCGTTGTGTTTGTGAGTAAAGGATATAAAACTCAAACGTTAATATAAGAAAAAATAAATTAATGAAATTTAGCCAGTCTGACGACCTCAGGGAAGTTTGACAAACTATTACACACAGATAAGCTTTAAGAGGCCACGTGCTATGATAATCCCTAAAAGGAACTATTGGATGGTTATAAATGGATGAAGGCACCATAGCGGGTATCTATGTTATGAAGGAGAAGATTAGGAGGTTCAATAGACTATTTGATGATGAGATGTTTGCTATCAAGAAGGCTCTAGATATGGAGCGCGTGTGCCCAGGGATCTCTATTTATTTATATTAATAATCAGGTAGTTGTCGAGATCTTGAGTAAAACTTAATTCAAATTCAGGTTAATTAGGAAGTGTAAGGATGCTCTTAGGAACTTTACGCCAAAATTTGTTAGGTATCGGGAAACTGCGATATTTGTAGTAAGCGTTTGCCCTTAGAATTGTCATAAGAGAAGAAGTTAGTGAGGCCACCAAATTACATAAAGTTTCTAATAAAATGGGGAAACAGGAATGACTGCAAACTTTCACAGGCACTTTAGTCAAGGGTAAACTTAGCAGGCTTTAAGGTTCGTGCGATAAGAGAAGCTACAGTCCAAAAACCAATATTGGGGTTATTGCGGTACATTGTTAGCTAAGACCTAGGATCAGAAGATAAAATCAAGACACTCCAAATTATTGTAGAAGATGTAAGAACGAGAACAAGATAGAGACAAAGGAGTACACTATCTGCTATTGCCCGAGAACCATGATATTTTGGAGTGCAATCCAATGAATATTATTGGATTCATGATGGGAGTTAGATGGCTGAGAGGCAGGAAATTACAATCGCAGTTTATGTAGAATAAGCTATTTTTGATCTTCTTTATTCCTTTAACTTTTATGAAAAACTAGCTGGGCCCGGTCCGCGTAGCTGGCCCCAGCGAAACAGAACATAGGGTTATCGCGCTTATCTCTATCGGGCAAAACACAAACTAAATATTGCGCCATCTGTCGGACGAACTTCAAGCTACACATAAACACTGCTCACGGCCCATAGAGCATGAACATAAAATTTGGTCAAAATCAGTTCAGTAGTGTTTGAGTTTATCGATCACGAACATACACGTAATTTTTTTTTATATAGAGATAGAGATAAAGATTATTTTTGTCTTTACTTCATTTTTCTCCTCTAATTTTTCTTGTCTCTCAAAGGAATTCACAATGGATCCAATAATAAAAACAAGTACAGCTAAATAAGCCGGGACGCTGCCTCGGAATATGAAAAGTTGTGACACTTTTGCACAGCAAAGATATTTTTTAAAACCTTACCGCTCTATTTTACACTACATTTAAAGCCTTACAATAATCGTAATATAAAGCATAACTTAAGGATGATGAAAAAGTACAGAGCAGACAATATTTTAATTATTATTTACTGAAACGGGGAAAATATGTTAAAGAAAATCTATTCTATCTCCTAAAATCTCCTTAAAAATACTTTTGCATTGCTAGTTTTTTAAAGTAATTTGCCAATTTAAATAAGAATCTTAAATAGAAATTTCATGCATTACATCCTTAAAAAAAAAGAAACACATAAAATATCGCTATTTACTTGCAATTTTATTAGCAATTAAATATAGAACAACGAAATCTAAAATCAGCAAGTGGCTCATCCTTAAATTCCGCCTTTAAGATATACTGCAATAATCATAATGTATAGAATACTTTTAGGAGTTTACAGACAAAAAAACGCATTAAAAACGAATTTTATGCTTCTCAACATAAATTAATGAAAAGAAAGGAAACGTAACGAAAGGAAAATTTGTTGTAAGCATAAAACAAAATCGAAAGCTAAACGCATCGTCTGCTTAATTTTACAATTACTGTTTTTATGTGGGAAGAAAAGAACGTAAATATTCGAACACGTTTGTAATAAAATGGAATTTTATGTTTATAACTTTGTTGCTATTGCTGAAGCACATATACATATTCCAACATATATATATAAATACATGTGTGTATACATATAAACCGGAATTTATGGGTGTCTTTATTTACACCAGGGCTTCCAAATGGGTTTTTAATGTAATTTATAAAGGAAATAGAGAATTTATTAGATATTTGATAAAAGTAAGAATATGTTTACAGATTTAGTTTGATTTACATTTCGTTATGCATTTAACATTTTTCTTGGTTGGTTAACAGTAAAATGTTAGGTAATATAACATCATTTTTTTTTTTTTTTTGGTTAACAGTAAAATGTTAAGTAATATTACATTTCATAAGAGAAAAAATGTTATATTATGGCGGCATACTTTAGGGAGAATTTATTTTTGCTTCAAATGACTAATGCAACGGCCTCTGCAGAAACTTGTTGGGACTTTACAGATTGTCACAATTACAATTAGATTAGGCACTGTTACTATCAATAGTCGAATAATACAGCAAACATGACCAGTTTAACAATAGACACTACATCAAATTGACTTTATTAAAAGAAGGTGTATAACAACAAGTGAAATAATGAATAAAGTATTGCATAATTTATTGTGTTAAATATTAATGAGGTTTTTAATTTTTTATAAAATAATTTTAAAGTGCTTTTATTTGCAATAGAGAAAAATTCCGGTTTATTTGAAGCTAATAAATCAACGTTTATAAAATCTCTTAACGTAACACTTTATTTATCAAAAGTTTTTCTTTATAGTGTCTCTTATTTTGGGAACCACTGTTGTACTTCTAGCTCTTGGATTACAAATACATAAACACTTATTTACCACAAAACAAGTGAGCAAACTTTCATTTATAGTTCGCACTTTTTTTCAAAACAGAAGCCAAATTAATTGACTTGTGGTGGCAGGAGCGAAATGTAGCAGTCAAAAAGTAAAGTTCAATAAATGTAAGTTAAAGTAAAATAAATATAATTTTAACGCATCTGTTAAAATTGCTGCTTAAATTGTTTAAGTTGAAGGAGAGTTATTTTGTTGTTTTAAATGGTATTTTTGTATTACATGCTGCTTCGTAAAACTTATCTATAAGTTTTGTTCTGTTAGCAAGTCTGTCAGTCGAAACGTATTAGTTTATTTGGCATCAACACTTACTTTTGCTCGATAAATGAATAAAAAAATCTTACAACTACCTTTTAGCCACCTACACAAATAATGTGTTCCCATTCCAGCAGTGCACACATCGCATCACATACTTTTTCAAAATTTTATACCAACAGTTTTGAGCCTATTCTCCTGAATCAGATTCAACACGATACAGACGAACATAAAACAGTTTTCTCTTTATATTATTTGGCTCTACAAAATATGCAATAAAAGTATATATATAATAACAATGATTAAGACTGACTACATTATTTATTACCTATGGGGAGTAAAGTAGCAAGTGGTTTTTATATTGTATTTCATTAGGCCGTTCAGTCAACTTTTAGAACAAAGTATTGTTGAAAACTTCTGTGTCCTCCCTTACTTTTCCCTTTAAAAAAATACACCACACATATGCGTGACTTTTGTTCTATGAAGTATGTAGCATATGCTGGGGAGTATGTGAGGGTAAATGCGTGTGTTTTAGAAGAGACTGATTGCTGTATTTCGCAAATTACTTTGACATGTGACAGACACATATACATAAGAAAATAAAATAGTTTATTTGCCAGAATGCGAACAGCATTTCTTTAGAGCTGGGGGAGGTTTTATCAGATAAGCAAGAGATAATAAAAATAATAATAAAAAAAATTATATAAAAAAATGTTATTGGTTTTTCTTTCTCATCTCATTTACACACATAAAAAAAATGTTTTAACGCAAATAAAAAAGTTAAATTTAAAATTCTTATTGTTTTATAAGCCGGCCTAAAAGCTTTCCTTGTTTTCAGATAGATCTTTGTAAGCGAAAATATAACTTGGCATGTGTGCAGTTCCTTTGAATATCATACATGTCATGACATACTGGAATTTATATTTAAATGTCATGGTATTGAGACAATATGTGTATATTGTAAAATTTATTAAAAGCATAACTTTAGGCTGTTTTGTGAGGAAAAAATATTTTAGCTTTTTGGAAAATTTTTAAAAGAAAAGTTGTTTAACGATCATAAAGGTTAACAGGTATAAATGAGTTAAAGCTTTAATAATGGGATAAAAAGAAACAGTTACATATTGGAAATATGTTACCTGAGATTATATATGTGCCAAATATTTACACTTAAGGCTTTTTAGTGGAGTATTAATAAATGCAGCTCTAAAGTATATTTTTAGACATTCTTTATTAAAATAGTTTCTGTAAATAAAGTTTCAATTAAATTAGGATTTTCGTTAAAATTTCAATTTACTTTAAGAATTAATAACTTGTTTTTATATTTAAATCAAAAATGTATTTCAATGCTTTAGTTATTTAAAACGCTGCAAACGTGTGCATCAGATTGATTAGCACATGCAATATAAGTAATAGAGATATTTTATACTTGCAGAGAAAAAATTTTGCTTTAAATATTTTTTAAAAAGAAAAATTAAAAAAAGACAATCAAAGAAAAGTTGTAGGGCACTTTTAAAATTGTTTTTCATTGTTCATTTTACTTTACCACCCTGACACACTCATATGTGAAAGACGTGAATTAATTTTGATTTTATTCTTTATTGTAAGAGGTGGTCTGTTTTTTTTCTCGTTTCATTTATGAGAATTTTAATTTTGAGCTTTTTTCATGAGTGATATATGAAAAATATCTTTAAGTGTTTTTTTTTTTTTTTTTTGACGGCGGAATGAAAATTGTCCAGTTTCTTAGGCCGTAATATTTTGTGCTTTACAAGTCTACCCGTATGCCAATTTTTTAATTTCAGACAAGTCGGACATTATTTAGAGGTCGCTATAAATTTACGATTTTTCGGGATTCATGTCAAATTTGAACAAAAATTTTATTTGTATAAAAAAATTATTATTTATGTATATATAATTTACATACTGACTTTTAAGTGTTAGTATCATTATGGGTTTATTATGCAGTTTTTACTTTCTTTTTTGATTCTACGAGTTCCATCTTTTGAATGAGACTTTTAGAAGTCACAGGATATGTATTTCTATGTGAACAAACTAAGCGCGGCATATATTGTTTCTGTTATATAGTTTTTGTTATAGAGTGGATAAATTCGTTAAGCAAAGCAATTCCACTAACTGCATAATCGTTTATAACTCTTAAAAGTCTCGCTTTTTTTTCATCTAAATAAAAACTGCTGCGTACTTCCACACTATAGGGTCTTTTGTAAGAAACGAATGAGCTTTTTTACTACTATCATTGATAAATATATCAAAGCAAATACTTGTTAGTTTGGTATCCAAGTTCGCCACTGCAATACGAGTGGACTTTCTTTTATTTTTTTTTTAAGACGGTTGCTTGTAAATCGTATTATACATAACGAAAAGTCATATCATGTGCCTGAAAAACAGCTCTGACAAAAAACATTTCTTTTCAATTGAAAAGTTTTAAGCAATCAATTTATGCAATAACATTTAAAAATTATTAAGTTATGTTCGTTTTTTTTTTTATCTCATAACAAGTAAATTCATTACCCGATGAAGAATCAGATACTAATACAGGTTTCAGTTGTCAGTGCTAGTTTTTTAAAAATTATGAAAATTAAACATTTTATACACATCAATTTTTGAGTGATGCCTTGGCGTTCCCTTAAGCCTTGTTGCTTTATAGCTTCTCATACATTAAGAACCAGCCTAAAAAGTTTAATTATAAAAAATTTCCCTAAAGAAGCTACGCAATGTGGTATTGAAATATTGGATAATTATTAATTTTTATATAAAACTAATCACAGGCTTAAAAAAATAAGACAACATATTGTAAAAAACAGCTCGAAAACATGTATATTAATTAATGTCTTTTAAGACACCAAAAATAAGATTTCAGATTAAATAACGAAATCAGTCAGAGATTTCAGTTTTGTGAAATTGGCAAAAGTGTGAAGATGTCTTGTATTTGGTGAGAAAAAGTTTTATATGCATATTTTATTGCTGTTGCGTTTCTATGTTTTTTTAATAAAAACAGTTGTAAAAGCAAATACGTTTCAAAAGTATATGTGAAAAAAAAAGTTATATGTGATTTAGTTGATGTATTTGCTGACGTACTACATGTAGTACGTTCGGAATTAGGGCGCAAAAATGGTGAAATCAAAAAACTTATTTTTTCCAGATTTTTAACATTATATGAGATATTAAATACCTTAGATGAAAGTTATGAAGAGTTATTGCGAAATTTTTACAACATCTCAATTGTGCCACCCAAGGTGCGAACAATTACGTCACAGATGAAGATTCTGAAGAAGAATATGAAGTGAATTTTGAAAACTTACCACCCCTATTATTAAATGTTAAGGCTGAGCTTTTTAAAAATGATTATTCTACTAATTTTGATAGTGAGGACGACATTGCAAGGCCAAGAAACGTAAATGTATTAAGTCGTCAGTCAAATGCGTAAAGCACGATCTAGAAGAAACGGAGCCTATTGTTACAGCATGTGAACAGGAAATTTTAACTTCACCCCTTGAATTATCATTTGTACCGTGTATCTATTCGGGGTAAAAATGGTATTTCCCAATGTATACACACTTCATTGATCTTGCAGAGCACAATGCATAGACACATGGGAGGTAAAAAGGACTATTTATATTTTCGATGGCGTATTGCCACATTGCGTATGGGAACCCCTTAGCAACGCTTCCATCAGGATCATCATACGACATCAGATTTGATCGAACAGATTATTTACTTACTAAGAACACACGTCAAAACGATGGAAAATGTAAACAGCTACGTTGTAATCATTGCCACAATAAGACCACTCCATGTAAAGTGTAATGTGGAGTACCATATAACCAAAAAATTGTTTTTTTACTTTGTTTTTTTCTTTACTCATTTTACTTTTACTTTCTAAATAATAAAAGACTTGAATTTAATCACAAGAAAAAACTGTCCTTTGGTTCCATATGTGCCGAGCGTACTACATGTAGTACGGACTCAAAATCCAAGTTAGAAAATATTTTTTTTTATTCTTTCTTCAGTTTTGCAATATAATGTGTCAGAATAAAGCTATTTTGGAAAACTACGAAGATTGGTAAGTAGTATCCCCGTCGGCATATCTGGGATAAGTAGAAAACGGATTTAAAGCAATATGAACTTTAAGTCAATCGAAAACAAAATTATCTATACATTTTTGAAAAAAGCACGGTCTTTTGAAAAATAAAAAACTTAAAAATATTCGACGCTATTTCTGCTATTAAAATAAGCTAAAAACATGAAAAATAATTAAGTTAGATATTATCAATAAGCAAAAGCAAATTTTTTACTTCTCATAAATGTTTAAAATTTTTGCTGTTCCCTCATTCATATTATGTGCTCAATAAAGAAACAAACAATAACACACTTTTTTTGAGTTTACTTAAACAGTAAATATTTTATGCTTGTTTATGTGTGTCAAAAAAAATAAATTTTCTAAAAATCTCATACATGAGAAATATCAAGAATTTTTATGTTTTACAGCTCATAGATGAAAACTACTGAACCCTGTTTTTTTCCTATTTTAAATATGTATTAATACGTTGGTCTAACTTCTTTTATCCTTAAAGATGGACACAATACTTTGTTTATGGCTCCCTCAAATATTTACATCCTAAAGTATGCAATACAACTTATAAACTACTACATCCTTAAGTATGCAATACAAGTACATACTCCCCTTGTGATGTGTTTTTTTTTACTGATTATTAAATTTATAGTTGTTTTATTTTAATTTACTCCCCCCACTTTTCAAAACCGTTCATAAATAAATATTATATTGTTTGCTTTTGATAATTTATTAATATACATAAGTTTTTCATTTATATTTTTTTTTCATTGACATTATTACTATTATTGTTGCCCTCCCTCTTTTGTTGTTTATTATGCATAAATTTATTTTTTAATATTTATAAATTTTTAATATTGTATTATTATTTTGATATGCCAACAACATACACAAACACACACATACGTTTAAACACAAAAGAGTGTCAATGTATTATAAATAAATATTGGTTTTTTCAGTTCTTCTCTTTTTTTTTGCACTGTTTTGCAACAAAAGTGTTTAAATCAATATAGATTATATCGCAATTTAATATTGTTATAGAAAATCACGTAAAATACATACATACATAAATATGAATATGAGTGTGTTTGTGTTTGTGAGTATTTAAGAGTGTGAATGAGTGCAAATTATATAGAAGAGATGTGTATTACCGCCTGATAAATTAAATTGGTGGTTTTTGTATATTTTAATAATTTATAGCATAATTCTGGGATGATAAACATTAAAAAGATAGTCCTTTTAGTAGGGTTCACTATAAATTAAAACAATTGTTAAGGGATTTGTTTATGGTTATATGCTATTGAAAAGGACTGAAAAGAAGTGAAATATTTGTGTGAATTTTTTTTTAGGGATGGCAAATGAATACAGTAAAAGCTTCTTTTACTGGAAAGCCATTGTCGGGGTATTTTTATTTGGTAGAAGACAAAGTCTTATATAAGAATACATTATAAATATATATTTTATTAAAATAATGAAAGACCAGTTTACTGCTGCTGTATATTTTTAAATTTATGGAAAGTTTCTTCAACATCAAGGGATTTAGTTATTTCGCTGTCAATTATTTCTTTATCAAATAATATTATTAGTAATTATCCTTTAAATGATCAAACATTTGTATTGCCATCCTTAACAAAAACAAATGTATGGTATGAGCTTTTACTTTTTTTTATTAAAACGGAGGTCACAAATTTCATTAATTTGAATTTATTGAAAGAGAATTGTAAAAGGGTGATCTGTGTTGGATGAGGTAGAAAGGCCGCTGTTTTTGGTCCATCATAATGATCCCTTTGTGATACCTAAAAAGAAAAGAAAGAAAAGAACAGAGAAGAATAGCAGCATACCAGTCTAGAGTCTCTGGCGGGAATTAAACCTGCAACCCCCAAACCAGCAAATCAGCACACTATTCAATAGTCCACCAAAACGGTCTAAGTATTAGTACCAATTTTGATTATGAGCGTATTTTTATGTTCTTTGAGAGTCCTTTGGGATCTGATTAAAGTTTTTTCTTATCAAACCACAATTTAACTTGCAGGTGTGGTCAATAACTAGCGCATGTTAGCAAGATTTGGATTAAAACTAAATAGTGTAAAGATGTGTGAAAATAAAAGAAACACAACCGTTCTATGTTCGTGCGTTTATTTAATTATTTTAAAGATTGAAGTAAAATAAAAAATAAATAATTTACAGAACAAGTGAAGTAAAAATCAATTCAATTCATAAGATAAAACAAACATATTATTATTTTATTCTTGACGGGACCGTATAATAGAGATATCTAAAGCTAAATAAATAGTTTTTTAAAGAGCTGGTCTATGTTCCAAAAACGAATTATATTTTTAATTTTAAATGACATAGAATATCTCATATATTTTGATATCAAAAGTTATTTGAGAATTCTTATTAGAAACGCTATACCAAATGCCGAAAAAACTCGAACATTTGAGTAAAATTACGATGGTGTTCGGGCTTCCAGGCTTAGTTCATGCGATGCACTCGAACGGTTCAGTGTTTATAATCGAACTTTTATTTTGTGTTTATACAATTTCTATTGTGGGTATCATAGTTTCTTACTGCCGGCCATACATTAATATTCTGAAATTAAATTCTATAAATACATTAAAAAAATTCTTCTAACACAACTAAACTATACGACTGGCTAATATTCAGTTACTAATAAACGATGCTGTTTTCTCTGTGTAGAAGTTATAGGAGTTTAGGAGAAAAACTTTAATTTTCTGGTACTACGAAACAGCCGAAAGAAACAAAAAAAAACAACTAAATTTTTATAGTTTCACTTTTAAATTTAAGCAATTTTTGCAAAATCAAGTTTCTTTTATTTAAGAAATATACCTGTGAAATGTGATCGTTCTAATTTTTTGACGTCTAGGCGCTATTGTTTTTTCTTCAAGGACAAAAAGATAATATTGTATGGCCTACTCTGGCATAAATTTGCTTAACTTTCTTTCTAATGTACAGAACTTCGATCCCTTCAGTATCAGTTATTTCTCTTGTATTTTAAATATTTTGAAAACATTTTACACGATAGCTTTTTTGGTTGGAGCTCTGTTGCTCTATTGTGCTTTCAACACTTGGACAGACGGACGGACATATCTAGATCGTTCTAAAATTTTATCAGGACCCAGAGAATATATTCTCTATGGCGTTTAGAAGAAATATTTCCTTGTATTCTAAATGGAATGACAAAATAAATTTAGACCCCCTCCCCATAATTTTTTTGGTGGCAGGTATACAAAAACAAACGTATTTACGATTGCAAATAGTGCCAAGTAGAGTTGGGCACAAGTCGTTACTTAAGGTTATTTTTGCCAACGAACCCATATTAAATTACATTGTGTTGTGTGCAAAAAATGGTTATTGGCAAAAACGAACTTAAGTAACCGATTAAACAGACTCTTGTGCCAAGATTAATAGAAAAAATTTAGTGCCAGGTCTAGGGTTAAAAATACAAGGAAAGCAAAGCGAATAATTTTCAATTGGTGATAATAAAAATCTCTCTTAATTGTTTTCAGTTTTCTTAAAAAAATCCTTTAAAAGGAATACCGAAACGTTAGAGATAAGCTCTCAAATCTTTATAGTTGTTGACTTTCTTTTTTTTTAGCACAATTTAAAAATTAAATCAAAATACAAAGAAAGAAAAAAACAACCACGACATTTTTATCTTTTTTGTAAAAAAAAATAATATTTTTCTTTTATATTTATTTAAAATTTACACAAGACAACAAAAGAGGTTTTTTTGTACATTTCTTCAAAAAATATATAAAAATAAAACATCTACCAGAGAAAAATGACTGGAAAAATATGAGATAAACTTTATGATGAGGTCGATATTTTTTTTTTTTTTTTAATTTTCATATTTAAGCAGGACTTTTTCTTTTTTACTTTTGTTTTGTTGTTGTTGGTTTTCATACAAAATAAAATATAAACAATAAATTGTTCAAAATAAACAAAGCAGCAACATAATACACATACACCTCCACATAAACACCTGCCAAATAGAAAAGACTTAATAAAAGTGATAGAAGTTTTGTAATATTTTGCTGTTTTACTATATTTCTAAGCACAGAGGAAATAAATAAAAAGTTTGGTAACTGGGTCGAACCTTAAAACATATTAACAGAAATTTTAAGAAAGAAAAGAAAATTGTTACAAGAAAACTTTTTGCTGAAAGTAATTTAAAGGACACACATATTAAAGTAAAAACTTAATGAAAAAAAAATGAATTGTTCAACTTTAACAGAAGAAAGCTACTATAGGAAATAATACTTTGTTAAGCAATTTTTTTTTTAACATACAATATGGAAAGTAACAAAGTCATTAGAAGCAATTATATATTTGAGAATTCAATTTGCAAACAAAATTTTTTTTTATTGTATACGACTAGAGTGTTTAATTTAGATGGAATAGCCAAAACTTTTGTTTTGTCAGCTCATTTTATGACATTTAATATATGAAAATAAGTAAGAGTGCTATATTTGGCAATGCCGAATCTAATCTTGTACATAAGCATAGTGCCACAGAGTAACTTAGGCTAGATTTCAGATTTAATGTTTTACGTCATTTGGCCCTGAAATCAGCCTTCGTTGCAAACATATCATGCAAGTGTTGCAGGTCTTGCAAGTCTAGTATATATATTCTTAAGTTTGCAATAACACAAAAACAATATACACTAAAATTACATTTCCCACACAAGCACTTATTTGAAATACTAAAAACAGTTGGAAACTTTTAAAAGTAACATTTGCATTAAAATATTTACTAGACTTGCAAGATCTGCAATATTTGCATGATCTGTTAACAACAAAGGGTGGTTTCCGCTACTGATTTTATTGGACTAAAAACCTTCCATTGTGAAATTATAAATTTAGTCTCTGCATGTACGTATGCATAAAAAAAAATTAACTTTTTTGTCTCAACTGGCATTCGATATCGAACGAAATTTTACTCGAATGATCGAGTTGGCTGTGCTTTAGGTATAGAGATTCTAATAAGAATTTTCAAATTTCGATCACCTTCGAATGCCGTAATACGGCCCCAGATTGTTTTAATGTCTTGTGAAAAGACGAGCTGGTTTAGATTTTTCCATCATATCTCAGTTGTTTATAGACCGATTTTTCTGATCTTCAACACCAATCTTGTCTTGGGTCTTGGCGATGTCCGGGGGGCTTCTAAAAGTTGATTTCAACATACACACGTACAGACGGATAATGCTTAATCGACTCTACTATTCACAACCTATCAGAAAATATATATTTACCTTATGGAGTCGAAAATTTTGTAGAAATCTCATACGAAATGACACCCCTACATATACCCTGCAGTCTGATTCAGTAACGATGATCGTATCGTTAAATCATTTTCGGTATTCAGCAACATATTTTTACGACAGTTGTTATTGTTATCTAAACGACAATAATTTTCTTGTCGTTTATTTCATAGACAAAATGTTTAACTTTATACCCGACTCACAAACTACTTGTTTAAGTCTCGGCTACGGCGCGACTACCTGTAGGAGTGTTATGGGATAATTTATTTAGACAACTTTTATGAAAAAGGATCCACTTTAGTGTAACGGTTTAGAGAGTCGCATAATCGTTATAGAAAACAACAATAAGTGTCGACAAATTTAACCGATTTTCGGATCGACTTCTGAGTTCAATTCTAACGGTCCAACTTTGCACCAAATTTTCGAGCATATCCGGTATTTTTTCATCAATTGTGTATCGAGTGTTGGCTTCTAAATAATACATCGTTACTGGTTTATAATTAAACAGAGATTTGAAGTACCTCCACAAAAAGTAGTCTGAAGGTGTTAAATTACGCTAACGAGGTGGTCAGTTAACTGGTAAACAAAATTGGAGTTTCACGCGCTTTATGTCATGTTGCGCCGTGTTGTTGGCACCATTTCTCCTCCAAATACTTTGCAATGGCATAAGGAATAAAGAAATTAAAAATAGTTTTTCTATGGCGTTTTCCATTGACGTTTATGTTGGCAAGGGTTTCGAAATTAATTCAAATAGTCCGATGATGCCTTCGGCATCCATGATTTTTCGAAATATACTAGAGCCACAACAGTCTCGTAAGGATCGTGCTATTCGCAACAAATTCTAGTTTGCACATCCGTTAAGCCAGAAATGAGACTCATCGTTTTAGATAATTTGATAATAGAAATCTGGTTTACATTCCAATTAATTCTCAGCCCATTCTCCGAGCACGCAATGCAATTGATGGTTCACTGTTTAGTTGTTGCACTTGTTGCATCTTATATGAGAAAACCTAATAATTTGGTTTGAAACTAACTGAGATTTAACAACCTAAATATAAACTACTTTTTAAACGATTTTTTTAGGTTCTAGTCAACCGTGATAGACAATATTTACTGATATCCGTAGGGGTTCACAAGCAAAATACAACAAACTCAAGAAATTACAAATCCATGATGGCTGCCACTACAAAATGGCGTACAATTAATTGATATAAGACCCAGATAAGTATTTGAAAATTAACTTCCTTTAACACAGTCAATATTTTTTTTATCAAATGAAAGGGCTTGACAAGTAGAATACAGTAAACTATGGAGAAGTTTAAATCTAAGAAAAAATGGCGGATATATGTATGAGTCAAATATAGTAGTTATGACTTTGTCGCCTTCAACTCCAACAATATTGGTATCGAAAGAAAATGATTGACCGACCCGTAAAATACAGTAAACTCGGAAAAAGTAAAAAATCATAGATGGCGGCTAAAACAAAATGGCGGATAATATTTTCTTAATCCCAACAATATGGGTATCAAATGAAAAGTATAGACAAGTGGAATATAGTAAACTGTGTAAAAATCAAAAATGGCGTTGAATATAATAACATTAAGTTTGAAATCATAGCTACCCTGCGATGTCGTTATTACACCTTGTAATAGTGGTCAAGGGTATTATCAGATTCGGCATGACGGAATACAACAATCTTATTTGTAAAATATAAAGTTAGTATTTTGTGGCCACATAAGAAAACTTAAAATTCTAAGAACTAAATCATTCAGTTGGCACAATATACGGCTGCCATTATTAGTGTAAAGTACGTTTTGAGAAGGTTAGAATCCTATGATTAAACTATCAAAAGCTTTTAAGGCGTTGAAAAGAAAAACTCCCATGATACAAAGCTAATTCAAATTCACTATTTTTTAAAATAAATTTTTACTCATACAATTTTTATTTATTTATTTATTTTTTACTTTTTTTGTTGATAAAACTCTTATTTACACAATCTTTAAAGTTGTTTTGTTCTTCTTATTCCCCCACTTTTGTAAATAATATTTTTTAAGAAAAGGAAAGACAGAACATAAAAAAACACTCTAAAGAAATAGTCTTGTTTAGTTACGGTTTTAAAATGGCTTAAATCTGAACGTGTGGGGGCAGGGGAGAATGATGGCAATACAAAAGAAATAGCAAGAAAAAAAAATTATCATATTTCCACCATCTTTCGTTTCTTTAAAAATTTGTTTTCTTTTGCCTTAAATTTATGTTGGGAAAATCTTTGGAGAAAAAAAAAAGACAATTGCCAAAAGAAATGTGTTTCAGGTCTTAAAAATAACATTAAGATATCGGGTTGTTCTCTGGTTTATTTCTTTAAAAAAATAAAAAAAAAGATGACTTTAGTTTTTTTTTCTTATTGGGATGAAAAAAGGCTGTCTTTCTTTACTAGCAAATCGTTAAGGCTTGTAATTTGCCATTTGATTTTATAATTATGTGAAAATTTCTAGCTAATAAAATATGCTTAAAGTAAACTAAATGAAAGTTGTATCTTTTTCTTTTTTCTTTCTTTTTATTAAAAACACTGGCACTTAAATAAAATTTTAATGATTCTTGCAAAGAGTTGTTAAAAAAACTGAGTATAAATCATGCATGAAATATGTACTGATAACAAAAGTTTGTTGTTATTATTATTTTAGGGGTTTAAGCAAATTTGAATTTGTTAGCAATTTCACAAGAAAAGTGGCAGCTGCATTTTCATATGCTTATGAAATAGTAGAATTTGTACACAGTCATTTGAATAAACTTTTAGGCGGTGTAAGTGGTAAAATTGTTGTTGGTTATTATTGCTATTAGAATATAGTTAATTCATAAGCAATATCTAATTAAATCTAATTTTTCATAGGCGTATACAAAAATGAGCGTTTCATTGCTATGAAAAAGTGCATCTAGCTTCGTGATCAGTAAACAAGGTTCCTTCCCCAATATCTCTCTTTGAATTTTATATTTGCGTACTCCTACATATATATTAAACATAAAGAATCTCACTAGTTTCTCATCAGGAAAAAGGTTATTTTTTGTTTCGTGTGTTGCGAGAAGTAGCGATTGCAAGCCAATCCTACAAACAACTACCAAATACTGATCTGTGTACAAATAAAAGAAATCGAGTTTAAATTGGAACTTTTTTTTAATCTTAAGCGAGGAGATAAAGTAATGACATGTCTTAGATTTTTATGAAAAAATTATACCACGAATAATGTCACAGTCTCTAAGGACGTTTGTGACAAGAAGTAACAAAGATTTAAAAATTTTTTAATTATATTTAGTTTGAAGATTTAATGTTGTTTATTGTTTTCAAAGGAAGAACCTAGCTTTGCCATAAATTAAAAAAAAAATATGTCATGACCTAGCATCCCAGCAAAAGAAGACATGTAAAAGAAATAGTGAATGCATGAGTTCAAACCATGATGAAGTGGTTCAATTAAGGTGAAACATGAATGATTTTTAAATAAAAGTGTCTTTGGAGAGCATGTGTTTATATGAATATATATATAAATTTCATTAAATTCCAATAAGTGCGTGGAACGCACGCACACTAGATGAAAAGAAACTCCAGGTTTCATGAGTTAATAATGTCTGTTTACATGAATTATTCAAGATTTTCATGCCTTTGCATGTATTTGGAAGCATATCAGTAAAGGCTAACTATTTTGAATTTAAAGAAAGCATTCCTTATGCCTTTTTTCCCTTTTACACTTATGAATTAGAGGTCCTGTAAAATGTTCTTCAGATTAAACAGGTGCAAAATTTTTTTGCTTGGATTGTTTGTAAAAATAATTTGGAACGAGTAGATCCATTTTCCAAATAGAACTGCAATTGTAAATTATATTAAAAAAAAAATACAGCAGACAGTTTGGCCACGGACTTTCCCTGCAGGCTGTGTCAGAGACACGGCCATGAAGTTTAACCTAGAATACGCCATCCGATAAGACAGAAAACATATATAACAATAAATGATAAATAATATATGCAAATGAATTTATTTATTTGATAGTTACTGCTGTCAAACAGCATCAAGCAGCATTGTTATTTTGCTTACTTGGCAGCACTTTCATTTAACATAAAAATGTATGAATTAAGATATGTATGTTTGAGCGTATGTGTTTAAACAATTTTCATTTGAGAAATTTAAATATTACTAAGATATCAACCAATATGAAATGTATATCAAACGAAAGATAACATCTTCATTTACCTACAAACAAATTTTTAAAAAAAGTTATCTCGCCGTTTCCTCATAATCAATTAAATAAAGATTACAACAATAACAATCTGACATGACTCCCTATACCATAAGGTAAGACGTTTTCTACGCCAAAAAGTTTCAGTGCAATATTACAGCTTTATCTATCTATAATGTTGAATTAGGGCACTGCTTTTAAAATCTGGTCTTTGTTATCTTACATTTTTAGTACTCAGCTTTTTATGCTAGATAGAATTCAATCAAATGCTAAATGTTCTAAAAAAATAACATGACATTAGATTTAAGTCAAAATAAGTATTATCAGTACTGTATCATTTAAGGCTCTCCAATAAGCTAGAGCGGGATAATAAGGAAAATCCCTTAATGCAGTTGGAACCAAGTGAATGTAGGCTACATCAAAATCTAAAAGCGGATGGATCCATGCACAATAAGTATGTGTATTGTGACATCAGTATCTTTTCTGATGGGCCTTTCATTAGCGCGAGACCAGCTGCTGGTATATAGTCACTTAAGTTAAGACTTAACCTGTATCTGAAGCCTGGAGAATTTCGTATCTATCTATTAGGTAGCAATGTTTTCTTTGCTGCAGATTCATCTACTGCTGTTTCGGTATATAATATTCTCACTACAGTCAGTTATAAAATGCATGTGGAAGATGGATGTAACTTCTCTTTTCCACCAAACAAGTAGTTTGAATTTTGTAAGAAGTGCAGACTTCATACCCCTACCGCATTGCTTCCATGTATATGCTTAATTTGTTTGCATACGAAAGCAAAACAGTATGTCTTCTGTACTGCTTATCATTTCAGCAGTGAAACAAAGAAGACTTATTAATATCCATAGACTTTTTGATATTTCTTTCTTACTTCCTGCAACGTTTTTGAGTGTATGGGGAAGGAATGATCAAGCTGTTGTTAATAAGGATGAAATTAGCGCTTATAAACTGCGAAAAAGAGATCCATAAAGCGGGACATCTCATATAAAAGTAAAGGGTTCTAGAAGTGCTCTTGGAAGCAGGTAATCGGTAAGAAAGCTGTCAAAGAAGCGTTTTTGGGAATTAAGAATTTTGATGTGTTCGTGCTTGATTAACTAAAACCTCCAATTGCCATTGGTGGTTGCAAGCAAAGGTCTTGTAATGGGTAAAAATTAGAAATTTGCAAAGGTGGACGCAGGAAACTACGCGTGGACAGGCCTGTATGGTGTTAAAAAAGAGTCATGGCAGAGGTGCAGTAAAGGTACTTGGATTTAATCGGGGTACGATAAGAAAATCAACAATGATGGTAATTGTATAATGTGACTGAAGAATGCTGAAGCAGCAGCGCAAGTGGAATGCAAATGACCACCATTGAGGGTCCACCAAAAATTTGAGAATCATAGACAGGCACATATAAATTATGAAAGCTATGGGGGACCCTCAATCCGAAGAAGATGTTTAAAATTACAAATAACTGTTTGCAGCTAATATACGGCATGTTTTTTACATCTGACTTTGTAAATATGCAACAATGCGTATTTTTGTATATCTCTCAAAATTGTTAATGTACAGTCGCCTCGCTGATGGTTGAATCCAGCAGCAGCGATTTCTACCAACAACTGATCTCAGGTCGCTTGTCAGAATAAAATAGAGTAAGCCCTACTTCAAATATTGTCACATAACGTATGATATGTGTTTTACAGAAGCAACATTAAATTGCTTAAGCCAACCGTCGGTGACTGCTTTGCAGTAGCAGAGATTTCTGCCAACGGCTGATGTCACATGTTTTGTCAGAAGAAAATAAAGCGCGGTCTAATTGAAATTTTGTCAGATGTCTCAACACATGTTTATTACAGAAGTAATGTTTTAAAGGTAACACACGACATGTTCGTATTTATCAGTTTGGAATTTATTAAGTTAGATGTAAAAAGAATGCCGTGTATTATAGCCTTTACACACGACATGTACGCCTTTAACAGTAGAAATTTTTAAAGTCAGATGTAAAAAACATGCCCTTAATTAGCTGCTTAAGCATTGTGTACAGTCACCAGCCGGCAGTGTGACATCATTATATTTTCAAGAGTAAAGGCTAGTGCTAGCAATGGGGTTAAGTAAATTTAGCGATGCCGATCGTTAGCCTTGAAATAACTGGGGACGGTGAAAGGCCAAAAAAAGGACCCAAAATTGTATTCTCCCCACACTTACATATTTATATAAGCTACAGTAGCGTCATCTTAATACATCAACGTCAAAGACTGGTTGTTAAGGACATCATTTTAAGCGTGATAGAAATGTTGTTTATCACTGCTTAAAATATTATTATGCTTAAGAAGATGATATGAAAAACCATACTTCCGGTACCGGAAGTTAATGCTAATCCCTGTTCTTCTCTTAAGGACATTATGAAGTTCTGCCTACAACGAAATTTTTCATTTATTTCGTTTTGGGAAAAAATATCGTAAAGAATATTTTATTAATGCTGAAACAAATGAAATAATTAACGAACGCGTAAAAGAAAAACAAGTAACAGTGCTATATTCGGCCGTGTCGAATCTTATATACCCTTCACAACGTGTAGTCATGCAATAACAATTGTTTGTATCACCATTCATCCCATATAAAATACGTGCATACGTACACGTTAGAATAAATGTGGCATCGAATCCCAGCTGAGCCAAAAAAATTTTATTTTAATTTATTTAATATATTATTTATATTTTATTATTTTTTTTTTTAATTTTTTTTAAAAAATTTTTTTAGAAAAATTTTTTTTTAAATTTTTTTTTAAATTTTTTTTTAAATTTTTTTTAAATTTTTTTTTTTTAGTTTTTTTTATTATTTTTTTCTTATTTTTAATATTTTTTTTTTTTGTAATTTTTTTTTGTTTGGTATGTTTTTTACATGTATGTATGTTTGTATGTTGTTGTTGTAATTGTGAAAAAAAACGAGGTGGTCGTGGTTTTTTGCTCATATCTCAGAAAGTTATTGGGCGATTGTGCTGAATTTCAATAGCGATTCATTCCTGGATATTTCCAAGAGATTGATACTATATACAGATCTGAGGAACATATAGTTGCTTCTAAAAGTTGATTTCAACCAAAACACGGACAGACGGGCAGACGGGCAGACGGACAGACGGACAGACGGTCAGGGCTTAATCGACTCCTCTATTCATAAGCTTTCAGAAAATATATACTTTATGGGGTCGGAAATGAAAATTGTAGAAATTACAAACGGAATGACAAAGCTATATATACCCTTGTGCACCACAGGTGAAGGGTATAAAAATGAGTAATATCAAAAACTTCTTAACAACACAATTGTCCTAACTCTTATATATGTTTTAGTTCACGGAAATTTTCTCCATTAAGTGTAATGGCATCCCTGACAGTTTTAAATTCCGACATACCGGCTTTAAGTCTGAGAACAAAATAAACAAAATATGTTTGTGAATGAGGAAACTGCCCCAGATTGGCATCTATATGTTAGAGCTTAGTTTTACATATTTCAATTTAAATACATAGTTTTATAGCATGTTTGAAATTGTTCTACTTTAAAAGAAAAATTTTGGATTTTAATACGAAAATATATATTGTTCATCTTAACGTAGTGCTGCTTAGCATTAAAACTTAAGTAGAACTTTTTTATGTTTATTCTTGTTTTAAATTATTGCTTAAAATATAATTTTTTCGTCTCTTTATTGCACATTTTAATATTTTTTTATTAAAGTTTCAAGCGCATAAAATATGCTTTTTTAGTGCATGAACTTTCCATCCCTGGTAATGGCAATGAAACAAACGTGCTTACGAATGGCTAAATAATTAAAAGTCTCATAGAATTTACAAATATTAACAACAATTTCAAAAGTATAGTATTGTCCCGGGACAATGTAAAACTTTTTACTGTGTCCTTACAGCCATGGACACTTTGAAATTTTCTAGTGTTTTATAATTCCCATAAATATTATGATACTTAACTTTGGAAAATATTAACCGTTAATCCTCAACTTACGATAAAAATTAAAAATAATATAAAATGAAGCTATGAATTATATAAACTTAAGAGAAACTTGAATTAATTTTCTGTTTGTGGTCAGCATTTTCTGGGATGTCTGTGGTAGAGAAAAGGTCCTTAAACACTTAAAAATACAAAATCATTTCTTTTTTCTTAACAGTAACTGGAAATACATTAAAATATCAAAATGGTTTATAATAAGATACTTGAAGTGCGTACCAGTCGCCAGCAATAACCCATTTCAAGGGATTTTAAAAATTTTACAAAAATTCGTTACGGAACCCTTAGCCCGACGTACCTAATACATACAACAGATGGCCATATATAGCCTTTTAGTACTGCCTTACATTGTTATTATTTATTTATGTGTACAAAAAAAGCACATATCTTAAACTCCCTGCTTTTAAGTACCCAAGTCAATATTGTATAACAATTACGAGACAGGTTTTCAAAAACAACAAAACCTTAAATTAAGTAGATAAAAAATTTATAACGCATAACAACATTTTTAACGGACATTTTCTTAGATAACTTTACACAAAAACCAAAAACAGTATAACAAACATGCAACTACTTAAACAAAAAAAAAAAAAAACCTACAGAAGAAAACCACCCTTAAATACAAACTAACCAGAACTTGATCAATTCTACCTGGACTATGGGGAACAACACGCATGGTTTAGGACATTTGCATACTGGCTTGTCACACAGCCATACTTTTTATCTAAAAATTAAAACAAGTCTAAAGTTATTAGGAGATATTAAGAAGACGTAACGCATGAGTGCCCAACAAGTACGTAAGTAAGTGCTTAGCCGTAATTATTTTTTTTTTGTAATTTTTCTTTCCTTTAAATAAGTTTCCTACAATTACCCACCCCCCCTTCAATGTGCATGTTTACATGAGCAAACTACTCATAGATACAAGAACCTTAAATGTTAAAAAATTATATTTTATAAGGAATTGTTTTTGATGGCAGTGGCTTGTTTTACAATTTAAATAATTTTTGTGTCTTTAGTGTTTGGGGATCAGGAGTTAAGACAGATATAAAAAAGTTGTTGTTTTTTTTTCAAAGTTAAACACATGTTTTCTTAATTTAAATAAATAATATATTTTTGTAGTTGACTTTTTTGTTTGGAATTATTTAACGGCTTTGAAAAAGAAAATAAAAAAATAATAATTTGTGGGCTTACTTCGAATATTAAGAGCTGTGCTTTCAAAGTGCTCTTGCAACATGCTTGAGATCAGCTGTTGAGAGGCCGTATTTAAGGAAAAATAGTTCTCATAGTACTTGATGACTTAAAAAATGCGCAAGACGAAAGGATGTGGACGTGGCTTAAATATAATTTTAAACTCTATAGAAATGCCCTTGAATTATTTGATAATGGGTATAGCTAGAAATAAGGGGAGAGGCGAACTTGAGAAAAAGGAATCTGCAGTGGTATTATAAATATTGGAACCTACAGTTGCTCTATCAGGAGTATCCTATGAATTCAAAAACGTGGATAGAGAGAAGCTTATCTTGACAGACTCATGTGGAGCTCAAAGATTCAGTTAAGGTTCCCGAACATAATCGGTGGTTCCTCAGCTGAATAAGATCGCTGGTTACAGGACAAGGATACTTCAAATATGATCTCAATAAGTTGAAAAATAAGGAGGTTAAGGTTTGCGAAATTTGTCTGCATTTATTTGAGACAGCCCCGCATGTTCCCGCATATCACCCTACTGGAAGATGCTCTTACTTTTGCAAATGGCGGCCAATGTCAAATCTATTTTGACGTTTGTGAACTAGACAGATGTAGAATACAAGTAAACAAGCCATGGAGCGATGCGGAAAAACCGCAGTGGACGATTTTTCGACCAAAATCATATTGAGCGATGAGGCTAATTTTCACCTCAGAGGGTACGTGAACAAGCAAAACTATCGCTTCTGGGGTACCGAAAATTCAAGAGTGATGCACGAGAAGCCATTTCATCAACTTAAAGTGGCTACATGGTGCGCTGTTCACGCTGGAGGAGTTATCGGGTCATTTTCTCCAGCAAGGACTCTAGTCTAGGGAAAATGCTTGTGAGGTTAGGGATGAGTATGTCATTTAAGTAGCCTTAAAATTGCTGAGGCCGAAAATAGTTCAGCATCCTACTATACGTACATACATATCGATGGTCACATGTCGATAAGCTCTCATATCAATGGTCACATGTAGATAAGCTCTATGTCGTTTTTTACACGAAATTGAGTGTTTAGTGCTTTCAATACATTTTACATAAAAACTTAATGCAAAAGTAACAAAACTAACAGTTTTACAACCAGTTTTACAAAAGGAGTTACGTTATCGTAACACAGTCTCTATTTTTATTGTTTCTATTGTATTAAAGTAACAGTTAATTAAGTTAGAGACTTTCTACTTAAGACCAACGATACATAGGTTTTTGACTTTCAATTTGATCTTTTCCAAATTAAATTTAGTATTTTACAAATTAAGAGGAAGAGTTGCAGAAACCAAATTAATTATTGAAAAGAATAGATCAGAATGTTATTTAGAAAAGACCAAATATAAAGCTAAAAAAATTTAAAAAAGTTCTTTGCAGGCTAAGATTAAGTAACAGTTACAGACTCAAGAAAGCGATAAAGTTTAATGTGTGGTCCATTTAATGTGTGTGTTCAACATGAGTCATGTGAATACCCCGCTAACATTGGACAGTCTATGTATTTAAATCATACTGGGTGTTCTATCATTTTCAAAACATAGGATTTTAACTTATAACATAGACATAGACGACTTATAGTCATAATTTTCAGCTTGTCTTATTTGATTTAGTATCCAGTTACTTCATGTCTCGTTTTGTGTTTATTTTGATTTTTCTATAAGCTTTTTTTAGTTAGAAGGAATAGTACCTTTAAGAGGATCTTACAAAAGAGTATCAAATTTTGTGCTCTTTAAATTTAATATAAATTTAAAAATTGACATACATATATTTTAAAGTCCCCTAAATTTCATCTAAATTTAAAAATTTACAAATATTTTAAAGTCACTGGTTAAAGTTAAAAAGCGATTAGTGTAGAGCACACTAAATTTCCATTGAATATAAGTGATTAAATAAAAAATTTAAAGAAAAAAAAACAGCAAATTATATGGTTCAGTAGTCGGCAAATATTGTTTAAACGCGTAGAACACAACCTTTAACTACATCCTATAAAAATACTGCTACACACTCATTACATAGCACTGCATCCTGATACTACACACTCATTTGCCAATGCTAGAGAAGGAGTAGCTATTTAATGTTAAACGTCAAGGATATGTTTATCCTTAAAGAATTTTGCGTGTTAGGCATTTAATATGAGATGACTACTACAACAATGTCGTTTACGATAGCAAAGATTATGATAATTATGATTTTTGTTGTTTCTTTTTTTCTTCTCAATTTTCATTTTTACATAATTTTTGCTTTTTTTGTTTGTTTTTACTGTGGGTAACTAAATTGTAGCACTAGTATATATGTATGAATGTCTGAGCATGAGTACGTTCATGGTAATGACATGAATGTTAAAATATTTGTTTAAAAATATTCCCCAAGAATATTGGCTTATTTTTCTAAAAGTGTGTTTACTGTAATGTTAATGACAAATTGAAGCAAGTTTTACAGGGATTTAGAAAACAAAATAAAGAAATTACGTGGGCAAATAAAGAATTGTTTATTCATAGAGGCCACAGAGAAAAACGAACAAAGAAAACCAAATGTAGGGAGATGGAAAAGAATATAATTTTTAAAATAAATTGCTTTTAAATTGAGGCTCAAAATTGAGGGAACATTTGGAAAAAGAGAAACAAATTGCAAAAACAAAATGTATATCAAATAATGGAATCATGCTTTCTAAAGCCACATAAAATATGCTTAAATAATTTAAAAATATAAAAAGCTGTTAATACTTTTTATATTGCAACAAATTTATTATTTTCAAACATTTTTGGCAAATCTTGTATTTTATACGGCAAGTCCATTTCGTGTTACCCCTTAAAATATACCATTTGAAAGGAACTTTCTAGTAGGTGTGCGGAATCTAGATCATATTAACATCGGTTTAGTATTTAAAGAGTTATAACCACATGTGTGTAGCAAAACTAAAAACAAACAAAGTGCTGTGTGTTGATATAAATTGCTTTTATAAAATGGCATTAAAAACAAAACAGAGAGTGTGTAGCAATTTAAACTACGCTTAAAACCAAGGCATATTTATACATCAGGTAGTCTCGATTCGTCAGATGATTATTTTTTTCTTCACTTATTTTTAATTTCACCTGTCAAAGTTTATAGAGAAAAAATAAGTTTCTCTCATATCTCATTTATTTCAAATGTCAAACTTTATAAAAAAAAGTATATATAAAAAAGTTCTCTCCGAATTGCGATTACCTGGTGAATAAATATCCCTTGGCTTAAAATATAGGTGCCCAATGCATCAAACAAATGTGTGTAAGCGCCCCACTTCTTTTATTTTTATACTCCTTATTTTATAGGGCCCATACCCAACACCATAATAATTGCGCAATCAAGTGATTGAGCAATTAAGCACACAATACACCAGCATGGTGGTACAAAATTCATTTTTTACCCAAAAATTGTGTGGAAAAGGTTGTAATGAATAACGAAAAAATGTATGCTGCACCTTTTATTGCTATTATCCTAAAACGAAACCGAATAAGGAGCATAGCAAGGCATTGTTTTATAAAGTTCGAGAAATTCTTCCCAAAATATTTTTTCTTTGGCATTTATTATTAAAATGTTGTATTTTTTATGTTTTTGCCTTGACGATTTAACTTTTATGAGCTAACTTTACAACACACGACTAAATCATGCTGGTACAATCAAAATAATATCAATTTATTTTTAATAAAGCACCATCAGCTGGTACAATCACACCACAACCCCATACACGGTCAATCAGCTGGCACAGTCACTTGATTGCACAATCATTATGATGTTGTGTATGGGCCCTATAAAACGTCGTTGAGACAGCGACGAGTGCACATGCTTAGCGGCTGTGTTGTATATTTTATCAAATACAGTGCGCAAAAAAATTATGAAAATTATTTTATTTTTTAAAAGTAAAATTTTTATATTTAAAAAAAGAGTTAAGTTCATTGAAAATTTTCCTAAATAAAATAACTGCATTATTAATAATAATTTTTAACCACAATAATTTTTGTGTTTAAATTTTAATGGAAATTTTGACGCTTCCTTTTTCGGCCATTTAAAATTCAGTGTGAAGTACTTTATTTCACATTTTTTTCTTAACCAAAATAACTTTTTGTGACTAAATTTCAATGAAAATCTATGGGCTTACTTTTTCTTTTCATCATAACGGCTGTATGAGATTTTTTGGATATCAATGGATTAAAAAGACTTTTTGTTATTTTATTTCTCTCATTAAAATTTTGTGTTCCCAGTTTATTGGCTTTAACAATTGTGTTTGCAACGAAAATTAAGAAAAAAAAGTATTAAAGAGAGATGTGTTGCTTTTATAAAATACTAACCCTACGGGTGATTTACATAGGTTAGGTTAGGTTAGGTTGAAAAAGAGGGGCGCTAAAAGCCTAACACATAATAGGTATACACGTATGCCCCATTGGCACGTTGTGCGCTCTATAGAAACGAAAAATTCCCCTAATGAAACCATAATCCTAATTTCGTTAACGTAAATATAACGACTAGGTCAGAAACCCAGTTCCTTCAATTTCATTCCCTATCGATCTCAAATTTGAACTTCTCAGGCAATTCAATTCCATTGAACCCTAAAGTGTTCACGCCTAATACACTCAAACGAAGGCCATTGATAAAGTTATTGTCCCAAAGTCTTCTCCTCGCATGCCCTACATGTCGTTTTCATTCGACAGTCCCATGCGAGCTTGATGAGTTCTCATCTCCGTGTGACCCGTTATCGCGCTAGTTAATCTTCTTAGTCTCGGTCTACTCAGTTTCAGAATTTCCTTCGACTTCCCATGATTTGGGTCACCCTATTAGTATGTTCGTCACTTTACCGACATTCGCATTTTGTCATTTTCTGTTCCTCCATTGCCCAAACTTTAAGTTCATTTTTGAACTGCTGAAAGTGTTTAGCTTTTTCCAAGGTTATATCATTTAAAAATTTAACTATTTTGGATAATTTAACGGCGTCTTCGTTTCCGATTATGCCGTGATGACTTGGAATCCATATTATCTCTAGCCGTTTACAATTCGTATGCGAGTTTATCTCATTTGGGTGACCTTCTAAACATTTTTGTTTTCTAAAGGCACCAAATCATCATTGTATAGAGCACATAACGTTTATTAAAGAGATTATTTAATATCCAAAAGTAAATTTTTGAATTTTAGGCATCTAGTGTGACTTTAGAAAAACAAATTTATATAAATATTCATGACAATTTTGGGCACAATACATCTTATGAAAACTAGTCAAACATTGACTAATTACAGTTGATCTGCTCGTTATAACTATAACCGAATCTTTTTCTGCTGAAATCTAATGATATTGCACTGAACTTCATGTAGTTTACTCCTACAAATACCAACGAGAGCTCCATGATTCTTTAAAAATAATATTATTCATAAGAACCTTACCGATACGATTAATCGGAAGAAAATATAAAACTAAATACACTTATTCCATGATGTGTTTAAACTCCTCAGAATTCGCTAGCACGAACTTACTTTTATTTAAAGGTCTTAGGCGTCTTAAGTGAATCGTGGCTCTTGGTTTGATCAGACAATTTAAAAGAGCGTTAGATATTGCAGAGGCAATAACAAATTTCTTGTTATTTCAGGGTAAGATTTTTTAACATTTTTGGTGAATTTACAAGGTGTCCTAAGTATCGTATTGTTAAAATTTTTAAAAATTTTTGTATAAACAATACAATTATTTTTTCTCAAATTTAGGAAATTATGACAATACGACACTTAGAACCTCTTGTGAATTAAAACCAATTGTTTGTTTTAAATTAAAAAAAAAAAAACAAATCATTAACTTTTTATACTGATGATTAGAATTGGCCACCTAAATTAACACTATTTTATTTCTTTATATCAGGATGTAAGAAAACAACGTTTTCAATATGGAAGCCGTTATTTACCCGTGCATTATCTAAAGATATGTTAGGCTACATCCTAAAAATTAACCCTGGTTTTTAAATAAAAAATTATCAAAACTTTTCAGTTAGAATAAAATGGCTTAACAATATTTCTATTTTTCTAACCTCCTTTTTCAAAGCTTTTAAGCACTTTATGTTTATTTAATGAATACAAACAATAAAACATCAACCATTATTTAACTGGAAATAATTGATTTATTTACAAAATATTATTCAATGTATAAAGCAGATAATTGCTGCAAAATTTCAGTTTGTTATTTTTTTTCCAATTTACTTTTTTTTCTCAACCAATATTTGTATTTAAAAACGGCGAATATTGACATTTGAATCACATGCATTTTTAAATATAAATAAAAACAGAAAAAAAAACTAAATTGTATTAGCAAAGAATGTTTGCAAATATCAACTAGAAAAGCATTAAGGCATTTAAAAAATATTAAACCCAATAAACATTGTTTTAATCTATTTATTTTTTTTGATTATTAAACAAGTAACAGTGCTATATTCGGCAGTGCCGAATCTTTTATATCCTTCACAACGTGTAGTCATGCAATAACAATTGTTTGTATCACCATTCATTTCATATAAAATACATATGTACATATGTATACATGTAAAAAACATACAAAAAAAAAATTACAAAAAAAATATATAAAAAAAAATAATAATAAAAAAAATTAAAAAAATGTTTTAAAAATTTTAAAAATTTTTTTTAAAAAAAAATATAAAAAAAATAATAATATATTAAATAAAATAATTTTTTTTTGGCTCAGCTGGAATCCGATGCCACGTTTACTTTAACCAATATGTACATATGTAGGTTGTTGTTGTAATTGTGAAAAAAACGAGGTGGTCGTGGTGTTTTGCTCATATCTCAAAAAGTTATGGCGCGATTGTGCTGAATTTCAATAGCGATTCATTCCTGGATATCTCAAAGAGATTGATACCATATACAGCTCTAAGGAACATACAGTTGCTTCTAAAAGTTGATTTCAACCAACACACGGACAGACGGATAGACGGACAGATGGTCAGGGCTTAATCGACTCCTCTATTCATAAGCTTTCAGAAAATATATACTTTATGGGGTCGGAAATGAAAATTGTAGAAATTACAAACGGAATGACAAAGCACCACAGGTGAAGGGTATAAAAAAGAGAGAAAAAATATGTATGTTAAAGGTGTAATTGAATGTACAATATGTACCTAGCAAAAACTAGATAACGATTTGGTCATACTGAACAACATACTTCTCAATGAATACTGCATATCACCTGCCTTACTTAGATGTGTTTTAGTAACGACTTGATTTATAATGCGATATATACATATGTACTTATTTTCCAGACATTTTGTCCCAGATACACACATTTCAAATTATTATTGCAAAAAACCATTAGAAACTATTTTAATAACTTCTTTATAATTCTCATTCGGTTTAACACACTTAAGGTATAAGTTATAATGTTCTTGTGACCTAATCTGTAAAATAGATTTTTACATATTTATTGTAAATTTAGAAATTAAATACTACATTTTGTATTCATAAGAAATTAGGAACCATATAAAAAGGAAAACAAGATCAGAAATAATAACTGAGTAAATACTACACCTTGTCGGCAAGATAATCGCCATATCGAATTTTTTATCTTAATAAAAAAACTTAATTTTTGTTACACGGTGTTATGTATAGAAAACAGTAATGCTCTCCAAACTAAAAAGCTTTCTAAAGTACAAATATACATAAATATAAGCAGCGTTACCACTCAAAAATTATCTATCCGACCAAATTTGCCTATAAAACCGACCAAAATCCATTTAAACCGCCCAATTTTTTTTAAATATTAAATAACAAATATATGCATACTATGTATTTTTGAAAAAAAATTTAATTAAGTTTTAGATCTTAAAAACCACAAAAATTTCTTATATAAATGTACAGGATTAAAATTTTTATGTTTTCATTTTGTTACGAGATCAATAAAAAGCCGTTACAATTGCTTTGCTTTCACCGAGTTAACACACATCAACTTTTACAATTATGATGGCATACACAGCCAATGCAAGAAAACAACTTCGAAATTCCTTTTGTTTTTCTTGCTGTTATGCATTTTGTGTAGAAGTAGCACCACCTTACAAATGGGATCATCGTATTTTTTATAGTCTTTTACACACGTTTGACATTTGCTTTTGATTGTTTTTCGTTGCTGAGAAGAAAATAGTAATGCCAAAAACTGAAAAATTTAATAACGAGTAGTATTTCAAATGGCTTAAAATGAATATGGTACATTTTCTTAAACAGACCAAAATAACGTTTAGCCGACCATCCGACCACGACCATTAATGTCTGACCATTTTGGTCGGAAAAGACCAATAGTGGCAACGCTGCATATAAGTGTAAAAATTCTCACATGCTATTTGCATTAGCACATGTAGTATTGATCAGAGAGTACTTATAATGGAACTGTAGCTAGGTAAAACTTCTTTAAAGGATATTCCTTAAAAACTAAGTACATTTCATAATAATCGGAGAACATTCCACACTGAACAATTTTAAATAACATCAAGTTTTTAAATGCATATACTTTTAAATTTTAAATTTATTATTATTTGAAGTAGGAGCATATTTGCATATTTTATTCAACATATAATAAAATTCAATTCTTTAATTTTTTTTTTTAATTTTTGTATTATCATCTTAAATATTTTAAAACAATTCTGTAAAATTTTAAGGAATTAGCCACATAATTTTCAAAAAAATATACAGCAAGTAAATGAAAATAAATTATTGCAAATATCGATTATTGATTTTCACATTTTATAAAAGACCATTATATATATAGTTATGTCCATTTGTGACAGCGCATAGAGAAAGGGACCTAAGGGTAAAATCAGGTTTTGTTCAGGAGAGCTATTTTAAAGATTAAATGATTTTTCTATTTTTTTAAATTTTTCATAAGGAAAAATATAAATTTTTTGTAGTTTCGTAAAATCAAGTTATTTTGTTAAATTAGTAGGGGAAAAAATGAAAATAAATAAATTTTACCGTTAGGTCTCTTTCTCTATGCGCTGTCGCATATACACTTCTGACTTTAGGCTTCAAACACTATTCCAATCTAGCAAACTTTCATTATATACGCTCCAGTTTTATAGAAATACTATTTAATATCAAATGTCTTAGAAAAGGTTCATGGTATTAAGTTTTCTATTCCTGATTACGATATAACACGAAATTTGTATATTCAAACAAAATAATTTTTTCAAGAAGGGTTATCGAAAATAAAATTATTTATTATTTTAAATGTTTATAATTTTTAAAGAACTTTTATTATTTTTAAAAAAATTTTATAATTTTTTAAAAAACTTTTATAATTTTTAAAGAAATTTTATAATTTTTTAAAAAATTTTATAATTTTTAAAAAATTTTTATAATTTTTAAAATATTTTTATGATTTTAAAAATTTTTTTATAATATTTAAAATATGTTTATAGTTTTTAAAAATATTTATAAATTTTTAATTAAACAAAATATTTATTGCTTTTGCTTTTTAATTAAAAAAAATCGTACAAACTCGTTTTATTTATTTAGAAAAATATTTTATAGAATCAGAGAAAAAACTGTGATATATCTTAAAAAATTTATATATTAAATCATAAATAAAATATTGATTAAAAAAGACAAGGTACATTTAATCAGCTGATCATCTGCTCTCCCTTTCAAACTGTCAAAATTACATATAATTTTTCTCTTCTCCCTTATAATATTTTTGTCTAAATTAAATTAATACAAACATTACACCATTTAAGGTGAATTCACCCATTTGTTCTGAACAAAATTTTATCCGGAGAATAAAATTTTTTACTGAGAGTTTTCTGCAGAACGATTCACCCATTTAAGAAAATTTGTCCGAAAAAACAAAGCTGCCATATAATATACAAATGCAAACAGCTGTACAAAGTGGCAGCACCGCTAGCAAACTATGTAAATAAATACAAACGTAAATTATTTCATTAAAATATATGTGAAGAAAATGTCGGATAGAAGAAAACTAAAATTATTATTTTTAATTGAAGTGCATAAAGTTAATTTGTTTGCAAAACAAATGTATAAAAAAAAATCGAAAATAAAATGAGTCGCAGTGAGAAAAACCCTGTTTTAAGTAATTATTTTTGTATGCACAATTGCTCGTGTCATACAAACATTCTCTTCCTGGTTTTTTTAATTCGTTTATTAATTTTTGAGCAATATTTTCATTAAATTCCATTTTAATTGTTAATTTTCGGCAAAAACAATTTTTGTATAATAAATGTACTGACACTGTGTGCTGTGGCAACCAAATTCAATTTTCATGTAAATATGGAAAAAAGTAGCATCCCAATTCAGTTTCTTCTGAACAAGAATTAAAGTTAAACCAATTCAAGAAAAATCTTTCTGAACAAAATAATCTCTCTCTCTCTCTCTCAAAAGTAAAACATCAAACTCAATATAAAAAAAATTTGTTCTGAACTAAAATTTTATGGGTGAATCCAGCTTTAGAACTCCAACATGCTACACAAATCTCAAAATTCCGTATACATAAATACAACGACGCAAGTCTATAAGGCAAGACGCGATTAAAGTCTTAGAGTATAACATTACACGTGTTATTCATGGTGTGCAAAATTGGACATTACGAATGGACGATTTGAACCGGAGCCGGGGGCAACACTTACATGAAGTTATATTTAAGAAGTAAATGGCAAATACCAATTAATCGATTCGGGGGGTACATCATATAGTAGTACTTGTCTAAGTTTATAGTTACTATTAGAAAATGTAGCCAAACTATATACCTTTGCTTTAATGACATTTTAAAATAACGTTTGTGATATTGTATTTATTAGTTATTTAAAATAATTACGAAAAATTTTTCCAAAACCTGTAAGCAAAAATGACTACGGAAAAACAATTAATGAAACAATTAATTAAAAAAAATTAAAATGGCATAAAGTGAGTACTAATTTGGACAAAGCAATTAATAACGAAGACTTACAATTAAGGGTTCGTTCCAGATGGAATTACCCTACAGTAAATACAACCATATGAGGGTTGTGTAATAACGACTCGTATCAGAAACTCCCTCTTAAAACTATTTACTCAGTATAAAAAATGTTCAATTTGATTAATTTACAAGTAGAAGCATGGTGTAATCTCAAAAGGTGATAGCACAGAGAGAGTATATATATTTGTCTCTCTTTTTTATATGGAGTTTGACAATTCTTTGGATTGAAATCTCTTTTTTATATATGAAGTTTTACAAAAATTGGTACACAAAGCAATAATCAGCTGGGCTGGCACTTGAATAAGTTTACCCTGCCTAGAAGCAACAAACTTCAATTGTTTTGCTGCCATATTTCCTGTTTTCTTTTAAAAAAGAAATTCAAGCAAAAATTTTACAAAAATAATTATAGAAAATAAAATTTATTTTTTTAAGGCAAACTTTTGTTGTAAAATATTGAATTTATAGTCTAAAAAAAACACTGCAAAAATATATAAAAAATATTTTAAATTTCAAATTATTTTTTAACAATATAATTCCCATACTAATAATCAATACTCAAATTTATCAAACGTTTATACATATACAAGATTTAAATACATTTTTTATAAAACATTTGAAAAAATGTTTCATAATTTTTCATCTGAAAACAAAAACTTTCAAGGTTATTACCAAAGGTATTATTCTATAAGAATTTTTAATACGTTTCCAAATAAATATTTACACGATTTCAAATCTTTGGGCCTATTGGGATGTTTGAAAAAGAAAATTATGTTAAAAACTATATTTATGGGTGTTTGTTTATATAAAAATACTAAATCAAAAACACACATCTAATGATACACATATTGTTGGAAGAAGTGAATCTATTTCATAGCAACATGGCGAGTCGGCGGCATTATAAAAATATATAGTCTATGTATATGTATGTATATAAACATCTCCTAGTTATTTATTTATTTTTATAAATATTTATTTTACATAGAAAATTTATTTAATAATACTCAGGCGTTTGTATAGCTTAATTAATTGCCTATAAAATTAGCTGCAACTTTATGGAAATATTTGTATGTATATGACCTTTATATTTTCATAAAGAATACAGCAAGTATGTATTTATTAGTCGAGAAATTTACAGCAAAACTGATATATAAACAAATTAACCCTTTGATGATCATAGAAAAGTAATTGTTTGTTGCTAATTAACAAGAAAGATTAATGGGGAATAGCAAGAGCAATACATTTGCTTGTTAATAAGATAGAATTAATTTACTTGCTCTAAAAGTGAAACATGAATTTTACCTGAAGATATTAAGAAAACTGAATATATATTTACTTATTTTTATAAAAATTCAACTACAAATGATATTTTATTTGACTTAACCGAGCTGAGTGGCGAAATCCATTTTCCAGTTCAAGTGAAACAGACAAGAATATCTGGCGGAAATCGAACCCGCAAACCTTAGACTGGCAGAGTAGTTATATAGTATTAACAAGTTAACACGGGTATCTAAAACTGAATATATTTAGGAAATATTTACATATATATTTTTCTTAAGGTTAAGAAAAAGATTTTTTTGGTTTTATTACTTTTTAAAATTAATTTTTTTTTAAATAGGGCGTCCCAAGACTTATGCAAGTTTAAGATATAGCAAAAAAGGCTTTAGTTTTATATAAATAATTTACCAAAAATTCGTCTAAATTTCTTGATCTTTATATTGATAATTAGGTCTTTGATATAAATAAGTATATTGTATAAACATTTACCCTGAAGCTTCATTGTTTTTGTGTAAATAAAGAATCTATATATATAAAAGTGAAACCCTGTGTGAGTGTGTGTGTGTGTGTGTGTTAGCTATAGACTCCGAAACTGTAAAACCGATCGGGCTCAAACTTTAGTAAGTTGTTGTACACATACCAGGGAGTGTTTATGGATGAAAAAAAGTGGGCGGGGCCACGCCCATAAAAATTAGTTATCAGTTTTACCTACTTGCACTTGACCGATTTTTCTGTAACCTTGCAAACATATCGAGCGGTCATGACTAAATAATTTTGTGATAAGAAAAGTGGGCGGGGCCACGCCTATAAAAAAGTTTTAATTTTGAGGTACTTGCACTGGACCGATTTTTCTGATACTTTGCACACATACTAAGCTTTTATAACCATATAATTTCGTGATTAGAAAAGTGGGCAGGGCCACGCCCATAAAAAAGGGTTATAATTTTGAGGTACTTGCACCAGACCGATTTTTCTGAAACTTTGCACACATATTGAGCTGTCGTGATTTAATAATTTTGTGATTAGAAAAGTGGGCAGTGCCACGCCCATAAAAAAAGGATTATTCTGAAATTATGCACACATATTGAGCTGTTATGACTTTACAATTTCGTGATTAGAAAAGTGGGCAATGCCACGCCCATGAAAAAAATTATAATATTTAGGTTTTTTCACTTGATATTCAATTAAAATTCAGAATGCATTTCGATTCATTAAGGGGCGTAGCAACGCGCGCCGGGTTTGGCTAGTTTTTTATAAAAAACAAAAACTGATCTCAAGTTTAGGAAAAAAAATGTTCGAGCTGTTGGCGCAAAATGTTTTAAGAAATTTTCTTATTTTGAAAATTAGTTCTACTTATTCATTTCTAATCACATCTAATTTTATTTAAAAAACTTCTGTTTATATTTCAAATACAAATAGAAGAAATGTCTATAATAAAAAACGAAATTTCTAAAACACAATAGAAAGTTCTAAAATGTAATAGAGAATTTCTGAAATACAAATAGAAATTTCTGAAAAACAATAAAAAAATTATAAAATGTAATTGGAAATAGTGTAGTACAAATATTTTTTTTAATTCTGAAATACAATATGAAAATTTTATTATACAATTGGAAAAATCTGAAACACAAATTAAAATTTCTGAAATACAATTTGAAAATTCTGATTACAATTGCATAGTTCTAAAGAACAAAAATAAATTTCTGAAATAAAAATTAAAATTTCTAAATTACAATTAGAGATTTCTGAAATATAATCGGAAAATTCTGAAATATAATTGGAAAACTCTACATTAAAAAAACAAGTTTCTATAATATAAATGGTAATTTTTAAAATATAAATGGAATATTTTAAAATATAAATGGAAATTTCTAAAATACAATTTGAGATTTCCGAAACATAATTACACATTTCTGAAATATAAATTGAAATTGCTGAAATACAATTGGAAACTTCTGAAATAGAAATGGAAATGGTGTAATGTTTTTAAAAAAAATATTGGATAAAGGTCTTCTAATGGCAGACTATACGAGGTCAAAAATAGCAGTTATGTTGATGCTTTTATTGTGCCATGCTTTTAGTGAAATTGTTTATAGTGTTACCGTCTTCTGTGGAGTAGAATTATTGGAAATAATATCTGATAAATGAAATTCCAACATGTGGTTGGTCGCGGAAAACTAAGGTTTAATGTCAAGTAAAACTTTTTTTGGAAATAATTGCGAACTTATTTTTCTTAAAAAATAATCAAGATTAGAAATCCGGAAGTAATCGATTTTTGGTTAGAAAAAAAGAAGGATATTCATATGTAAAAGGTCTGCCATCTAACGTTTTTTTTTCAACTAGTGCTTATTTCGTGAATGGTAACACCTACCTCATGTCTGATTTGACAGATAATTAATTGTATCCTTCCGCTGAACGCTACTTTATGACACTAAAAAAAACTATGCTAGAGTTTTCGAAAATTGTTACAACACGAACTATTTTTATTTAACTTTAAACTCTTAAGTGAAAATGGCATGGTCCATGACGGCAATACAAAAGACCATATTGAAAATAGACTAGTTTAGGTAGGTAGGTAGAGAAGTTTTAACTCAAAAACCAAATAAATTATAATTAGTTTAATTTTTATTATATATTTTATTTTTGTATTCAAACAGAAATTACCTAGGATATATGTTAAAATATTACATCCGGAAGATGATATACGTGTTGTTTTTTATACAAATATCTTTGACACTTTCCTGATTTGTAAAATATAATTCAGCAATAAAATCGCCCTGCATTTTTATTTTTTCTAACCTTAAACTACTAATAACTTTTACCAGTTAAAATTATATTTTTGAGTTGGCAACACTTTACCGCACAAATGGCGCCAACTTTCCAACTGGCATACATTTTGGGACATCCTATATGTTTCTTAATTTTTTCCGTTTTAATTAATTTACGTTTTCGTTTTGACAAACATAATTATGTACCCTTGTACTTCGATGACCTTCTAAATTTATGTCTGCCGAAATTTATATCTGTCCATTTTGAAAGGCAGCTGTACTATTAATTTTTTTTTAGCTGTTTATACATATTTATGTTTCACTATTCACCATATGTTTGGTTAACCAAATTTATGTGCATACATAAGTATATTCTATTAAAACTAACACAACCACCAATAGTTGCCTGCGTTTGTAGGTGTTTTATAGTTTTCATTATGTTTTTTTTTATAATCTACTATCGTACAGGGGTGATTAATAAAAAAGAAAAAATAAATAAATAAAAGAGAAGTAACAGAAAAGGGAAAAAGAAGGAAAAAGTTGGTGAAAAGCAAATTAAGTAGTTTTGTTCTTAGTTAATCAACAATTTTTATCCAGGCATAGTTAAACTGAGTTGGCACTTTATATGATATTTGTTAAGTAAAATAGGAAAAATTACAAATTTGTGATATGAATACGTCTTGTTCATACACATATTTTCTATTTTCAAAATCTATTTAATTTTCCTGACAAGTTTTTAAAAAAAGTTAACACGTTTCACTTATAGATCGCTAAACTTAACGCCAACAAATATTTTCCCGATAAAAAATTTGATCGAAACAAATACATAAAATAATTAATTAAACTTAAGTAAGCAAAGACATGTGTAAAAGAGCCTTAAGGCTATAATACACGGCATGTTTTTATACCCTTCACACAGTGAAAAAGGGTATATCGATGCCTTACTTCCTCAACCTCGTATCTTAAAAAATACGGTTTTGATTTTTTCATATTAAACGATTGTTTTATGCTTTAACTAAAAAAGATTAGTATATTATTACTACTAATATACATAAATACAATCATTTCGTTAATAATTGCATTGCAACTTTTTACCAAACACCGAAGTTTAAAAAAATGAACCGTGTTTTTTTTCTTCTCCTGAAAAATTTTATTTTTTATGATACGAGGTTGAGGAAGTAAGGCATCGATATATAGGTTTGTCATTCCGTGTGAAATTTCTACAATTTTCATTTCCGACCCCATAAAGTATATATTTTCTGAAAGCTTATGAATAAGGGAGTCGATTAAGCCCTGTCAGTCTGTCAGTCTGTCCGTCTGACCGTCTGTCCGTGTGTATGTTGAAATCAACTTTTTGAAGCCCCCCGA
The DNA here is from genome assembly GCA_941918925.1 of Phyto melanocephala. Lineage (NCBI taxonomy): Eukaryota > Metazoa > Arthropoda > Insecta > Diptera > Rhinophoridae > Phyto > Phyto melanocephala. The sequence continues at coordinate 16,765,079 of OW799235.1, forward strand.
CATAGGTTGGACCCGGGTAAGGTTTTAAAATATCAGAAATATTCGGGAGTAGATCGGTATTGAAAATCAGAAACATCGGTACATAAACAACTGAGATATGAGCAAAAACCCACGACCACCTCGATTTTTTTTTCACAAAAACAACATTACAACAACAACATACGTACATACAAACGTGTATACTGGTTAGGGAAAACGTGGCATCGAATCCCAGCTGAGCCAAAAAAAATTTTTTTTAAATTTTTTTTTTAATTTTTTTTTTTATTTTTTTTTTTTATTTTTTATTTAATATATTATATATATTTTTATTAATATTTTTTTTTTGTTTTATATATATTATATATATAATAATTTTTTTTTTTAAATATTTTTTTTAAATTTAAAAAAAAATTTTTTTTTTTTTTTTTGTTTTTTTAACATACATACGTGAATTTATAATTTTACAATGGGATGTTTTTATATATGTATGTTTTTTATATGTATGTACGTATTTCATATGGGATGAATGGTGACACAAACTACTGTTATTGCATGACTACACGTTGTGAAGGGTATATAAGATTCGGCACGGCCGAATATAGCGCTCTTGCTTGTTTACATCTGACTTTAAAATTTGTAAGACATATTTGCAGCAAAAGTAACCATAACGATACAATTTTATTGTTTAAATCAGCGATTTATTATTTTGGCAAAAAGAGAATATCGTCGACATTTTATTGTCAAAATCCAGCCCTCTGCAGCAATGATTCGTTGTAGTAACAAAGTGTTGACGAAATAGCAAAAACATCTACCCGAAGGCATACTGCTCAGCTACGAATAGCTCGTACTTCACTATGGTGCATTTAAAAATTAGATTTATTGCCGTTGGTTAAAGGCAGGATTTTGTCGGACCGATAAATGGCTTAGCATTGTAAAGCCTTTATTTATTTTTTTTTATCTATTAAACATTATTATTGTTAACGATAATTACAATAAAAAAAGGAAGCTATTTATCGGGCACAAAAAATCCTACCTTTAACTAAAGACAAGTTGTAATAATATCCCTTACTGCTATTAAAAAATAAGGTGCAATTGGTGCAACAAGCAAAAATCGCCATTATATGGCAACATCGAGACAGTAAGGTTTCATTAGTTGGCCACAAATTAAATAAATTTTTTTTTTAAAGTGGATTATGAATGATAAAGTTTATTTTGATTTGCATAACTTTGCTAATCAACAGAACTGTAGGTTGTGGGGTTCTGAAATTCCAAGAGCCATTCAACAAGGCCAATCTCACCTCATAAAGTGTACGATGTGGTGTGGCAATACACCTAAGTCTATTATTGGGCCTTACTTCTTCGAATATAAAGATGGAAGTGCCGTAACCGTAAATGGAAAACGGTACAGTTAATGAGAAAAAATTTTTTACAACATTCTCTTAAAAGCAGGACTTAGATATGGTTTGGTTTTAAAAGAATGGCGCTACTGCCTGAGGCACAATGTCATTTTTAAGTAAAATTGTTGGCTATCGAATAATATCCAGAGGTTCGCAAATTAATTGGCTAGCGTGTTCGCAAGATTTGTCTGCATCCACTAATATCTTTGGCGTTATTTAAACCAACTCAACACAATCCTTGAACCTGGAAATTTCTCTAAATTGAGCTTTTCAAAATGGGGTCATTTGGGTGACATTATTCCTCGTACTTAGTGTAAAAAAAGCTCCATTTTGTTTATTTTATATATTAGAAAGAGTACACTTTGAAATCCCCACTAACTGCATAAATGAGTAGACAGATTCTAATGAAATTTTCAGGGTATATTGGGGATGACTTGTAGAAGGTTTATGCGAAGTTTGCATGAAATCAGCGCAGTGGCTTCGTAGGTATGGCATTTATATTCTTCTATGTATTCCCATATAAATATCAACAAAATGCCCGCCATGTGTTGAATGACATTCGGTTTTTCTAATTGGAATGTTGAGCTAAGTCTTTAAAGTCATTTTTTCGTTTGTCATTTTGTTTGTGTGCTGACCATTCAATTTTCCACTTGCAATACACCTGCATTGAATTATGTGTATGTGTTATAGTTGTTGTTGTTGTTGTTAGAACGGTGCTTTTATGCAAATCATTAAATTTTTGATTTACTAATGACATTCGTTCGTTCTTATTTTATAGTGGAAATTTTGTTTTAAAGGTTGTCAAAACAAAAAAGTTAAAGGCAAAACAACGTTTCTTCTGCAACCACCTTGAAGGCAAAATAATGTTTGCCAGGTCAGCTAGTCGTCTATATAAAAGTGAAACTCTGTGTGTGTGTGTGTGTGTGTGTGTTAGCTATAGACTCCGAAACTGTAAAACCGATCGGACTCAAACTTAGGCAAGTTGTTGTACACATACTAGGGAGTGTTTATGGGTGGCAAAAAGTGGGCGGGGCCACGCCCATAAAAATTAGTTATCAGTTTTAGCTACTTGCACTTGACCGCTTTTTCTGAAACTTTGCACACATATCGTGCTGTCATGACTTTAAAACTTCGTGATAAGACAAGTGGGCGGGGCCACGCCCCTAAAAAAGTTTATTAAAGTTTAAATTTTTAGGTACTTTCTCTAGATTCATTTTTCTGAAACTTTGCACACATATCGAGCTGGCATGACTAAATAATTTCGTGATTACAAAAGGGGGCAGTGCCACGCCCATAAAAAAAGGCATCATTTTGAGGTACTTGAACTGGACCGATTACTCTGAAACTTTGCACACATATTGAGCTGTTATGACTTTACAATTTCGTGATAAGAAAAGTGGGCAGGGCCTCGCCCATAAAAACAATTATAATTTTGAGGTACTTGCACTGGTCCGATTCTTTTGAAACTTTGCACACATATTGAGCTGATATGACTTTATAATTTCGTGATTAGAAAAGTGGGCAATGCCACGCCCATAAAAAAAATTATAATTTTTAGGTTTTTGCACTTGATATTCAATTGAAATTCAGAATGCATTTCGATTCATTAATGGGCGTAGCAACGCGCGCCGGTCTTGGCTAGTATAAAAAAATATAAAAACTTATTCAATATTCCAAACTCATGGCCCACCCTATAAACAGCATTTTCACTATCAATTTTAAAATTTATCAGAGGTATATGAGGTATGTATATGAGTTAAATTTTAACTTAAAAATAATTATGAATATGAGGGTTAGTCTTTTCAATTTTCAAAAGAGCAATTGTTCTCTGTTCATTATTAAGTATTTTTATATCTCAAGTTTTCTTCTTGCAAAATGTAATAAAAGTAGAAAATTTTATATTCCAGCAATGCATAAAAATGTTTTGCAATACTGTATGCAACACTTGTTACTTAGAATCAGCCATTAATGTTCGTGAAAAAAATAATGCCGGCTATTGATTCACAGCCTTAAGTTGCCATAAATATGTATATAAACTGAATATTAAAACCATTAACATTTTAGCATTGTTTTATTATTTGATGCACTTAAAAATCTTTTGAAATCTATAATTGTAGTGCATTAAAAATTTCGTTTGCAGCACATATTTTTTCATGCAATTTTATTTTCACTTGTTTTCTTGTTTTCTTTAGAAATCCTATTAAAAACATTCACACATGTTTCGCACAATTTGCATAGATATTTCAATAGACACAAAACCCGGTAATAATTGAACTAAATCATTTTAAATATTATTTAAATTAAGTTTTTTTATTATTATTATTTTTATTGTTTCTTTAGTTGTTGTGGGTTTATTTAATAATTATTTTTTTTTTTAATTTTTCGACAAACTTTTTTTTTTTTTTGTATTTTTTTTAATTTTACTTTTATCAATTTTATAAAATTTTATTCACTCAGAAGACCATAATTTTCACTTTTCTTTTTTACTGATTTAGTCTGTTTAATCTTTTTCTTCTTTTAAAATTTTAAATATTTTTTTTATTTTGTTCATATTTTATTTATTTTATTCAGTAAATGACACATTTTTGTATTTTTTTTTTTTTGCTTTCGCACACAAACAATTTATGTTCTATTTATTAAAATATCGTTTTTTTATTTTAAATACAATTTTATCTAATCATGTTGTTTTTGCTATTTTTATAAAATTTTGTAATATCTTTTTTTTATTTGTTGGTTGTTGCTGATTTTTGTATAAATTTTTTAAAAAAGAAAATTTAAGGACTTTTCAAGCATTTAAAAAAATTTTTTGAACATTCGGTCATTTTTTTACTTATATTTTTTCAATGTTGTTATATTCTATACATACATATGAATATGTGTAATACATGTGTGTTTTTTTTAATACAACGTTTTTTATATATTATTTATTTTTTTATTTATTTATGTTTTATTTGAATTTATGTTTCTAATAAATAATAAATTTAAAATTATTACTTTTAAAATATATATGTACATATAATATGTACATGTATACATGTATATACATTAAAGGCCATATCTCGAAATAATTGTACCTAGATTGTAAATACAACAAAAGAAATTGTTTAATACCAAAAAAAAAAGTTTAGGTAGTTAAGCTAAAATACTGGAGATCAGTGAATCTCCTCTGAACACATCCCTGAAAGTATTTATATAACTTCTTTCTCTACTCAATGCGTACATATATGTATCTACTTTTTAAAGCAAGATATAAAAGCAAATTAACGTATCCAAATAATATTCGAAATTCACAAATTGGTTATGCATTTCCTTGTCATCAACCAAAAATAATTGCTAAACAAACCTTTTTTAAATAATTAAAAATTTTCCAATACATAAAAATATTAAGGAATATTAGCAAAACTGTTATTTAATAATAACATTTTTTAAGGGTTTTAATGTTCGAAAGTTTTAAATTGTTAAAAGTTTAATAATATAACAAAAATATTCATTTTATGTTAATTTTTAGATTGTAAGGAGCATTTTTCTAGAAGAAAAATATTTTCGAACATAAGTTCGAATTTTCGAACATTGAAAAAAATTCAGTTTTTACATTTATTTAAAACTATATGAGTAAAAATATATGTTTTTAAAAATTTTGTTAAAAGATCGGATGTTCGAATATCGTGAATCCTACAATATAGCATAAAATCAAGAATTTTTTTTTAATTTTATGTCTTCATTTTTTAAAACTTTTATATTCGAAAATATTTGGGAACTATTGAGAAAAGTTTATATGATTAAATATTTACATATTTGTTAGTATAGCTGCAGAGATATACACAAAATTTTTTTGTTATAGTGATGCATGATTTTGATTAATATATAATCTTATCAAAACAATCGATTTTCTGAGTAAATAATCCAACTTTAAGGTAAATTTGGCAAATAAAAAAATTAAGGTCATAAGAACTATGTATTTTCAATGAATATTTTTAATTAAAAAAGCAGATACAAAATTTTCCTTCAACATACGATTCGTTAGCTTTTTTACCTAACAGCTGGATAAATAAACAACTTCATTGATATGAGTTCGTATTTAAAAATTATTTTATACAATTTTTAATGTTCGAATTTTTTTAATCCAAAAAGCTTTTAAATAAAATAAAATTCATTTCGTTATTTATATACCTATATTATCGATCTAAAATATAAATATTCGATTTTTTAATGGAAAAAATTGTGCAATGTTCCCAACTATTATTTTTGTTTTAAAGCAGTAAACAGATATTTTTTTTTTTTTTTTTTTTTGCAAAAACTCTTATTTTTGAGCCCAGTTAGCTAATTTGGTATTCAAAACCTTTAGTTTCAACCATAGTTTTATTGTAAAAATTTTTGGCTTTAGTGGGGTGCTATGTATGGGGTTCTTCAACAATTTTTGCCGCTAATAAACAAAAATGTAGAACAACAAAAGCCGAAATTCTATATACGAAACAATATACACTGCTAGTTCGAAAATACCTATCGGTAACAACATTTATTTCCATTCTTTAAATTTTGAATTATTGAGCTCATAAAAACATATGGCATGAAATATAAGTATTCTTACAAGAGATAGCGCGTGATATCCTTACGACAAATGTTACTTTGGACTATGTTAAATAAAAGGCTAGATTTGAATAGCTTAAGTACCTATATGGTTTATTTATTTATTTTTTTTTTTTTGAAAGAAACTCAAATGAAATATTTTTTTAAATATTATGGATAAAGAGATTGAATTTAACTTAATGAATATTTATACAAAATAAAGAATAACAAACTTATTTTGAAAAAATCACAAAGGCTAATTAAGGGCTTACAATATTGGCTTTCTAGCATATTTGATGTATTTATGTCTAATTTATTTATTAATAATTTATTAACTTAATTATTATTAAAACAAAATTTTATAAAGTTTCTGAGTGGAAGTTGTATTAATAATTTATTTTGGTTTCCGCTGTAGGTATAAGAATATTTTTTAATCCATATTTTGTTTAAATACACCAACTAAACACAATAATTTTAAAGATAATAAAAAGATTTTCACAAGAACTTGCTAAAAATTTTGTTATATTTGGTTTTGTTTTTAATTTATATTAATCAATAAAAAATTTAATATTTTCAATATATCTTACTTCGTATACTACTTTGTTTTAGCTACAATATTTTTGCATTTTATTCCTTTTTATGCGTTGATTTTTTTTTTTAATCAAAATAACTTGTGGGTTTTTTTTTAAATTTAAATTTTTTTCACTAATTTTTTTTTATGAAAAGATTTTTTTCACATTTTTTTCGTTTCGCTTTAACGTTTCGTAAATTATTTTTAAAATAAAAAAAAAATCTCACTTTTTATTGCTAATATTATTCATACAACGAAATGCCGCAAAAATATATAAATAGAGAAATAACAGAAAATTTATAAATATATTTAGTAAACGCGTAAGAAGCACACACAAAACGTTGTGTTTTGAAGGAACGAGCGCGCATAAACTTTACAACAATTCGGCACAACGTTTGAAATGAAACTGAAATTTTACGTACAAGTATGTGGGAATTATTGTTTAAAACATATAGACGAATGCAGACATTTGGCCTAAACATAAATACACTCGCAGTGGAACACACTTGCCCAAGTCAATAGCAACATTTGCAACACAAACTTGTACACTAACTTAAACACAGATGGCTAAGAGTAAGAAAACACACACAAAAGGCACAAAAAAAAGGAAACGAAAAAATTAACACACACACCACTGTTATATTCAAATAAACATACTCAACCAAACAAAAATTAAAAAAAATAATACAACAAAAACAAGAGAACATAAAAATGAAACTGACTCTATATAAAATCAACTGTAAAAGTTTTATAGGGGGAGATACAAACAAATTATTATTTAAGAAACGACAGAACCACAACAAGAACAAGGAAACAAGATTATCAACATCTTTATACAATATCATTGACATTTAGTTTGTCATATTTTTCATTCTATTGTTGCTTTTGGAGATTGTGTTCTTATTTTTTTTATTTTATTTTTTTTTGCAACAGAGGCAAAGTTAACAGTTAAAATTTGTTTGTTAACAGTAGCATAATATTCAAAAAACCACCCTTAAATTAGTTGTTAAAAGACTCTGTTTATGTTTATGTAGGCTACAAAAAATATGTTCTTGTCCAAATTCTTTACAACTCGTTTTTCATCCTTATTTTACATTTCAGTTAATACATGCACTTGTTTAACTCAACACAACAGAATACACGCACATACCTACTCTTAAAAACAGGTTGATTATGTTGTTTATACATATTTCAATATTATAGCAACATGTCACTAAGCAGCTTGTTGACAGCTACATGTCTTATTTCAATTGCAACATACACTAGTTAAGATTTACTGTTTTTTTATTTTTCTTAAATAAAACATATTAATAACATAAGAGCAACATGTTCTCTTAAAATTGCTACTTTTTATTTTATACAAACACATGGACAACATGTTTACATATGTATATATTTATGTTTTTTTTACTTTTAGTTATATGTTGCTTAATATATTTTGTTGGTCAATAGAACGAACGTTTTAATAATATTCTTATGTATTTGCAAAAAATATACAGTGAACTCGCAATAACGTAAACTAGTTTATAAAAAGGCGGTTTAAGTTTTTGAAAAAAACATAAAAAAAAATATAAAAAAAATATACAAAAAAATAATAAAAAAAAAATAAAAAAATATATAATAAATATACAAATAATATATTAAATAAAAAAAAAATTGGCTCAGCTGGGATTCGATGCCCCGTTTACTCTAGCCAGTATAAACGTTTGTATGTATGTTGTCGTTGTAATGTTGTTTTTGTGAAAAAAAAAAAATCGAGGTGGTCGTGGGTTTCTGCTCATATCTCAGTTGTTTATGTACCGCTTTTTCTGATTTTCAATATTGATCTGCTCCCGAATATTTCCAATATATTAATATTTAACGCTGGTCCAGGCGATGTCGGGGGGCTTAAAAAAAGTTTATTTCAACATATACCCCGGACAGACAGACAGATGACTCCCCTATTCAAAAGCCTTCAGAAAATATATACTTTATGATGTCGGAAATGAAAATTGTAGAAGTTTCGCACGGAATGACAAACCTATATACACCTTTTTTCACTTTTGTGTGAAGGGTATAAAAAATGTTAAACCCAATTGTGATATTAGCCCTTTTTACTTATATGAATATTTGTGCACCACTTTCTTTAGATGATAAAATATATTCATGTATAAAAATTAACTTGTAATGTTAAAGCGTTTACCTTTCCAGTATTAATTTTTTCGGATGTTTTCTGTACAAAACAAAGCCAAAAATTTAATAGGCGCCCACACGTTAATGTTATTTGTCCATTATTATTAAAAATTAATGTTAATATTTGTTGAAGTTTTTGTCTCTCTTAAACAAAAATCATTTTTCAAGAAAATTATTTCAAATAAATTTAATTAGAGCATATTCATAAAACATGTTAATACCCTGTTCAGACAGATATTTTTAATTGTTTCAATTTAGTGTTGATTGAGCAATTAACATTAGTGTTCACACATACTCAATTTATCTAACTCCATTAGCATTTGATAGCTGTAAAAATACGATGTATTTATACCAAATCAAATAATGCCTTCTCTTCATTGTTTTTCCTGTTGATAACATATATTTACAATTATATTTATGTATATAAATATGTATTTGAATTTATTTAAAAATTTTTTTTAAATTTTTATCAAGCATTTTCCATTTTCTTAATTTTTATTTTTTATATATTTATTTGTTTGACATTAGAAATGCCACCTATAGAATTTTCTTCTCACTGAACATACTTCTCAAGAGTTGCATTTCGAGTTTAAGACAATAAGTGAAACAATTAAGTATATATTGCTCAATTTAAAAATAATTTTTAGTATGGTAAATTAAACTCAATTGCGATAATATAATAAATTGACAATTAAGGCGCGTGTGTGAACATAGTATAAGACAAAGAAATTGGAATATGTGACATTATATTTTTTATAAATTTTATAAAATGAAAAAAGAATAAATGAAAAGGAAATTTCTTTATTTCTATTTCTAGATTGCACATAAGTAAGTGGTAAGCAAATATGAATATAATTCCTTTATTCTATTTTCATTAAAACTTGTGAGTTGTAGTAGGTTTCCTCTGCAATGATATTTGTAATTCGATGTGTTATTTGTAACTTAAAGCCCATTTGTGAGCTAAATTAGATAATTTTTCATAGAAAAACTTTTACTCTAATTATCTCTTTTATATGTAATTCATTTAGAATTACCATCTGAATTACATTCAAATCAGTACTATCTCTAATTTTTATCGGTAGCTTGTCATAATCAAACAAGACGAAAAAAATAATTTTAATTATATTGAGAAAAGGAAAAAATAAAAAAAATAATAGTATAAAACAAATTGTAAGGTAGGTAAGTAGGTAGGTATGGCTGGTGCAAAGTTACCTTCACACCCTCACCCGTAGACCATTATGGTCCATTGTGACTCCTTAATTTATATATATAAAAATCAATGTGTGTTTGTATGTTTGTTTGTGCTTTATAGACGGTTAAACGACTTTACCGATTTCCTTGAAACTTTCACAGAATCTTTCTGTATGTCTGGAAGGAACTATAGGCTATATTTTGGTTTGAAATTATAAGTGGGTGGGGTGCCACGCCCTATTAAAGAATAAGTATTATATATTATATATCACGAAAGTTAATGCAGCTAGAGTCTTCAAATTAAGTACGGTAAACTTTGACATCCACACGAACATTTGGGTAAAAAATGGGCGGACTTGCAATAGTAGGCGTGGCCACATGAATTAAATACTAAAATTCGTATATTTGGAAAACGATATCGATTAGAGTAGTAAAATTTTGCAAAAGAAACTTTGATATTCAAATAAACATTTATGGAAAAAATGGGTGCATAAGCAATAGTGGGCGTGGCACCTACCATATGAATTAAGTACTAAAATTCGTATATCTGAAAAACGATATCGATTAGAGTACTAAAATTTTGCATAAGCAACTTTGATATTTAAATAAACATTTATGGAAAAAATGGGTGCATTAACAATAGTGGGCGTGGCACCAACCATATGAATTAAATACTAAAATTCGTATATTTGGAAAACAATATCGATTAGAGCACTGAAATTTTGCAAAAGCAACTTTGATATTCAAATAAACATTTATGGAAAAAATGGATGCATTAAAAATAGTGGGCGTGGCACCTGCCATATGAATTAAATACTAAAATTTGGGGTATTAGCTAGTATAGAAATAAAGAGAAGAATAGAATAAGAAAAGAAATAGTTAGAATAGAAGAGAAGCAGACCAGACCAGAGTCTCTGGCGGGAACAAATTGTAATATCTAGGAGCTTACAAGACACATAGAACCTTTAGAGGAAGATAAGTATTGTTTAAACGGTCTGATGGATATAAAAGAGAAGCATTTTGCAAAAATAAAACAAGAATAATTTCTAAAGCCAAACAAGAACTTGTCATGTGAACAGAGTAATTCTCATAAGTAATTTAAAGAACAAAAGCCAGGTCAGACTTTAATATTTTTTATAAAAAACTGTAATAATCATCAAAATGAAGGTAGATTTTGTAATGTATTATAGCAAAAGCATTCCTTGACACAAATAATTTTTTTTAATTGTTTGAGGGTTTTCTTTGTGAGACAAATATGTAAATGATTTTGTTTAGACACTCACAGCTTTTATGTGTTTAATGTTAATTATACTCTATACAAAGTAGAACTTAGTTGTGGGCAAATTTAAAGTTTAAGGTTCAAATAGAACTGAGTTGCCATATCATATATTTATAGTGATTGCAAAGTAGATTTGTGATATTTTTTTTGCAAAAAATTATATTAAATTTCACAAATTTTTATAACAGAAATTTAAAAGTGCAGAAGAGATATTTATCATATGTCACCAATGATAAGTGCTACCAGTTTTCCATATGCAGAAAAATTTAGTTTTATCTTAAACTAATCGGTGACTCTACCTTTAATAAAATGTTAAGTTCCAGTATTTAAATTTCATTCATAATATTACAACAAATATTTTTTGCAATTTATTATTTTTTTTTTTAAATAAATATTCGTACAACTGTTGCCGCTTATATATAAATATTTAAAGGGCTAAAGTTTAGCTGTTAAAATTTCCCTACTTTCAAAATGTGGCGACAAAGAACTTTTTATATTCGAAAAAGTTGTTTTTCAGATAAAAAGCTAATTTAGGTTCTCCTCAATGACTGATTATATTACATTCATTATAATAACAAAGATCAATCTCATATATTGAAACAAAAAATATAACAGATACATATGGAGATACCAAAAACTGTAGTTTTAATTTTGTTTTGAATACATAAACATATGTTACTTGTTATTATTTCCATATACAGACACTATACAAAAATGCTTGTGATGGTAGTTTACAAAGTTTCCCAAGTATAAAGAAAAATGTACTATAAGTTCGAAAAGTTTGCTGGAGATTTACAACATTAAACTTCATTTTTCATTGTTAAGTTTTGTTTTTACATTGAGAAGTGAATTAATATGATATATATGTGGCTTAAGCGAATTACAACTCCCTTATCTAATATACAAATTGTTTGAGTATTTTTGTTTTTAATTTTCATTAACATAAGAGAAATTTGGTGTATTTATTCTTATACTAAAACTAATTTTCTAGTGCCTTAAAACAAATAAAATTTGTTTCCTAATTTGTGTTATAAATATTAAAACGTTTATTAATAGTAAAAATGTTATAAAAAACTTTTTACTGTTGGCCTCTATTTCCGAAAACTGAAATACCGTAAAATTTAGTTAAAACTAATAGGCGAAAATTCTTTACAGATTTATTTTAAATTTCAATTATTAAAAAATTTGATTCGCAATGGACGTAGTCAAATTAAGCACGCTGAAGATAAGCTTTAAAATTAAAAATTGTTTTCTTAAAAAAATTTTGCCTTAAAAAATGTTTTTCTTAAAGCTTAAGTCCTATTTGATAGTTGCGGAAAGTTAAAGTAAATCAAAGAAGTAATTAAAAAGAATTATATTTTTCACCTTTTCTTGTTAGAATTATATAGATTTTACACAAATCAACAAGTTATATGTTTCCACTCATACACAAGTTCCCACTTGAAAGCCTTTAACCCTGGAATACTAACCATATTTCACATCCGTTGCAATAAACGTTCGTCGATTCGGTGACGACTTTTTCTTTATAATTTTTAAAAATCAAAATAATTTTTTCTTTACAAAATCGGTGTTATTCGACTTTATAATCCTTTATATATTAAAACTGCTCATATCAAAAGCAACTAATGCTATACAAAATGTAGACGCATGCAATAGGAAGAAAAATAGTATTAAGAGAGATGTGATCGGCGAGTCGACGTACGTTCCTACTCTAGGGTTAATAATAATATTGCCATCGATAAAACTATTAATCTCGGTGGAATGTTTTGGATTGAATTTAAGAAATTGATACTGTTTTTTACTGTCGAATATAATTATTATTTTGTCCATATTTCGAATTTTGGGCCGATTATTTTGTTTTTTATTGTTTTACTAGCTAATGCCCGGTGTGCTTCGCCACCCCAAATTCTAGTATTTAATTCATATGGCAGGTGCCACGCCCACTATTGTTAATGCACCCATTTTTTCCATAAATGTTTATTTGAATATCAAAGTTGCTTATGCAAAATTTTAGTACTCTAATCGATATCGTTTTCCAGATATACGAATTTTAGTATTTAATTCATATTTAATTCATCTTATTGAAAGTCCACCCATTTTTTACCAAAATGTTCGTGTGGATGTCAAAGTTTACCATACTTAATTTGAAGACTCTAGCTGCACTAACTTTCATGATATATAATATTTAATACTTATTCTTTAATAGGGCGTGGCACCCCGCCCACTTACAAATTCAAACCAAAGTATAGCCTATAGTTCCTTCCAGACATACAGAAAGATTCTGTGAAAATTTCAAGGAAATCGGTCCAGCCGTTTAACCGTCTATAAAGCACAAACAAACATACAAACATACAAACATATAAACATACAAACACACATTGATTTTTATATATATAGAAGATTTTAAATTGAAAAATTAAAAGTGTGTATATAATTTTATACGGTCTCGTAAAAACAAATTTTCAAATTTTTTTCAAATTTTTTTTCATAACTTTTTGCCAAACAAGCCAGTTTAGCTTCTCATACTATAATGCTTTCAAAAACTATAACGTATAGCAGCAAACGTTGTGCTTAGCGCTAACGCTGCAGTAACAAACCTAAACAAGGGCGTCAAAGTTGTGTAATGAATAGTAATATTCACTTATGTTGTTTAATAAATTTCACTAAATATTTGTACGTTTAAACCTTTTATAAACTTTGGTTTATTTCCTTTAAATAAACTGGGGGTTCTTTTGTATTGCAAATAACAACACTTGAAATTCGTTATAAAATCAAGAGCAATTTATTTATTTCAACACACTCAGATATTGTTTTTACAGTACTTTATTTATTTCACTTATGGTGTTTTCCTTTCTGATAAAAATGTTACAATAATGCTACCATTCGAGCGGGTTTATGTTCTATTCTAAAAATACATGCAAGAGTGCAAACAGTTATCGTGTTCTTTTCTGAACATGTTGCACAAAAAAACTGGCAAGAGTGTAGCATATCTTACCACCAATTATATTTCAGTGTAACAAAGTACCATTTTTTACAGCTGTGTTATGTGAATAAATACTTTTTTATGCAAATGAGTTTTTAACACAGAATATGTTAAAGTGTAAAATCATGAAATTTTTCTGTTCCATTGAAACAAAAAAATGGACAACTTTATTAGGGTGTGTGTAGACTGATAAAAATGTTACACATACTTATTGCAACATTTTTTTTAGAAGGGAAAACACCATTAGTATTATACACCTTTAATATCAAACTTACACACTTAACAAGCTTTACTTTAATACTGTTAGACCAATACACCACAGACCCTACAGACTTCATTGCATCTGGAAAAATTTAACTTTTGGTGCGGTTTTTACACTGGTGGCAGCACATTGTATTATATTTTTGCAAAAATGAACCTGGTGTTCGCTTTACGGTCTATGGAGTTCTCAATCGTGCCATGAGCAATGATATTTAGTTAAAAATTTGGATGAAATTGAGCTGACGTTGTTTTAACAGGATGGCGCTATTATATTTGTTAAAATGACGCCTATTGATTATTTCCTAAGGATCAACGTGAAGTCACTGGCTTTTTCTAAAAATCCTGTAGAAATTCACGCCTAGGAGGCCAATTAATGGTGTTGTGACATTTGACAAACAATCATCGAAAAAGTTTCCTTAAAATGTAGGTCCAGACTGCAGCTCGCTTAGAATGACCGCATTAACCATATAAGAATAAAACATTTTTTTAACAATTGTAAGTTCTATCAGGCATAAAAAATGCCCTTTACAAAGAGTTTGTCTAAATCCAACTTAGGTCGGCTAAAAAGTTTTACCATGAGAATATTTTATACAGTTAAGCCAAAAAGTCTATGGCATCAAGAATATGTATCATTTTAAGGATCTTAAAAAATATTTATGAGTGTTATATATGAAATGACAATCTTCCATGCTTATATCATTTGTTATTGCTTGTGATGTTGACGGTTGTAATAAAGGTCCATCTATTGTATCTTAGATAAGATGTATAATTTACGGCGGCCAATAGACTATTTTGTGTAAAAGTTTGCATAACTTTAGGGTAAAAGGAAATATTTAAAATCTCTGGTTAAATAAGGTGTTAAGAAATTAACAAAAATAAATTAAAGCAGAATCTTTTTGATTTGTACAATGCTGTCTCAACACAGCTGATAATGTCTATAACATAATTAAAATGTTCAGTGATAAAAAAATTTATAAACCTACTGCTGAAAGGGAACGCTCAACGTCTTTAATAATTAAAACAAAAAGTTAAATGTTGCTGATACTTATGATAATAAAGTTTCGCCTTCTCCTGTAAATCTACAGTTATTTTAGTTACGGCCTTTCTACTTATGACCATCAATATATACGTAATTCAGATTATAATCATAATTTTTTACAGCTAATTGTTATTTTTGAATATGTTTTGTTGAAGTAATTACAATCACATATAGCAAAAAGTTAATTATTTATTTGTAAAACTTTCATACCACCAAGAACAAATAGTTGGTTATCAATCAAAATCTCATTACTTTCTGTCCAAAATTTCCAACACTACTTATTTGGCTTCTGTTTTGCTTTGAACATTTATAATTTTCTTAGTTTTCTTTAACTTTTCTTCGTTTATATTTCCTTAAGATTTCAAAAAATTAAATTTTTAAATTATTTAAGACTTTTTATTGTTTGTACCCAAAATGTGACGTAAATTTTTCTTTTTTTTTCGCTGACACAATTTTTATACTTTAGTCGAATTTATAATGTGGTTGTTATTGTTTGTATAAAACTAAAAAAATAAAAATTAAAAAAAAATAAATAAAAATATATTTATTCGAATGGCAACATCGAGTGAGATCATTTTTTGAAATATTGATGAAAAATATTTAAAATGAAAATACATACACGTACAACAAACATGTATATAATAATGAAATTTACCTTAATGAGTAAGAGCATTATAGTTTTTAGCGCGATTTCAGAATATTTTGAAAACTTTTTAAAATAATTCTTTTAAGGATTTTAAATGACTAAAAACTGAGTTCTTGTTTAATCTTCTTGCCGTAATAACCTCTAGTTTGATTTCGCCACTGTTTTCTAAAATCTGATTTCAACGGAAACGTATTTTTTAAATATTTATAAAATAACTACAAATTGTAAATATAAATTTTTTTGTATCATCTTTCCTAAATATTTTTTACAATAAACAGATACAAGTTCTCTCTTTCCTTCTATATCTATGTAAAACTAAAGAGCTGCGTAAAATATTCTAAAAGTTATGGGCTCTATTTTGCAGCACTTTCATTCACTATATTTCAGTGTAAACAAAAATAAAAAAATAAATAAACTATCTCACAAAAAGTTTTCCCCTACAGCTTTGTTAGTCTTTATGTTTTCAGATAAACAAGAATATAAACAACAAGCAACAGTGCTATATTCGGCCGTGCCGAATCTTATATACCCTTCACAACGTGTAGTCATGCAATAACAATTGTTTGTATCACCATTCATCTCATATCAAATACGTACATATTTATATACTGGTTAGAATAAATGTGGCATCGAATCCCAGCTGAGCCAAAAAATTTTTATTTTATTTAATATATTATTTATATTTTGTTATTATTTTTTTTATATTTTTTTTTTAATTTTTTTAAAAAATTTTTTCAGAAAAATTTTTAAAAAATTTTTAAAAATTTTTTTTAAATTATTTAAAAATTTTTTTTTTGTAATTTTTTTTATTATTTTTTTTTATTTTTAGTATTTTTTCTTTTTGTAATTTCTTCTTTTTTTGTATGGTTTTTACATATATTTATGTATGTATGTTGTTGTTGTAATTGTGTAAAAAAACGAGGTGGTCGTGGTTTTTTGCTCATATCTCAGAAAGTTATTGGGCGATTGTGCTAAATTTCAATACCGATTCATTCCTGAATATTTCCAAGAGATTGATACCATATAGAAATCTGAGGAACATATAGTTGCTTCTGAAAGTTGATTTCAACCAACACACGGACAGACGGACAGACGGATAGACGGACAGACGGTCAGGGCTTAATCGACTCCTCTATTCATAAGCTTTCAGAAAATATATACTTTATGGGGTCGGAAATGAAAATTGTAGAAAATACAAACGGAATGACAAAACTATGTATACTCTTGTGCACCACGGTGAAGGGTATAAAAAGCAACAATCAAATACAGTAGAATATACATTAATGAATAACTTAGGAAATATTAATTATCTGTGCTACTAAATAATTATATTTAGGACACTTTAAAGAGAAAGCAAAGTTGGTATAAGATTTATGGTAAAATTGTACAATCAAACAATCAAATACAATCGAATGTCTAATGGTACACTGGTACACTCAATGGCTTTTTGGTACAATTTTATTATTTTAAATTTATTTTTTTATTTTCTATTTATACTTTTGTTTAAGTTAATATTTATTGATTTAGAATAGTTGTGATAAAAAAAATTAATTTCTTCATAAAAAATTAAAGTGTAAATTAGCCTAAAAACCCCAAAAAATATTCATTTAAGAGATGTTCATATTTTCTTAAACGTCACTAAAACCTTGATGTCAAACATCAAAAGGCAAATTACGTCCTTCGATAACGATCATAGAGTTTTTAATAAAAATTTTAAAATTTCGATTACATTCGAATGCCGTAATTTGCCTGTAGATTTTTTTTGTATTTTTAAATAGATATTGAATGTAGAAAGAGGTTTTGACTTAAACTTTATTTTTTAAAAGACTTATTAAATTAAACTCCAAAACAATGAAATAATGATGTGGAAAAAATCAAAAAAAAAACAAGTAAGAGTTCTATATTATGCCATGCCGAATCTGATAATACACTTCACCATCTTGTACGATCTTGTATGATAACCACAGTGTAACTTAGCTTCAGATTTATTGTTATACGTCATTTGGCTTTATTATATCCAATGCCATATATGATTTTAAATTTTTTTCCTTATATGTCAGTTGTTTACGAACTCATCGTAAAATTATAAAATGAGGTTATGTATGCATGTATGTATTTATAAATAATTAAAAAAAAAGAATAAAAAAAAATTTATCCTACTCGGAATTCGAGCTAGCTTCCCTTGGTCCTGGTAGTTCAGTAACATAACAACTAGACTACCAACCTTACTTCATAGTTTTCATTTGTGTGTATATTTATTAAAAGATAATTTGAGGAATACATATTTACAAATTATTTCATTTTAGTTGTAATCTATACTTCAAAGTTTTTATTGCAAACAAAACACATATGTACATACATTTTACAATGTTAGAGTTATATACACAAACTATTTTAAATGTAATGAAATTGCTTGTAAGCCTTTTTTCTTATGCTTGTGCAGCCCAATACACATTTAAGTAAAATTTCAATAACATTCAATTGGTCTAGTTCGCAATACTCATCATTTGGTTTTTTTTTTTTTTTTTGAATTGCAAATTATTCTTCATTCATGTAAATATTATTCTAAAACCCAATCATTCAATATTTTTCTTGTGCTATTTTTGTATTTTAGTATTTTAACTGAATTGTTTGTATATTGATGACTAATTATCCGCTCTCAAGTTCAATGGAAACCATAAGGCAAAGAAAAATTAAAAAGAAATGTAACTGTAAGAAAACTAAAGAAAATACAAATTTTAAATAAAAAAATCTGTGAAAGTAGAGAAATATATTTAAAGGAATTTACCATTTTGCTTTACTTTTTTTCCATTTAATTCAAAATAGAATAAAATAATACAAGTACATATACAGTGCCGAGAAATTTATTTGCAATAATTTAAAACTTTCTACAAAATATTTATTTATTTATTTATTAACAATTAACTTACAATTAAAATATATAAGCTAATTTAATAATACCAGCAATAGCAACATAGGCCTTCAGCTTAAATTACAATTGTATATATATATATATATACTACAAAATATCAATAAAGTTTTATAGTTCGCTGTGAGTAACAAGATTATAAATAGGACAAGTTAAAAATTGCACAAAATTTTTTTTCAAAATAATATGCAAAATGGCACTGGAGCAATTTTAAATACATTTAGTTCAGATGGAGACAAATTTTCAATACATGCATTTGATCCATATTATTTTGAATAGATGTTATTTTTTATTATCGGCAATATTGTACTTCGATTAATGACTTTGGTAAAATTATTAATAAAATCTTTCTGACCTCCTTAATCTCTAACTTCTAAACATATTTATTTTAGATAAACCTTTGTTTAGCAATTTTGTAATGCTTTAACATGGTATAATGATTCAAGGTAGCAGTAAATCTTCAACAACAACGATAAAGAATATTTATTATATATGGAGTTTGTCAGTTCAAGCTGCAAAAGTTAATATTTTTACAATGTATTCTATATGTGATTACTTTCTCCATACTTTCGATTAAGTAAATTGCGCTATAAAACAATTTACTAAGACACTTTATAAAACGTATTTTATGGCAAATTAGATTAAACATTTTTTCTTTATAAAATAATTAAAAAAAGTTGGCACTTAGTGGCAACTGCCATTTTTAATTGTTCCTGGCTATCAATAAGTCTGTCATTCAATTGTTTAATTTAATATTTATCAGTTGGTGAGTAGATTTGGTGATGCTCAATGTCCTTTAATATAAACTTTCTTAAGCCTTAAGGTCCTACTGTTAATTAATATTGATAAATAAAATGCAATAAAAACAGTCTCAATAAGCTTTCATTAGCTTCAAACGACCCTACCCTCATGATTTATTCAGTGTTATTTTCTAGTTTGCACTTCGAGACATCACTCAACTAATAGTGGAGTTGCTTCACTAACCACCTTACTGTATGGTTGTGTAGTCTCGCGTAGTGAAAGAAAATATGCTTCACCATTGCTATCTTTTTCTCCTCCTCACATATTCTATAGCCACGATTCCATCAACTGATTCTAGAATTTACTGGACAATATCCCATCATAAGGCCCTAAGACATACCCTGTTTAGCTCCAGGAGTATCATAGTGTCCCTTAAGTTTATATCTAGTAGTAAAGCTCTTGATATGCTGCTGTTCCTTCTGTTCCCCCATAACCCAATAATGCTAATCAAAACTTATTTTCTACAAGAAGCAGATCACAATAAATTTAAAATACTATTTCAAGAGCAGAAGTTAAAGAAAAAACAATTGAGAGTGATATATTTGGCCATGCCGAATCTGGTAATACCCTTCACCATCTTGTACATGGGTATAGTGAGAACAGCACAGCTTAGCCTGTATTTAAGATTCAATATATTATACGCCATTTTGATTTATTATTTCTAATCCCATATTTGATTTTTTTGTATTTAACTATATTCTCCAAATCAATCCCTTTCATTTGAAAAAAATATACGCCATTTTGCTTAGGACGCCCAATTTGGATTTAAACTTTTTCATAGTTTACTGTATTCTACTCTTCAAAACTTAGTTGATACCAATATTATTGGGGTTAATTTTTGACACAATTTCCTTCTCATTATTATGAAATAAGTTTGTGTATATCAATAAAAATAAAAAACCATTTTGCCTCAGGCGGCATTCGAAACCAGCTTCGCTCTAATCACGTTTGTATAGATGTAATGTGTGAAAAAAACCGAGCGGTCTTGGTTTTTTCCTTTATATCTCAATTGTTTATAATCCGATTTTTCTGATTTTCATTACGGATATGCCTCAAAATATTTTTGATAGTTTGATACTGCACACCAGTCTTAGCAATGTCTGGGAGCTTAAAAAAATTGAAACATAGACACGGGCAGATGGATATTGCCTTATCGACTTCCTTAGTTTTCCTAGCTTTCAAAAAATAAATACTTTATAGGGTAAAAAATGAGTATTGTAGAAATTTTATACGGAATGACAACTTGATACTCTGTGTGACGGGTAGAATAAAACGAAGGAAAAAAATTTATAAAAGAAAAAAAATTAAACTGAATTTTTTCTTAAATAAAACGCTTTTTGTAATTACATATTTTACCAAAAATTTTTATAACGAACCCAAAAAATACTTATTAAAAAGTATCTATAATTTAAAGATTTTTTAAACTTTATTTTCAATACATTAGCGTTTAATGAATAAAAGCTTTTTTATTTGAATTTTAATCTTAATTAAATAAAAATAAAAATTGCTGCATCTTAATACATATTTATATTTATTGTCCGTTAGAAAATATTATTTAAAAAGCCTAACGACTTTTTTAGATGCTCCACTGTAAACGATCAGCCATATACTATTTAAAAATGTTTATTGTAATAATTTGCACGGTACTGTACTATATATAATTAGCTATATGTTTACACTTGTTGTCAGTCAAGGTTGGAACTTGATAGAATACTCAAAGAAATTTGTTAGGTTGACAAAATGGCCAAGAACTAGTTTGTATTTATTAATTGAATGTTAAAAGCAAAGTGAATATTATATGTTTTTGCAAAAACGTGCCATATTTAACTTGATATATGCAATATACATAATTAGGTATTTTTTTGCACGAATTTCAGAGACAATTTTTGTTAACACTGCTCTGATTTTTTTAAGTTATATTTTTTAAAAAAGATATTTCCTTTTTGCAACTAATTTTTCAAAAATCATAATTTTGTGAGATCCCACAATTGTGTGGTAATCTAAGTTCTTTTTTTACTGAAACATTTTTGCATTTCTAGAATTAATTTTTGAAGCTCATTATACCCCTGCATTTGAAAACAAATATATATAGTAAATAATTTTCACGACTTTGCTAAAAGTAACGTATGCCCGTACAAAATCTAAACGTATAAGATCATACGCTAAGATGTATCATGAGAGCCATACCGAGCGATCAAACACCCATATCGTATACAAAAACCTAAGTCTATTGCTAAATGAAAAATTTAAAATATTAAACAGTTTAAGTGACCACTGCCCTACACTTATGAAGAAAGTGGTGTGATGCCAGGAACCTCTATAAAATATATATCTATTGTAACTATTGTTTCTTAAATATACTCTTCATTTAAGGTGGAATGGGTTTTATAGGTTTGTCATTCCATTTATAATTTTTACAGTATTTGATTGCGACCACATATTTACATATATATTTTCTGATGGGGTCGATTGGGTTGTAACTGTCTATTTGTGTGTTTGTTGAAATCAATATTTAGTAACCTTTATATGTTGCAAATACATCTGTATAACATCAAAATTTTTTTATATATTCTGGAATGATTTGTTATTGAAAACTAGGAAAAATCAATTTGTTATAAATACAAAGATAGGACTATCTTTATATTTTACATTTTTTTTAACAAAAAAATTAACTTTATTGAGCTCTCGAATAATGTAATGCCATTTTTGGTATTTTTAAAGATTTACATTTTAATAGTTTGATTAAGAACACGATCGTTATACCGATACGCTGTTAAGTGTGTATCATATTGAGTTGGATAATAAAGGTGTATAACACTAAGTGAAATAATTAAAGTACTGTAGAAAAATATCTGAGTGGGTTTAAATAAATAAAATGCTAGAATTTCAAGAGTTATTAATTGCAATACAAAAGAACCCCCAGATTTTTCAAAGGAAATAAGACAACATTTATAAACTGTGTAAGCGTAACAATATTTAGTGAAATTTACTGTTTATTTCAAAACATATTGAGTTTAATAATAAAGGTGTATAAAAACAGATAAAATAAAAAAATAAATTATTGTAAGTAAATTCGAGTGTATTTAAAGAAATAAAGTGCTCTTACTTTTACAAAAAAATTCAAGTGTTATTTTTTATTTAAAGAAGTAATTAGTTTTTTTTCAAAAATGATTTATTTCATTCGTTATGTCGCTACCACATTGGGCAGCTACTTCAACCTATAATAAAGGTTATGTTGATGAAGGGTATATAACACTCGGCATGGTCGAATTTAATAATCCCGCTTGTTTTATATTTTTATTAATAAATTAATCATATGTTTTTTTATCAAACAGAAAAAAATAAACAAATAAATATATGGAACCTGAAAAAATTAAAATCTTTTTATTTTTTTAATTTTTAATACAATTCGTATATTTCATACACATGCCATTCAGATTATTGCATATCTGCACTATAGTTTAAAAGAAACACAAGTATACATATGTATGTGAAGAAAGCCATGTATAAAATTAAACAAATAAATATAATAATAAATTTACAAAACTATAAAGAAGTGCACATTTATGACCTAAAAGATACTTTTTATTTATATGTAATACAAACACTTGTTTATGTATGTATACATGTGCACAAATTCCATTTCGACTGAAAACTATTCTGCAAAATTTTTTTTGAGCAAACTGAAATACATACGAATTTGTTTAATGAAAAAATAAAAAATGATTTCATGTTCATGGTTTATTTTTAGTTGTTTTTTAAAATACTATTCGAAACAGAAAAATAAAACCTGAAAAAGATTCAAGTAAAATGTTTGGAAAATCAAAAATTTGCCTTAGGTTTTTCACTATATTCAAAATTTTTAAAAAGCGCTCGCGAATATTTAAACGCATACACCAACTCTTAATAAGTATGAATAAAAAAAATTGACACAAGACCGCAAAGCGACACTTGCTGGCCCAGTGCCAGCAAATAATGGAGGAGATAGATATTAAACTATAAAATAGAAAGAAAAATAAATAAATAAAAATTTACAAAAACAACAGAACTTAAAATACATATAACATGTTTATTAAACACATTTAAACATTTTTGAGTAGTATCTACAGATACATACATACTTCTTACGTGCATACATATAGCAAGAGTCAAAAAATTCACACACTAGTGATAATACCGTAAAATTTAAAAGAAGAAATGTCTACAAAATAAATTGAAGAAATCATAACGAATGTAAACATTTGAAAAATTTTATGCAGATATTTATAGAAGATACATTACTAAGAGTAAATGTATATTGGAGATGCGAAAGTTACATTGTAATGTTGCTGCAACATGTATTTTCATTTGTTGATTTTAATGTTGATAGACTGTTGCGAGATTGTTACAGTTTTGCGCATGTTTGAGAGAAAGTGATGAAGAGCGTAATAAGAGCGGATTTTTATTAGGGAGAGTATTAATTCAATCAACAATGTTTTAATGTGTTAACCCTATAATGAGCAATATAATTGTTAATAACTAGACTTAGTTAAATTAAATTAAATTACGTTATTATATATGTTTTTGTATTATAATACTGGTTAAATCTATTTAATATTATAACACAAGCTTATATTCCACTCCCACAAGTGTCTTCCATTGGCCAAGAATGTTGTTTAAAAATGGACCTTTAACCATTTGTTATTTTCGAAAACAAAAATTAAATATTTATCAGGATTTTTAATTGGATAACGACCCGTCCATATCATAGTAAAACAAAGTGCAGATAAATTTGCTAAACCTGTAGCCGATATATTATTTGCATGGTCTCTTAAAATTATATATTTAACTAGCAGAAACCGGATCGCTCTGCTGGCCCCAACAAATTGTTGGCATTGTATTCATTACATATGTGGTATCCAAATGTCATTATACACATAAGACATTACTTTAAGTCTAGACGAACCATCGATTTGTTCAGACTAGAACGTTGGCAAAGCAACTGTCAAAAAATTCTTCATGTTCTTTGATATGGAGAACAGGAATAAAGTGTATTATGTTGATATTTTTATGTGTCGTCTCTTTTTTTCATTTTTAAAATGATTTTTAATATCAGACATCGTTGTTCGAACAAATGTTCTGACAACGCTGTCTTAACAAGAACAAAACATCGACAACAGCGATCCACACCAGGCGAATTCATGTGCGCACAAAAAATTTTTTGTTGTTCGAACAAATCGATGGCTGTTGTGGACCGTACGTTACGATACATGGTTTTGTAACTTTTGAAGTGACAATTAAAAATTATAATATGAAAAATGGAGGGCTGACCTGGCAAACATTGTTTTGTCTTCAAGGTGGTTGAAGTAGAATCGTTGTTTTGCCATCACATTTTTTGTTTTGTCACCTGTAAAACAAAATTTCCACTATAAAGTAAGAAAGACCAAATGTCATTAGTAAATAAAAAATTTAATGATTTGGAAACAATAGCACATACATGTGATTCAATGCAGGTGCATAGCAAGTGAAAGATCGAATAGTCAGCGTAATGCAACAACGACTGAAAAGGTTCAGCACAACATTCCAATTAGAAAGACCGAATGTCATTGTACACAAAAGACATTCAATACATGGTTTGGTAACTTTTTAAGTGACAATAAAAAATCATAATATGAAAAATTTAGGACATTTTGTTAATATTTGTATGGGAATAGATCAAAAAATCTAAATTCCATACCTCAACAACAACAATAACTCTACCAATTTGATGCAATTTTCACATAAACTGTCTAGAGATCATCCCCAACGTACCCTGAAATTTTGGTTAAAGTCAGTTTACCTGTTTCCGCAGTTAGTGGTGACATCAAAGTGTACACTTTACACTTTAATATACATAGATAATTTTATGATGGACCCCCCCCCCCCCATATAGCATAAGCGACTTCGGCAATTGATGATGTAAGTGCTTATTTGTTTGGTCTCTCTAAAATTATTAAACCACTGAATCGAATAATAGGTAAACCATACCTGTGTATAAAAAAAATTCCATGCTGACCGAGAACTTTGCTATTGTCTGTGTAGGTGTGCCAAAATTCAAATAGTTATAGATTTCTTTTCGTATACAGAAATTTAAAAATTTTAAAGAATACATACATTTTGACAAATTTTGCTTCAAAATTTAAACCTACTTCCGTACAAGATATATAAAGGTAGCTAAATATAGTAATTCTTAATTATTTAATATACAAAATAGTTAAGACATTAATTTCAGTTCTAATGTATGCACGCAAAGAAAAACCATGGTTACGCCATGATCACGACGGTCATATTATTTTTTCTAAAACAATATTTGGTTGCCGAAAACAAGTTATAGTTATTTTTGTTTTATTTCATCATATATTTTGTCACGATAATTAAGCATTTGTTTGAATTGTATCATTTAATGATTACTTTTTGTAAAAATTTCAAAATGGTTATCATTTAAAAATAGCATGATTTAAAAAAATTAATTTGACAAAAATAACATTATATTCAAAATCATTAAAAATTAAAAATAATCATTAAATAATAAGTGAGACAACAGTATGATTATAAAATAATCAAGCTATGATTTTTTTTAATAATAATTTGATTTCAATTGTTCTTCTTCTTGCTGAATAAATTTTTATTATTTTAAAAGTTTGAGATGTCAAAAAAAAGAACAAAAATTTTGAAAAATTAAAGAAAATTTAAAAATAAACGATAAAATGTAAAAAAATATTGGTAAAAAATTGCAATTAAATTGGTAAGTACAATAAATATGTGTAGCTTACAGCAAAAGACAATAATTTGCCGTAAAAAAGCAAAGATTGTCGATTTTTATTGTAGTCATATATGATTATTGATTGATGCTTAAATTAAACATAATAATGATAACTGGTAACCATTATTATTTTAAACATAATCATACAATTTAATCATAGTATGTTGCTCTTCGATTATGGTTACCACAACCATATTTTTTCTTTGCGTGTGCTGACGACGTAAAAATATTCCTTAGTTATAATCATCATGCTGATCATATCCTCCTTCAAAAGGACTTAGATTCTTTTTGTTCTTGGTGTAATCTTAACCTAATGGAACTGAATCCTGAAAAATGCAAATACATGTGTTTCTTTCGTAGATGCCATATCAACGTGAATTATGTCTTAAACGGTCATACTCTGGACAGACTCAAAACTGTCTCCGACCTTGGAAATTTTATTCAACATATCTCTGTTATTGTTAACAAATCACGTGCAGTACTTGGATTTATAAAACGCTGGTCGAAGGAGTTTAAGGACCCATACATAACGAAACAATTATATACTTCCCTGGTCAGGCCTATTCTTGAGTATGGTTCAATAATTTGGGATCCAACGTATAATGTTTACAACAAAAGCATTAAATCTGTACAAAAACAATTCCTGTTATTTTGTCTTCGAGCCCTAAACTGGAATCCATTAAACATGCCGCCTTACACAAGTAGACTTGCTTTTATAAGGCTGCCAACGCTAAAAAGTCGAAGAACGATGCTAAATTTCACGTCTGTTCTCGCTCGTTATTTTTATCTACTATCTGTCAAAGTTTTCAGAAAAAATTATGCCAACTATAATCCGTTTTTTAGAATTTGTACTGAATTTAATAAATTTTATCAATATGTTGATTTTTCTTTAAATGTTAATATTGTAAAGTCTAAAATAATTTTTATCTTGAATAACTGAAAGTATGTAACTATTTGTACTGTCTGTAAGGATCTTGAATCCATAGACCTAAATAAATAAATAAAAAAGGTTTTAAAAGTACTGAACAATATAAAAAACATGAAAACTAAAATTGTATTTTGAAGTATAAAAAATATCAACTATAGATTAATAATTTAATTTATAGATAAGAAGTTACGACACTAAATCAAACGACATTTGTTAAGCGCGTGATTCCCAAAGGAATAAGATTTTGTTTGAAAATAATCTTTAACGATAAGATGTATTTTTAGGTAAATTCCAAGCAAGATCTTTTGCATATGATATAGAAAAATATAAATTGGAGTTAACTACTTAAAATTAATTCAAGGAAAGTTACAGTTTAATGTTCTCCCATGAAAATTCGTATGGCGATAAGATTGGTACAGCTTAAAAATATAATGAACTTAAAGATATAGACGCGAACAATATGTGGTTCCAGTAGGACGGGAATACACATTAAAAGCATTATTATAATAAGCGCAATTGACATTTGTTAATCAAAACGATTTTTTGAGAACCTTTTTTAGTCGTAAGTCTGTTGAACTTAGCTTCAGTCGTCCTAATGTGTTTTATAACGTTTACCCATATTTTCAATATTTACATTTTCAAAACTCTCTATGAGTCCAGAATAAAAAAAATATAAAAAATTTTAAGAATTATAAATAATTGCTGTATTTACAAGAAGCCATAAAATTCGTATTGTAATAATGCCTATAATTTCGCAAAAAAAAAAAAAAAAAAATAAGACTTTTTAAAAACTTTCAAAATTATGACACTATGAAAATATATCAATACATCAATTATTTTTAACTGTTATAATTATTTATAAAATATGTTGTTTAATACTGTACTCATAAAGAGGTGTCCTTAGCTTGTGAATTCAGCAAATATTTTTTGTTTCTTTTATTTTTTAATTTCTAACATTAATATGATATCAAACACGTTTTTTTTTATTTTGAAAAAATATTCTACACAGTTATAAACATATTTTAATTTCCTTTAGCTGCATACATTTACAACTGTTACAATATGTTTCTACTCAATTTTATATAATCCTCAATAATCCGTACATAAAACAACAAATTGATTATATTTTACGAAAACAAGAAGAATAACATAGAATGGTGCATTATAAGCCGCTACCTGATCACTTATGATTAAAAATAAATTAAAGAACTACTATTTCACAAAACCAATAAATTAAAAACAGCATTAAACCCTTTACTTTTGTACGAAATCCTGTTGACTTTAAGACAGAAACAAACAGAAGAAACACGCGCCAAAAAAAAAAAAAAAAAACAAGCAGCAACAAAAAAACAAGCAGCAACAAAATTTTAACGAAAATAAATAAACCTGACTTACTGACGTTGCATGCACGATTAAACAAGGATACAATAAGGAAGAATAACAAAACAGTTACAACAATATTTTTTAATAATAATACACAGCCAACATACATAGCAAGGATATATGTCGTTGTCTTTAAAGTTAAAAAAAAGCAACAAAAACTTAGTCTGATAGTAATCAAACAAGAAATTATACCAAAACCCAAAAGTCAATTCTTCAAAAACACACAAAGTATAAGAAATAGGACATTATGAAATAGGAAGAAGAGAAAATGAACCATGCCATGAAATATTTGGGCAACAATAACAAAAAAGTGGAATTATCCCTCTCTCTGTCTCCTATTTAAATAGTGTAATAGAAAAACAGCTGTTTATCTCCTGTGCCTGTAAGAGCAAAAACCAAACATATACATACATACCACACAGCTCGTATACATCTTTATACATAAAACCTTTACATAGTAGATACTAGTCTTACCCAGTCATGTAAGAATTAGAATTTTAGATTAACATACATACCGCAGTTATTCCCAAAGTTTATTTTACAAGGTGCTTTAAACATAATTGTAATTTTACGAATTAAAAAAAAAATTTAAAAAAATTAAAAAATTAAACAAATTTTTCACCTGTAGTGCCCAGAGCTATATAGCTTTGTAATTCCGTTTTTAATTAATATAATTTTCATTTCTGAATCCAAAAAGGTTATATTTTCGTAAAGCTTATCACTAGGACAGTCGATTGAGCCACTACCTTTTGTCCGTTTGTATGTTGAAATCATCTTTTAGAGGCCCGCACATTATACTCAGATCTCAATATAATACCAGTCTTTTTCAAATATTTGGAAATGAATCGCTATTGAAATCCAGCTAGATCGTCCCATAACTTTCTGAGATATGACCGAGTGAACACGACTGTCTCTGTTTTTTCATATTTTTGCAACAAAAATCAATATTTTCCAGCGCTAGTTTAATTTATGGAGACGTTTATTACTATTTATATGTACGATATGCCTTTATATTTTAAAAAACATTTCGGATGAATCGATTGCTAACCGTCAAAGTTATAAGCAAAAATAATTTTGGAAAATATTTTTTTAAATATGTATATCAAGCATTCTCATTAACTTTTGGACATGTTGAAGACACTAGATTACAAGCCATAGACTCGAAAATCTCTGCTAAGAAAAATTGACAAATCAGTTTAATAATAAGTGAGAAATAATCACAAAAATACAAATTTTTGTATTTTTACAAACAAAAATCGATTCTTTTCAGCTTTTGGACAACATAGAGGAACGATATGGCTATTAAAAGAAAAGAATTAAGTAGCAAAATTTAGGTCACTTAAAATTTTTAAAATCCAAGATAGCCCCTACAAAGAAATAACGTACAATTAATTTACATATGCTCAAATCTAGTAATCAAAAAATCAACCAACTTTAACCCCCTTAACTATTGTTATCAAACGAAAGGTCTTAGCTAGTGAATTACAGTAAATAATAAAAAAGTTGAAATCTAAGATGGCGTCCAAAATAAAATGGTGGATATATGGGTCAAAAAAAGTAATTACGGCATTGCCCCCTTCAACCCCCACAACATGGCATGAAAACTCTTGCTCAGTAGAATACAATTAACTATGAAAGAGATAAAATCAAATATGGCTCTCAAAACAAAATGGCGGATAGTATATTTTTTACAGCCCCCTCAATATGCGTATAAAATAAAAGGGCTTAACTAGTAGAACACAAGCAACTATTTAAAAATTCAAAATAAAAAATGGCAATTGAAATAAAAAAACAAAATGAAATCTAGGCTAAGCTACGATATGATCACTTCACCTACGCACATGATGGTGAAGGGTATTATCAGATTCGGCACGGCCGAATATAGCATTCTAACTTGTTTTTTTTTTTCAATTAAAAAAATATTTGTTGAAAATTTTTAATAGAAAAAAAATTTAACATATTTTTTATTTAATTATTGAAAATTATTTTATAAAAAAATTGTTTTCGCTTGCTGAAAATTGTCTAAAAAAAAAAAATTTTTCGAAAAAGGTTTACTAAAAATTTCCTGCTACAAGTAAGGACTATAGTTGAAATTGATTTTTTCAATGCTTCCAATGTATTTTACATAAAATAAACAATAATTTATTGTAATTCAATATAATATTACAGTTTCTGTAACGTTTTTGGCTTCTCCTGTAAAGTTTCGATTATTTGAAATAGTTCCTTTCTACATGTGACCAACGATATACATAAAAGGTGCCCATTCCGTTTATAATTTCTACAATTTTCGATTAAGAACCTATAAAGTATATGTGTTCTGAATTCTTATAGATAGAGGAATTAATTTCGCCGAGTCCGTCTGTCCGTGTGAATGTTGAAATCAAGTCTTTTTTAGCATCCAATAATACTTCAGAAAAAATTTATTTTTCAAGATTTGTTATCAAATATTTTTTTTTAAATGATATGAAAAAAATATTGTAATTTTTTTTTAATCTACATAAGTATATAAAATGAATCCCTTTTTCCCTTGGTCATGGCATCACGCGTGAATGGCTGGACCGATTTCACTAATTCTTTTTTTGTTGTATTTGTTATACCCGCCACCAAAAAAATGGTGGGGGTATATTCATTTTGTCATTCCGTTTGTAACACATCGAAATATCCATTTTAGACCCCATAAAGTATATATATTCTGAATCAGGGTTTGATTTGATGACGATCTAGCTATGTCCGTCCGTCTGTCCGTCTGTTGAAAGCACGATAGAGGTCGCACCGAAAAAGCTAGGAGGCTCAAATTTTGCCAGAATCTTTCTTATAGACAAGGTTTATTTGGTATTGAAAATGGGCTATATCGGAATATTAGGAAGTGAGTTATAGCTCGGAATGCAAGAGTAGGTCGAAAAAACCGTGTCCTACGAACATCGAATAAAATGGTATTGTATCCAAACGGATTAACGGACAGTCATGAAACTTCGAATATATATTTCTCGAGTCAAAACAATATTTCTCACCAAAAATTACCTAAATCTAATCATTAGGAAAGGAGTTATCGATCAAAATGTACGAAAATTTATACCGCACAGTGTATTTTTCGGTATATTTAAAAACAAAAACGTCATAAAAGCAACAAAATTGGATGTACGACTCTGAAATTTTGCACACTTTGCTTTTTGGGGAGAGGCTTTTTTTTAACGGAAAATCAATGTGCCACGCCCATTTTTACGCCCACCTCCCATATAACGTTTTACCTAAAATTCATATAATTTCTCTACTAGTAAAGATTTTGGAATAACAAAGGGCTATATTGAAACACCTAAGTTGTACTCATTCGCGGAAATAACTTTGACACGCCTACTATAACGCCCACTTTTCACGTTATCTACCGTTAATGAAATTTAAAAGCTCATAAAACCGCCAAAATTAGAGGTATGATGATCAAATTTGCTACGTATATCCCCCTAGGCAATGTAATTATTGTGCCAAAAAATTAAGGTGCCACGCCCACTTTTACGCCCACCTCCCATATAACGTTTTACCTTAAATTCATATAATTTCTCTATTAAAAAAGATTTTGGAATAATAAAAGGCTATATTGAAACATCTAAAATGTACTCATTTGCAAAAATAACTTCGACACGCCTACTATAACGCCAACTTTTCACGTTATCTACCGTTAATGAAATTTCAAAGCTCATTAAACCGCCAAAATTAGATGTATGATGATCAAATTTGCTACGTATATCCCCCTAGGTAGTGTCATTATTGTACAAAACAATTAAGGTGCCACGCCCACTTTTACGACCACCTCCCATATAACGTTTTACCTAAAATTCATATAATTTCTCTATTAAAAAAGATTTTGGAATAATAAAAAGCTATATTGAAACATCTAAAATGTACTCATTCGTAAAAATAACTTTGACACGCCTACTGTAACGCCCACTTTTCACGTTATCTACCGTTAATGAAATGTTAAAACTCATAAAACCGACAAAATTAGAGGTATGATGAGGAAATTTGCTACATATATTCTTTTAATCAATGTAGTTGTTGTGCCAAAAAGTTTAGGTGACACGCCCACTATAACGCCTACCTCTCATATAACGGGTTTTCTTAAATTCATGTAATTTCTCTATTGACAAAGTTTTTGGGAAAATAAAGAACTATATTGAAATATCTAAGTTGAATTTATTAGCAGAAACTTTATTGACACGCCTACTTTAACGCCCACTTTCATTGAAAGACTACATTTACAAAAGCATTTTAGTAGGATATCGAAGTTATAAAGGGTGGTTAAATTTTAAGGGCTGATGTTGAATTTAAATAGAAAACAAATTATTTAGGAAATTATTATCATTTATTTTTGTAATGATAATATTTGTATGGTTCAATTATGTATTTAACAAAATATCGGCCAAATGGCCCCCCCATCCTTGGCGCCACTCCTCTATCTGATGGTCCAAATTTTCAATGACAATGTTGATGCTCAATTGTTGGGCACGATGATGAGTCGAGGTAGACTGCTCTTTTGCCACACTATCGCAAAAAACAGCAATGGTTCCCATTCAACGAACTAAGAAGGCATTCACAGATTTTCTAACATTTTATACAGACCTGTTTTGCAAAAATTCAAATATTTTTTACAATTTTCCCGATTGTGGATGAATTTGAATGATTATGTTTATCAAAAGAATTATACAGTGCACAAAATTCATTTTGATTTGAACGCCCATTTTTATAAAAAAACCTGAATAACTTTAAAGCATTGCTCATTTGCGTATCTTTCCACGGATCAAACTGAGTAAGTTTGAAAATTGAGAAATGTCAAGTGAAATGCAGAAAACAAATTTAAAGACTAGGTGTAGTTCACCTTCAACATGGGCCCTTAAAATTTAACCACCCACCCTCTACAAAGAAAGTGATACATATTTTATTATAAAAAGATTATTCCATAATAAGTAACAAAATAAAAAATATTGTGCTTTAAATGTACACAAAATTGGTGGTGGGTATAAAAGATTCGGCACAGCCGAATATAGTGCTCTTACTTGTTATTATTAGGAGAAGATTTTTATGTAAGAAAATAATAATATTGTGTCACTGGCAGTAATATTCAGGTAGTTGACATTAAAACAAAGAAACGTAGTTTACATACTATTTGCAAATATATCGGTCAAAGTTGGTCTGAGATCGGAGTTATAATAACAAAATACCTACATAATTCATTAACCATTTCTTAGTGTACTTTTCACATTGATTTCTACAGGATAATTTGTACTGTGTGTTTTTTTTCTGAAGTGTTTGTTCAACAAGGTTAGTCAAATTAATATAGTGTTGGAAGCTTTTAATATACCATTTCGATACTTTTACAAAAGAATAGGTACTATAGTTTTTTTTATTTTCAGTTGAATTTTTGTTTCTAAAAATGCCGGCAATTAGACGCACAAACTTAAGTCGCAGAACCCGTAATGCTGCAAGTAAAATAAATACAAGAGCAAGTCAAACTGATTAGCAACATGAAACACGGAATGAAGTTGATTATAGGGCGGTGCGAAGTTCGCCGGGTCAGCTAGTTTTTAATATATTTTCTTTGTCTTTTAAAGAAAAAAACAAGTAAGAGCGCTATATTCGGCCATGCCGAATCTTATACATATATAAAAACATCCCATTGTAAAATTATAAATTTACGTATGTATGTTAAATAAAAAAATAAAAAAAATTTTTAAAAAATAATTAAAATATATATAATAAATATAAACTAAAAAAAAAATAAAAAAAAAATTATAATAATAACAAGTAAGAGCGCTATATTCGGCCATGCCGAATCTTATATACCCTTCACAACGTGTAGTCATGCAATAACAGTAGTTTGTGTCACCATTCATCCCATATGAAATACGTACATACATATAAAAACATACATATATAAAAACATCCCATTGTAAAATTACAAATTCACGTATGTATGTTAAAAAAACAAAAAAAATAAAAAAAAAAATTAAAAAAAATTTAAAAAAAAATTTAAAAAAAAAAATTAAAAAAAAAAAATTATTATATATATAATATATATAAAACAAAAAAAAAAATATAAAAAAAATTTAAAAAAAAATTAAAAAAATTTTTTTTGGTTCAGCTGGGATTCGATGCCACATTTTCTCTAACCAGTATACACGTTTGTATGTATGTATGTTGTTGTTGTAATGTTGTTTTTGTGAAAAAAAAATCGAGGTGGTCGTGGGTTTTTGCTCATATCTCAGTTGTTTATGTACCGATGTTTCTGATTTTCAATACCGATCTATTCCCGAATATTTCTGATATTTTAATACCATACCCGGGTCAAAGCAATGTCGGGGGGCTTCAAAAAGTTGATTTCAACATACACACGGACAGACGGTCAGACGGACAGACGGTCAGACGGACAGACGGACAGACTGACAGAGCCTAATCGACTTCCCTATTCATAAGCTTTCAGAAAATATATACTTTATGGGGTCGGAAATGAAAATTGTAGAAATTTCACACGGAATGACAAACCTATATGTACCCTTTTTCACTGTGTGAAGGGTGTAAAAATCATTCATTTCAAAATTTTCTGTTGAATAATTTTTTTTTAATTTCTATAAAAAGAAAATTGTTTTTAAAAGAAAACAATTTTAAATAATATTAATTTTACATATCTAAAGAAAGAAAATTTATTAAACAATTTTGTGTGGAATAAATTTTGTTTTTAATTTCTAAAAAGAACATTTTTCTAAAAGAAAAAAAATTTTAATAATTTTCGCTACAAAAAAAATTTACTAAAACAAATTTCTGATAAATTTTGCATTGAAAAAAAATTATAAAAATATTTTAAGCATAAAAAATATATCGATAATTTTCCACAAAAAGAATATTTATTAAACAAATTTTTATTATATGTGAGTTTTTGTAAACTTTATTAGGGAAACTCTGAGAGAGAGCATTCGAGTAAGTGTGTATCAGCAATTGTTGGAGTGTGTAAGTAATTGTATGCTTGTTCTGGCAGTAGTATTATTATTCTGATTATTACACTGCCTTTTTGCCTTTTCATTTGTCTACTATTTGTAGTTACTATTACGCTATTACACCTGTTATGTGATGCTACTTGACGAATGCCCTTCTATCTTGGCAATTGTATGATGATATTACGATTTTTTTTTTGTTGGCAGAGTTTAGTATCTTTAATGACCTAAAATGTGTATGTCAAGTTTACTAAGGTTTATAATAAAAATAAATAATAAAAGAAATCAATATCGCATATTGTTAATCGTTATCCTATTATTTAGTACTAATATAAGTATGTTAATATTATGACTTGAAATTTGCCAAGAAGATAAATATCATTTATCCATAGAGCATCTTCTACTGATGAAAAGTTAATAAATTTAAATGAAATTTAACCTGCTCTGCTGAACTTATTGTAAGCAAGTTGCCATTAGCACAATTTAAAGGCTAATGCTAATAAGTCATATTTAGCTTACTTCTTTTTATGGAGTTTCGATTGGTGGAAACGTATAATGTATAGAA
This sequence comes from Phyto melanocephala, assembly GCA_941918925.1. NCBI lineage: Eukaryota > Metazoa > Arthropoda > Insecta > Diptera > Rhinophoridae > Phyto > Phyto melanocephala. Next base: position 16,801,530 of record OW799235.1, read on the forward strand.
GTAAAATTAAATTTCTTATATTTCGTTGGATTAGGGGAGAATGTAAAATATACCAGATATTTTTAATTTAATTGGAAATATTTCGCCTGATTATTTTCTCATACATTTATCTTGATTATGTTTACGTTTTATCTTACTTACGAAATGTTAGATTTTATGTCCATATATATTTTTAGGTTCTCTGTAAAGAGAAATCAAAATGTATTTAATTAAATTAATTTAATCATACAAATGTAATGTCTTTAATCATATGAAAATTTTATGTTTCTATAAGGATTACAAATAAAATAAAAAATTAAACAGCAAAACAGTTAGATCAATCAATCAGAATTAAAAAAAAGTATTACATAGCAAAACAGTTAGATCAATCATAGTGTAACTATATTAAAGGTGAAGTTGAACCTTGCAAAATTACCGGAGAAGAGAAATTTTTACATTTGAAATAAAAACTTCTAATGATCAGCTGGTCTATTGAAGCTCTACTACTTAGTTTAATGAACGTTACTCTAGATCGCGTAGTTTTACTTTTTGCACAAAAATAAAAATAAATTTAAACGAATACTGTGTGCGAAGCATTACGTAGATGTAAATAAAATTCGTCAAAATTTTAAAACTGATCCAAAGAAGTTCTGTAAGTTTGTTAATTGCAAAAGAAGGACAATTGGAATTATCAAATCCAACTATATCAATTCCATTTCTTGATGAATCAATGGTTTTCAACAGTTTAAAAAATCTAAATTTTTTTTATAACTACGGCCCTAATGGAGTTCCGAGTAGCCTTCTTATTAAATGTGCTGAGTTAGTTAGTTTCTCCTTTTACAATACTTTTCAATATGTCAAAAAAATCTGGTTATTTTCCTACTATGTACAAGGACTCTTTAATTAATGGCAGGCAAAAGTCAGTGTCATATTTGCCTGTCATTTACTTTTACCGGTTATTTCATGTAAATATTGCCCGCGGCTATGCCGTAGGCAGTCCATAAGTGATAGTATTTACAGGACTTAAGTCGGTTTCTCACTAATACCACCTGTAATTTTGCCTTCAAGGACTGGAATTGTAGCTGGCTCGTTCCCAACTACGAGAGACTTTATTTTAGACACGTTATACCACATAAAATAGTGTGGTCAAATCACATGATATCGTCGCCGAATGGACTGCTCAAAAAGGTGAGATTAAATGCTTAGTCAATTCTCCTCTCAATAAGTTAATAGCATCACTTGTCGTGTTCGCATGTGGCACCGTCTTCTTGAATTCACATTGGACACAAGTCTAATATTTCCATTTGGCAACTCTTGAACTGCTGGTGGACACTCGAAAATTTTGTTTGTTGGCGCATCCATTGAGCCTATAACAACCATGAAATGGACTTAAATTTTGATGCACATTTTTTACACAGTACGAATTTTGATGATAAAACTTACTGATTTTAGCGATTAAGCATTATTCGTTTATTAGTCTATTCATGGTGAAATTGTAAAACTTACTGAGGTTCTTTGGTACGAATAGTGCCACACATCACATACAAATTTGTACACTGAACAAGTTTATACTAAAAAACCAAATACCAAAAACATCTCTATTTATAATAAATGACCATATTCAAAATCAATTCCTAAACTTATCAATGGTTTACAAAACAAATTTTTGATAACAATCTTTGTTTCATTAACCTTCGATAAACTTAGAACTATATAAGAATAAGAATTTTACCAGATAATCATCCTTAATAACTAATTTTTGGAATACATTTAAATAAAACGTCATTCGTGAAAAAAATACTTGAAAATTGATTTCATCGAATTCGTTCCTGCAGAGGAAGTCATGGAGGCCATTTGAATGACGTTTTATTTATTTAAAAAACTTTTGAATTTCCTTAACAATAAATGTGTTTTTTTTTTCCAAATATCATATCACTCTTATTGGAAAACCTTTTATGTGTCGTTATAACTTCTTGCAATAAAAATAACTATAATATTCTTGGAGATCTTTAATCTTTTAAATTTAATAAAAGCGTCTTCTTTATTTCTAAACTTCCGCAATAAATAATTATTTAAAACAATTTTTATTTTAAAAAGTTAAAACAAAAATAATAATTTTTTGCTACAATTGTTTGCTAATATTAAAGTTCATTTAGTACGAAAATATTATTTAAACAAATTTAGCCAGAAACCTTCAATAAAAGTTGTAGTTTTTAGCTCTATAAAAACTTATAAAAAGACTAACAACAACAGTAGCAGCAACAACACCAGCAAGTTCAGTTTTGAAGAAGCAGAAATACATATATCAAGCAACAACAGCAATAACAACTGAAATGTATAACAATTGGGAAATAAAGTACGTGCTACATGCATATCCTGAGGCGTTAAAATAGAGTAAATAAACTCAAAATGAGTTGCCTAAGCAAAAGGGAACCAAAACGAAGAACGAAAACAACATACAATGGCACAAACAAGAATGGCAAAAAAAAAAACCAAGATTATATAAGAAGAAAGAGAAATACAAACAAATGCGTCTGAGTCTTAAGCAGAGTTTAACATTAACACTCGTACTGTATCAGCCTTCTACTCACATCCTCATTACCACCAAGTTCTATTATCAAAAACAGTGAAAATAACAATACAGCATCAACATCATCCTTTCCGTACATCCAATGGTAAACAAGTCATCATAATCAATGTCAGTGGAGCTAGTTTGAGAGCAGTAGAAGTTTGAAAAAAAAAGAAATATAAAACTAAAGACATCGTAACAGGGAAGGAAAATGGCTTTTATGATTTTGTACCAAGTATGAAAACAATATGTACTTTTAAGGCCATGACGGTACCATTTTTTTTCAATATTTAATAACTTAACAAAAATGTTTAAAAAAATTCAGAAGTATACAACAAAAAAAACAGAAACTTAACAAAAATGTGTATAAAAATCCAGTATACAATAAAAAATATTAAATATTACATTCACAGGTACATACGTAGAGATCGGTTGTTTAACAAATTTTATTTATTAAATACTTTTCGATAATAAATTTTCTGTTATTTTAAATTTAAAGCAACAGGAATTTGTTGACTTTAGTAAGTAAATCTTTTGTTTGTATCATATTTGAAAAAGTAGAAACGTGTAGTCTATTTCTTTTCTTTGTTTTAATTAGGTTTTGAAATAAAAAACTCGTTCGACGTTGGTCGAGGAATGTGAAATAGACAGAATTCCTCATACAATTTTTGAAATTTCTGGGAACATGAAATTATTTAATTTCATCTGTGATAGTTTAGACCAAAAATAGCAAATATTTTAATAATTGTATGATCTAAGTTTAATCACATCGGCTAGTGCTCTGTACTGATTATGTATTGCTTCAAAGTTTGTTTGTTCGTGTTTGAATTTGTTTCTCCCATAATAACTTTTTCTGGAGTGAACTTATCGAACCATTTTAGTACTTCATTATTAAAGTCCACCTTACATGCTTACGAATCATAGGTAAAATAAAATACATACACCAACAGCCAAGTCGAGTTCATATACCAGGGTGGTGCCAAATTAACAGGTGATTTTCGTAAGAAGCTTGCAATAAAGTACTAAGCAGATTTTGTTGTTGCAGACTTGACACCACCTGGTACATGAATTCGCTTTGACAACAGCATTGCAATAAAAACAGAGAAGCTGACAGAATAAAATAAAACCTACACAAACAAAATTAAACAGAACATGGACAAATTTTTAAATTGTATCAAGTTGCTCGCGGTAGCACCACGGTACTAACAAGGTCAAAAATGTACCATAAAAAGTACAATTGTACCATGATTTCCATCCATGCATCGTAACAATATTTAAGATAATAAGTGAGAAAAAATTATATGAATTATTTGAGAGAAAACAAAAGCTAATAACTAAAGAAAGAAAAAATAAAAGAAAAAATATCGTTTGCTATGTCGTTACTAGGGGAGAATTGAGGAGAGTTACCTGATTAACGTAGATAAAGTAAAATATTAAAAATACAGAGTAGAATTTGATGTAAAAACTGAATTTGATGGATTTGTTTTAAAGTACGCCAAAAAGTATGCTTTTGTATCTTTTTTCATAATAAATTATAAATAGTCTGCATGAGCAATTTTTTTTAATTAACCCACTAAGAGACAAACAGTTCCCAGACTGTTAATATAATAAACAGAAATCATGTACCGGTTAAAAATATCCTGGAAATAAACATGTAGAAATACTGTCGTATTCATAAAAAATATTTAAGGTTTACTGCAAGCCTTATTTACTCACATAATGAACACATAATGAACCTAAAATATTTTTTTATGACTACGGTGGATAGAGTAGAAATAAAAGACGAATTATAGATATGAAAATAATATTTACCACATAGATAGATTTATGATTTGAAATAGGACTAGACACTCGATTATATATGAATATAGAAGTTTGAGTTGAAACCACAGCTTGATATGTAATTCTGTTTGGTATTTAGTTAGGTTTGCCATTTTGTAATATTTATTACTGATACTTAGACAATGCCTGCAAACTGTGAGTACTTTCCGAAATGCACTGCATCCGAAACTCATCGCACAACAAAATTTGGTTTAGAGACGAAGCTCTCTTCTAGTTAAAATAATGCTTTAATCTGCAAAACTCCGTATTTGGAGTGGAATTTATTTATTTATTTACGTATTAAATTTATAACTAAATTATTAATATAATGAAAATGATTGAGCTATAGCAGCGTTGGCCTTAAGCTCGAGGATGTGTAAAGTTCAACTATGGATATAAGGGTTACTCAATTTTAAAAAAATTCACTACTAACTTGACATCATTATTAGACATATCAAGTTTAATTAATTGAAAAAAGTCTTTATTCGCAAGAATTGGCTTTGGTTAGCGAGGTTCTCATCCATTATGTGGATGGCTGTAATTCGTGTGTTTCCCAGTCTTAGATGTATTATTTAATTTGATCATTTCTAGAGAAGCCATTTATAGTCCTAAATAGCTGTGATGCAGTCAGTCTTCCATAAAATATTTTCTTTGAATTAATTTAATTACAATTATCGAAACTGAAAAATAGTCATTTGTAAGTATTGACTTAAAAAGTTTAGCTGTGATAAAGTCCCGAGATTGTTCAATCGTCTTAACATCTGCTTCGAAAAAAAATTTTATGCAATTTTTAATTTCTTTAAGTTGCTCTTGGGTAAGAAGCCGTAAAGGTATTATTCCGTATCTTTTTTGGTATTATTACATATTTAATGTTTTGCATTAAAAATTTCTTGAGAAAAGGCGTTTAGAACAGAATTGCTGAGAGCTTTAATGTGTGCATTCCATTTATATCGGCTGTAGAATATAATCTCGAGGATTCTCAATGTGTTCTCTGATTTAATAGGGCTTTAATTATGTTAACATTCATGTAATGATAATTGGTCTCCCGAAGATTTTCACCAATTTTGAATGTCTAGTACTATTTTGTTCAAATCAATGTTTTGGTTTCTGTTCCTGTTTAGTATTTTTTTTTATAAGGAAATCGAGTTCTCTGTGTCTGGAAAGAAAGAGACTCACTGACAGAGGTGACCCTTGAAAGGTATTAATATTTTGGGAACTGGTTGTCATTTCTTACTATTATTTTCCTTTTGGTTAAGTAGTTTTTTATGTAATTGTATATTTTTGGGTCAATATTCCAATCCTCAAGTTGTTCTAAAATTGTGTGTATACCAATTTTATCAAATGCTTTTACAAAATAAAGGGATATTATAAACAAATGATTTTTTATTGATTGATTTATTTATAAATTAATATATATATTAAGGGATCTGATATTGATTTTCGTTTAATAAACCCGTATTGATGACTGTTAGGTAGGTTCTCTGTTGTTAGAAGCCTATTTGTTATAATTTTGTCCAGTACTTTGGAACAGCAAGTACGAACATACGTTGGTTTTGTTTCTATCGGATTATAGTATTTTTGAGGTTTTGAGGGACGAAGTTGTCCATAATAAAATTAAACAGGTTAACTAGTATATCTAGTACTTCGTTGTTTAGATTCTTTATCCTCGGTTATGATATGCGGTCTATATCTGGTGTCTTGCCCTTAAGTTCACCTTATGATATTGAAAGTTCAATAAAGTTTATTTTCCCCTTAATAACTGAAGCATTTTTTCCTGCGGCGAAATATTTTTGGCTGCAAATTGTATTTTGTTTATAATTTCGGAATGTCGTTGAGAAGTTTGAATTCGGAGTGAAAAAATCAACAAGTTTAACCTAAAAACAATTACATGCAGAGCATGTCACCTGAAGCACGATTATTGATAATTTTTTGTTCCACAGTTAAATGTTCTAGTTTTTCTAAATGCCATTTTCATTTTAATAGACATTAGTTCACTAACAAGTGTCTATGGGGATCACTACATGAGTCAATTTCAACAAAAACGCAATTTTTGTGTCCCCGCACTTTACACTACTATTTTAGGTAAAAAAAAAACAAAAAAAAATAAATAAAAAATTTGAGAGTGATCAGCGAGGAATATGTAACAAAAACAAACGTAATTCTCAAATTTGTATTTTATTTGTATTTATTTGTTTTTTTTGTTTATTCAGAATGGTGTTTTGTTTCTCCCTCGGACACCTTCCATACAAAAGCATGTGTCCCCCGTTAGAATTTTTAGTAAACAAAATTAAATAAAATCCAGAAAAAAGTAAATAGGCAACATTTAATGACAGTTTTCGAATTATTGAGTTTCTTTCTTGTGTTTTCATTTGTTATAGTCGTCAAAACTGAATTAGTGCGAATTTGGTGTTGCAAAGAAAGGTTGTCCCCACAATTTGCATTGAGCGTCACTTTTTTTTTAATTCAAGTAATATTACTAGTTTTCAATTTGCATTTAAATAAAGTAAATAACGTAAGGAAAGTACAAACCTTAATTATTAGAAAAGTGAAAAAGCGAAAAAAAAATCTTTGTAAAAAAGTGTGCATTTGCGCAGTTTTTGTGAACACCATGGTAAAGGCGCGATAAAATTTCATGAGCGTCACGCTAATTTTTTTAAAAGTGAATATATTAAATGCAAAAATTGAAGTTGACAATCATTGTTTAGATGGTTTCAACTCATTTTTTTATAATTTGTGAGTTTGAGAAATAAATTGCCTACGCAAAAAACCCAGAATAGGCAAATATTTCATGAGCATCACTTTTGATATATATTGCATCATAGCTTAAAATGCTTAGTTATGATTTTATTTTTTTTATTTTTAAGAGTAAAACAACAAAATTAATGGCGGCTGAAAGAGCACAAAGATATCGAGAGAAAATTAAGCTCGATAAAGCGGGTAATGACGATCATACAAGAAAGAAGAAAGAAAGGTATAAACGTGGATATTTGAGTTTAATCGTGCTTTTGCAACCTCTGGGGGACCGGAAATTTATGCAACTGCCACAAACTTAATTCGAAAGTGGTAAAAATTAATAAGAATAAAAAAAAAACAAAGCCGCTTGTCATTTCATGAAGTTTATACAGATTCAGAATAAGAATTCGAATGAAAATTTATAAATTAAATTAAGTTAAGTTATTGTTTTGCGTCAAATATTTACATATGTGTCTAAGTTTCTTCAAGAATTACTTCCTTTTTTCCATTTTTGTTAAAGACATCAAAGAATATGTATATGTTTAGTTTTGTATGAAAAATTTTTTTTTTAAGATTTTTTGTTTTTTTTTTACTTACTTAAAACTTACTTACTTACTAAAGAATAAACTTTTTTCGTTAAACTTTAAACTTGGCATTATTTCTTGTTTACGTGCAACAAAATCTCTTGATCGTCACAAAATATCTTGAGCGTCACACTTAGTTTTTTTTCCTTAAAACGCTTATAATTAATTTTTTTTAAATAAATTGTTACAAGCCTATTACTTTGCAAGTAACCTCTAAGTTCAAGTCTTTTTTTTACCAAAAATTTACATATTTTCATCTTAAAATTTTAAAATAACTAGTCACTTTTAAAAAAAATTAAAAATCAAGGTGAATCGTGATTTTGTGTTTATAATCGAAAAGCTGATTTTCGCAAAAGTCAATCTTGAGAAACAAAAGAACATCGTAGTAAGCTTGAATTTCAAATATTTTTGCATTTTTAGCGATTTTTTATACATATTTGGTGTGTGACGCTCAAGATAGAAATCATAGAAAACCTAAAAAAATTCAAAAAATATTGATCTTTTTGAGAGCCTAAAAGTACCACCGGAATCTTCATCAATTTCTACATAAGTTGGCCATTCTTACCGGCGAATTGGAAAAACTTTAAAAATAAGAAAATAAAAACCCGATGTGTACGTTTTTTTTTTGAAATTGACCTATATATCAATTCGTCTTCCTTGTCTACAATTGTGTATGTATTTTTCGGCCACCAGAAAATTTCTACAGCAGGAGCTTGGCATGTAATCATACAAAATATAGCTGGCGTTTTGACACAATGGGTATGCAAAAAAACAAGATTACGGATTTTTAAGTAAAAAGTAGTTTAGGTCCTTCCAACGCACCCCAAAAGATGAACTATTTGCTGTGGTTCATAGGCAGACAGTATCATTGGACCGTACTTTTTCGAGAAAAAACAATATCGCAAAGTTATAGTTAATAGACCCTAAATTATGAGCTTGTTTGTTAAAATTTGTAATTAAATTAACTCACATTCTTGTCTTCTATTATTACAAGAGAAAACATAAGACTTTTGTGTTCTAAAAAGGCTTTTATGAATGTTGTCTTAATATGTAGTTAAGGCGACAATTTGTGGGTTAATCTAAAATATTATGAATTTTACTCTGGAATATATTCACTTTCTTATGTCTCGATATTTAACTTTTTTTTATTATTAAATTTCTTTTATTTTTATTTTTTTAGCTTTTCTTTTCAAACTTCTTTCGTATTATCGTTTCTTTCATTAGTTTTTTCTAATGTTGTTTATTATTATATTTTTGTTGTGCGCTTTATCACATTTCTCCCTGTGGCCATAATGTTTAATTATATCATCATTATTATAAGCTTTGAAATGAAGCACGTTCAACCAAAAGGTCCTTTACTTAAAAATCCTCTATATTATTAAAAAATGTTTTTCTTTGGTTTATAGTGTTCTCTCTGGTTTATGTTTTTTTATACTGGCCAAGTAATAGTGTGAGTTTTTTTTTCATTAAAAAAAGACAATAAGAAAATACAAAAGAAAAACATTATTTTTAAAATAGATGTTAAAAACTGTGTAGTGTAATTAATGGCAAGATGATAAATGAATGACTGAAATACTGAAAGCAGCATAAACGAATCTCTGTAGTTGTTGCTTGTGTGTTGCTACAGCCAAAGGCCAAAAATTAATCGATTTTTAAAGGACACAGGTAAATAAGAAAAACTAATTTTTCAGCCAAAAAAAAAATATAAATAAATAAATAAATTTTCTTTTAAATAATATTTTTAATACGAAAAATAAACCTAATTAAGATGATTACTTAAGTGAACTTTTTTGATTAATTCTAGGAATTAATTTTTTAAATTTGTGTCAAAGAATCAATGTGTTCTTTAATTTATCTCTTTTGTAAGTTAATCAAATTATATTCAAAATATTTCTAAAAATATATTTCTCTTCTCATTTTCTTTGACAAAATGTCCTTAGATATTTATCTCTAAACAAAATTTAACATTTGCAACCATTAAGCTAAAATTTTTATAGTTGCAATTTACTAATGTTCAATAATATTGATTGAAGCATAACAAATTAACATTTTTTTCTTCTTTTCATTTTCTTTCCTTAAATAACGAAAATGCAATTCTCATTCCATGACCTTTAAGACAAAACAAAAATTTGTTAAACAAATATAAAAAAGAAAAAAATACTCAAAAACTATAGCACAAAACGTTTTCAGAGTTGATATTATATTAAAACTTCCATTTGATTGCAACCTATTTATGTCGTTTTAGTTGAATAAGAAATTCATTACACAAACAACAACTGCAACAACCATAACAAGAACAGCAGCAATAATAAAATCGAAAAAATATTCTGTGAGTCAGAAAAAAAAGTACTCCAAGATCTATGAGAATGTTCATACAATGCAACTTGTAGTGGTGTGATACTACACTACGGCTGCACTGAAGATACAATACTAAACTACAAGTACAAATGTAATTTTCAATATTCAATGGGACAATAAAAACGAATGGAATATTTCGAATAGTGTGAAAGAAGCGAAAGTAAACAGTGATTTTTGTAGAATCATGATTTTATTAGCATTTTTTCACGGCAACGATATTTGTAATTCGATGTATTTTTCGTAATTCAAACTTAACAACGAACTTAATTACGTTGTTTGCCCAATAACCAAATGTAGAACTAACTAAAGGGTGATATTTTATGAATTAAGTTTTTCGGGCTGGCAGCACTGGTTGGTAATTGTGTCCAAACTACATCTGTGAAAGTGAAAAGTGTTCAGTATACTCTGCCATTACATCATGGAGAAACTCTCAAACGAAGAACAATTGCAAATCTTTGAAATTTATTATCAAAATTCGTGCTCTGTGATAAATGTCCATCGTTTATTACGTGCTTTTAATGGTCGTCATAATCGACCTAGTGAATCAACAATTCGAGCTATTATTTTGGTGGACATAAACCACCGACTCGCGTTCATAGAGTGCGTAGCAAAGAGAATATTGCAGCCGTTGAGACTAGTGTTAATGAGGATAGTGAAATGTCAGTTCGTCGTCGTTCTCAGGCATTGGGCATGAGTTATTCAACCACGTGGAAAATTTTACTTGTCGATTTGGATTTTAAAGCTTATAAAATCCAACTCCTACAAGAATTAAAGAAGAATGATCTACCGAAACGGTGCAACATGCCACACAGCTCGTAAAACAATGGAAATATTGAAGGATGATTTTGGTGAGCAGTTTATCTCTCGAAATGTTCCGGTGAGTTGGCCGCCAATATCATGTGATTTAACGCCTCTTGACTATTTTTTGTTGGGTAATGTGAAGTCGTTGGTCTATGTGGACAAGCCAAATACGATTGAAGCCTTAGTGTATAACATAACACGTGTTATTCATGGAATACAGACCGAACTGCTCGGAAAAGTGATGCAAAATTGGTCCATACGAATGGACCAGTTGAACCGGAGCCGCCGGCAACATTTACATGAATTTATTTTTAAAAAGTAAATGGCAAAGACCAGTTTGTAGATTTCAATAAAAAATTTGAATATATAATGCAAATTTGAGTGTTTTATTAGATCTTTATAAAAACTACGCTTAAAAAATCACGCTTTAATTGCACCATCTGTCAAACTACACAAAAACACTCCTTGTGGCCCACAGAGCATGCATATAAAATTTGGTCCAAATCGGTACAGTAGTTTTCGAGTTTATCAATCACGAACATACACGTAATTTTTATATTTATAAATAGAGGTTTGTATCTATATTTAACTAACTATCTTATACTACATTTACACCTAAGCGAAATCTAGAAGATTTGATTTAAAATCTTTATTAAAATCTAAACCGTTTATACCACTGTTTTTTGACATTTTGCAAGATTTCATTTTCAAAACAATATACTTATTTACAAGGTGGTCTGAGAGGCTCTCTATGCTCTACTTCTCCAAAATTCAAACTCCATATAAAAAAAATGTAAACAATAAAGTACTTGTGCAATTTCAACTACCTTATATATTATGATTGATTTTTTCTGTGTACAGCGTAGTCTATTTTAGTACAATTTAATAAAAACCACAGTTGCATCACAAAGTAGTACTAGATTTTAAGTAGATTTTGCCAAAATCTAGTGGCGAAGAAGATTTCATTTTGTATGGGAAATCTGGTAGATTTCGCTCAAAATCCCTTAAGTACTAGATTTTGTGTAGGTGTAAATGTAGTATTAATCAACTAAGTCAACACGACCAAACAGAACATAATAAAGTAGTTTTAATTATAATTAAAAACAAATAAAAATTTTGTATTCACCGTTATCGAATCTGATAATACCCTCCTCCTTAAGTAGCTTAAATCTTAGATTTAAGGATATACTCCTTTTTTCTATTTCATTTTTGACGCAATCTTTGATTTATAATTTTTACAAAATTAACTCTATTATCCTAGTCAAAACATTTCATTTGCCACCCATATTGTAGGGTTAAGAAACAAATATTTTGTTTCGGGCGCCATCTTGGATTTTACCGTTTTTAAATTTTACTCTATTCTACTTTCCAAGCCCTTTCAATTGATACCAGTATTGGGAGGGTTGAAGGGGGCAAGTCCGCAAATACTACACTTGACCCATATTCTACTTTCCAAGCCCTTTCAATTAATACCAGTATTGGGAGGGTTGAAGGGAACAAGTCCGCAAATACTACACTTGACCCATATATTTTTTAACTTTTTAAAATTTTACTGTATTCAAATGGTCACTTGATACCAATATTGATTGGGTTGAAGAAGATAATTTTAAGAGGGGCCTTCAGTGATTTTTTTATAGTGTTTGATATTCTGCTAGTCAAGTTCTTTCATTTGATACTTATAACGAACGAAAATCTAGTTTCTGTAAGCCGAAAAAAATAGTTTGAAGATTTTAGGAAGAATACCAAAGAAGATGTATTTTTCTGTCTATATCTCAGTGAGTGTCAAAAAATTTAGTAACTTAAGCGTGTCCAAAAATAACGTATAATAATCTTATAAAATATTTTTGGCTATAACTTTGCTGATTAGAATCGATTTTTCGAAAATTGTTCAACGTTGTACCTACAGTCACATCATATTTAAAAATGATAACAAACGTATCTTGAAATTATCTGAAAACTGTTAATTTTTTTGGTGACAATGTAGAAAAAAATCTGTCAGTCATATCTTTTAATTGTTATCTCTGAAAGTTTTAAGACAATTGAGTTAGAATTCGATAGGATATCATTTCCGAATATTTTCAAAAGTTGATATCACATACAAGTCTGGGCAGAACGTAAGGTCTTTCTAAAATTGATTTCAACCAATACACGGCAAGATGATCACTAATCAATCGATTTTTCTACTCTTAAGCTTTTAGAAAGTATTGTTTTTATGGGACTGAGATGAATATTGTGGAAATAACAAACGTAATGACAAAGCTGTGTACGCTTTACGCCGCAGGTGAGGATTATTAAATTCAAATAAAAGATTAAAATCAGAAAGCAAATTTTAATATCTAATGGGTTCTTGGCCGCTTAAAAATTTAAGCAAGAGGTGAAATAATGCTCAGATGGTCTGATAAATATATACAAGAGAAGCTTTTTTCTAAAATACTAATTTGTATGTATGAGTGTTTTGTACACACATAACAAAGAATAGTTGCATTAATATATGTGTCGTGTAAACAACGTAATTCGTATTAGTATTTCAAGATTTCAAATTACATAATTTGCAACATTATGCAAACATGTTTTTTGAATATTCAACTGATATTCTGCACCTATGCTGAAAAAGTGAGCGCCTTAAAAGAACGTGCATATATTGGGTGATTCATTGAGAGGTTTGATATAAAATTTTAAAATAAAACACATACATTTTATGGCGTTTATGTTTTAAAAATATATCACAAAATTATTTCCCAGACTGAGGTGATTTATTATGAAGTTGCAATCTTCGGAAACCTGTTTAAGCCTAGCGAATAACACGAGTAATGTTGGATTTCAAAGCGACAATTATAGCTGGCTTATTGCTGAAGATTTCAGTCTTTACATATCCCCATAAAAAAATGTCCAATATTGTAATTGTTTCACATGATGTATGGCTTGTAGAGCCGTCTTGTTGAAACCAGGGCTTATTGAGACTGTGTGCTTGAATTTCAGGAAGCTATAAGGGTTACCATTACCGCCAGTATTATGATTTGCCTTATTTTTAAAGAAATATGGACCAACCAAAATAAACCACACCGTTGTTTTTAATGGATATGATGGTAGCTTTTGGTAGTCTTTATGTTGCTCATCTGCCCAAATACAAAAATTTTTTGTCACTAACTTATCCATTGAGCCAGAAATGAGCTTAATCACTGAATTAGATATCACGATAAAATAGTGGAAAATCGTTTCTCACACAAAGGTGTTTTTCGTTATACAGCTGAACGATTTGGAAACGCTGTTTAGGTGTGAGTCTTTCCGTGATGACTTGCCAAACAATATTGAACAAAAATAATAAAGCAGTTTGATATGAGTCATAAGTGATCTTCAAAAAAAATCTATTGAAAATCAAACTTCTCGATGAATCTTCCAATATTTCACAAATGCTGATGACTCTTGCTACGTACACAAGGACACGATGGTCCTGCCAGATCTATCGGTTACCATTGTTATAGGCACGTTATTTCTTCAATAAAGTTCTAAGTTTTAATCTGTTTCTTAACTGCTGGTATACTGTTCTGAAAGACTGGCAACCTAAGCGAGCCCAAAAATTTAACAGCAACGGAAAAACTAAGAGACCTTCCCCGTTGAAGATCTTTACTCACTTAATTTCAACAAAACTTTTTCCAGTTAAACATGGGTGCTGTTAAAGAAGCTACATACAAATTTATTGGAACTGGCGTTGTATTTTGACTCAACTAATCAAACTGATGCCATGTACTTAAACAAACCAGAGTATATCTTTCACTCTGTTCTTACTACTAACGCACAAACACATTCAAATACTGGACGAAAAGAAAATATTCGACAAACTGCAATATACAAGACATTTTAAACAATCTATGGCATACAATTTGAAATAGACATACATACACATCCACACTGACAACTGCACAAACCAACAAATCCTTCAATAGACACATACCAAAACATATACTAGCACTAACAATGTTTCATGGAAATTGTAAATAAAATTTAAAAAAAAAATTCAAATAAAAAAAAAAAAAATACGAAATAAAAACGAAACATTTGCAATTACAGAACAACTTGAGTTGGTCATTAAATATTAACCTTGTGAAAATGTTGTTGATGACGAGTGCCACACATACATACATTCATATAAATGTTATAAAAAAAATACAGCACACTAACGTAACTTATATGGTCATGTCCTTAATGTTGACTTACGTTTAAGCAAAGGAAGCAAGTCTTTAGATAAAGTCATAGTAAAACGATTTAGTTGTCATTTTATTTAGACACAAACAATCACACAGCATACCCACTGTACTCGTAGTCTATTAAAAACTATGGGGAATGAAGTGAAGACACCACAATATCCGTTTCCGTTGTAAACATTTTCTTATGTTTTTTAAAGAGTTATTTGAAGTTAACCTTAAACGTGTTGAATAAACTTTAAAACTTTATTTTGGATGGAGTTTAACAGATAATGATGGGCAAAGAGTTGAGACCGAATCAACAACAACAACTAGATTGCGTCAATATGTGAAGGTTTGTGTATAAATTCGTATTAGTGAATACCATTATATAACTCGGTACCGCCATAAACCAAACAGATAATATTCTTATGGAAATTTTTCATTTCATTTTTATATATTTCTTAAATTGCGCCTGCTTCTATAGGCTGCTTTATTTAAGTTCTTGTACAAGCAACTGAAGCTGTATAGGGATGTCTGAAAGAAAGATTCTTCGTAAAATATATGGACCTATCTGCATCCACGGAGAGTATCGAATGATTGTGAGTTGAAGTATGAAGTACGAGAATGAAGAAATCACATAGTTAAGCGTATCAAAGTACAAAATTTGCACTGGCTATGGCATGTCAAACATATAGACGAGAATGCTCCGGCGAGAAGATCATTCGAATCGATCCCATAGGAAGACGTAGAACGGGAAGAGCAAATTTTATTAATTTTAAAAGGGTTTACAAAACGATTCTTAGAAAATCTTAAGAATTCAGCAATTCTGCAAAATAAGTTGTTCTTATTTAATATTTCTCTAACTGTACTGCCAGTTTACATTAATTTATTTTGTTGCGTTGACTTACGTTGTATACGTTTAACAAAGCCAAATCATGTTGCATGAAAATATCACATGTAGCCGCTATGAAAGACGAGACATATTTAACAAAGTCAAAAAACTTACCAGTTTCATTCTTAAAAATATTTCTTGTAGCACAAAACGCAAATACTACAACGCACCCACACCCATTTACATGGTAAATTTTTTTTTTGCGTATGCATGTGTTTAAAACCAGTCATCCTTTCACTTTGAATTATGCGTAGACTTTGGCAAAATAAGCAAGCAGTAACTGGTTACTAATAAACTTACACACGCTGCCACTGCTACCACCCCACCTTCATTTTTTATATCATCGCTTTGTTAGTTAGAGGATTTGTAAAACTTTAAGCACCAGCCTCAAAGCATTTGCTGCCAGGTGAATATATGGATTTATTGACAGACAAGGTTCCTGTTAAAAAAAAAAAAAGCATTCACCTTTCACCGAGTAAACCGTGGTATAACCAACTTAGATTTTCTTGTGGCTGGCAAAGGTTTTGGGAGTGATGGCCTGGCAGTTTGAAATGCAAGCATAGTAACGAAAAGAAAATTACTAAAATTAAAGTTAACGAAGCATGAACATTTGCAACCTTCTTTCTTCGTGATTCCTTATTTCACGAGCCACTCTCATGGAATAAATAAACTGGTAGACTGCTTTTATATACCGTTTTTTGTGCACAGAAATTTTTACTGAATGAAAATTCAACATCTTATTCTGCTTGCTATTCGTACTTTTAACGCGGTTTGTGTTCGCTGTCTGTCATTTCTTTAAAATGTTGTACAACACACACACACAAATTCATGTGAGACAGCCGCAGAATACAGTCATTGAAGTTGCCACAAAATGAGGATTAAAAGTTAAATTCTTATTTTGTGAAAATTAAATTAAAGCTAAAAGGTTAACAAAAATAATGAACACGTGAGTACATACAGGCAAGATGAAAATCTCACTTTCCTGTTGTAGAGATTCTTAAATATTATTAGGAACTTTGGAATAACAACATGAAATTGAACATACATAAATAAAAACTTTACAAAGACTTGAGCTGTAAACGAGACATAAATATCGACCCATGTGCGCAAAATTATCGTAAACTCGCAGGAAACCTGGAAATACTGCAAGATGTTCGTTAATATGATATTGAAGGTGCAATGCATTAGTTTCGAACTTCCAACCCTAGAAAAGGACGTAGAAGTTTTCTTTTCTACAAGACATACCACCCGACTTAACGAAATGCTAACGCAATCCGGGAACGGCCACTAGTTGATAGCGCATTATCTCTACGTCCAATAAAAAAAAGTAGACGTAGACCAGACATAGACTAGATATAGACAAAACATGCACTAAATATAGACTGGACATAGACTAGACCTTTTTTTAATTTTAATTTAGGTTTCTTACAATATTTTGTTTAAGAACCTCTGCCTAAAAGTATGCAATCCTTTATTGCAACTTTTATATGTACACACAAGCATAACACTTGCAATATGCAGTTGTTGAAAAATACTGTAAAAGGTCTCAACTTGCACTTTATTTCATTTGCTTCTACCATAACCAAAAGCATCTTAATTTATTTCTATTCCTTCACGATTTTTTTCTTCTTCTCGTACCAGAAAGAAATTCCATTGTGTTTCCCAGTTATTGTTGCTGTTTCTTTGGAAGATTTCTTTTTGCTTATTTACTACGTTTAAAGAAATTTATCTGTTTTATTCGTTGTTAGACAAAAATCATTTGAAATAAAGAAAAGTTTTTGATTTGTATATCATTTTTTTCCATTGCTTCTTTACAATTTCTTTGGCGTTGTTAAATTAAAATTGAAGTAGTTGTTAAGATATTTACTATTCTCCTTTTCATGCATTCACTACGTTTGTTTATTAGATTTTTTTTTTCTATTTCGTATAGTTTTTTTTATTAATTTTATTCTTTTAGTTTTGTTGTAAAAAGGGGATGTAAAACATGTAAATAGCAGTTAGAGGAAAAAATTTTGAAAATGCGATTAAAATTTAAACGGATAAAATTCAAAATAATAAGTTTTCTAAAAACAGGGAGTAATAAATGTAATAGAAAGTTGTTAATAGTGGGATGGGGAATAGTTAATGTTCAAAACATGAGAAGTTATGAACGTGCTGTTTTCTCTTTATAGAATTTATAATAAAATGAGCTGAGCAAAGTTAAATTTAAAATGTTTTACTTTGCAATCGCTAAGCATAGATATCATTAGAATTACAAGTACGCCTTCAGAGAGATTGCTTGATGAGTTATTAGTTGGCAGATAATGCCATTAATTATTCTGTTTTAATAATGATTTTAAAAAATCCTCTAAAAAAAGTTTGCGAAATTTTTGTATCATAGAAAATATGTGATAAATTCTTTATTTATAAATATTGTTTGAATTTCGTTAATTTGACTGCCTAATGGGTATTCCTTCCGTTTTGGATTATAAATGAAATTCGCATTTCACATAATAAACATAAAAAAGCCGAAAAAAAATATATCAATTGAATTATTATTGAAAAAAATATATATATATTTACTTACAACTTTTTGCTAAAAACAGGATCTCTGTAATATAATTGAGGGACGTTTCGAAAAAAAATTTAATTCCACAATATAAAGTTTTAAGAATAAAAATTGAATATAAACCAGAAACCAACGAAAATCAACAAAGAAAAAAAAATACAAAACTTTTGGACACTCATTAATTTGTTAAAGCAAAAAAGACGTAAAAAAACGAGCAGGGCACAATTGCATGAACACAAAACTGAGAAGGGAACATGTTTTTCCATACGAATTGCAGCAGAGGTGGTCCAAAGGGACTGAATGCAATTTTGTTTTTTGGCATTCCCCTTACCGCCCGAGCATTTGCAAATTTGTTGGCACAACACAACAAAGAACTTTTCGTATTATGTGGTGATGTGGCAAACAAAATAACACAAATGCAACAACAACAACAACAAAATGCACAAAATGGGGTACAAAAAACATTGTTTTCATTTTTAATTAAATAAACAAGTCAATGGGGATTTTGTATGCTTTTTTATGCATAAAACTTATTTATAAAAAATATTAACAAAACGTTCGCGAAAAAAAAAGAAAAACAACAATAGCAAACAAATATCTTGTTAATTTATATTTATTTGTCGCTTGTTCAAAGCGAACAAATGAACGTAGCAAACACATACAAATTGTGATGTGATGCAGATATTGTCTATAATGTTTTAAGTCCAATCAACTTTTTACAACGGCGGGATAAAACCTTAAATATTATATAATTTTTATACTCTTCACAGTGAGTGTAAGGGTACATATATATAGGGTTGTCATTCCGTGTCAAATTTCTACAATTTTTATTTCCGACCCCGTAAAGTATATATTTTTTGAGAGCTTATGAATATGGCAGTCGATTAGGCGTTTTCAGTCTGTCCATCTGTCCGTGTGTATGCTGAAATAAACTTTTTGAAGCAACCCGACATCGCCTGGACCCGCGCGATATACATATATATTCGGAAGCAGATCAGTATTGAAAATCAGAAAAATCGCTTTATAAACAACGTATATATGATGAAAAAACCTAGACCACCTTGTCTTTTCATACCAATACAAGCTGGATGAACGTAGGTTCGAATCCCAGTTTAAAAAAAAATTTTTTTTTTATTATAATTTTTTTCTTTAAATAAGCAAATATTCTAAGAAGAAAAAAATTTTTAAAAATATAAGTTTTGAAAAATTAGCACACTCATCGAAGAATCTATTTTAATATGCACCTTGTTTTTCTAAGCACTGCCTTATCTTCATGACGTATGATTTTAAAACACAAATATCTGAAAAAGTGAAAACTTATCGTGACTTTAGAAACATCGATTTTAATCTGTTGATGCAAGAATTTCATAAAATTGATTGGTCAATTATATATTTTATGGAATCCATAGACCATGAGTTATATTTTTTGGAGGAAAACGTTAATGGCTTATTTGAACAAAATGTGCCATTAAAAACGAAACTTCATGGAAAAAATTTAGACTTTGGTTTTCAAATATAATCAAACAGTCTATGATTCAAAGAGATATTGCTTATTCACGTTGGAAACGTTTTAAGACCAATCAACTGCAGAACGAATATCGTTATGCTCGTAATGCAACAAACAAATGTATGTATAAGAGACGCAAAAACTGATATTTCTCATCTAAATTTACAAATGCTCTAGAATCTAAGAAAAAATGGCAATACATTCGTGAACTTGGTGTAGGAAAGTCCATAAATCGCACAGTTTTTAATGCAGATGTTGATGCGATTAACGAAAAATTTGTAAATTTACCTTTGGTTGAAGCTGATCAAAATTATTACTTAAATTATATCAACAGTACAAACAATCAAAAAGATCAGTTTAATTTCATTGGCGTAAATCAAATTGAAGTTTTGAATAGTTGCTTATCAATTAAATCAAATGGTATTGGATCTGACGAGTTAAACCCAAGGTTTCTCAGAATTCTTTTACCTGGACTACTACCAACAATAACTCATATCTTTAACAAGATTATTACTACTTGCACTTACCCATCTAAATGGAAAATAGACAAAATAACACCGATTCCCAAAGCAAACTCCGATTACAGACCTATAGTAATTCTTCCATTTCTATCAAAAGCTTTTGAAAAACTCTACACAATCAAATGTCTACGTTTTTGAATCGTTACAATCTAATTACGGACCAACAATCTGGTTTTAGATCCAATAATAGCTGCATAACTGCACTTATTGATGTTACTGAGGATATAAGAAGAGAAATCGATAAAAATAATGTTACGTTTTTAGTACTTCTAGACCATTCAAAAGCCTTCGATACTATTGATCATGCTGTAATTGGGTTTAAGCTACGTTACTTCTTTAATTTTTCGCCCACGTCCACACGTCTGTTATTGTCGTATCTTACACATCGAAGTCAGTATGCATATACAACAACTTTAATTTCTAGATGCCTTGCCGTAAGTAGAGGTGTTCCTCAAGGAACAATTATCGGACCACTTCTATTTTCACTTTATGCGAATGATCTTCCTTCTCACCTTAAGTTTTGTAAAATAAGAATGTATGCAGATGATGTGCAGATCTACATAAGTTGTAAACAAGAATCAGTGAATGAGTGTATAGTAAAACTTAATGAAGACGTGCATAGAATATATCTTTGGGCTTCCTCAAATGGCTTAAGCATAAATCCACATAAGTCAAAATATATTATCATTAAGCGAAGATCAACAACAATTGGAACTTTGCCTCAAATTCTTCTCAATAATCAGCCAATTAATATTGTCAGTTCTACGAACTCTTTGGAAATCACAACACTGTACACCTATTAAAATAAGAATGCTTCTTGCCAAATCGTATCTTATACCAACTTTACTTTATGGTTGCAAATTATTTGCTATCAGCGACGTAATTAGCAACTTAAAACTGAAAGTACTATATAAAAACATCGCACGGTATGTATTCAATTTGTTATATCTTAGTATTTTATCAAAAACTAAACACTCTAAATGCCACAATATTGTTCAGCCTTTTTTAAAAACTCTCACATATATCAGACAAAAATAAACTTTCTAGCTGACAAAAAACTATTAAAAAATTGCCTTGTCAGACACCCTTAGAACTTATTTTAATATATTTAAGCCTGCAACGGTAATTATAGACAAAAAGAGAAAAATTTTGAAGCTAGAACTAAACAAAAGTGATGTGATACCTTCACCAAATGTATAACACAAATGATTTATTTATTACCTTAGAATGAGTGAAACTACACAAAATCTTTGCGGTTGCAGCGATTATTTTAATAATTTTCATTATGTCTGCGTATGCCGGTATTTCAAAGAAAAAATGACAACTCGGTTTGAAACAAACTAAGATATAGGCACCAAAATGCATAAACTTCGGTGTTTTCTTCTTCTTAAATTTATAAAAGCAATCAGTTTGTTTAGCTTATTCAATTATAGGCTTGATGAAAAAAAATATATATATATAAAATATAACCTAAAAAAAGTACTGTAAAATGCATAATGACCGTCCCTACAAAATTTCGTACAATGAATTTGTGTATGGGTCAAATTTATCAATTAAAAATGTACCCACTGTAATCCCTTCAATATTTATATCGAACTAAAGGGCTTGACCAATAAAATACAGTAAACTGTAAAAAATTTAAAACCGAAGATGATGTTCAAATAAGTAGCTTAAATTACTTAATACAATAAATAAAATATTTTTTTTTAATTATTTTTGCCTATAACTTTGCCAATTACTGACTTATTTACGAACATAACAAGAGTTATATTATATATTTACAGGTACTTAGTAGCAAAGGTTTCTATAAATTATTTTAAGACTAAAAATTATTGATTTTATGAAAAAAAAAAACAGAGACAGTCAGTCGTGTTTATTTGCACATATCTCAGATAGTTATAATGTGATTTACTATAATATAATAGCGATTCATGCCGGGATATTTGCTAAAGACTGATACCACATACAGATCTGTAAAGCACGCGGGGGCTTCTAAAAGTTAAGTTCAATCAGCACACAGCTCAAAGATGGACAGACAGACTGCCATTTCTCACTCAACGCCTGTAGTCACAAACCTTAAAAAAATTCTTATGGGCTCGAAAATTAATATTGTAGAAATTACTAACGGGGTGACAAGGCTGTATATGATCCCTACACCACAGGTTAAGAGTATAAATAAAACAAAAAAAAATTATAAATGAAAAAAAAAATTTAAAACAATAAAATATTTTAAATAAAATATTTTCTCAATAGTAAATAACTTTTGAAAAAATTTCATTTATGTAGCTTTTTTTTAAAATAATTTTTCACAAATTTTCAGACATTTTTGAAAACTTTCTAAAAAAAATTCTCGAAAAAAATATTTGTTAAAAATGTTCTAAAATTTATAAAATTAATTTTAAACAAAACTTTTTTAATAACCAAAAAATTTATAAATTTTTGTTGAAAACAAAAACTTGATCGAGCATTTCTTAAAAACGAAATTTTGAGAAAATTTGTTACAAAATTTCCAGTATAATTTTCAGAGAGATAACACATATATATATTTAACACAATTATTATAAATATTGCTCTCAGTAGTTATTTTAAAGAATTTTGTTTAATTTTGTGAAAAAAATTCAACATTGTTATACACAGAAAAAAATTAAAAATCAATTTTAATTACAAAATTAATACTATTAATTAAAAATTTATTAGATTTTTCTCCAATCATCAAAATATTGCTATTAATTAAATGAAAATTAATAATTTTAATTAAAAAATATTGTAAAAATATCATATAAAACAATATTAAAAAGATACTTAAGATTTCTATAATTTTTAAAAATGATTTTAATTAATTTAATCACTGCTTTTATTGAAATTTTAGAATAACTTACATTGCAGCCATACGTTCTAGTTTTTCTGTCAAGTTTTTCACACATACTATTTATCAATTTGTAATTTTAATTGATTGCTGTGACGTAGGCTGCACGCAATTTTAAAGCAATTTTATTATTCAAAATGTCTTTGTCAAGAAAACAACTTAAAACGGTTGCTTCGCTATATGATGAAAGATTCATATTCCAAACAATTCCATGGCTTCCGTATAGCTCAATGAATCGCAACACATCATTACACTTATTATTTTTATTCACAAACATTATTTATTATATTTTATTTAAATTGCGGCAGAATATTTGTAAAACACAAAACAAAAAATTATGGCGGCAGAATATTTGTAAAAAAAAAAAACCAAAATTTCGTCACAACAATTGCACTCAGCTGTTTTCTTGACTGTTAATTCAAACATTCGATGGAAAGGAATTTCAAAGGCAAGTTCGCATCAAGTTCTAAAAGTATGGGTGTATTAGTAAAAAAGTGTGAGTGTATTGAAACTTGACACACAAAACTTGATCGTGTAACCCCTGTGTTAAATAATGTTTTTGTTGTACCAGTAATATAAATGATTGAAGTTATTTTAAATAAAAGTATGCAACAAGAAAATTTAATATCAATTAAAAAAGTTATTTAAATAAATTAAAAATATAATTAAAATTAAAAAAAAAAAACAATTCAGTGTAATGTTACAAGCTCCCAAAAACACTTAAATAAATGAAAAGTGTTGAATTGTTTTCAAAAAGTTTAAAATTTCGAAAACATATAATTTTATGATAATACGATACTTGGGACATCTTGTGAATTCTCTAAATATAAATAAATATAAATAAATATAAATAAATAAAAAATAAATAAATATAGTTACAAGAAGGCATTTTTTATTATTTGGAAATGAATATTTAATTTATATTAAAAAATTATTTCACTTTATTTTTATTTTTTATAAAAATTTTTAACAAAATTTTCTGTTAACAGGAATAATTCTAACCTACTGTGCCATATACCTATAAGTGTGGTAGATTCCACATGTACAGAAAATTCATCACAACACAAAATCAACACAATTATAACACATATGCGGCAGAATGTTGTACATATTTAAATATATGTTTGAGTATTCATCTATTCTTTTTGTCTTCTCATGGCTCTATTGCAACTGCAGTCTGCACCAAAGTGTACTTACATAAAAAAAATAAAAAAATAAACTTAAATAAAACCGTGCAACAAGCTTATTGTTGCTACGACCGTTATATACACACACACACTTATGAGTTTAACAATTCGTGCCACAACTCCTACTACGCGTTTATCAGTTCAGCACAAAAACAACACATCCTTACATAAAAAAATGTAATGGTGTGTGTGTACGAAATATATGCATGTGCAGCAACCACAAATTGTGTATATATTTTTACGTTTATATGCCACATAAATGTTATCAACTTAACTACACATACACACTTTTGCACATTGAAATGTAGTTGTTATTTGTAGTCTTATAGGAGCATTATTGTTTGTGTTGCCTGGATGCGTGTACTTGTGGTAGTTAAACATATACGTTATACATACATACACATTTCGATGCAGGGTATATTCTATAGCATATATGTATGTATGTGTATTGGATTATTAAAGTAAAGGTAATTTTGTGGACCTATTTTGTTACACACACTTTAGAAATTAAATGAAGCCGTGAAATAAAAGATTGATTCTACATGAATTAATTTGTTAATGTGATCGTGTAGAAAATTTCTCACATTTATGAGTTATTGTATTTTAGTTTTTCTTTTAATATGATTTTCCAGATATGACCACTAGTATTTCATATAGAAAATTTGAAAAGCATTAAAAAGCTTGTTGGGAATTAAAAGTGTATTAAAATAAGAGGTTTTACGTCGTAATAAAACTAGTGTTAATTATTTTCGCTTCATTGTTAAACTGTTTTTTAGAATAATACCTTTCTGTTATTTAATAGCATTAGTTTAGTGCCTGCAACTTAGTATAAACTTCTTTCGTAGTTGTTACGTCCTAAGTGTAGCGCCTTAAGGTATGCACGTTTCTAGGGTGAAAAGGAATGAATAAACGGATTTGTTACATTCAACAGCAACACACATAAACACACTGATCTAACCATGCATGTTTATTTTCTTGTTAAACGCTTCATCACCTTTAAGGGAGTTTTATCGCACGTTTGTGCTGCTATTGTAAAGCAAACAGTCATTTCTTGTGTCAAATAAGAAATGTTTGTCCATCTGCCTGTGTTAAAAATTTTGTTACTAAACTACAGATTGATTTTTGCATATACCGGGTTTTTCATTAAGAGTAATACAATTTATTATAATCCTTTTTTTCTGGCTCTATTTTTCTATTTTTAAACTTCTTAAAAAATTTTATTAAATTGAAAAAATTGCAATCATTAAAGAATATTCAATAACTATTCTAATATTAACCGAGTGGGATGCATTTTTGAAGCCAGCTACGATTTCATCGTCAGCACTCTTAAATGATTGCAATTTATTTCAATTTAATAAATATTTTAGGAAGTTTAAGAATGGAAAAATTTTAACTTAAGCCTGCAAAAATGATTTATAATAAATTTAAGAATAAAAAGTTGGAATAAATATTTATTTTTAATTGTATTACAATTTAAACATAAAACCCGTTTCTTTAGTGAGTTAAAATTTTTTTTCTATTTAAGGCACATTACGCCAATTTTTATGAAAAGTTATAACATTCAAGTAAACACCATGATTGCTGGCAACAAAATTTTTCATTACTTTTTCATATAAATATAGAAGTATTTCACCAATACAGGTTCAATTTTAGTTTCTAATTAATCAATTGTTGTTTAATTGTCAGCATTCACATGAGACTTAATACATGTTTAAAAAAAAGATATTACAAGATGTTAAATCACAAGATCCACGGATCTATAAAATTTAAAAAAAATCGCTCATAGAACTTTATAACCAGAACAAATTTAATGGTTTATATAGCCGACTATCATGGCTTATTAAAAAATCCTATCCCCTACTAGATTAAAATAATTGGACTTTACTTGACCATGACCTCGATATAAGGCCCTTTCCCGGCAAACAACGAAATGCTAAAGAGATTTAAAAATTAATGGAATCTCTTACCGGCCGTAATTGTCTTGTTTGTTTTATTTTGCATTTGTATGTGTATACGCCATGTTTTTTTTGAGTTTTTGCTCAGCGACTAACATTGGGGATTAAGTTTCATCATGTTGTTTTTTTTATTTTTTATATTTTTTTTTATTTATTCCCATCTACAACTATAGCTACCACAACTCCACTCAATTGTTTTAAATGTTATTTTTTCTATTTTTGTTGTACTTATTTATTTGTTTACAGTTGTTTTGCTTGTACGAATTGAATGAAATACTTGCATATGTGTTGGATTCTTAAGGGTATGTATTGCAATGAGATTCATTAGCGAAATTTTACCCATATTTTATGTAATAAGCAACATCAGCATGGGTAACAGTAATAGCAACAGTAATGGTATCATAGTTGCCATATGTTTTCGAAAGCAAATCAGTTATATCAGCCATGAGAAATTTTTGGCGGCAGATGCTATAAGGTTTTAAATCATCAGTTGCTTTTTTTAATATAAATATGGAAACTGTCTACATCCCTATTTTAAATTAAAATTTTGAAGCGGCATCTTTCTGATAAAAAAATAAATGCCAGCTACATGGGTCAAATTTAAGACGATTCAGAGGAATGTGTCCTGAAGCTTAAACAAATTATTGTCGCTCCGTGGCGTTAGCTTTTGATTTCTTTTAGTACGGGTTTCAAAACATGCAACATATCATGTAGTAGTAGTAGTAGAAGTAGTAGTTGTAGTAGTAGTAGTAATAGTAGTAGTAGAAGTAGTAGTATTAGTAGTAGTAGTAACGCAATAAATATATTTTTTTACAAAATAGAATTTTTCAATAATTTCAATCTATTTTACACAAATACACCCTGTTACAAAAATTTAACGCCATTTTATAAAAAATAAGAGTTTCGCAAGCAATTTTCAAAAAGAAATAACATTATGATAATACAGTTTTTATTACGTTTCTATGTTCTGCTGTAAAGTTACAATTATTTGAGTTAGGGCCTTTTTTCCTGTGACTACCGACATAGTCAATTAAATATTAAATATCCTCTTAATTTTATATAGAATTTTATTTACTCTATATCAAATCTCATCTTTTGAATGGTTTTATTAACAACTAGTTGTACCCGGTCAGCATTGCTGGCCCCAGCAATATTTTTTTATTGTATTTATTTTAAAATTTTTATAGAGTTGTCAGTCAAAACTAATAGTTAATTGTTATTAGTGCAATCTCTTTTATCACCGTACATGTACTTCGTTTCTAACAAGCTTATGACTTTACACGTCGTGCCAATGATGCCACTTAAACTATGTTTGTATGGGTTAATAATTGAAAGTACCACTGAGTTTAATGGCAGGATTTCAAACTCTCAGTAAATACATATTTTTTTTTTTTTTTGTTGGTACCTTAATTTCACACAACCTTTGTTTCTATTGGCTAAATTGGCTATTGGTATTGTAGTCACAGGGTTATCACACAATACATAACGAGTACCAAGAATAATCGAAATACGTAAAGCACAAGTAAAGATTTTTAAAGATTTTGTATAAAAAAATATTTATACTTTCTGTGGACCCAAAACATCATCTGATAAGAAATCATGTACATAGCGTAACCTTTATTCCTAAAATATCATTAGTGTTTCCCTCCAACCTGCCAGTATCATTTAAAACTGATAATTACTTTTTATTTTTCTGCTTAAAATTAGATATTGTATCGCAATAAAAAATTTCCTGTATATTAACCCAGGTGTCACGGTACCTTCATAAAAAATTTTATAAAATTTTCATCTTTTAGTTTTTAAGCCAATTGAGTTCACGAAGACAGACAGAAGACAGAAGGATACATAGTGTTTTGTGTTTCGAGTGCAAACGCAGGTTTATTATTATTTGCAATTTTATCCTTATATAGATAGACACATTTTTAATAGAATGCCTTTAAAAGATCATAAAATCATCTGGCAACGCTGTGCAATTTCTAAAGCATTTAAATATATTTTTGTTCATATGCGATTTTGTTTCTTTCAGTTAAGGATTTTCCAGCAATTCTACTTATTACAGCTAGATGTTTGCCATTTTTAACTCTTTTTCTAATTTTCTGCTTTGACGACTCCCTTGTATTTTCTAACTTTTTTTTTGTCATTCTCTCACTAGTCGTGTTTGTGAGTCTGGCAAAACAATACATTTGCTAACAACAATTGATTTTAATTAGAATTCACATAAGGGTTCCCTTGATATTTGCCTTTCTTTATAGTAAAACAAAACACTAACAATATTTAAATAGTAAAAAACTGAAGAGAATTTTTCCCTCTTTGTTTATCCTGTTTTGTTAAAAATATCAAACAAAAAAAAAAAAAAATAAATTCTTGGTAAATGAGCATAATTTATTAGAATGCCAGACAATACACAGAATAATTGAAGTCAACAGACAAGATGTGACTGCGGTATTTGAGCGAATGTATTAAAATTTTAAATTAGAATCAATAGAGATTTTATCTTTAATTTTGTTTATAATAGCGACAGTTTGAAAATAAAATATTTTAAATCAGTTTTACTATAAAGGGGCTTCCCGTAGGGATAATATAATTTTAAATGACTATTATGGCAACATTGTTTGTTGTATTATTTTTTTGACATTCTGTATGTCATATTTTTAAATTATAAAATTTGTATAATCAAAATCAGTGTTCATCCAAAAAATTAATAGATGACTAAATTTAGTTAATTAATGCACTATTTGTTATGAAAGTGCATTTTTTACTTTATAGAACACAACTGCACGTAAACAAGAGAATATTGGGGCAGTAGAAGCACATATAAAAGATATTTCTAAAGTTTATTTTCAAGGTCATTCTCATCAATTTAATCTTAACCTAGGGCCAACATGGAGAATTTAAAGAAAATTTTTAAATTAGTATTTATTCGAACGATTTATTTAAGTTTATTGTTATTCATTTTATTCTGGCTTAAGTTCAATTTTCTAAATTACTAAACTTCCTTAAAACATTTTGAAATTAAATTTTAAGCATTTGCAAAAAAATACTCAAAAAATATTTCGACATTAGCCGAGTGGAATGTAGTTTCGAAAATGTTTAATAATTTAAAAAAATTTAATTAAAACAGAATATATTAATTAACAATCAAAATTAAAATATTTAAGTTAAGGTAAGGTTGGTTCGACAGCTGTCTGAAGACATAGCTCACATACGCATCATTGCACTTTTTGTCCATATCCCCTGGCTGCCATCACATTTAAGTCATCCGGTCCTATATATGAAGGTTATAGATTTTATTAGGATCCTCTGTGAAATATATTATGTACTAGAAAAGCCCGGCGCGCGTTGCTACGCCCCCTAACGATTAAAAGTGTATTCTGATCTTAAATTGAATATCAAGTGCAAAAAGCTAAAAATTATAACTTTTTTTAATGGGCGTGGCACTGCCCACTTTTCTAATCACTAAACTGTATAGTCGTGACAGCTCAATATGTGTGCAAAGTTTCACAAAAATCGGTCCAGAACAAGTGCCTCAAAATTATAACTTTTTTTATGGGCGTGGCCCCGCCCACTTTTCTAATCATGAAATTATATAGTCATGACAGCTCAATATGTGTGTGCAAAGTTTCAGGAAAATCGGTGAAGTTCAAGTAGCTGAAAATGAGAACTTTTTTTTGGGCGTGGCACTGCCCACTTTTCTAATCACGAATTTATTTAGTCATGACAGCTCGATATATTTGCAAAGTTTCAGAAAAATCGGTCCAGTGCAAGAACCTTAAAATTATAATTTTTTTTTGATGGTCGTGGCCCTGCCCACTTTTTTAATCACGAAATTATAAAGTCATGACAGCTCAATGTGTGTGCAAGGTTTCAGAAAAATCGGTCCAGTGCAAGTACCTCTATATTAAAACTTTCTTAGAGGCGTGGCCCCGCCCACTTTTTTAATCACGAAATTATAAAGTCATGACAAATCAATATGTGTGCAAAGTTTCAGAAAAATCGGTCAAGTGAAAGTAGCTAAAAATGAAAACTAATTTTTTATAGGCGTGGCCCCGCCCACTTTTTCACCCATGAACACTCCCTTGAATGTGTATAGCAAATTGCCAAAGTCTGAGTCCGATCGGTTTTACAGTTTCGGAGTCTATAGCTAGCACACACACACACACACACAGACACAGAGTTTCACTTTTATATATATAGATGTCATTATATATTCGTTGACTTTTAGTCCATCACCTCAGGTCCTCAAATACCGGACGGTGATAAAGAAAATTATCATTGTTCTCCTCTAGCTCTTCATCAATGCAGATTTTGCGTTTGTTATATTTTTGCAAGTGCTTCTAGAGTACAGTACCCACTATGCGGTTTCTTATACTGATGTAAGGCATATTTTTCTTTGATCGCGTCCTATACATATACATATTGGCCAGATAGATTATTCTGGATCCTTTTATAAGGATCCCTCATATTTCTTTAGCAGTCAAATGAGGTCGTGTGTGATCAAATGTTGTAAATTCCCTAGAGGAACGCCAGAATCTATCAAATTTGTTAAAGAAACGGCTTTTGCAAATGCGTCCGTTCTATTACTACCACTATTGTTTAAGTATCATGGAATGCATACAAGTTTAACGACAAATGTCTTGCTATATTATTTCCAGAGACGTCCATCTTTTCTAGGCAGTTTTGAAGTGTTGTATGTGTACATTGTCGGTAAATATGTGCATAACCATGTTTGATTTTTTTATGATACTAAATTTGTTATGTGGTTAAACTTGACCTGTATTATGCTACATTAATACTCTAGCCTTAACGATATTTCCATAATCCACTGGTCTGAAAATATGCCACATTCTCACTTATAGTGTGTTCTCCAATTGTCCGTGAATATGTGGAAGGCATACTCAAGGGTCCTCCAGTGAATGGTAACACTTAGCTCATGTCTGATTTGACAGATAATTAGTTTTATCCTTTCGCTGAACGAATATGGTTGTGTATTCGCTTGAACAACGCTGGGAAATATCGCGACATTACTTTGGCCGATTTTGCCAAAAACAATCATCTTATCAGATGAAGCTCATTTTGATCTTGGCGGGTATATAAACAAGCTAAATTGTCGCATTTGGGGCACAGAAAACCCGCACGCTTACATTGAAAAGCCGATATACCAAAACGAGTCACTGTTTGGTGCGGATTTTGGTCCAGAGACATAATGGGGCCATTTTTTTTCGAAAAGCAAGAAGTGGCCGTTACAGTCAATAGCGATCGTTATCGGGCCATGTTGAACGAATTTTTGTTCACAAAAATTGAAGAGGGGGATATTGGCAACAGCCAAAGCTACACTCGATGTTTTGCGCCCTGTTTCAAAAAAAAAAGTTATTTGGCGGACCCTTTACAAAAGCCATTTTTATATTTGTCAGAAAACACGGATGGAATAGTAGTTCGGATATCAACAGAAGAAGCCATTCTGCTTGTATCTGAAATTTTGACAGGATCGGATTCTTAAATCTCCATGCAAATATTTAAGTTTTTTCCTCACAAAATTCAATTGATACTAGAATTAAAACCTGAAAACCACCACTAGACTCAAGTATTTTCTGACTGATGAAAATAAAGTTTAGTGACAACACTATCCTGTGAAATAGTCCAACATCTTGTAACTTAACTTAACTTGTGATTTGTTTCTTTGGGAATGTATTAAGTCACAAGTTTATGGTCATATTTAAAAAATTGAGCAATTAAAAAACAATATTGAAAGAGTAATCAGTAGTAATTAAACTCTGGTTGAGTCAAAATCTGAAGCATCATTAAAATTATTGTTTATTAGCAATCAGGCCGTCTCTTGATTTGGAGAGTTTTGCGTCTCACTTTTGCGTGATTAATTGTGTGGCGTCGCGTAAATGTACTGTACTGTTACAGTTTCCAAATTTAACTGGTGTAGTACCCCTTTAGATTAATAGTTCATCTCCGACTTCCATGGGATAACCTAATCAAATCTATTTAATTTTTATTTATAGTGATTTATGCACGATCAACAAATTAATTGGAAGAAAAAATAAAATAATCTCTGAATTACAGCCAAAGTTGTTTTTCGAAGTGATAAAAAATTTGTTTGTCCCCGTTCAGACAGGGAAACATTTGGAAGGGAAACATCTGGAATTCTCTATTGTATTTTCCTTCGCGGTCATACAGGGAAATATTGTTGTCGGAAACATTCCAGTTTATATTTTAATTTATAATTTTATTTATATATATGTGTTCCTCTAACTCCCATTGGAGCATAGGGCGCCAATAACAGCTGATCGCCAGCGGACCCGATTTTGTGCCGTTGATCTTAACTCGTTCCAAGATAGGCCAAGACTGTTCATATCAGTTTCGGTGGAACGTCGCCACGTCGTACGTGGTCTGCCAGGTTGCCGGCCAGATTGTTGAAATGGGTTCCATCGAAGTGCCTGTTTGGCCACGTTGTCGTCGTTTCGTCGTAGTGTATGACCAATCCATTGCCACTTGCGCTTCCGTATTTCAATTCCTATCGGAATCTGTCTTGACTGCACTAACAGGTCGGCATTAGAGACTGTCCGAGGCCAGAAAATGCGAAGAATTCTTCTAAGACAGCGGTTGACAAATGTTTGTAGGCGGTGGGTAATAATATTCGTAACTTTCCAGGTTGTGCATCCGTAGAGAAGTACCGATTTGACATTTGCTTCGAAAATTCTAAGCTTAGTGCGAAGACTTATTTTGTTGTTTTGCCATATTGGGGCTAATATGCCAAAGGATGATCTTGCCTTGTTTATTCTACTCTCTACATCTAAGTCGGCCCCTCCATTTTCGTCAATCTCACAACCCAGGTAGCAAAAGTTGGACGTGTAGTCGTAAATTTGGTCGCCTATATTTAGTGTTGATGGAGAGTCAACTCCTACACTCAGTGCCTTTGTTTTTCCGGTATTTATTTTAAGACCTGTACAGCGCGTTTGTCTTGCAAATTTAGTGTTGTCTGTTTTAGATCACATAGTCTGTGCGAAAGTAAGCATATGTCATCTGCGTATGCCAAGTAGTTCAGGTATTTGTTGTTGATTTGCCACTGGATACCATGGCTGCTATTTTCAATGGAACTTAGGACATCTTCTATCACGACAAGGAATAACAAAGGAGACAATATACATCCCTGGCGAACTTCACTTTGCACCATAAATGGGTCAGATAGCTTCCCCTTGTGAAGAACGAAACATCTGGCTTGGTTATAACTTTCCTTGATCAGCGATATAAGTTTTTCCGGTATACCTCTTCTTTGCAAAGCTTACCATATGAACTCCCGGTTAATACTATCGAAAGCTTTTTCAAAATCAATAAAAAGAAGATGGAGCTTGGAGTTAAATTCCACACACTGCTCTGTGATTATTCGTAAGGTGTTGATATGATCCGCACAGGAATATCCACTGCGAAAACCGGCTTGGCATGAGCTGATGGTATTTTCTAGGTGCTCTTTTACGCGATTAAGGATCATTTTTGCAATTATCTTTGCTATGGTTGGTAACACACATATGCCTCGCCAATTGCTGCAGTTCTTCAGGTCTCCTTTCTTTGCAATCTTGACTATTATACCATCCTTCCATTCAGCTGGAATACCATCGGTACCCGCAGCTTTGCCATTTGGAAGCTGTTTTATAGCTGCTATGGTTTCTGCAAGGCTTGGGGCGAGATTCGAATCCTAGGGCTTATTGCAGTGATAGAACTTGCGAAAATAGGTGATTGAGCTGCAGGATCAATCATGTTGTTTAATACCGTAGAAAAATGTTCTTTCCATCTTTGGAGTTGTTCCTGGTCAGTGATGAGCAGATTTCCACTTATGTCACGTACTGGGTGTTCGGTACGCATTCTTTGCTCTGCAAGTTTTTTCGTAATCTCAAAAATAGTTCGCGTATAGCCAGAGTTTGCTGCATTTTCGGCCTCTTCTGCAAGACTGTCTATGTGCTTTCTTTTATCTCGTCGCACTGCTCGCTGTACCGTCGATATTTGGCTTCTAAACTACTTTTTTCATCACAGTCCTCGGAAGCATTCATTTTCTCTTTTAAAGCTTTACGTTCGGAAATTAAGTTCCAAGTGTTCTCAGACATCCACACTTGCCTTCCTTTGGGAGCTGGGCCTATGGTGTGATCTGCGCAGGATCTGATGGTGTTTTTAACGTGGTCCCATTTAGAGTTGATAGACGCATACGGAAGTGCATCATTGTTTTGTGCCACAGCATTGCGTAGCTGAGTGCTAAAGTTATTTCGGACATTGATGTTTTTTAAGCGCCCGATATCGTACTTCCTAGACCGGATGTTTTGTCTTTTCTGTTGAATTGCGGCAGTACGTAACCGAATTTTGGCCACCACTAAGTAGTGGTCCCGAGATTGGCCAATGTCAGCACCTCTTTTGCTCCTTAAAGCGATGGCTGATAGCACAATGGTCGATTTGGTTTGCGGTGCTATACCTATCGTGTGACATCCAAGTAACCTTATGACAATCTTTGTGTTCAAAAAGAGTGCCTCCGATTAAAAGTTTTCTAGCATTGCAAAAATCAATGAAGCGTTCGCCGTTGTCGTTTCGAGTACCAAGGCCATGCCTGCCCATTACGTGCTTCAGAGATTCGTTATCAGAACCGACCTTGGCATTTAAATCTCCCATAACGATAACGATATCACCCCGTGGAATGGCATCATAAGTTTTATTAAGCTGGCTGTAAAACGTGTTTTTAACCTCGTCTGTGGCACTTTCTGTGGGAGCATAGCATTGTATCAAAGATATATTTCTTACTCTGGATGCAAAGCGAGCAAGAATAAGTCTGTCCGAGACAGGTTTCCAGGTAACTAAGCTTTTATGTGCATAATTTTATTTAGTACATTATTTATTTTTTTATTTTTATTCAAACAAAGTCAAACGTGAAACATAGAGAACAAAGCACGCCGAAAAGAAATAAAGCAAAATTTCGAAAAGCATAGGAAATATATTTAATAAGAAGGAAAGCATAAGCGTGCCTCCGAGAACGGGAAACAAATTTCTTATTATTTTCCCCACTCGACCCTCTCTACAAAACAAAATGTTTCCCTTCCAAATGTTTCAGGTATAGGGTGGGCCATAAACCATTATTTTTATTAATTTCTTCGTTTATAAATATTTTTTTTTATATTCAGATTATATAAATAAAACCTGGATAAACAGACAACCAGGAAATATTGTAGAAAATTATTGTTTTTATCAGCTATCAATTATTTGAATAAAAAGCATATGAGGTCAGATGTTCATCATAACCACCAACATTGTACCGTAACGATTTGTATCGAACCTAAAGACTGCGGTTAATTCGAATTGTGGAGCATAATAAACTTATAGATTCAAGTGTTATCGAAACACCAGAAACATTTACCAAAAAGCATACCGCACGGCTAAGAGTGGATCATACGTTACTACGGAGAATTAAAAAAAAAAAGATTTACTGGGTGCAGCTAGTGCAAGAATTAAAACACGCAGATCAACGGCAACGTCTAAATTTTGCAGTTAAATTTCAACGGATGGTGAGAAATTAAACCAACTTTATAAGTGTTTTTTTGTTTTGTTAAATTTTAACTTCTATCACTCTTATTGTAAGCCTCACTAACAGCGACTCCCGTATTGCATCCATGAAAATGACCAAATATTCTGCATACAAAAGCTAAGCAAAATTTCCTTTTTGTAAAGCTAATCATTTCAGCACTAGAACAAAGATGACACATTTTTTTCGGTATTAAAGCATAATTTAGCCGTTTCTGGTAGGAATAAATAGAGTCTTCAAATTAAGTACGGTAAACTTTGACATCTAAACGAACATTTGGGTAAAAAATGGGCGGACTTGCAATAGCAGGCGTGGCCACATGAATTAAATACTAAAATTCGTATATTTGGAAAACGATATCGATTAGAATAGTAAAATTTTGCAAGACCAACTTTGACACCCAAATGAACATTAAGGCAATAAATGGGTGCATTATCAATGGTGGGCGTGGCACCTACCATATAAATTAAATACTAAAATTCGTATATCTGAAAAACGATATCGATTAGAGTACTAAAATTTTGCAAAAGCAACTTTGATATTCAAATAAACATTTATGGAAAAAATTAATACATTACCAATAGTGCGCGTGGCTCCTACCATATGAATTAAATACTAAAATTCGTATATCTGAAAAACGATATCGATATGAGTAGTAAAATTTTGCAAGAGCAACTTTGACACCCAAATGAACATTTAGGCAAGAAATAGGTGCATTAAAAATAGTGGGTGTGGCACCTGCCATATGAATTAAATACTAAAATTTGGGGTGGCGAAGCACATCGTGTATTAGCTAGTCGCTTATAAGAATCATGCGTTCTTGCAGCACTATAAACATTGGAAAGCTTGATACAGCGCCGCCTTAGGTTAAAATCATCATGCATTACTATTAATACAATAACACGGCAGCGAGCATTCTGAAGAATTTTATTCAACTCGGCATGTAAAACTATTATTATAATTATAATTTGTTCTATAAGTTTCATAATACAAAAAAATACTATTTAAAAAGCTCATCAAACCTCTTAACTTCTTGATTTATCTTTTTTTTTGCCAAATAATCGC
The DNA here is from genome assembly GCA_941918925.1 of Phyto melanocephala. NCBI lineage: Eukaryota > Metazoa > Arthropoda > Insecta > Diptera > Rhinophoridae > Phyto > Phyto melanocephala. Next base: position 16,838,662 of record OW799235.1, read on the forward strand.
TTAATATAAAAAAAAGGCATGTTAGTTTGTATAGCGTAGGGTATATTCAATTTAATAGAGAAATCCTAATATTTAAAAATTAAACAATAAAATCCTTAAAATCTTTCATTTGTCCTTTAAGCCAAAAATTGCTTATCTAAACAAAAATTTTAACAAAAGTCTTGAATGTCACCAAAATTAAACACTCATTTTACAGTGCCAACAGTTGGTAAGGAGACAAAAAATTATAAAAAACGAAAACTAATAAACCTTTAATTTAACTTCATTATTTCAATATGTTTCGAACGTTCACATAATCAGACTCATTTAACATACACATTTACAATCAATTCATTTAGTCAATGATGTTGTTGATGATGATAATACATTGTTATAACGTTGTTGATGGGGATGATGAATAAATACGATTTTAACTAGAAGCTTAAAAAAAAACAGAAAAAAAAGAATGAAATGAAATAAAAAAGGGAAAAATAAAAATAAATTTCACTTTAGCAATGACTATATGAAAATGAAATAAAACTTAAAGTGTGTTTGTGGCACGCAACAATAAGCACAGGAGAGGAGGAAAATTATTTAATGCGCTTAGACTGGATAATTTTGGAAGGGAATATGGAAAAACATTGCCATTAAAAAAGTCTCGTCATAATTTTTTTGAAAAATAAGGATTCGATTGATTTTATAAATTTGTATGTATATCGCAAGCCTAGCAAATATTTTTATTCTACTCTCTCTACTTTATATAGAATATGTACGTTGGTTTAAGTTAAGAGAATATTTCAATTGTTTTTCTTGCCATAACAGAAGATGTAAAATTTTTGGTTCTGTTAAAAACTTGTCAGTATAACATAAAATAAGTTTTTACCCAACGAGGAACTTCATTACTAAATACCGCTTCTTGAGTTGCTAGCTTAGTACTGTTCTGACATCATGATCGCTTCCAGAAGGCATGATGCGATGTTGCAGTTAACAAGCCTCTTTTCTGCATCTAATAAGCGCTTATTGCATTCCTACTAAGAGCAGCTGAATCATGCCTTACTTTAACGCACTTCTAGAAAGAAAACCGCATTAAGTAGCATTAAGGGAAAAATATAAAATAAATTTATTGCTCTTTTTATACTGCTGAAAGAATAAGTAGTACAGTTAGCATACGTTGTTAGGCTTTTGTATTCAAACAATTTAAGCATTTTCATGGATGCAACCCGAGGCAACAGAACCACAGGCTTAAGTGGTTAGATAAACGATTCCACGATAATCTGGATGTTGTCTCCGAGTGAACATCAGAGAACATCAGTGATTAATCTTGGCGGTCGGATTGCCTGTGAACTGCCAGTGAAAGCCCGATGGGTTTCCAACGAGTCTTTTATTCAGTTCTGTATTTCTTTCTACTATTCTTCTTTAATTCTATTTTTTCGGTTTTTTTTTTAAAGGGAACACAAGGACAATGCTGATGTCCAATTGAGGGTGTTGGAGGTATCTTTTGCTTCTTGCTCCCCCTTTCCTACCTACCTACATGGATGCAATATAGAAAGGGAATTAAGTCGGAAAAAAATTTTTGGAGGGTATTTTGTTTATATCTAGTCTCTAGCCAACGTGCGTATGTATATGTATAGTCTATATTATCCGCCATAACATCAATGCTAGTCCGGAGTTTACAGGAGTTACCTCTGGCTGAGGAATAGAAGACTCAGATGTCGTTGAAGCGCATGATCAATATGCTATATCGCACACTCTTAGCGTGCAAAGTAGGGGAATGGATAGAGAGGTTATTATTTTTAGTAACTGGACATAGGAAAATCATAGACATCGAACATAGAGATGTTAGGGAGACTCGAATTCCAATGGAGTGCATGAGTTAAGTGAAGGTGGACGAGAGGCTGCATCGCACGCTAAGAACAAATAGATCCTTGCACAATGAGGGCATGGATAGTGAGTTCAGCTTTCTTACTGATGGCGCATCAAAGTATCCTGGACCTCATACTCTAACTCCCTGTTCAACGATGTACAAATACATTGAAAACAAAAACAAAAACTAAAAATTTGTTTTTGTTTTCAACGTATTTGTACGAATGAAATTTCGCTTGGGTTTTCTTTCGACATCGTTGAATAGGCAGTAAGAGAGTCTTAGATCCCGATAAACTCACAATCACAGGTTGGTAAAACTGAATCATAAACTCTATGGGGAACATCAGTCTTATGACGATGCTGGTGATTACAAACGATTATACTGTAAGAATAATCGTCAATAACAAGTCTACATAAGACACCTGTAATAGCGCTAAACTAAGTAAAGAAAGAAATGCCGATTGGTGGCCATGAAATCATTAGGAAGAGAAGGAAATCGAAAAGGATGCGAAAAAGTAGTAGTCTTCTTCGATATTCCTACAGCACATATAAAAACATTTAGTTAAATTAATTCGATTTCTAGTATATGGGCTTTGTTTTTTAACTCGTGAATCAGTATAATGTTTCTCATTCCATCCTGGTAACTCCAATGCATTTTATTTATATTAATATTCTACTTTCTCATCCACTCAAGAGATAAGAGGCTTACAGTTTCAATTACTTTTGTATGTCATTAAAGGGACAATGAGATTATAACAATACAAAGACCAGGGGCCAAATTAGGGTATTCGATCATGATCGAAATTTTACTCGAACGATCGAATTCGCTGTGCTTTAGGTATAGAGATTCTAATAAGAATTTTCAAATTTCGATCACATTCGAATGCCGTAATTTGCCCCCCAGAACAACGTTTACTAATCGTTAATATTTATTTCCACAATTTGCGTTGTGTTTGCCAGACTAAGAGGTCACTTCGTAAAGTTTACCGTGATTAAGGTTGGTGCAAGTATTGCCAATTTTTTTTTAAATTCCGACACTTAAACACCGATCAAAGAAAATTGACGATGATATCAAAACTGGCATTGAATATGCAAAAATCAGCACAAATATATCTTTGCAAATCTTTTAACTCTAACAATCAAGGAATTTGATAAAAATAGAAGAAATTTATAAGAAAAATTTAAATTCAAGCCTGAAAAAATTTTGTCTTTTTATCTTTTATTTAACTTCTTTATGTTAAGTCTAACAATTTCGAACCTCTTATCGATTCTCACTGTCGTGAAAATAACAAACGAAAAAAAAAACAACTTAAATTATTGCACTTTTAAAAGGTTGTAAACGAATTTTCAACACACAATTTTTTTTTGTTCATTGTCATCATTATGGATGTTGTCACTTTACACTTCATGACATGGCAATGATGAAAGCCTTTAACAATATTGTGCATGTCTTTGTTTATTATATTTTTCCTTTTACTACTGCTAGACTCTTAGTATAAAAACAAATGTCCTTTGGAAGCCATGAACAGGCCTAACGCGACATTTACTTCCTGTTGCAAAGAATCTACACACTCACCTACTTGTAGGCAGTATAAATGGAATAAAGGCCGGCAATGCAAAAAAAAAAATAAATAAATAAATAAAAATGAAACATTTGAAATAGACCAGCGGTAAAAAAAAGTGTCCTTATGTTTATGAACATACTGTAAATATGTAAGTCCATACAAAATTCAGTGAAGTTTTTGCAGTTAGTCTAGTCTCTTATGGCTGGTTTAGCATTTATGCCCCCATCCTTGAATGTAAATACCAACTGCGAAGTGTATATTATTACACATAAAAGTTAAAACAAAATACAGGATAGAACAAGGGCAAGAACAGTAGCAAAAACAACATGAAGGGAAAAAAATCCTTTTTTTTTTGTTGTTGTTAACTCTTATGACAGGATACGGATACACTACTTAGGTATTGGCAAGCAATGTTTCCGTTTCCCCTGCTACAGTTCATTTCTCTACAGTTCATTTCAACTTTACGTTGTTGTTTGCTTTTCTTCTAGGAATATATTTTTTTCTATGTTACAGTTCCTTTACAGCCTCCTGTTATATTTTTCAACGTCTGTTTGTTTTTTTGTTTTGTTTCTCTCTATCTCTTGTTATTCTATTAAACCGCCAGAGTGCCTGGTTGGCTTTTAAAGCCAAAGTCGTATTTGTTTTGCTGGATTTTAACATTTTTTGTTTTCTATTTATTTATTTGCAGTTCTTTTAGTAAGAATTATTTTATGTGTCTGTTTTTCTTCCTGCTTCTTTTTAGTTTGAATCCATGAATATTTGCATCTTGTCATCATTCTGTGCATTATTTTCTATGCAATAAAATTAAGTCAACGTCGCGTTATATTTTTTTGTTTCATCATTTTCATTTGTAAATGGTGGATGCCATTTTGTCGCTTTAATACTGGTAGCTGTGTATGAGTTGTGCCCTTAATTAAAAGTGACATTTGCCTTGATGTTGGCAGTAATGCGTAAAATTGACACATGTATTTTATTTTCCGTTTACGATTATGGTGAATTTTGTTTTGTGTCCGTCAAACCAGTTTTATAACGATTTATAAATTGTTTTCCTCATTTATGTCTACTTTATGGCGTGGAAGTTAATAGTAAAGTTTGTTGAACTATTATTTGTAAAACGCTGATTAAGTGTGGCTGAAATTTTACTAATCACTTTTTAAAATTTGGAATAGTGTTAAATACGGCCAAATTGTTAAAGGTCTTAAAGCCTTTCTACCCCCAGAAAACAGAAAATTACATTCATTGCCAATTGAATGGTTCAGTTCCTGCAATCGAACTGTGATTATAAAATTTCTATTGCAAGAATCATAATTTATTAGTGCTGACTACATATTTGTATTTCTAAACGGATTTCTGTAGATATAACCGTAAAACTCTACCTAACAGAACACCCGGTAAATTTAATCGCACATTTTCACCTCAGTGCACCCACATAGAATGACTGTTTGGTTTTGTTTAGTGCTAGCGGCATCACCAGGCCGTATTTTTTCAAAACTTAGGCCGGTCGGACAGTTATGGATGTGGTCGATGTGGTTTCAACAGAATGCCACACAGCTAACGAAATAATGGCTCTTTTGCGCCACAAATTCAATGGCTTTGTTATCTCACGTGGTGGAGATTTCAATTGTCAGGAAAGATCATGTGATTTGACACCGTTGTACTTCTTTCTTTGAGGTTATTTTAAAGAAGAGGTGTACGTTGATAAGCCAGCAATAATTCAAGAACTAATGGATGAGATAATTCGGCACGTTATCGGCATAGAACCTCAATTATGCCTCAGCGTCATCGAAAATTTGGACCATCTGATGGAAGTGTGCCGCCGAAGTCGCGGCGGCCATTTGGCCGATATTTTGTTCCATACATATTTCAACCATACCAATATTATCCTGATAAAAGAAATTACAATAATTCCCTAAATAATTTGCGTTTTATTCAAGATCAACATCGGCCCCTTAAATTTAACTTCCCTTTAGAAGAGGTGCCAATGCTAATCTTACAAGACAAACCATCGAATAAAACCACCAAGTCTAGCAAAGACCTTGTACGTCAACACTTAGAGCCACCAAACCGAAGACGAGATTTGACAATTGAATATATACTAGAGGGTGGTCTCCCTCTAGTCAGTAAGTGAAAGAAGTAAAGGAAAAGAAGTGACGGCCAGATTGTTTTACCAAATCTCCTTAGACGGATATACGTAGTATTTAAGAAAATCATATAAATTATAAAATTGTTCTATCAAAATGGCTAATATGTTCGGATAAATTACCATGCAAACATTAGTAAAAAATCATCTTCAGCGATTAGGGGAATTTCTGCTTCAAAGGGTGCGTCAAAAATCTAAATTTTCCAATTGTGAACGTTACCAATCCATACACATACATACATACATACATAATGCATGCTCAATGCATTACTTTAGTCTGAATGGTGTGGTCACTTATAATATGTAGTTTTAACATGCCACTTTGAATATTTTGCATAAGAGATTTTAGGGCATGGTCATCTCATGTGTTGGTTATGTTAATTGGATACAGTGACCGTACAATTTGGCTGTGCTAAAGTTTTTCTTGTGTGAGTTTTCTTAAATCCCATTTCCATGTGATTAAGCCAAAAACTACAGCGGTGTTCAAAGCTAATATGCCTTAGGCTATATTAAGAACATGTACTTTATAAAAATGGTAGAAGACATTTCGCACACACTTTGTTATACTTAATTTAACTTATGTCAAATGTCTAAGATGTTTTAATAAATTCAATCGATATTTTTATAAACTTCTTTTCATAGATTCTTACAGATTAGCACATTTTTTATAACATAGTTAGACCCGGTATATTTTTAAGTTCAAAAAAGGTGTTAAATTAGAACTAAAAAGATGTACGTAAAATCTTTTATAGAATTTGTAATAAAATTGTGCAGCATAGTGTATTTAATAAAAGGGCAATTCTCTCTGCGAGTGAATTCTCTCTCTTACATGATACTTGTCGTGACCTTATTTTCTTTATCAATAAAATTTGACTCTTTTGTTAATTTTTAAGTCTACCAGTTTTTGAAGATGTTAAAGAGTTTGCAACTTCTTGGAGTTCCCTGTTAATGAACCAAGTTTGAAAAGGGTCTTTTTTAGAAATATAAAATATAAATTTTAGTTGGCAATACTACCAAATATGTACATGTACAGTTGTTACTTGTTTTGTATTTAGTTTGGTTTGCAATTTGTGTAAGTTACTAAAGATCGGTTAAGAGATTGCCTCACAAGAGGGTATTTAAAGCTTGACAAAGCTTAGGTTAGGTTAGGTTAGGTTAGGTTAAAGTGGAGGATCACTAAAAGCCCAAACCCATGACAGGTATACACTTATTCCCAATTGGCGTGTTGTGCACTGCATATGGAAAATGGAATTCCCAAGCAAAAATCATAATCATAATTTCCCATAAATACCACCTTGTCCAAGAACCTAGTCCCTTCAATGTAATTCCTTATTGATCTCCAAGTCGATTTCCCCTAGGAATTCCAAGTTCGGCAAAGTATCCACTGTAAAATTTTCACCTCTTATTCTCCCAAATGCAGGACAATGACAGAGGTAGTGTACCAAAGTATCATCCTCTTTCTCGCATGCTCTACATGTCGTTTACTCACACAATCTCATGCGAGCTGGGTGAGTACTCAACTTCGTATGACCTGTTATAACTCTGGTTAGTCTACTAAGAGTTGGTCTACTCAGACTCAGAATCTCCTTTGATTTTCAAAGATTTGGGTCACCCCATAATATGTTTGTCACTTTACCGTCACCAGTGCTTTGACATGCTCCTCCATCGCCGAACTTTTATGTTCGTCTTTGAATCGTTTAAAGGGTTTAGCATTTTCCAAAATTATAGTACTCAGAAAAGCTTCCATTTTGGATAATTTGTCGGCTTTCCCGTTTTCGATCAGCCCGTGATGACTTGGTATCCATATTATCTCCAAATGCTCGCAATTTGCATGTCAGTTTATCTCGCCCTTGCATTGCAGAACGTTTCGAGATTCAACTTTTTCATTTCTCTATCCGTAAAGATACGAATGGGGGCTTCGCTGTTCGTTTCCTTTATCCATTAAATTCCTTCCGTGATCGCCATAATCTTATTCTGGAAGATAGAATTGGGATCTGGTAAACGGAAGATCGATTCAATGGGTGTTTCTTATTCCAGTTACCTTATCCCATTTTTTTCTCTTCCTGACAAAGCTTAAGTCGTTAATCGTTTTATTAAAATATCTACTAAAACAAATGCTGAGATCGCCCTTTCTCTTAATATAGCTCTACACTATTCTTGCGAACAGAGCATTGAATTTAATCTCTCGTATTTTTTCTATTTAAAACAGAAATTCTTTAAACAAAAGTTTAACAAACTTTAGCTTTATAAGCCGGTAAAAAAAACAATTTCCACTATTTTCTTTGGCAAAAATTACATTTGAATTTAATCATTTACACACTAACGTAACCAGATAAAAGGAATCCTTCAAACAATTGCATTTACTTTAATACCTTGTATACGTAATGTAATTTTATTTTGTCTTTTTTATGCACAATGGCATACAAACAAATACACTTGTAAATACGTGTGTTTGTATGTATGTAGGTGCAGGCGAGCGGAGAATGTAAAACCAAATAACAATTTTACAATGGTAAATCACAACATGTCATTTACACTCAATGGCAGACACTTATGGGCTAATCTTATGCAAACACAAAACACCATGAAACCCTGCAAAATTTAAGCATACACCGAGCACAGTTCTTGCTCCTCTCGCTAAGGGGATGGGTATTAACTGCCCACTAAGGCCATCATCACCAAACTCATCATCATCTACGGCTGTGAATGTTGCGAAAAGTAGTCATCAAAAACACAAATGTGATAAATAGAAGAGGCAACAAACAAATGGATAGAAGCACGGACAGACAGACAGACAAACAAATAAATGCACATTCATTTAAATCATTTTAATACATACACACAGACGAACTTAAATCTTCTAACATATGCCTGTATATATTATACATGTGTATGTATGTGTGAATTACATTAAAACAAACACTCATGCATAAGCACAATTTGCTTGCAGAAAACAAGAAAAATGGTGAGTTAGATAGACATGGCGTCAGACAGACAATAGCACTTATATGCAGGTATCTAAAACGATTTATCAGTACAATGACACTAACCATGCACCGTAACAGAAACATACTCGAAAAAAAAACGATAATACTTAATAGAACCCATCATCACCATCATCCTACTCGAAGTTCTGTGAAAGCGTTTAGGCTACAGTGGATTTAATTTGAAAATATATTTTTTTTGTAGTCTTTGTAATTGAAAGGAAGTTGATGAGAGGTTCAGTAACGGTAGTTAATAAAAATATTTTGAGAGATTAGCTATTATATTGATTTTAATTATTTTCATTTAAGAGTGAATAAACCTTCAATGTTGTCAAGTCCACGCTTTTTTGCGCATTAAATAATACATGTTGAGCGATGGCACTTATTATGTGAATTTAATCGATAACCAAAACGCTTAATTTGTTAATTTTAATTATTTTCGTATAGAATGAATACACCTTCAATGTTTTCAAGTCCCTAAAGCTGAAAGTCCAAACCACGCGTTCGGGCGTCAACGCTTGCTATGCATTTTATACCTCATGCACTTTCTGCATTTCAACTTACTACCACACTTTTTTAAATAATACAAGTTGAGAGATGGCACTTAGTATGTGAATTTAATTGATAACCGAAACGCTTAATTTGTGAATGAAAAACTTTTTTAAATAATTAAATTTTATTCTTGCAAATAAGTTTAAACTTAATTACTTAAGTGTTTCTCTCTTTTTAGAAATATTTTTCTATAAAAGAGAAAAGCAAATAAATACATAAAACAAACATAATTATCGATAAAATTAAAAATAAAATATAACTAGTCATCTCTGGCATTCAAATTCAGTTGAGTTGTTCGCTCACCGCTCATGGCGCTTAAAATAGTAGAAGGTAAACCTACTTTTTGCGTTGTATGCATCAGAGCGTCCTACGCTTTGTGTTCGGTAACTTGCAACGTTCAACTACATTAATTCAACTTTTTTGAGAGACGTGTACGACGCAAAAAAGTGTAGAAAGCGTGGTGTGGACTTTCAGCTTAATACTTTATTAATTTTTTATCCTTTCCTAGACATATTAAGCTCTCGACGAATTGCGAGATTTGGCACTGTTAATGTTAGTATAGAGAAGGAGTGCCGGATGTTAAGACGTGCTCTTAATTATTAAAGTGGTCTAAGTCAAATATTTTTTATTTCGAAATTTTAATGTTTTGCGTTTGAATAAATTGAAAAAAATATTTCTATTTTGTGCAACATTAAAATTTTGAATTTTATTAATCTCAATTAATGAACAATTTTTATGAATGTACAATTTTGTATGTGTCTTATACGGAAATATTGTTTTTAGAGGTTTAAATGATTTAGGCCATTTTTAAAATAAAAATAAAATATTTTAAGTAAGTAAAGTAACTCATCAATATTCATTAACTATAAGTGAAAAGGAATTAATGCTTATTATCACTGTAATTTTTATGAAATATTTTTGTTAAACTAGAGGATGGTGGAAATTATTCAATAACCCCATATATTTTACGTCTTATTTTTTTAAGGTAAAGATCTAAATTATGGAATTCAAAGTCATCTAAAGCCGTTTTTTAAATGTCTGATAAGGTTAGATTTTCAGAAATCTCATCCATCGCATACTGGAGTTATGATATATTTAATACTTCATTAAAATAATTTCAAATATTAATTGTAGAACTTATTAAATTGTTGAAAACTTATATAGATTTTAATTATTTTTTTATTTTTGTATTGAAAACTATTAATTTTTATTTAATTAATAGTATTATTTTGATGATTGGAGCAAAATCAAGTAAAATTTTGATTAATAATATTAAATTTGAATGCACATCCTTATTTCTTTTTCTCTATGTTACTGTTTAAAACATCAATTCGAAAGAACTAAAATGCATAAATGCACAATCAAAATAAAACAAAACAAGTAATAGCGCTATATTCGGCCATGCCGAATCTTATATACCCTTCACAACGTGTAGTCATGCAATAACAGTAGTTTTTATCACCATTCATCCCATATGAAATACGTACATACATATAAAAAACATACATATATAAAAGCATCCCATTGTAAAATTATAAATTTACGTATGTATGTTAAAAATATGTTAAAAAAAAAAATATATAAAAAAATAATAAAAAAAAAAATTAAAAAAAAATTTTAAAAAATATTAAAAAAAATTAAAAAAATAATAATTAAAATATATATAATAAATAAAAAACAAAAAAAAAATATGTAAAAAAAATTATAAAAAAAAATTAAAAAAATATTAATAATATATTAAATAAAACATAAAAAAAATAAAAATATTAAAAAAAAAAAAAATAAAATTTTTTTGGGACCTGAGATTCGATGCCACGTTTTCTCTAACCAGTATACACGTTTGTATGTATGTATGTGGTTGTAATGCTGTTTTTGTGAATAAAAAATCGAGGTAGTCGTGGGTTTTTGCTCATATCTCAGTTGTTTATGTACCGATGTTTCTGATTTCCAATACCGATTTACTCCCAAATACTTCTGATATTTTAATACCTCACCCGGGACCAAGCGATGTCGGGGGGCTTCAAAAAGTTGATTTCAACATACACACGGACAGACGGACAGACTGACAGATCCTAATCGACTCCCCTATTCATAAGCTTTCAGAAAATATATACTTTATGGAGTCGGAAATGAAAATTGTAGAAATTTCACACGGAATGACAAACCTATACATACCCTTTTTATACCCTTCACCTGTGGTGCACAAGGGTATATATAGCTTTGTCATTCCGTTTGTAATTTCTACAATTTTCATTTCCGACCCCATAAAGTATATATTTTCTGAAAGCTTATGAATAGAGGAGTCGATTAAGCCCTGACCGTCTGTCCGTCTATCCGTCTGTCCGTCTGCCCGTCTGTCCGTGTGTTGGTTGAAATCAACTTTTAGAAGCAACTATATGTTCCTCAGATCTGTACATGGTATCAATCTCTTGGAAATATCCAGGAATGAATCGCTATTGAAATTCAGCACAATCGCCCCATAACTTTCTGAGATATGAGCAAAAAACCACGACCACCTCGTTTTTTTTCACAATTACAACAACATACATACATACATACATGTAAAAAACATACCAAACAAAAAAAATTACAAAAAAAAAAAATATTAAAAATAAGAAAAAAAATAATAAAAAAAAAACTACAAAAAAAAATTTAAAAAAAATTAAAAAAAAAAATTTTAAAAATTTTTTAAAAATTTTTCTAAAAAAATTTTTTAAAAAAATTTAAAAAAAATATAAAAAAAAATAATAAAATATAAATAATATATTAAATAAAATAAAATAAAATTTTTTTTGGCTCAGCTGGGATTCGATGCCACATATATTCTAACCAGTATATACATATGTACGTATTTTATATGAGATGAATGGTGATACAAACAATTGTTATTGCATGACTACACGTTGTGAAGGGTATATAAGATTCGGCACGGCCGAATATAGCACTGTCACTTGTTCACTGTGTGAAGGGTATAAAAAGATAACATTCGTTTTAAAGAACTTACAAACTTAATTTTGAAAAAAATTTTGACTTAGACCATTTTCATATTCAGCGCTAAAAAAATTACAACTTTTACTTCCCTTTGCGTTTAAAATTCACCTTGACATTTAAGATGAGATAGCCATACTTACATGAAACATGTCACATAAATAGGGTTGCCATCTGTCCTCCTTTCCCCGGACACCGTCCTCTTTTTTAGGGCATCCGGGGCAGTCCTACTTCTTTTTTTAGGAAATATCCGGTATTGCCCGGCTTTTTGCACCTTCTCTGAAGTTTTTTTCTTACACTTAAACTTTATATCACAGGTCACAAAATGTATAACAAAAAAAGATTAAGGTGCTCGTACAATTAGTTTTGAAAAAGTACAATTTTGAAACTTCTCTTTGTACAAAATTAGTTTTATTATGCCTAATTGTCGCTATTTAGCGAAGTAGCCTATTCTAACTTGTCTTTTATTTAAAAAAAGTTCGGCAAAGGGGTCTGCTTGTCAACTGTGTGTTTTTCATAAAGTTTGTTTTCCAAATATAGAAGAAAGTCTTGAACAAAAAATATGGTAAGGGTATATAATATTGATATGGATTGCCTAGAGTTTTACAAATATTTGAAGAGATGCGATGATAATATATTGGCTAAAATTGGAAGTGTTGAAAATTATATGTAAAATTTTTGAAAGTGTACATTTCCGATAATGAATGCAATGAATTTTTGTTGTTTTTTGTTTGTTTTTATTTTCAACCATTAAATCAGAATGTTATGTTAAGTTTTTATTTTTGCAAATAAAGTTTCTTCGTAAAAACTAATTTTGTTTTTGTATTAAATGGCGTCGTAAATTTTATCAAATTTATTTTTTTATACCCGCCACCAAAAAAACGCATTAACGTACAGACATGTAGCTTCGAATATATATTTCTCGTGTCAAAGCAATATTTCTCCCCAAACAATTTTTAAATCTATGCATTAGGAAAGGAGTTATAGAACAAAATGTACGAAAATTTATACCGCGCAGTGTATTTTTCAGTATATTTAAAATTGAAAACCTAATAAAACGGACAAAATTGGATGTACGATTCTGAAATTTCGCACACTTTGCTTTTTGGTAAGAGGCTTTGTTGTAACGGAAAATTAATGTGACACGCCCACCTCCCATATAACGTTTTACCTTAAATTCATATAATTTCTCTACGAATAAGGATTTTGTAATAATAAATGACTATATTGAAATATCTAAGTTGTATTCATTAGCAGAAATAACTTTGACACGCCTACTATAACGCCCACTTTTCACGTTATCTACCGTTTATGAAATTTAAAATCTCATAAAACCGACAAAATTAAATGTATGATGATAAAATTTGCCACGTATATCCCTCTCATCAATGTCATTACTATGCCAGAAAATTAAGGTGATACGCCCACTTTTACGCCCACCTCCCATGTAATGCTTTTTCTCAAATTCATATAATTTCTCAATGAATAAAGATTTTGGAATAATAAAGGACTATTTTTAAGCACCTAAGTTGTAGTCATTAGGAAAGGTAACTTTGACACGCCTACTATAACGCCCATTTCTCACGTTATCTACCGTTAATGAAATTTAAAAGCCCATAAAATCGACAAAATTAGAGGTATGATGATCAAATTTGCTACGTATATCCTTCTAATCAATTGTTGTGCCAAAAATTTTAGGTGACACGCCTACTTTAACGCCTACCTCCCATATAACCGTTTATCTTAAATTCATGTTATTTCTCTATTGACAAAGTTTTTGGGAAAATAAAGGACTATATTGAAATATGTAAGTTGGTTTTAATAGCAGAAACTTTATTGACACGCCTACTTTAACGCCCACTTTCATTGAAAGACTACAGTTACAAAAGCATTTTAGTAGCATATCGAAGTTATAAAGGGTGGTTAAATTTTAAGGACCGATGTTGAATTTAAATAAAATACAAATTATTTAAGAAATTATTATTATTTCTTTTTGTAATTATAATATTTGTATGGTTCAATTATGTATTTAACAAAATATCGGCCAAACGGCCCCCCCCATCCGTGACGCCACTCCTCTATCTGATGGTCCAAATTTTCAATGATAATGTTGCTCAATTGTTGGGCATGATGATGAGACGAGGTTGACTGCTCTTTTGCCACACTATCGCTAAAAACAGCAATGGTACCCTTTCAACGAACTAAGAAGGCATTCATAGATTTTCTAACATTTCTTACAGACCTGTTTTGCAGAAATTTAAATATTTTTTACAATTCTCCCGATTGTGGACGAATTTGAACGATTATGTTGATCAAAAGAATTACGAGGTGCACAAAATGCATTTTGATTTGAACGCCCATTTTTATAAAAAATCATAATAACTTTAAAGCGTTGCTCATTTGCGTATCTTTCCACGGATCAAATTGAGTAAGTTTGAGATAAAGAAATGTCAAGTGAAATGCAGAAAACAAATTTAAAGACTAGGTGTAGTTCACCTTCAAAATGGGCCCTTAAAATTTAACCACCCTCTACAAAGAAAGTGATACATATTTTATTATAAAGAGATTTTCCATAATGATTAACAAAATAATAAATATTGTGCTTTAAATGTACACAAAATTGGTGGTGGGTATAAAAGATTCGGCACAGCCGAATATAGTGCTCTTACTTGTTTTAATTTTAAAAGAATAAAAACCATTTTAAGCCTGCATAAAGTTAAATTTCTTCTCATAAGGCAACTCTGAGCTTATGTCGCTGAAAAATGATTTTTCTGTAACTCAATAAATTAAAGCATTTTAGAATAATATTTATCTATTTTTATTGGCAAAATTTCTCTACACCACATACAATATTTTTTTCGGCATTAAAATACTATCAGTTACACTGTGCGGCAATTTTATGTCGGTAGCAGTAATATCTAGTAGATTGTTTGCTTTTTGCCTATAAAAGTTTACCTTTTGAATAAAGACTAACATTGTTGTCAATGTTGTTGTTACTGCAACTTCACTTTGGTTTTAGCGGAAAACGGAAACATTTAACATACAACACTCTACGATGTCGTTAATAGTAGCAAGAAGTCAGTAAACAGACTTGCAGTAATTGTTGCTAGTAGTAGGTGAAAATCAAGTCACAACTTTGTGCTTTTTTTTATCAATTTTATTATTGTTTTTTTTTTAATACCAACAGCAGCAAAATATCACAAGTAATTGCTGTCAATAAGTGATAATTGCATTAAAGGTTCAATTCTCTAGTTTATTTTTTTTTATTCGTTTCAGTTTTATTATACTCCCTGTGCAATTACAGTTTTTACTATTTCTTTTTTTTTTTTTTTTTGATATTTTTAAATCTCTGTCCGTAGACAATAGAATTAACCCATTTATTGTAAATTGGGGGTAGTTATTACTAGTTAGTAGGGATTTGTATGTTTTTTTGCTCGACTTTTTACATGTAGTTGAGTTTAAGGCAACCAACCATCTTCATTAATTTTGCAAAATAGTTAAATGGATGTGATTAACATTCATTACATTTTGTGATGACATTTTGTTGTAGTATTGTAGTAGCAAACTAACAGAAGCAATAAAAAATCGAATGTGTTGTCCCCTTTAAATTCTTAACTACTGAGCGAGTTGAAGAGGGTTCAAATTGAATATTAAAACCCCATAAATAGTCATTTGAAAGAAAATGTTTCAATGATTTTGTTCTTATATAAACTGTTATATACTGTTTTTATATAAACTATACCTTATAGAGATATGTGGCGCGATACGTACCACACCAACGCAAGCGTTGGAGGCAATGCTGGGATTGCTGCCGTTGGAGTTATTTGTAAGGGAGACGACGGCAAGATCGGCGATTCGGCTGCGAAATGATGGCATGTGGTATCGCTTTGGAGCGGTTTTGGGGCATAGGAAAATCCTGGACCTCGTGAATAAAGAGGTTTGGGGAGGCTTAAATGCCGATGGAGCACATAAGTCGGGTGAAAGTGGTCGAAAGGCTACATCATCACGCTCATAGCACGATAAGTGCATGGAGAATGACATCAGTATCTTTACTGATGGGTCCTTTGTAGACGGAAGGGCAGGTGCTGGTGTGTACTCATCTGAGTTAAACCTATCCTTCACCCAATATCTGGGGGAGTACGTGTCAGTTTATCAGGCAGAAATGCTTGGTTTGCTGCACGCGTTGGACCACCTGTTGGAATGTCGAATGCATGGGAAGATAATTCTAATTGCACTTGACAATCAGTCGATTATAAAACGTATGCAGCGGATAGATGTTAACTCCTCTTTGGTGCTTGAGTGTGTTCTAAAGCTCAATAGGTGTGCCTCTACAAATGAGGTAACGCTGATGTGGGTTAAGGGACACGTGGGCATAACTGGGAATGAGGCTGCTGACGAACTTGCGAAGAGGGGGTCTGAGGCTGCATTCTGCGGACCTTATTCGTCAATATTGAATTCGAAATAATCAAGCGTTGCTGGTTTGTAAACAGGAAAAAAAATTATTTTCACCTTAAAAAAAGTAGTCTAACAATGGGCAATTAACAGGTGGATTACTTGAGACGATTCAGTAACCAAGTGATTGTCTCAACGAAGTGATGGTTTTACACGCTATATTTTGCGCCCTCCTGTTAAAATCATTTCTCCTCCAAATGATTTAAAAAAAAATAACGAATCGTTTGCCAGCAACCTTAGTCAATGTTGGTACCGGTTTCGAAGTTAAAGAGAGAAGAACCCTTCGTCATGTACACAAAACAAAACAAAAAGCAGAAATTTTTTGGGGTGTGATGAAGTCCTGAAGAGCCTTATGAAGATCATGCTCTAGTTAACATATCCGTTTAGATAGAAATGATCCTCAGCGCTGAAGATGATTTAACGATGAAAATCCGGTTTAAATTCCAGTTGACTGTCATGTAGTTGTAGGATAAGATATTTGTTCAAGATTTACCAAGTAGTTGACGAGTAGATACTAGGGTGATCGATTATTCGATTTTTTTAAGAAACCGGTTTTCAACTAGTTTGAAATTTAAAATTTTAAAAAAACCGGTTACTATTTTGAAAATTGAGACAAAACCGGTTAACCGGTTCGAATATATAAAATATAGTATTTAAAGAAAAAAATTAAAAAATTTTGCAAAAAAAGATTATAATAAAAACAAGTAAGAGCGCTATATTCGGCCGTGCCGAATCTTATATACCCTTCACAACGTGTTGTCATGTAATAACAGTAGTTTGTATCACCATTCCATATGATATACGTAAATACATACAAAAAACATACATATATAAAAACATCCCATTGTAAAATTATAAATTTACGTTTGTATGTTAAAAAAAAATAAAAAAAAAAAATAAAAAAAAAATAAAAAAAAAAATTTAAAAAAAAAATTAAAAAAAAAAATTTAAAAAAAAAAAAATTTTAAAAATAATTAAAATATATATAATAAATACAAAACAAAAAAAATAAAAAAAAAATATTAAAAAAAAAAATTAAAAAAAAAATAATAATAAAAATATAAATAATATATTAAATAAAAAATAAAAAAAAAATAAAAAAAAAATTAAAAAAAAAATATTAAAAAAAAAAAATTTTTTTTTGGCTCAGCTGGGATTCGATGCCACGTTTTCTCTAACCAGTATACACGTTTGTATGTATGTATGTTGTTGTTGTAATGTTGTTTTTATGAAAAGAAAATCGAGGTGGTCGTGGGTTTTTGCTCATATCTCAGTTGTTTATGTACCGATATTTCTGATTTTCAATACCGATCTACTCCCGAATATTTCTGATATTTTAATACCTTACCCGAGTCCAAGCGATGTCGGGGGGCTTCAAAAAGTTGATTTCAACATATACACGGTCAGACGGACAGACTGACAGGGCTTAATCGACTCCCCTATTCATAAGCTTTCCGAAAATATATACTTTATGGGGTCGGAAATCAAAATTGTAGAAATTTCACACGGAATGACAAACCTATATATACCCTTTTTATACCCTTCACACAGTGAAAAAGGGTATATATAGGTTTGTCATTCCGTGTGAAATTTCTACAATTTTCATTTCCGACCCCATAAAGTATATATTTTCTGAAAGCTTATGAATAGAGGAGTCGATTAAGCCCTGACCGTCTGTCCGTCTGTCCGTCTGACCGTCTGTCCGTGTGTATGTTGAAATCAACTTTTTGAAGCCCCCCGACATAGGTTGGACCCGGGTAAGGTATTAAAATATCAGAAATATTCGGGAGTAGATCGGTATTGAAAATCAGAAACATCGGTACATAAACAACTGAGATATGAGCAAAAACCCACGACCACCTCGATTTTCTTTTCATAAAAACAACATTACAACAACAACATACATACATACAAACGTGTATACTGGTTAGAGAAAACGTGGCATCGAATCCCAGCTGAGGCAAAAAATTTTTTTTTTAAATTTTTTTAAAATTTTTTTTTTTAATTTTTTTTTTATTTTTTTTTTATTTTTTATTTAATATATTATATATATTTTTATTATTATTTTTTTTTATTTTTTTTTTTTTAATTTTTTTTTTATTTTTTTTTGTTTTATATATATTATATATGTATATAATAATTTTTTTTTTTTAAATTTTTTTTTTAAATTTTTTTTTTTTAAATTTTTTTTTTATTTTTTATTTTTTTTTTGTTTTTTTCAACATACATACGTGAATTTACTGTTATTGCATGACTACACGTTGTGAAGGGTATATAAGATTCGGCACGGCCGAATATAGCGCTTTTACTTGTTCACTGTGTGAAGGGTATAATTATATCTAAATTTGAAATTTTTACAGTTTATATAAACTATAATAAAAAGATGGGTGGAGTTGATCAAGCTGACCAGTCAATTGCATCATATCGAGCAGCATAAGAGGCAAAAAATGGTGGTGGGTAATATTTACCAACATGCTAGATTTGTCTGCAGCTAATGCGTAGCAACTTTATCAATTGGTCAATGAAGATAATATGGACCAGCTACAGTTTCGCAGGAGTATTTGCAGATTTTATTTGAGGCAATTAGGAGCTGGAAAACGGCGTAAGCCTTCCTCGCTAGTTCCAGACATGAATAACGATAACACCGGACACTTTCCTGAAAAGCTGTAGAATCAGTTGAGATGTACTATATGCCACATGAAAGCTCGTTTGCAATGGAAAAAATGCATTAAAACGCTGTGCATAGAAAAGGGGTGTTTTGAAAAATTTCACACATAAGCCCATCGGCCTCATTTGAGGACAGCCATTTTGTTCCAACATGAAGAATTTTTTTGGTATCTTTTTATGTTAAGTATTTATTTAGATCTTAAAAATTAATGAAATAAAGTTTATTTTCAACAACTTGCTCCTACCTTATGTTTGGGTCCAAATGGGTTAATGAAGGTTTTCATTTATGTGTTTTTCATTGACAATTTCCTTTATATAAAAATTAATTTAAAAATTTATTGAATGAGAACTTATTATTTTAAAAAATCAAATTTCATAGCGAACTTTTTTTTCACCATGCTGGTCCCCGAGTGTGGTTGTGGCAGCTACCTCTTGCTTCCAAAGGCAATTTAAGAGGAATTTTATGGATAACTTTTTTTAAACTTTTTTTTTCTATTTATTAGGAAATTTTCAATAGATATTTTTTAGAAATTTAAAAAAAAAATTATTGCAAAAACTTTTTAAATGGTTACTTTTTAAAAATTTTTTGAAAATAAATTAATTTTAAAGAAAATTTTTTTAAATAATATTTTTTTTTTTAATTTTTAATTCAAGAAAAATTCCCTTTATATAAAATTTTTTTTTTATAAAATGTCCTTTATCTTGTTTGCAATTTGTTTTTTTATTGGCTCCACCCTAATGTTCAAACTAATGCATTTGTTCGTATAAATTGCATGGTGACATATTGAATATTGATTTTAATTAGTTGATTGATCCAATTTGTAACTTAATTGTTGTCCTGATTTTGTTTACAAATGACAATTGATACAAAATAGTGTGAAATAAATTCTATTGTGAAAAAGACCTACAACAGCTACTGAAATGATTAATAAAGACATAGATAGAGAGAATTAGTCACAAAATAGATTCTACTTTAAAAACGTGATTTGCATAATAGTTTTTCAACCAGATAATATAAATGTTTCTGTACGAGACAAAAGAGAAATATTTAACACAAATTTTGCTACAGTTAGTTTAATTATATTATGTGTACGAATATCTGATATCAACTTGTAAACATTTTATTTATTGCATATGGGATAATTGTTTAAGTATTTAAGTTAATTAATTGTCATCATTTAATGTGTTTGTAATTTAATATTGCAAATCACAAATAATTGTCATAGAAAATCAGTGTCCAATAATGAGTTTAATTTGTCAAAGTGTTAGTGATTTGTATAAGGATTTCAAATTGTGTCAAATAGAAATTAGGTATTAAGAAGAGTTAATTACTGTCGCGTATATATTTAATGGCATTTAATGTTTAAAATATTTTTAGGGAATTTTATAAATTTTAAAGCCAAGAAAAAATTTATAAAAATTTGCTTGAATAAATGTTTTTTCAATTTAATTTTAAGTAAAAATTTAAGCATAGGTCCTTTATAATTGCATACTAATATCTTTTGGCAGCTTCAGTTCCTTCGTTCATCAATTTTTTTTTTGTCGATAATTTTATGTCCATCTGTCCACGCCAAGTATGGCTTGGGCATCCCCTCCTTCGACTACCTTGGGTATCCCAGTCAGTTCATTCTTCGTTATGTCGGTGTGTGGTCTGCGCAAAACATGACCGATCCATTTCCCTTTTCTTCTTTGTTTTCGGATCTCTACTGAAATCTGCCTGATTTGTACCTAGAGTTGAGTATTGCTGATAGTAGTTGATCAAACAATTTTTAGCATTCGTCAAAGGTGTCGGTTGACAAAAACCTAAATTGTTATAAGATCGAAGCGAGTTTCATTCCATGATTCCCATCTATACAAGGAAACTGACTTCACACAGCTATTGAAGGTAATTAGATGCAACGTGATATGTGTTGTAAGTTCCACACTGGTTGTAGTTGACCATAGCGTTGTTGCGCTTTGTTAATGCGGTTTTCAAAGTCTTTTTAGCGCCTTCTTTGGTGTTATTGTGATGTCCAGCCCGAAGTTTTACTCTGCCGTTGTTTTAGGGAAAGGTTATTTGTGTTTGTCGCGTTGATTTTTATGACATTCGTCTTGGTCATGTTTATATTGAGACCGTGTTGTGGTGCCCCAGATTTTATTTTTGACAGCTTAGACAGCATATCGTCGAACTTGTGCAACAGCAAATTATGTCGTCCGCGTTGTCCAGATTTTCGAGATAACCGTTTAAACGCCAAATTAATTAAACCTGTTACTGTTTTTTTTTTTTTTTTTTTCTATTTTTTCTATTATACTATCAATGCCCACATTGAAAAGTAATAGCGATAGCGGACATCCTTAACTAACTCCAACATTAACATTTATAAGGCTTCTAATTGTGCGCTCATGTGCCATGCGGCAGTTTTCATTCTCATACAGAGAGATAATAAATCACACGAATTTTCTAGGTATTTCTTTTTGGAAAGTGCTCTTTATATGGGAGATCAACATTCCACTGTTTGTTGTTTGATTATTTATACGAAAACTATTTTGTCCGTTCCGAATATCGTTGGCGAGTTGGCGATAGCTTCTGTTATTCGCTTATTAAGTATACTCGCTTGCCATGCCCTCGATGCCTCTTACATAAAGCTGTGCCAAATCGTTCGTTTCAATGATCGCTCATTTTCGTTAAATATGTAAAAATTTTCCCATTCGTTCAACCAATCACTTTTGAAACCACATTGAACGGACACTATTAAACAAAAAGCGCTCAGAAAAATAACTGGATCACTTTGATCATTTCGATGATTCATTTTATTTAACCTGTTAGCTACATAAATATAGTCTCCAATTCCTGCACTCAGTTAAATCTGCTTTCTTTGGAATCTTTTATATTTATTATTATACTTTCAGTTCTTCGCTAAGATCACTAGTGGCCTAAAATTCGTCAATAATCAGGTACTTACGATGGTGGCTGCTTTAAGCAGCTCACTTTCGATTTCAGATAGAATGAGATTTGCTGTGTGTGTGTCCTGCTTTTCTGTGTGTTGGTTGCACTGCTATATGGGTGCTTTTGTGTTAAGGCGGGATTTAATATTTTATTGTAATGATCCGTCCATACATCTTGTTGGCCAGTTCTTGAGGTTACTAATAATCGGCTGCTGTGTTTTAGAGAGTTTGTGATGGAAAATCTTTTCCTGTCGAGCTGTTTTGTAGTGTTGTACGGCTTCTAGGGTCTCTGACACTACCTGGCGCTTTGCTTAATTTATTTGTCTGTGCGGGTACATACCTTGTACGTTCTCGTTGCAGGTTTTCAGTTTATTCAGGTTGGCATTGCATTTTTTTCTCTTAAGTGTCAGATTACCATAAAAAAAATTGCACTTAAATTAATCAAAAATTAAAATAAAGTTTGAAATGAATCCAAGTTTTATATTTTCAACTATTCATGTGGAATTTTGCCAATTTTTTTTTTGTTTCACAGTAATAAAATAAACCAAAAATAATATTTTGTAAATTATATTATAAAATTGCAAATTACGTACTTGTTGATTATATTGAAAGTATAAAACGGTTTAATATTATGTTATTCGTTTTTGTAGGCCGTAGAAAAACAAGAAACAAATAACAAATAACTTTTAACATATTATCCTGCAACAAATCGTATCCAAATATTAGAATAACAAACAATAGAATTTATTTCATACCCATACATATGTAAATTTATTGTTTATACCATGGAGAGTCAACACGTGCAATATTTTTATATTCGGCATAAATATTTTCAAAACTGGAGTATAAAATTTAATTGATAATACTTGATGTAATTTCATATTCTATAATTCACCCACAATACCAAACTCTCTGAGCGATACATAAAAGTATATTCTAAGTTCATATGTGTGAGTGAATGTAATTAGGTTGAGGTAAAAATATATTGAAAATGCTTACCTCGATAAATAGTGATTTTATACAAAATGTTATATAAAATTAGATCGAATATTTTATAACAAAAATTGTAGACTATTTTTTTAAGGTTTTGTTTAAGTTTTTTAAAAAGAACTTTGTTTTTTAGAGCAAGTAAGAATGCTATATTGGGCCATGCCGATTCTGATAATACCCTTCACCATCAGGTATATTGTGGTATAGTGCCCACATCGTAGCTTAGCTTGGACTTAATTATACATGACATTTTGCAATGATTTTTAATTTTTACATAGTTAGCTGTATTATAGTCAAGATCTTTCATTTGATACCCATATTGATGGGTTAAAAAAAATTTTCGCCATTTTGAATTTTAATATTTCACAGTTTGCTGTATTCTACTAGTCAAGCCCTTTCATTTGATACCCATATTTTTGGGGGTTGAAGGAAGCAATGCCGTAATTACTATGTTTGACCCATATAACCACCAATTTAATTCGGACTCCATTTTTGATTTTAACATATTCATTGTTAACTGTATTCTACTGGCCATTATTGGAGGGATTAAAGTGGGTACATTTTTAATTACTAGATTTGATCCATGTACAATGTAAGTGTACGCCCTTTTGTAGTAGCGGCCGTCTAGGATTATACTCTGCTGGTCAAGCCCTTTCTTTTGATACCCATACCATTCCTCTGTATTCTCTTGAAGCTAAAAAAAAAATCGATTTTCGTTTGAAACTTTTAGCAAAACCATCGAAGCATTTGTATTATTGTGCTTATATTTCAGTTAGGTTCAGAAGGATTTGTCATTTTTACTTGTATGTCTCAAAATTAATTAGGCGCTTTATTTACTGATATATTTGAAAATGTCTATATATTTCAAAATAATTTTTTCCTACAACTTGGTTAGTAAAGGATTTATTAAAAAATTCTTAAGACTATTCCTATAGGCATGTCGTACCTATAAATAGTAACAATATAAGAGTAACGGCTCTATATATTAACTGAAAGTGTTAATTTTTGTAATAAAATTATGGGAAAGAGCAGACGCGGTCGTGTTTATTTGCTCATACCTCAGAAAGTTATGAAGCGATCGTGCTGGATTTCAAAAGCGATTGATTCGCAGATATTTTCAAAAGACTGATACCACAAATAGATCTGAGCAACATGTAACAGCCAATAAAAACTGATTTCCACAAGCACACGGATAAACAGACATGACTTAATCGACTATCCTTGACATAAGCCTTCTGATAATATATGCCTTATGGAGTCGGTAATCAATAGTTTAGAAGTCACTTACGGAATGACAAAGCAAAATATATTCTTAGGCACCAAAGGTGAAGGGTATACGAATTTTTCATTTCGATTGTTGATTTCTAGACAACTTAACTGTAACATATAACAACAATCAGTAATAGTCATTGGTGATTTGGTTTCCCCTGTTTGTCGATCTTAAAACGGGGTAAATAAATTGCAATTACAGAAAAGGAGAAGCAAAATATTTATATTTTCTTTGTCGTTTGAAACTCTGTCAGCATTAGTATTGCTTTAGTTATGAGTTTCTTAAACATTAACATTGGCAGCCAGCATGCGTTTAAACTAATTACAAACAACAACAGCCGTTAATGCCCTTATTATCTATATTTAGCAGCACCAGAAGAACAATTGCTCTGCATATGAGGCATTCGCTATAAGCTGAGGCTCAAATAATTTTCTGGCTATTGAATTCAGAGGCATATTAGTAAGGTACTGGTATCCAATCAGTTGATTGTTGTTATTTTTATATACAATTTATCAAACCTACCAACTTCATCTTTCAAGCTTAATTTTTTTTATTTTTATTCTAAATAAATACCCTAAACTACAAAAAAACACACTTATTGTTAAATTCTAAATAAAACGTCATTCAAATGGCCTTCACGACTTCTTCTTCAGGAACGAATTCGATAAATCCAATTTCTGGGCACTTTTTCCACTAAATCAAGTCGTATGTCATGAATGACACGTACAATATTTTATTGTAAAGCTTAAAGAGAGTCTGGCTTATTTCGAAAGGCCAATGACTTCAAATAACCCCACAAGAAGTAGTCTAATAGTGTTAAACCACAACTTCTTGGAGGCCATTCAATATCAAAATTTCTTGAAATAATCCAATCTCAAAACTTTAAAGTTGTTTTAAGGCAAAAACAGCAAATTCACGACGTTTACGGTAGTCCAGTGGCTTTGGTTCTTGAGTGAGATTAATTTTTAATGGATGCAAACCCAAATCCTTTCTCAAAATTAGCCAGGTTGTTGTTTGAGACAGTCCTAATGGTTGAGAACGTCTTGGAATCAATAAATTTCGGTCTTTAACAACACTTGCCTGAACGGCAGCATTATTTGCATGACTTCCAGTGGTTTTTTGTCATATTGGCACCTGAACGTTATGTAAAGAAAATGTAAGCTTAAAATTTTCAACAACGAGAGGAATAGCGAGCACACTTGGACGAATATTACGACCATAAAATGACAAAAGCGCACGAAAAGTTGCATTTGGAGAACGATTATTTTGATAATAAAACTGGATAATTAGTAAACGTTGTTCTTGCGTATATCTCTCCATGATGATATTGTAAACACTACTACCCAGCAAAAAATTATTTTGTACCGGTAAGCAGTAAAAAAAAATCATGCCTTCTTATAGCGCAATATTAGAGCGCATTCGAGAATGCTATAAATGGAAGTCAGAAATTTCTATTAAATATAAATAACTTACTGCAACTTCTCTCGCTTACGAGGATGCAGGAATGTAAGCGAATGATTACCTCTCTTTACTGTAGTTCCTCAAAAATCTATTGCAAACACATAAAAGAGACATGATATTACTGCATAATTATGTGTGAAAATAGCAAATAATTAGAGCATCAAAGAGCCCTACCAAGTGGGACATCTCATATAAAAATCATGCCTTCCTGAAGCAGGTTGGGAAAGGATAGTACTTTTGTCTCTCCCTTACAAACCTGCTTCCGGGTATGCGTAAATTTTGCTGGGTAAATACAATGAAGAACACATGAAAGATCATGGCATATAACGGATGGCCGAAACGTCACTTCAAAATCATATCATCCCTATTGGAAAACCTTTTGAATAAATTGCCGTTTCAGATTGTTTTAAACGTTTTGAAATATAAAAAAAACCGAGAATAAAAAATTTTTACACTGAAGTTTCCTATTACATATTAAAATTAAAGAAGAAAAAAAAACAAAAATATTGTGTGCAGACATTTATACAACAAAAAAATGCATGTGTTTTTAAATTGTTGTGTTTGTTGCGGCGAATGCCTGAATATGCCTTGATGGATTAGTATTAAATTCGGATTAAGAGCAAACAATTGATTTGAAATTTTAATTGAACTTAGAATTTTCTATCCAAAAAAGAGTTTTGCTTTGAATATTAGGGTTAAAGCTATCAAAAATTGCCAAATCACAAGAATAATTTTTGTACCAAATAATCTTAATGTGCCTTCGAAGCACATTTTGACTGAATTAGTTACACATTTAACTGACTGCATTAGGGTTGAAAAATAAATTTATTTAGAATTTCCAACATGACATTAATTTGCGATTGTTTCCAAAATTTTTTGTTTAAATATGAAAATGTAATATTTTAAGAAAATTACTTATTTCACCACCTAATAAATAAGTCTTTATGTGCTTTTGTAAATGCAATTATATGGGGTGATTATAATATTAAATATTATATCGTTATACATGTACATACTTAGAAATATGCACATAAATAAGATAATTTGTATATTTTTGTGTATGTTTTGTAGTAGCAAATAAATTCATGTGCGTAAGTATATGTATATTATTACGGTATTATAATCTCTAATACCGGAAAGATTATCCATGCAGGAAATCATTAAATTATGATTGATATCTTACAAGGTTTTATACAAAGTAAGTAGCAAAAAAAAAAAAAAAATAATAAATATAAAAAAGAATGGGATATTTAAAGGAAAAAGTAAAGATGATAAGGAGGTTGACTGTTAAAGAAGTTGTAGTTAAGTACTTTTTTTAAGCAACCCTAACCCCCATTTCTGTCTTATAGGTTTAAGTTTGAGTAATTATGGTTTAAACTCTTGTAAAAATTTAAAATATTGAAACATTGAAATAAGTGTTTTATAATTCAATTTCCTAATTTAAATAATTGTATAACCAAGTAAGTGGCTGATTGATGTATAAATTGGTGAGTAATGGCAATTTGATGTATTAAAAATTTAATCGACATGTAAAAATTAATTTTTTTCCATACACCAGGTTTGTTGGCCTAATATTTTTAAAATGATAAATAATAAAAAGCTTTTTATTGAAAATAAACTTTGTAGTATCTTTACACAAAGTTGCTATATCTCTTGTTAACCCTAGTACTTTGCAAAATGCCTATAAATACTTTATGGAATAAAGTTATTTCATGAGCTATAGGGTTACGTTCCCTTACACAGAAAAAATTATTGATTGAAATGATTAAAATAATTAACCAATTTATTTATTCCTAGTTTTTAATTAAATTTTAAATTGATATTAAATTTTTTAAAAAAACTTAGAGATTTCTGTTAGTTGAAAAAGAATATATTGAAAAATAAAATTGAAAGAATTCTTTCTGAAGGAAATTTTTAATAAAATTTCAGTTAAATTAAAATAGGGACGTTAATGATATAAAAATGTTAAATCAGCAGATTATAATTCTAGTAAGTACATATTTATATAACTAAGAAGATATTTTTATCATAGAGAGCTTGAACTTTATTGCAGATAGGACTGAAGTCAATACATTTTGCAGCCCGATATATTCTGTTGAATTCTAAAGGTAATATTTAAGTAATTTTTTAAATTTCTTCCCTTCATTTGATCAAGATTTTTTAAGAGTAAAATTTCTTTGTGACTAGGTCCAAGAAGTATACTGTTTACTTTTGAAAATATGATGTTTGGTTATGTCACTAGTTTCTAAATGTGTAATATTGTATGTATTTTGTATTTCTCGTTTAAGCTTGTAATATTTAAAATGTAATTAAAAATTTTTTTGGACAATTTCATTAAACATAAAAATATATTTTTTTTCCGGATTCTTTTATTTAAAACAGCATCAATAGCTTGTATCATTGATACAATAAATCCTTTATTTGAATTAATTCCAAGTTTTAATTAGAGGCTTGATTAAATTAATGAAAATAGTTTTTTAAAATTATAAGTATTTTAATTAATTTTTTAATACAACTTTAATTGATATTTTTGCAATATATTTTCAACTAAAAATATAAATTTTATTTAATTAGAAGTATCATCTTGATGACTGGAACAAAATCAAATAAAATTTTAATTAATAGTATTAATTTCGTAATTGATTTTGATATTATATTTTTCTGTGATACCTAAGTTTATTATTTTAATCTAGATTATTGCCTAAATCTCCCGAATAACATTTTTTATTATACTTATTTAAATAAAGTTGTTAGACTGAATCTGCAGGTTTAATTATGAGCAAATTATTCGCGTTGAAAAAGTTGTGCCAGACTTAAGTTATGTTAAAAAGTGCACAATTTTGACTTAAGACGTTTCGCCAAAAGTCAAAGAATCATCAGTTTGATAGCTATTTTTTTTTAAATTTACGAAATTGACCCTTAACATTCTTAATTGTTTTGATTGGTTTTTTCCCTTAATCAAATAAGTAAATAATATAGGATGATTTTTCTGCTTTAGTTTTTCAATGCTTAAAATATCATAAAATATCAAAACCCTTGCAAATCATCTTAATTTTATTATAAAAGTATACGTTGTGTGGGAAATGAGTGTTCGTAAATTACGTCCATTTTATGGTCATCATGATCGAACTATTCCAGCTGTTGTCACCAAATTTTACTTCATTGGACATTAGACCACCAACTTGTATGCGAACAGTGCGTACGATGGACACTATTGTTCGGTCAATATCAATGAAGATCGCGATATATAAGGCCGTCATACCTGGAAGGATTAAGGACCTCGGTATGAAATCATAGAAAATACGGCTACTGCTAGAACTAATGCCAGAGGCTGCTCATAGCAGATGGATTAATTCACAATGAGTGCATGGATAGTGATATCAATATATTTACTAATGGTTCTCTTATAGACGGAAGTGCAGGAGCCAGGGTCCATTTAATTCAACCTTTCCTGCTGCCTGAGTCTAGGACAGTACGTGTCCGTATATCAGGCAGAGATGCTTAGATTGCTGTACGCGTTGGACCACTTGCTGCAAGATTGCGTGCATGAGAAGAAAATTATCATAGCACTTGATAACCACTCTGTAATTAAATGCGTGCAGCGTACGAATGTGAACTCGAAACTGGTGATAAAATGTGTTCTGAATCTCAATAGGTGCGCCTTTGTAAACGAGGTAACGCTAATATGGGTTAAAGAACATGTTGGCATAGATGGAAATGAGGCGGCAGAAGAACTTGCGAAAATGAGAGCTACTGCGGCATTCTGCGAACCGGAACATAGAGATGCTCTTGGGGATGGGATGGTGCGAGCGAAGGTCCTACAATGGGTAGTAGAATCTATACCTTAGAAGGTGGATGGAGACGACCACATGTAGGCAGTCACGTGTGGTGCTCGGAAGGCCCCTTAGCAGGAATGCAGTCAAGGTACTAAGATATAATTGGAGGACCCTGAGCTGGATAACTGCTTTGATCAAAGGGCGTGGCTACTTCCAGTATCATATGTACAGGATTAAGGTTGTGGAGGATGATGCTTGCAGAATGTACCTTGAGACTGCTGACACAGCGGCGCCTGTGGTATGCGAATGTCCGGCAATGGCTGGTAGTACACTTAGTACCACCGGCAGGCACACGTTGTATGTGAGTGCTATGGGGGAAATTAGTCTAGGGCAGATGCTGGCGATTACAAAGGACTCTGAGATGAGGATGAGGATCATCAGTCTACAATGTGAAGCCACAAAAGTCTAGAGCAAACGCCTGTGATGGTACGGGACTCAGTGAGGTCGGGAATTCTTTTAATGTTTTTTGTTAGCCTCATAATCTCTGGGAAACGAAGGGAGTAGAGAAGGGACTAGATTATAAAAGAGGTCTGCTTTGGTATCCCCCCTACATGTATATATAAAGCCAGAGCATTATTTGTTTAGTAAATGGATCTTATTAATATTAAGTAAAGACCCATTTTTCTTTTAAAAAATTGTCTTCAGCGCCGAAGCTAATTTTTGGCCCAATGGGCACATCAACAAACAGGATTGCCAAGTTTGCTGTGAATAGCAGCCAGAGGCAGGTCAAGAGCTTCCAAAGAGCTTGGTGAACAATTCATCTGACGTTTTGGAGCCTTCCATTGATTTCAGCCCTGCAAGACAGCATTACAGCTGCCATTGGTGGAATAACGGCCGAAATAGTGAAAACACTATTGAAGTTTATTGATGAATCATCTAAGGGC
Source organism: Phyto melanocephala (assembly GCA_941918925.1). Classification (NCBI taxonomy): domain Eukaryota; kingdom Metazoa; phylum Arthropoda; class Insecta; order Diptera; family Rhinophoridae; genus Phyto; species Phyto melanocephala. Next base: position 16,869,218 of record OW799235.1, read on the forward strand.
AACTTTTACATACAATAATTTTTAAAAATAGATTCTCAAAAGCCAAACATACTAAGATATATGAATTGAATCCCAGAACAACTTATCGCTTGTTAATGCTGAAACAGAAATTCTTCTACAAAAAAAAAAAAAAAAAACATAACCTTTTTATAAAAATGTAAAAATTTTTGTGAAAAGAAATAAAACAGCCCATTAATAGACCAATGAAATCATCTTTATATGCTTTTTGTCTTTGAAATCTACTACATTGAGAACTTTGCTATAGTTATAGCAAATTTGCTGGCATAATTTTTTGTGAGAAAATAAAATCACCATTAATAAGTCAGCACAGTTTTACTTTTCAGCCTTTAAGCATGCTTTAGATTTATTAATTATTTAGTGTTCAAGTGCTGCCAAAGTGTTTCATATAAAATTGATAAATTTGTAATTAGAATATCTTGACAATATGGATGAAAATAGGCGACTTTAAAAATAGCCTCGAAAACAAATATTTTATTTCTTATTTTTGTTAAACTTCAGTAAGCATTTCTAAGCCTTTTTAGTAATTATATAAAAAAACCCATATTTTCTTTAATTTAATATTTTTCACTATGCTAGTCTCTATCTGGTCATGCCACATCTATCTGTCTGTTTTACATAAAACAGTGTTAAGTATCGTTTGTTGTATACCGTTACCCTTTCATAAGCGCTTTAAAAAAACAAATGAATTTTATTTGTTGTGGTCTTTTATGAAATTTTTGTAAATTCCATATTTATTTTTGTTTTTTTTTATGTTGTTTACAGACATTCGAGTTTATGATATTCGCTTAACTATTTCTTCTTTTTGACTTTTTATTAATATGATTGCAGTTGAAGGTAGTAAACCGTAAAATAAAGAATATTTTTTTTTTCTGCATTTTTGTTTTTATTCTTCTTTTTTATCAGTATGTATCTGTATACAGTTTTATAAATATTTTAGCATTTATTGTAGGACACATAAAGGTAGATGGACAAACATATAAGCGTCGAAAAAAATGTTGTAAAAATATTGTTGAAAGATGGTCAGCGTATATAATTTTTACATAAAAAAGCTTGTTTTCTGTTTTTGGCAGTTTTGGAAATAATGTAACTTATGTGGTCATTGGCATATAGAGGAGTATTATATATATGGTTTCCATACAAAGACAAATTTATTACATAAGGAGATGTTGATGTTTTTGTTAAAAAAAAGAAATTACCTATAATATGTGTGCATTTAATGTTTTCACCAGCAAGACTGACGTAATTAAGATTTCAACAAGGCAAAGGGATGAATCTGATAATAATCCTCACCAATATGCAACTAGCTAAAATGACCACTTCTTAGCATATCCTAAATTTCTATCAAGTCCTTTCATATAATACCCGTATTGATGGGGTTAAAAAATAAACTTATCCGCCATTTTGTTTCGGATGCCACACAGTGGGCTGTCTTCTATCATTTTTGTACAAAACATATAAGAACTGGTTTCAGATCATTAAAAGTTTCCTCCGATCATTATATGGTTCAGGGATTAAATGAAAAAAAAATTAATTTAATCAAAACCGGCCACTTCTACCGCCTACCGCCCATACAATATTAATATAATTAATTAATTTTTATTTTTTTGCAAAAATTTTTTTCTATCAACGAAAGAGTACTTAAACTTGATACATAGACTTTCTAGAATTAACAAAAGATACGTGCCAAGTTTCATCAATATCGGCCCGGTCCACCCCTCATACATAAGTATAAACAAAATGACAATTAAAAATTGTATTCTTCAACTATCATCTTTTCAAATACATCAGCTAGTTCTAAAAAGTGTCAATGTGGTTCAGGTATTATACTACTTATGTACGAATCAGATGATGCAAACAAGAGATGCAAAATATCAGTATTTTTTTTTTTATTATTATTAGTTTTATGTTTAATAATTTAATTAATCTTCTGCCTTTAATATAATCAATTCAAAAGGTTTTGTTAGTCAAATCATATGGATTTGGGTTGCTATTTTGTTATGCACTTCTTTGGAATTTGTTGTCAATCATTAACAAATTGTCATTAAAATTAATAGAAGAAATGTCTTAAAAAAAAGTTCAAGCCTAAATGTATGCAACACATTTTTTAATTTAAAACCTGCGCTGCAATATTCATGACCTTTTTCAGAACACTTATAAGTTTGTTCATTGATAGTCGAAAGTTGATGAAATTTTTTGGGTCAATTTAAAGCATAGTATATCACCCTTCCTTTTATTGCAGTAAGAGGACGGAGATAGACGAAGCTAACTTCGTTTTTTTCCCAGGAAAACTGCAAAAGCGGAATTTTATAAAGCCATTTTAATTTGCTCATATTTACTAAACTACATATGTAATCCAAATAACTTTTTTATAAATAAAAAAAAGCAGGGGGCTAATTACCGAAGTCGTGATCGAAATAATTTCGCATCGAATTTTATATAGATGGTACGAAATTTTCTGATGATTAAACTCGATATGGAACGAATCGATTTTTTGTTTAAGTGTTGGAAAGAAAAATTCGAAAAAACTATTCACTACTGAAAAAATTAAAAAGATTTAAGAATGAATGTAAACAATCATATGTTTAGTTTGCAAAAAACCTTAAAAAGTGATAGAAAAATTAAAAACAAAAATTTTGCAGTCAATTTGAAAAATGGATCCAAGTTTTGTTTTTTATTCTTCGTCTTCTGATTCAGAAGATGAATGTAATATAAATTTAATAAGAAAACGAATTCGCAACACCAGTGATCCATTAAGCTTGCCGAGCATTGAATAAATTTCAATTAGCTTGAGCTGTACTTAGTAAAATTCCTTTGGCCAAGTCGCTATGTTCAGATATAAATTCTGCAAGAATGTGCTTTTGACTAAAGTTACTCTTTGTTGTATTTGACCTATTAATAAATAAGAATTAATATATTACCAAAAAATATATTTTAGTCTTACATTTTCATTTTTTTTTCAGAATTTTTTAAAAACATAAATTCGATTAGTTGCATTCGAACGTAAGCTTGTTATCGACTAATATCATTAGAAATTTCGAAACATGTTACTCGATAACGAACGACAGAATCCCAAAAGTAAGAAAATTCGCAAGCTCGAATAAATTTCTCTCGTGATCGACTGCGGTAATTAGCCCCCAGGTGTTATTTTTCAACAAAAAACGACACTACGAATAGTTATTGAGTTGCATGAAAATTTTCATTAAAAATTTTCGTCTAACAATATTTGAGTTTGTAAGGGTTCTTTGAATTGTTTGTTGGGATGTGAAACACTTTAGGTTCTTTTAAAATTTTTTTGTTTTAATTTTTAAAAAATGTTTTTTTAATCATTATATTAAAAATTTTCAAAACGACAAACACCAAAAAGATATAAAGGTAAACTAGGGCAAAATACTGAAAAGTTGTCATAAAAATTAATATTGTTTTTTTTTTTTTGTAATCAGACTACTGGTAAACAGCTTTTGTGGAATATTTATTTCAACAACAGGAAAGGCCATATTCTCAGGAACATAATTGTTTGATTCATATATTTTTGTGTGTGAAATTCCTTTGAACCCAACTTTTTTACATTACAATTTGCGAAAAGGGGGCGAAAGAAAAAAGAAAGGGAACAAGGAAAACAAAAATTTGAATAAAAGTTTTAAGAGTTGGTAGTGATCTAGAACGAGAATCAGCCTTTTATTGCTACGATGGTAATGGGCTATCTAGGAATCTCTTTTATGGACATGATAGCAAGGATGGGTGGGTTATGACCAAAGGGAAGTAAAATCATCTTCCTCCTTATACCTTGTTTCGAGCCGAGTTTATTATTCTTTTATAATGTGGTTAATACTCTTAAATTTAGCTACCTTTATTTTGTTTGTTGTTTATTACCAATTCTTAACCCATATCAAGGGAGACCCTTTTTGCACTGAGCACAGTCGGGATATAAGGTAGCACAGGTCTCCCCAGAAATAGGGCCAATAAGGTATGGATAGTTACAAGTTACTTCACTGGATTTTTTCTTAGACAAATTATAACTTTTTATTACAACAAAATATTGATTTTTTTAGTGAAACACTTTTCTCTACAAAGCATCATTCAATTTTTAAAAAATATTGGTTGAAAACTTGCTTATCGGCCACCAAAAAAACACTGTGCGCCATCTTGGCACACTTTAGCACAGCTTATTGCATTATAATGGTCAAGCTGTTTTACATGATGCCAATATTGTGGGGATTGAAGGAGACAAAGCCGTTATTACTATATTTGATTCATATAATCGTCATTTTAATTAGGACGCCATCTTGGATTTTAACTTTTTCATAGTTTACTATATCTATTGTTCAAGTGCATTCTCATGGAAGATAAAGGGGTATATTTTCAAATATTATATTTGACTTGTATATAAATCAATTGTACGCCATCTTGTATTGGCGGCCATCATAGATTTAAATCTTTACTATACCGTATTATATTCCAAATATTAAGCCTTCAATCTTTTTAAGTTATATCAATAGTTGTTTTATTTTACAAGCTTGAGATCAGTTTTTAATATATGAAAATAAATTTATTTTGTTTAAATTTGTTTATACTTTTCCTGAAGAAGCTACCCAATCGGGTAGCGAAATATTGGAACAAAATACAATTATTTTTTTATACATGAACAACTGATCTCAAGCTTGTAAAATAAAACAACTACTGATGTATCATATTCCGATAGTCAAGCACTTGCATTTGCCATACATTGACTCTGTCGATTGACTAGAAGCTGAAAAAAACACTTCTCGTTTGTAAATTTAAGGAAAAACTCGGAAACTCGGTTTTATTTTAGTGTTTATATCTCAGTTAGTTTAAAATCGCTCTGCTAGTTTTTTGCAGTAAAAATTTTTTAGAATTCGGCTACCAGTTCGGTATCTTTGGAAACTATACAAGAGCTTGACACACCTGATATATTGAAAAGATATAATCTCTTACAAATAAGTTTTGCTTATAATATTACCGATTAGTCAACGATTTGTTCAGAATATTTTACAAAAAAATATACTACAAATAGTATCAAATGTGTCGATAAATTAGTCTAAAGCTGAAAAATATTACTTTTTGTGTTAAAAATATGATAAAATAACAGAGGCAGTCGTGCTTATTTGCTCATCTATATATATAAAAATCAATGTGTGTTTGTATGTTTGTTTGTGCTTAATAGACGGTTAAACGGCTAAACCGATTTCCTTGAAATTTTCCCAGAATCTTTCTGTATGTCTGGAAGGAACTACAGGCTATACTTTGGTTAGAAATTGTATGTGGGCGGGGTGCCACGCCCTATTAAAGAATAAGTATTAAATATTATATATCACGAAAGTCAATGCAGCTAGAGTCTTCAAATTAAGTCCGGTAAATTTTGACATCCACACGAACATTTGGGTAAAAAATGGGCGGACTATCAATAGTAGGCGTGGCCACATTAATGAAATACTAAATTTCGTATATTTGGAAAATGATATCGATTAGAGTACTAAAATTTTACAAGAGGAAAAAATGGGAACATTAGAAACAGTGGGCGTGGCAGCTCTCATAGCAATCGAATACTAAAATTCGTATATTCGGGAAGCGATAACATTTAGAGTACCCAAATTTTGCACGAGAAGCTTTGACATCTATATGACTATTTTGATAAGAAATGGATGCTTTAGTAATAGTGGGCATGGCACCTGTCATATGAATTAAATACAAAAATTCGTATATCTTGGAAGCGATAATAGTTATAGTACCCAAATTTTGCAAGAGACACTTTGACGTCTATATGATTATTTAAATAAGAACTGGTTTATTTAGTAATAGTAGGCGTGGCACTTGAAAATTAAATATATCTTTGAACTATAAAATTTTTATTTCAATACGATGGGGGTGGCGAAGCACACCGGGTATTAGCTAATATATTATAAACTTATAAAACGATTATACTGGCTTTCAATAACGATTCATTTCCGAATATTTCCCAAAAGATCTGTGCAACATATGGCGGCTTCCATAAGTTGATTATAATTAACACACGAACAGACCGAAAATAAGTAAAGTCCAAAATGGCGCCCAAAACAAAATGGAGGAAAATTTTTCTTTTTAATCCCATCAATATGGGTATCAAATTAAGGGGCTTGACAAGCAAAATACAGGCAACTATGTAAAAATTAAAAATCAAAGTTGCGTTTGGAAAAAAGAACGCAAAATGGCGTATTATATTAAATATGACATACATATGGATTACGCCTACAAATTGGCTGTTACGCTCTTAATTTGTTTTTATTTTATTTATTATTTTTATTTATAATTTGAGGAGCTTTACAAGAAAGCTCTAACTCTTATAAATGGATTTATAATTGTGATCGTTTAATTCTTAAAGCTATTCACTTATATAGTAAATATGAGAGACTTAAAAGCTATTTAGTAATTTTACAGTGCCGGCCAGTACTTTTTTAAAGTTCTAAGTACTAGTGAGTACTTAATATTAGCTACCGGTCCCATACTGACATATCGTGGGAAATAATAAAAATGAAAGCAATATGAAGTGTACTCATACACATTACATAATTAAGCCTATAGTACACGAAATGTAAAAGCACATGTGGGTCTGACGTCACTAAAATGTTCAGCAATTTAATCATATTTTTAAAAATAGTCGTAGTGGCTGCATGCAGTAAGATTTTATTTTTGGTATTTTAGTCAAAAAAATGCAAATAAAACACATGTGGCCAAATCGGACACATTTATGCTTTATGATGACGTATTGTGTGTATGTTTATATAATTGTCAACGATCAAACACACACAAATACCTGGGGGCAAATTACGGCATTCGAACGTGATCGAAATTTGAAAATTCTTATTAGAATCTCTATACCTATACAGCAAACTCGATCGTTCGAGTAAAATTTCGATCGTGACCGAATGCCGTATTTTGGCCCCTGATATCGCTAAATACCGCTGGGCTGATGTTTGCCAGACAAACACAAGGAATAGGATCCATTTTTAATGAAGTGCACTGCCCTGCAGTGTACAGCACTAGCATCACTACAATACCTACATGTGTAAATTATGATGGTCGTTGATAGATTTATTATGGCAGAATATTGCGCTGTTAATTCTTTTTTCGTTTTTTCACAATTTACCTCAATTATGTGAAAACCTTAAAAATTTGAGAAAACGTTTAAACTGTAAATTTTTAATAAATAAAGACACTCCATTTCAGTATAAGGTCATCGATAAATATATTTTTTCAACATTGTTTTTCAAAAGCCTAAAAATAGAGAAAAATATCTTTTTTGTTCTCAAATAATTTTAAAACGCACTAAGAGCTTGATGAGTCAAATATTCTTATGTTCATATCCTACCATAATTTTGCAATTTAATAAGAGACGTGAAGGAGGCTTAATTGCAATCATAGAATACAAGCAAAGTATGTTTTGCTTACAGTAAGATCAACTCAATCCTATTTGCGTGCAGATATAAATGATATCACGCAAAGAGAACTACTTTTTTTTCAACAAAAGAACATTTCTATCCTAGCATAACTAGAAAAAGGGCGGTCCTTCAGCTTATTTAAGCCATTATTTGTAATTAAAAAAAAAACACACCCATATGCCTTTTCTTTCTTCAACGCTACTAACTGATTGATAGGCAGGCATATAAAAAACACCATAAAAACCTAACGGAAATAACAAAGAAAAATACTATTAATTTGCTGTTGCTGTTGTTGTTTTTTTTAGAATCTTTAAGATTGTAATTAATGTTTTATCTCATTTGATACATTTAACTACGCATTAATCATTTATGCATTCATTTTCATCATTATAATCGTCATTCTCCATCTTATCATTCACAACTCATTCTCATCATTGTACCAACACAGAACATCAGCCGGGTAAATTTTTCATCAGCATGTCATTTTATGGTCTTAAACATAAAAACATTTACACACACACATACACATACACATGTGCTATATCTACACAGATGAATGGATGCCTTAAAGTCATGATACCAAGTCCTGCATTGCTTTTATAAGTATTTTTTATATCTTTTGTAGGAGTAAATTTTTTCGTTGGGATTTTTCTTGGCTTTTTATTTACCAATTTTACTGATACATATCCTTTTGATTAAATAATATGGGTGGTAATTTATGTGTTTGTGTGTGTGTATGTTGTATATAAATGAAAATATATTTGCGTTCTTCATATAAATTTTACGATTGCAATTAATTTTTATGTTATTTATAAGTAAAAAGTTAAGAACAAAAAAAAAAGTGGAAGGAGAGTACAGTAAGAAATAAATTTTAATGTAAAATAAAGCAAAAGAAAGGCAAGACTTCAAGTAGATGGAGTGTTTTATTTCTGATTCACAAAATTTATTCACTATAATGATCCATAAAATATTTCTTTAAATACAACAAAATTAGCACCGATAGTTGAATGGGTAATTTGGTAGCTGCACATAAACAGATACAGCTACTCTACTGAAAACCGGCAATAATGCCAATTATATGGTTTAGTTGCGATAGTACAATTTTATGATTATGGCTATAGAATTCTGTTTCGATATAACCGAGTGTATTCAGCACCAAGTAATTATGATTCTTGCTATAGCAGTTTAATGACCATAATAGAAAGACTCATTTGCTAGTACTGAAACATTTGTTTGGTAAAGAATTTTGAAGCATTATAAAGTAATCGGCTTCTACACAGTAAAGAATATCACGAAACAATATCAAGCTTAACATAAACTTACGCACCCCACAATTTGTACCAATATTTTATGTTAGGCAATAAAAGCACTAAAATGCAATAAATAATCTGGCACTGGCAAACATTTTTGAAAACTCTTTAAAACTTATGTAGCAATCATTATTAAGTCCACGTTCACATTATGAAACTTTTGTAGCAAATATTTTAAGTTTAATGATAAAATAGGAAAGACGAACGAAACAAGGTACAATGTTAAAGTACATTCTCTTTTGTTCTTCTATTCGCTAAGAAGACTGATATATGAAGGTATGCAAAAAAAATTAGATACAAGTTTCGCAAGCTGAGTCTCACTGTGTCGTCACGAATGCAATTTCAAAAATTTTTACACATTTTTTTAAAAAAGGCCTGCGACAGATATGGTTTATATGACAATCGAGCAACATGTTCAAGTTATTCAGGCTTATTATGAAAATGGTCATTCGAATCAAAAAGCATTTCGTGCACTTCATCATTCTTTTGGTCAACATAATCGTTTAAATTTGTCCACAATCGAGAGAATTGTGAAAAATATTTAAATTTAAGCAAAACGGGTCTGTATGAATTTTGAAAACATCTGTGAATGCGTTCTTAGATCGTTGAACAGAAGACATTGCTATTATACGCGATAGTGTGGCAAAAGAATAGTAAACCTCGATTTATCATCGTGCAAATTGTGAACATCTGGAGATAATATGGATACCAAGCCATCACGGGCTGATCGGAAACGAGAAAGCCGACAAATTATCCAAAATGGGAGCTCTTCTAAGTACTATAATTTTGGACAACGCCAAACCCTTAAATAATTTAAAGATTAACTTAAACGTTGGGCAATGCAGGAACATGTTAGAAAATGGCAAAGCACTGATATCGGTAAGGTGACAAGAACACTATGGGGTGACCCAAATATTGGGAAATCAAAAGAGATTCTGAGACTAAGTAGACCTACACTTGGTAAACTAGCCAGTGTAATTACAGGTCATTCGGAGTTGAGAACCCATCTAGCTGGCATAAGATTATCTGAGGAGACAACATGTAGAGCATGCGAGGAAGAGGATGAGACTTTGTTACACTACCTCTGTCATTGTCCTGTGTTTGGGCATATTAGACGCGAGAATTTTACAGTGGATACTATTCCGAACTAGGAATACCTAGGGAACTCGAACTGGAGATCCATAAGGAGTTACATTGAGGGGACTGGGTTCTTGGACTAGACCGTTATTTATGGAGAATTATGTTTATGGTTTTTATTTGGGAATTCCGTTTTTCACTTGAAGCGCACAACATGCCAACTGGGCATAAGTGCATACCTGTCATAGGTTTGGGCTTTTAATGCCCCTCCTTTTCGACCTAACCTAACCTAAGGCAAAACTTACCTGTAAACACTCATAAGTTACTGGAAAGCTACATTATTGATGGAAAATTTATCATCAAACAAGGTGACTTCTTAAGTATTCCTCAAACAATTGAAGCCGGGGCTCTCCAAGGTAGCATATTAGGACCGTTTTTATATTTACTGTACACTACAGACATGCCAACAAGCGATTATACTCACACCTCGACATTTGCTGATGACACTGCTTTTCTTAGCTCCCATGAAAACTCCCATGAAGCATCCAGACTCTTACAGAATCATATATCTGTGGTTTTCATGGGCAACCACGTATGTCTTAATATTAAATTTTTCAAAAGAGCTACAAAACCGTGTTAGTGCTGAGCGATTTCTTAATATATATAGAAGTTACGTTGTTATTCCATTAAAATAATAGGAATGGGTCCATCATATTTGAGAAATTTTAAAATCCAAGTAAAGGCCGTTTAAAACCAGGCAATATTGCATTATTAACTCAAAATCGTATAAAATGAACATACGCGGTTGCCCATGAAAACCACAGATATTCCAAGTAGAAAAATGGTTAAATCAATGGAGAATCAAAGTGAATGAACAGAAATGTTCTCATGTAACATTTACTTTACGCAGGGACCATTGTCCTCCCGTACGTATTAATAACCAAGTGGTACCCCAACACTTAAATGTAAAATACTTCGGTATTCATCTTGATCGACGCGTAACCTGGAAATTCCATAATTCCATAATTCTATATAGATGCTAAGTTGATCCAAATGAAGTTGAAGGCTGCCCAAATATATTGGCTCCGTCCTAAGCTTGGATTGTAAACTTCGACTATATAACTCGCTACTAAAACCAATATGGTATTATGGCATTCAGTTATGGGGAACTGCCTCAGCAGCAAACATAGAAAAAATTCAAAGGCGCCAAAACAAAATTCTACGAATGATAACAACTGCCCCTTGGTATATTAGAAACTCAAACATACATAAAGACCTAAACGTACCATTGGTCAAAACTGAGATCAGAATACATGTGACAACTTCTTTAAGGAAACTTGGATCCCACCCAAGTCCACTAGCCTGTAACGTCTTAAATTATTGTGGCCACAGTCGCTTAAGGAACAGGGACACTGTGAAACTACTGCAAATAGAAGAGATATGAATATCAAATAAAAAAACAAAAATTTTGAAAACAAAATTTTTGGTGCAGCACTGGCTGAACCTTAATAATAATTATTTTAGAGTAAGATTTGAATACTTATTGTTAGTTCATAAAATATTGAAGATACAATAAATATTAAATAAATGATAAAAAAAGTCACAATTCTAGAAAATTATTAACTTAGTAGTTAAGATCGGCAGATATTGTAACTTTTTAGGTAGTTATCTGGCTACTAATGAAACTTGAGTGATTCATTATAATGCACTATATGTGAGCCAGTAACGGCGAAAGTCAAAAAGTTTTTCTTCTATGCACAGACAACTTTGTGCTTTAGGTTATATAATCTGCGTATGTTATTTTAAAGTTGCCATAATTCAGTACTTTGTTCACCATACAAAAAAGATAAGCCAGTCATGAAAAAGACTAAGAAATAGTTAAGGTTGGTTCCAGTCTTGCAACAAATGTTTTATAATATGGACAAAGGTTAAGTGTTTCTCCCCTATTGGAAATCGATTCTAGTTTTTAGAATATTTTTAGAATAAAATTTCAGCAGGAATAATCGATAACCCACAACAAATTAGATCTAACAAATCCAAAATCATACTATTGAGTATGGTCAACAAGATAAGGAGATATGATGCTCCCGCTGAGCTCATAAAGCAGCACAGCTTAAGTCTACTGATAAAAGAGCAGTCATTGCCCTAAAGTAGTTCCATAGATTTCAAAAGTTTGGATACTAATACGTATTAGTGATTAAATTATAATGAGTTATAAGTGATTATAATCCCTTAGCTCTAAGTAAAACACTAAAATGCAAAGGGGTAACCACTATATATTTAAGAAACTTAGGACAATAAATGTCGCGGCCACTTGTCGAATTGTCCATGTGCAAAGGTAAGGTTAGGTTAGGTTGAAAAGAAGGGGCTCTAAAAGCCCAAACCCATGACAGGTATGGAAAACGGAATTCCCAAACAAAAACCATAAACATAATTTCCCATAAATAACGAACTAGTCCAAGAACCCAGTCGCCTCAATGTAACGCCTTTTGGATCTCCAGTTCGAGTTCCCCAGGTATTCCAAGTTCGGCATAGTATCCAGTGTAAAATTCTCGTGCCTAATAAGCCCAAACGCAGGACAATGACAGAGGTAGTGTACCAAAGTCGCATCCTCTTCCTCGCATGCTCTACATGATGTTTCCTCACATAATTTCATGCGAGCTATATGGGTTCTCAACTCCGTATGACCTGTAAGTACACTGGTTAGTTTCCTAGGTGCTGGTCTATTTAGTCTCAGAATCTCCTTTGATTTTCCAAGATTTGGCTCACCCCATAGTGTTCTTGTTACCTCACCGACATCACTGCTTTGCCATTTTCTGACATGTTCCTCCATCGCTCAACATTTAAGTTCATCCATGTGCAAAACAAAATACAAATATATTAATTCAATTCAAATGTATATTAAGGAATTCAAACCTTTATTTTTACTTTTCTTTAACTCTATCCGATATTGTAATAAATGAAAGAAGTAGCCATGAAAATGTATTCTTCGAGGCTTTCCAGTTTATACTGAAAATCCTGGACTATACCTATTATATATTTTAAATCTTACGACAAATGCAGACCTAATTACGTTGACTTAAAAAATAAAGTTTGGCAGATCGCAAAAAAAAAAAACCAAACAATCACAGTTCAAGGGCCTTCTGGAAGGCTTTTAAGAGCAGCCAGAGTAGAATAATATTACAAGTTTTTAAAAAAAGTGTAAAGGAGCCTGCCACAGGCCAAAAAATACAAAACCCGATTTTCATATGGCATAAGGTATATGTTTGAAGTAAAGCTTGTGCAGGCTATTCCCAATAAATCTTGGAGATGTTCATCGGCAAGTCCGGAATTTATGTATAATGAAGTTCATCTTAGAAAATGCTGCTTCGCAAACTTGTGTATGTTGACCCAAACCAAATGAAAAGATTCAAGGCAAATTTTTTTAATTCCGGGTATTTATTAGCACAAGCAAATTTTATCCTAAACTCTTGACAAGAAACTTTCTGTTATTGGTGTTTTAAAATTGTGTTTTTTGGAAATCGATCACTTCCATCTGGAGAGAAGCTTTATTACTCCCGAAAATGTTTGCAGCTTCACAACACCATTCATCCCCAAGAGTCAGACAGTAAATGTTACTGAAGATATCAAGGTCTACGGTCCGCCAGTTGGTGACCTCTGGTATATCTTTTAAAAATAATGGGAAAAACAGAAACGTACATAAAATAGTAATACAACTTTCTCACATATACAAAAAATTAAATTGTAATCAAAATTTTTTTTTTATTCGAAAGATCAATACGTGACATTAACATTTGAAAATAATTTCGGGCATATGGGCACCGCGGCTGTTCTTGACGAAGCGCATTCTGGACGTCCGTTGTTTTATCGCAAAATTGTGTTCAGCGATGAGGCGCATTTTTGGCTTAACGGGTTTGTAAATAAGCAAAATTGCCGCATATGGAGCGAGACCAATCCACAAGAGACCCTACAGACTCCATTACATCCGCACCGTTTGGTGCGGTTTTCACGCTGGTGGCATCATCGGACCTTATTTCTTCAAAAATGAGGCCGGAGCTCGCGTTACGGTCAATGGAGATCGTTACCGCACCATGATCAATGATTTTTTGTTTGAAAATATGGATGACATTGATCCGGATGAGATGTGGTTTCAACAGGATGGCGCTACGTGCCATACGGCGAACGCAACCATCGACTTATTGAAATCAAAATTTGGCGATAAGTTGATTTCAAGAAATGGACCTGTCAATTGGCCTCCAAGGTCGTGCGATTTGACACCTCTCGATTATTTTCTGTGGGGCTACGTGAAGTCACTGGTTTATGCTGATAAACCAGCAACAATTGACGCCTTGGAGGCCAGCATTGTTCGTGTTATTCGTGACATACGGCCAGCAGTGCTCGAAAAAGTGGCCCAAAATTGGACGTCCAGAATGCGCTTCGTCAAGAACAGCCGCGGTGCCCATATGCCCGAAATCATTTTCAAATGTTAATGTCACGTATTGATCTTTCGAATAAAAAAAAATTTTTGATTACAATTTAATTTTTTGTGTTATTTTTTACAATTTCAAGTTCTATCGGGCTTAAAAAAACACCCTTTATTATGGTTATATCTACTCTAACCAATGGTTTTTCTCCACCGACTGCATCGTTATTTTGTGTTGCAATTACTTTGTCATTGATACGTTTAATTAGAAAGTAACACTTCATTAAAACTTTTAGGATGTATGAGAAATATATCATATTCTAATTAGAAGACACATGCATTATTTCTAAAAGAGAATCATGTGTGTAAAATTAAAAAAAATATATTATTTAAATATGGTCATATTTACTTCTATGTACAAGTGTAAAATATTCCTAGCACCACTAGTTGCAACAACCTCTTGTGGACATTGAAGCAACAAATATCAAACTAAAGCTTGTGCATAATTACAAATAAACAATTGTCTGCAACTCCTCTTATATATGTGCAGAATTATTCCATATTTATTATTAGGAAATTCAAATACAAAATGTTTAATAATAATGAAATGTAAAATATACGGAAACATACTGATACATACTCACAAACAGTTTCTTGTATATTAACACGCATATTAACTACACATGTGGAATATAACTGAAAGAGAGAGAGAGAGAGAGTCAAATGTAACACCTGTTACCATAGTCAGGCAAATACAAGAAAATGCGTGTATATCATTTGCATAAACAAATATTTGTAAGGATTTATTTGAGTATGTCGTATATTTTGATGTACATGCATGTGCATACCCTGCAGATAATATTGGACAACGTGGTCCATTTTACCTGTACGGACTACTTGCAATATGGTCCTACATATGTATTGCAGTCATGGAACATATCATTTTTAAACAAGAGATTGTAGTTAAACGACAAGTGTTCGTGTTTTAACGTTGCATATATTGTTGTGAAGACGTGTATAATGGTCGTGTAGGTGCTCCATTGAGTAGTGACAAAGAGTAGTTTTGAGACTACTCCGATGGGTTATATAGTCCAGACCTAGGACATCGTAATGTTAAATCAACCACGTTTTCGCCATACATTTGGGTGATCTTTGGATTAGTCCTAGTTCATTACAGAGTATAATTTACATGCGTGTATGGTCTAGTCGCGTTGTCTGCAGGGTATACTTAATAAATTGTCTGCTATGTTATTGAGGTAAAATGAAAAAATAGTGGCAATATACTGATATGAACTAATGGTTACCACTATGAAAATATTTAAATTCAATATATTTGTACAACATTAGATCAGCTATATAACTGTAAGTGTAATGTTGAAGGATAACAAGTAAGAGCACTTTATTCGGCTGTGCTGAATTTTTGATATACACCACCAATTTAAGGTACTTTTATAGCATAAAATTTATTATTTTGTTCTTAACAGTAATCGCTCTGGGATATTCTCTTTATACTGAAGTATGTATTACATTCTTTTTGCATTTTCGAATTACTATTACTTAATTTATTTTAATCTGAATGAAACGTAAAGTATTTCAGTTATACTTATCACTCCTTTTTCTACGATATTGTATTTTTGCGGAATCTAAAAAGTATAATTTGGTTCTTAGAGTTAGTTAAAATATTAAATAAGCTTTGTGTGGGCATGGCACCTACTTCCTTTAAAATAATACAAAATGACGGCCTTATTCATAACAAAAGGTTAGCCACAGTTTATACACTGCGTACATTGACCTGCAAACTAGAATGCCGATTAAGCTTGGCAGCTCGTTGGCACAGAGTTTATTAATAACAAACTTTTATCCGTCTGCTAACTTTTCATAAATCAACTCTGAAATTGCATAATACTCCTCAAAATTTTAACCATTTTTTGTATATCATTTCTGATTTTGACATTTTGTTGTTTTTCCATACATACTAACAATTATTAAAATTTTAAAATAAAGTAAAAAAATAATCGAACACTAAATTTGTCGTGCAGAAATTTTTTTATTCATTTCTTTATAATTTTTTTTTTTGTCACACAATAGCTTGTTAGCAAGAGTTTAGCAAATCGTTAGCCAAAGTTTGGCATGTGTGTTATGAATAAACTTTATGCCAACTTTTTGCTATGAATAAGGCCGTTAATGTTTGAATTCAACTTAGATCATTCATTATAGATTTTTTTTCATACCATTCACCTGTGATGCACATGGGTATATATAGCTTTGTCATTCTGTTTGTAATTTCTACAATTTTCCATGTCCATGTCCGTCTGTCCTTGTGTTGCTTGATATCAACTTTCTGAGATATGAGCAAATAAACACGACTGCCTCTGTTTTTTCCCATATTTTAAAATTTTCAGCCATAGAACCATAGGTTCCTTTGCTACTGTTTGTAGATATAATAAGCCTCTAGAGATATATGTGAAAAATTTTGGACAAAAAGCGCTCTAATCGGTAAAGTTATAGGTGAAAAATTTTTCTGAAAAATATAAATTCCAAAAACTTACAAACGCAAACCAATTTTTTTCAGCTTCTAAATAACCAAGAGAATCAATATTGGAATAATCTGGAAGGGTTTGACTATTGCAATATAAGGCACATTAAAAAAATTTAAATTCATGTTGGCCGCCACTACAAAATGACGGAAAAAAAATTAATATATAGGTTAAATCTGGTATTTTAAAATGTATCTTCTTGAATCCCCTCAATATTGGTATCAAATGAAAGGCTTGACCAGTAGAAAACAATAAATTATTAAAAAATGTTAAATCCAAGATGGCGTCTAAAACAAAATAGGGAAAATTTTTTCTTAAACCTTTAACCCTTTAGCGCCTACCGCGATGATATGATCAGGCAAAACGAAATAGTTTTAAAATAGTATTTGTACCCGTTTTAGGTTTAAAATTCTTATTTTAAAAGGGAGATTTACACGGAAGACAACTTAGAGTTTATTTTTAACTGCGTTTAGGGATTTGTTTTCAATAGATTCCTTTGTTTGTGAAACATAGAAGCAAGCACTAGTCTTGAATACTGCAACGACGCAGTTTCTGATGTACGTTTTAAGTAAGTAATGTTTTGTTTTTTTGAATTCAATTTTTTTTAAGTATAGATTATTTATCTTAGATATATTCATTTATTAATAATGTAATTAAGATTAAAACAAAAATTAATTTCAATAGCAAAATCTCATGCTAAATATCCGGTGATCATATGATCACGCTAGGCGTTTAGGAGATCAAATTATGCAATATTTTGCATTTTATTTAGTGTTCTGACGCTTCAAGAAGCGATTGCTATTGTCGAAGCCGATGATGATTTGACAGTGGATTTATTACTTATCTGAAGATGTTATGTTTTTCCCCGAGCCCAATTACTCAGATTATAGAAATCAATCACCAGTGCAAATCTTTGAACAAATATTTAATGAAGAAATTATTAATTTGATTATAAACGAATCAAATAAATATTCAGTTCAATCGAACTTAAAAAATCCAAGTCTTTCTTCTGCAAAACTAAAAGTATTTCTCGAAATATTGTATCTATCCGGATATAATTCCGTCCCGAGTTAGCGATCTTATTGGGAGAATCCACCAGATCTCCGAAAGAATCTAGTTGTGAATGCTATAAGAAGAGACCGTTTTTTTTTGGACATATCCAAACATATTCATTATGCTGACAACATACTAATTTATTCTGAAGATAAAATGTGAAAATTACGTCCACTTATGAATTTAGTCCAAAGTCTATTGTTAGAATTATTTGTTATAGTGCTACCGGAACATTTCGCGAAAACAGAATTCCAAAAGATTGTCCAATAACTAAATCAAAGGAGTTGAAAAAAATCTAGAGATACATATGAAAATCAACTATGTCAGGATGAAAATATTATAATAGTAAAATGTGTTGATAACTCTGTGGTGACAATTACGAGATATTGTCATTTCATCCTTTTTATTTTTTCCATAAACGCCTAGCGTGATCATATGATTACAATCAGTATCCTGAATATTGAAAAAAATTTTTTATTTTTTTAATGATATTATATTTAACTGGACCATACAAAGTATACCTAAGTTGTTTTTTTCTTTTAAATAACGAAAAAAAAAATATTCCGGCGCTTAAGGGTTAAATACAGTTAGAAATGTAAAAATTCAATATCAAGAATGTGGGATTATACCTACTTACGTGATGGTGAAGGGTATTATCAGATTCGGCACGGCCGAATATAGCACTCTTCTTTGTTTTAATTTATTTAGAATCAACTTTTCTAATCTTTTGAAGAACTGTGGACATACTTGAAGCACCTAATTGACAGCCATGATCTTGAGCTTTGAAAATCACGAATGCCTTAGCTAATTATGTAATTCTGACTTGGTATTAAATTACTGTTGTTTTTATAGATACAAAACTATAAACTAAAATACCTTAGAGTTACGCTTAAGCTTAGTAAGAAATCTATTGGCACTTTAGTTCCCAAGTAATTTATAGTGAAGTTAAATTTAAATTATTGTTACACGTTGTAGTTACGAAAAACTATAAAGTAAAAAGGGGTTTGTGAATTCAATATTAGTATTAGTTTTCAAATTCTTAGCATCAGACTAATATAAACAATTCACACCAATACAGTTCTATTCATACACACATGCTGATAAACACAAGAAATAATTTCCGGATTAGTTAAAGGAAGTGTAGTAATGTTGTGCTGAGTGCTTTTTGTATTACAAACAACATATCAAATACACGAGTACTCTCTGACTACTTACCCGTACTTTACAATACAGTATTTATTGTATTTGCTCTATTGTTCTGTATACAATTCAACTTTACATGTGTTGCTACATTAGGGACTAAATTGTATGAAATGTGTAGATACACACGTATGTATTATGATTGTATATATTTATGTTGGTATTAGAAACATGCATGCGTTTCCTATAAACTTGGTATAAATTTTCGCACATATTTTACTATATAAAATGTGTATACCCTGTTAACAAAAGACAGTTACATTTGGCTAAATTTAGTGGCTGATTCGTCAATATTTTCTATCTACTCGAAGTTTTTTTAGCATAGCCATATAAAAATTCATATTCGATGATATTCAAAGGACCTTCAAGTCATTAACCTTTAATATATTTTTGGTTAGAAATTGTTTGAAGGGTAGTAGCATACATTTAAAGTGTTTACGTATATTTTTACTTCAAACTATTATCTAGCACACTTTCAACTATATACAGTGAATATTGCTGAGCATTTAATGAAATATTTAATTTAAGTTGTTTTTCCTTTTTATATTTTTCTAAAACTTTCTATTACTATTACTTGATATTTACCGACAATACTTTATTTACATACCACATATGTAAATAATAGTAAATGATGTTAAAAAAAATTAAAAAAAAATTTCAGAAATACTTAAAGTTGGGAAGAAGGATTTATTATTAGGTTACGTCATTGGTAAGAAAAGTGGTTTTAATACCGAAAATTAACAGCAGTTGTAAATGTGTTAACTTTTTAAAAACAAAAGGATTAACCACATATGTATGTATGTATGTGTTAAAAGTTTTGCGGTATACATTTTACTTATTTATAAAACAAAAATAAATTCAATTAAGAGTTTTGCACATGTGTCTAAGAAAACTAACCTTTAAAATTCAGTATCGAAACCTAAACTAATATTGATATAACAGTTGGCAACTCTAACTTTAACAGACGACATTTTAGGGTTATTAAAAATTCAGCATTAGACAGTACAACAACGCTTCTTTCTTGTTCAATAAATTTTTAAAAACAAAGAAAATTAAGCCGGCATATTTCGAGTACTTCGTATAAGATATGTTGGGCTAAATAACCTCGATTGCAATAGAGTTATAATTTAAAACTGTATAAAGAATTAAAAATTTACGCTTAAACTTCTGGCTTCCAATGTACAAGCCACCTAGATTGTTTGTAGATATTCAAGAAAGTGCAGAAAAATTAATTGATCTTCAAAAATTACTGAAAATTTCATGAAAAGTACTACAGCATATGGGCTAATCCGAAAATTTTTAAACCAGAAGCAAAAATTTAAAGTTGCCCAAATTCCAAATGTTTGTTAATGGAATAATAGGATACATATTCAAGCTTCAAAATATATAAGCAATATGGTTTTACGGTGGTTTGTTTGTCCTTGGCAGAGGCTAACGTAAACGTACCTCTTGTTTTCATTTATTTTTGTAAAAAAAAGGGTATTTTTAATGGTCAAAAAAGTGGGCAAAACAGTCGTTTCAGTATTTAGCGTTTAGCAAAGCTTTAATTTGCTTAATTTTCTTTTATTTGCGATACAAATCATATTTGTTAATTATCTAATATATATAAACAATTCGAACTAAAAATGGGTACACTGTGTGTAACGTCCGTAACGAAAAATAGGGTTTTTTTAAGTTTAACTGAATGAATTTTAATAATTTTGTTTTCCAAACTAGCTTTATAAACAGAGTTTTTTATGCACTTTAATTTGATGGAAAAACAGAAATACCTTTATTACACTTTTTTTTAAATATAAATGACAAAGTGTGTAACGTCCGTAACTGCATGAAAATGCCCAAAAATTTTATTTTAATATTATGAGGTGGAAGTCAGTGTTTATAATGGATTTTCACCTACTGAATCTGAATCTGGACTTAAAACTGTTCTAGGTTGCCGAGAACCCAAAAACTTCACCTCAAAGTAACAAAAAGTGTGTTTAAATAACATGCGATCTCACAATCTGCAACTTAAATTGAGATGAAATTCAAATTCTTCTGAAACCTAAAATAATTCCTAAAAATCAATTATTAGTAATTAAAAACCATGTTGTAAACCGCAACCCCGATGTCCCCCTTCAAATATTTGACGGTACGCCCATGCATGCAATGTTTAGGTACTGGATTTTCCGTTAGAAATTAGGAATTTTTTTGCTACTTTGCATGGAAAAGGAGCGGTGGACGGTGTTGGCGCTATCGTTAAGCGAAAAGTTTAGAAACTAGTAAAAGCCCAAAAAAAAGATTCTCACAAATTAGCAAAAAAATATAAATGGCGTTTTCATAATTTACGTTGATAAAAATTATGTCAAAACTATATCTGACGAAATATCAAAAACATGGATAAATATAAAAAATATTCAGCTCTTAAATCATATCATTATTTTTCGGGCTTTTTCAATGACAATAAATGTACTATAAAAGTAGCTCGAACAGCTGGGTCTATTAAGCATAAGATACAATATTAAACATTTAAACAAGGTTGGCAACCGAAACGAATAACGGTATTGGTATCGGTATCGGTATGAAGTTTTTTATTATTTCGGTAACGGTATCGGTATCGGTATTTTAATTATAACGGTATCGGTATTTATTTATTTAATTTGCAAAAATATTAACTAAACATTAACTTTTTTTCTAAATATTATATTTAGTAAGTAATATTAGGAACACACACATGTTCTTTTTCCTTGAGGCATTTTGCTCTTGTTATCATATATTGTTCAAATATTTTTTAAATACTTTTAAATTAAGTTTGATCACTTATCAGGTAGCCTCACTAAAACAGCTGATTATTTTTTTCTCTACCTTAAGGTTTAACTGAGATGTCAAATTTTGTTTATGTATGTGTATATATTGTGTACGTATATATTCTACCGACAAAAAAACACGCATACACATTTGCTTTTTGACATTTAAGTCGTCGTTTTCCAGCAACAAAATACATTTAGGATTTTGTTTACCGGATTTGAATACCGGTATTTTACGCAAAAAATTATTTCGGTATCGGTATCGATACCGGTAATCAATTTTAGACGGTATTTAATCGGTATCGGTATCAATAACGGTATCGGTTGCCAACCTTGCATTTAAATAAAATAAAGAGTAATGAAATATTCTATAATTTTTTTGTAACTAATAAATTAATAATTACAAGGCTAAAAAGATTTTTAAATACATGAATGTTTTTTATATACACAATTTGGTTTAATGGAAAAAGTGTAACGTCCGTAACGTAACGTCCGTAACAGACAAATATTAAGATTTTTGTTTAACGGGACTACTTAGATTTCTTTTCTAAGCAGGATTGATATCGCCATATATTCCAATTAATTTTTTGTGTATGAAATTTTTTTGTTAATTATCCAAAATTAGCTTAAAAAAATGTGAAAATGCATATAAGCCTCAAAATTGACTTCCATTTTTTGTAACGTCCGTAACGGAACTTTAAGCTAGCATAACTTTTTTCAAAAACAGTTAACCTTTAAGTTTAAAACCAGTTTTGAAGAACTCCCAAAGAACTGCATTTTGCAAAAAATTTCATGAAAATATTCCAATGTGAACGCCAGCTGTGTCAATCTTAACAAGCAAATTTGCGTGCGAATGTAACGTCCGTAAGGCAGGATTAGCCCATATACTCAGAGACCTTTACAAAAGAACTGAAAAATAATGGCTAAGTACCGGAAGTCAATGTGTACTAAAAATGCCTTTAAATGAAAAACCACAAGCCGTTTAGAAGGTGCATTACTCTAAAGTGTCAACGGTCTTATACCCTGTAATTGGGTAAAAGGACTAGCGTTAAAAAACGCAAAAAATTAAAAAAAGCACAAATGAAAACAATTAAACAAGAAAACTCTTTTATATTTGTTTTTAATGCTTTAAAGTGAGAATAGAAAAGTTGAAAATGTAAAACCAAATATAATAAATATGGTCACATGGGAGCAATTTGTTTGCCGTTCGGCGGAGTAAGAAAAAAATCTATTGCAGAGTTCAAGGCGTACAGTGAATTTCTACCGATGTCATAATTGTATGCGTTCTCATATACGCAAATGTGTTTTATTTTTGATAATGAAAATTCACGGTAAAAAACTAACCATTCGATCCTGCTGTGAGCCTATCTTTACACAGAGAAGAACAAACTTTTGTACGTACTTATATTTATGTACCCACTATATCTCAAGGGGGAGAGAGCGTGTTAACAAGGTATAAAAAGAAATTTATTTCTACAACTTTACAAAAAATTTTCTTTTATGTTTATTTTTAATTTTTCGATGTTTCCTATAAATTAAATCATTAAATATAATTGTTTGATAACCATAAAAGATAAATCAAAATATAAAATCATAAACTTGATATTTCCTTAAAATGTAGACATAAGTGTTGTTACATTAACGTCCTAACAAAATGTTTCTTGCTTTCTTTCCATCTTTTAACATCATGAAACCTAACTACAGTTTAATATTTATAAATTACTTTGTGTAGTAAAATGCAGCCTCAAAATTATTATCAGCCTTCTTTAAAATCCTCCTTGTTTTTTTGTGCCATCATTAAACAGAAATGGTTTAGAAAATTTTCGGTAAAAACATGTTGTAACACTCATGTTACTTGTTGTTTTTACTTTATTTTATATTATTTTTTGTTTTACAATCAAAAAGAAAGCAAGTTTAAATAAAACAAATCACTTACGTACATAAGCAATTTGTAACAATTTATTATAAATTTTCAGCAATATTACAAAAACAAAAAAAAAAAAAAAATAAGCAAAAAAAAAAAAGCTGAAATATATTCAAAACAGTTAAATTGTGTTTTGTTCTCATTACTTATTATATTTACTGTGTCTTATTTCGACAGTGTGTAACAAAATCATGAAGTAGGCAAATGTACAAACACAAATACTTATATACATAAATATTAATGTTTAAACATGTTAAA
The DNA here is from genome assembly GCA_941918925.1 of Phyto melanocephala. Taxonomy (NCBI): domain Eukaryota; kingdom Metazoa; phylum Arthropoda; class Insecta; order Diptera; family Rhinophoridae; genus Phyto; species Phyto melanocephala. The sequence goes on from OW799235.1 coordinate 16,893,237, forward strand.
AAGACGGCTGCTAGCGCATTTTGGAAAATGTGCTTATTCTTCTTTTTTATTCCTTTGAGAAATGCCACGAGTTAGTAATAGAGTAAGATAAATAACAGGTTTGATGCTGTTTTTTTTTTTTTTTTTGATTTTTGAAAAATTGAAATTTGCTTTATGTTGGGTAGCAGGTGTTGAAAATTTCCTGCACAAAATTATATTTGATTTGGGTTTTTCTCTCTCTTGTATTTATTTAAACAGACTTTGAATATGTACGATTTGTGATTTGAAAATCAAGAGGTGTACAATCAAAATGAAATCGTCTAATGTGTTGCTATTTAAATATAAGTATTTAGGAAAATTTAAAGTAATTTTTGTGAATATTCTTTTCATAAGGCTGTAACGTTATTTTATTGTCATGGGACTTAAATTAGTTTTAAAGTTGAGCCAACTTAAAAGTTTAGAATAAAAAGGAAGAACAAGTTTCATTAAGGACCCCGAAAAAATGGAAAGTGGACGTAGAAGTATGCGTGCTTTTGGTCCAATGAATTTTTATAATTAATTTCACATTATCCAAAGGAGACACTGTGAGACGTAAATTTATGTAGATTAAAATGTAAAACTCTTTTGTAGTCGTCTGATTTAAGCATTTTTAATAAAATAATATTTTTAATAAGAATTAAGGCAAAAGAAAAATAAAATGCCACATAACCGGCATCAGAGGTTCAAATGTCTAGTTAAAAAATTAAACGATACTCTCGAATCTTTCACGACTAAGGAAAAAAGTCCCTTAGATTTGGCTTTAGACAGATACAAAAACCTTTTAGACTAAAAAGTAAACACTGAAAGGACAGACAAACAGCTCTTTTCAAAAATATACAAAAAAAGCATCACAAAAAGGCTCTATTTAGTATAATCAGTAGACGATCTGCCCCATAACTTACAAACCGGTCGGCACGTTCATTGCCATCTTTCTCTCATGACCCGGAACTCAAAGCTGTGTCAACCTGTTATGCATGCTAGGAGAGTTGAGTGCGTCAATGCATTCTAACACCAGAGTCAAATTGGCATGGTAAGCCATAAGCTTGGCTGTTCCATATAACGTACATGAAAGTCTTTCTTACGTCTTTCCTTACAGATTCATGGAAACTAATAAATGTGACATATATTTCAACCTTAAATATCGAAGGATATTTACCTACATACAGAATCCTTTGAAAACCTGACCCCAAAAAAAATCCATACAAGTATCGCCACTCAATTATTTAGAACCATCAGTGTACCAGTTTTGAGCCACCCTCCACAGGTCTACAGGACCCATTAGTTCATATAATCTGGGCAAAAAACTAAATTCCTGAAATAGTCATAATAATAATAGCCACTAACCTCGTAAATCAGATTTTTTATAGTCTTCATATGTCCGCCAAATTTTTCACTTTCCAAGCTGTTATAACTCCTGAAGTCGTAAATCGCTAGAGTAGGCATTTTCCATGACAGAACTCCTGAAGTCGTAAATCGTTAAAGTATGAATTTTCAATGAAAACCAAATGAAGCGGTGGCAGCTGCTTTGTTTGTTATTAACTCGTTTCTTTTTGGAATTTGAAAGGATAAGAATAAAACTAGTGGCTTATGCAGATGTTGTGATATTCATATCAGGACTTTTTTTTGACGTGATTTTTCATTTCATGTCCGATACCTTGAGATTACTAAGTCAGCAGCACACAAACAGTGGCCCGGGGGGTAAATCCAGGCAAATCAAAACTAGTATTGCACACATCGAGTGCCAAAACTCCAAGCTTTTGATCTCATGAGTATAGGGAACAGTGAAATTCTTCTATCGGACAAGCCAAAATATTATCATCGAAATTGTTTTGGAGGCTAAACATAAATATATTGTAGAACCGTTTTGCATAGCCGAAAGATCAGAATGCATTAGGCTTAAGGGTGCATTGCGAACTAAGTAGTCCTTGAGAAGCACTGAATACCATTTTACACTCATTGACCTGCATGTTATGAACATATCTGCTATTAGTGCAATAAGGCTAAATGCATCTGGATATTAAAGATTTCGATACTTTCGTTCTTAAGCCAACCTATTGATAATCTAACGCTCTATATGGATTTAGACAGGGCGTTAAAAACACAAATTCCCTCGAGAAGAAAGTAGGATATAGGTGGCATTGCAGACAGATTTGATACTTTAATCTAAAAGTACGGTTTTTAGATAAGCGGTACTGTTGAATCTAGTGTCCTCTCTGGCTAACTAGCGATAAAGCTCTCTTTCCGCCTTCCAGATGAATACAGCATCTTTTAGGATAACATATTTGCTAACTGAGAGGAATATAGGATATTAAACGACAAAAGTATTCACGGGAATATGAGTATTTTTATCGGGCGGCACCTTTGCCACTTAGATCATACACCACAATGTCTAAATTAGTCGGTGAATGCAGAAAAGCGTTGTCCAGGTTTGGTCAGCTCAAGTTGCTCTAGTCTGCGTATGTTCGTTACTACTTTAACGAGCGAGCTGATGAGCGAGGATGAGATGAGGATGAGAGAGGATCTGCTTTGAATATCTCTAACGCAAATATAGTTGAAATGCCGGGGGACTATCGAAACCCAGATCTAAAGACACTTTCTTAAAAACGCCGTGAGGAGGTGGCGTGCATTGGATACATGTAGTGACGGGCAAAGCTCACGTGGGTTTCTTTTGATATCAGGCATATATCTCAACTTACGCGTCTGTCTGTTGGAGTTTTCCTACTAGCACCTGCAATAAAATTAGGCGAAAAATGCATCTGAAAACATCATTTGCACCGGATTTCTTAATCTTAGACTCCAATACAAGTAAGGATGATGCAACAGAATAAGAAGAGTTTTGATTTAGACTATTACAAGATCTTAACTTATTAAGTATAAATAGTTTTGCGCTTATTGAACTCAACTAGTTTTTGACACGGTTATAAAATGTTGAAACGTGATGGAAGTTCCAAACAATTCAGTTTGATTCGGAATATTGAACAGAGGGCTTAATTATAATTTTAACTCAAATAGCCAGTGTAGGAAATTCAATTCTTGTCACTTATGTATTTACTATTACAAATAAGGTACACCTTATAAGCTATACGCAGTGGAAAATTCGACTGAATTCGCTTTCTTTCCAAATGTCAATCCATAAATATAAAAGTGGAACGCGACTAATAGACAGACGAAAGCGTTAGTTTGCATTAAAAGTCTTAATTCAAATTAACTAATGAATTATCCCCATCCCAATGTGTATTAGATTTCACGTAAATGCACTAAATCATATTGAATTTATACTGCATTTAGCAATTTTAATATGGCAACACGGTCGGCAATCAATCAAAAAATTAAAAAATCAAAAATGTAAAATTAAAATAGATTCGATAATTTGAACTGTTTTGCATATTTTTTGGAATGGCTTTCTATTTAGTTGAAAGTTTTCCTTAAAACTGGTATCGTCTATCGTAAGCACGTCACTCTCCCAAAAAGTGCTGTTACGGTCCTTAAAAACAATACCATATACCCACATATGAATTGTAATCTCCATGAAAAAATACCATTAAACCTACGAATTTCCACAATTCCCTTTCTCTTATTTCAGAATGTCCTTCTGCCATCCCGACTTGTAGCAACATGTTCAGATTTGTGATTGCTAGTGAATTTACAATTTTTACTAAATGCAAAAACTGTCGTCTGTCACAGCAAAATTTTAATTTGCATTAGTGAGATTCTAATGCAAATTAACGCTGTTGTCTGTCTATAGTATAACTGACTAATTCATCATCGCACAGCTCAAACGCAAAAAGCTAGAGTCAAAATTTATAAAATCGGTTCCTCTTTCGATGTATAGCTCCACTAAGAAGGGATTTTTGGAAATTCGTACTTTAACGGGTTAAAAAGGGTAAAATCGGTAACCTTACATCTGCTAAGCTGAAAATGATATAAATTAATTTGAAAAAGTATTACAATTTACACAAAAAATCAGCTGACAAGTGTCTGGCCTTTTTTGTATTTTCAACCCCCAAGGGGTAAAAACTATAATTTGGTCCCTTTTTAATTCACTTTGTAAATCTTAAACACAAAAAACTAAGAAAAAATTTAAATTGTATTAGTTAATCCGCAAAAAAAATATAATTTAGATTTTGGTACTTCTTTCCGAATTCGCATGTATGTATAAGGGGTAAAAATGTTCCCCATTTTTGGTACATTATTCAGTAAGACATAATTTGGTAATTATTATCGCCTCGATGAATATGGACAATTATTTGGTTGAATAAGGTACCAAAAAGGGGAGAAAATACCGGAAACTATGTTTCATTCCTTGTTACAAGTACTTTTTAAAACATATTTCATTTAATGCAAAAAAGAGGATATTTATTTACTCTAAATCGTTTATATTAAAATATTTTATTGTTATAAACATAGATATTTAAACATTTAAAACTTCGATTTGTGCATTGATATAGAAAATGTAAAAATGTACTTTTTTGTGGTACTTTTTGTATTTTCTACGTTTACGAAGCTAGGCGGAATTGTGAAATGAGGGACTGTTGATTCCAGGGGAGATTGAAAATGTTATGGGACACCAAAAAATATATTTTTTTCAATTTGTATGGCACTTTTTGTAATTTAACTTGTATTTCGATATTTGTAACTTTGATACGAGATAAGATTTAAAATATTATGGGCGACTAAAAAGGTACTCTTTCTCTTTTTTATGGTACTTTTTGTAATTTCAACGTTTATAAAGCAAGAATTTCAAAATGACCAACTATTGATACAAGGTGAGACTAAAAATGTTAGGGGCGACCAAAAAGGTACTTTTTTAATTTTTATGATACTTTTCTACATTTACGAAGCTAGAATCTCGAAATAAGTGACGATTCATACAAGGTGAGACTGAAAATGTTATGGGCGAGCATTTTTGAATTTTTTATGATACTTTATGTACTTTCTGCGTTTGTGAAGCTAGAATTGTAAAATAGGGGACTATTAGTTCCAGGAGAAACTGAAAATGTTATGTGCGAAAATTTAGTAATAAAAAAAAAGAACTTGAGTATTTAATAAATTATAAGAACTGCGCTATCGAAGTAACGGCTAGTATGCTAGTTTTCATATAATCTATATATATAAAAATCAATGTGTGTTTGTATGTTTGTTTGTGTTTTATAGACGGTTAAACGGCTTTACCGATTTCCTTAAATTTTCACAGAATCTTTCTGTATGTCTGGTAGGAACTATAGGCTATACTTTGGTTTGAAATTGTAAGTGGGCGGGGTGCCACGCCCTATTAAAGAATATATTATAAATCACGAAAGTTAATGCAGCTAGAGTCTTCAAATTAAGTGCGGTAAACTTTAACATCCACACGAAAATTTGGGTAAAAAATGGACGGACTTTCAATAGTAGTCGTGGCCACATGAATCAAATACTAAATTTCGTATATTTGGAAAACGATATCGATTAGAGTACCAAAATTTTGCAAGAGCAAAATAAACATTTTTGGAAAAAATGGGTACATTAGAAATAGTGGGCGTGGCAGCTGTCATAGCAATTGAATACTAAAATTCGTATATTCGGGAAGCGATAACACTTAGAGTACCCAAATTTTGCACGAGAAGCTTTGACATCCATATGACTATTTTGATAAGAAATGGATGCTTTAGTAATAGTGGGCGTGGCATCTGTCATATGAATTAAATAAAAAAATTCGTATATCTGGGAAGCGATAATAGTTAGAGTACCCAAATTTTCAAGAGAAGCTTTGACATCTATATGACTATTTTGATAATAAATGGATTCTTTACTAATAGTGGGCGTGGCACCTGTGATATGAGTTAAATACAAAAGTTCGTATATCTGCGAATCGATAATAGTTAGAGTACCCAAATTTTGCAAGAGACTCTTTGACGTCTATTGATTATTTGAATAAGAAATGGTTGATTTAGTAAAAGTAGGCGTGGCACTTGCAAAATAAATATATTTTTGAACTATAAAATTTTTATTTCATTACGATGTGGGTGCCAAGGCACACCGGGTATTAGCTAGTATTATTTAAAAGTGAATTCATTCCAATAATTTTTTAAAAACCGAATTCGTATTTTTTAATCCAGAACACTGTCTATACCTTTTTATATGTATCTATCCTAATAATAATAGTGCATGTCACTTGATTTATTTTATCACTGTAAGTTGTTGTTGTAAACATACCTGGATTACGAAATGTTTATATAGTTTCCTTATAAATGTTCACCATTGAGACTTACCTAAAAATAAAAGAATTAAAATAAATTTATAATTGGAATAAAATGACTAAATAAATCAGATATTTTTTAATAGTAAAAAGCTTGACTATTATATTTATTGGTTATATATTCTTTGTGGGTATAAAGTCCTTAATCAGAGACAAAAATAAAATACATTTTAGAAGTTATAACGTTTATTTTTTGCTTACGATCAAGATTGCCTCTGGCTTAGCCTTTGACGCTATCTGCATGAAAGTATTCGGTTCGTAAAAAAAAGATTTTCTAAAGTATTTTCTAAGAATAATACACTTTTGGGCACTATGGGCAAATTACTATTGTAGTATTGATTTGTGTTAAAAAAAAGTTAAATTTATATTCGATTTATAAGTCACTTATGTAGGATGCGTAGTAATACCCATTTAATTTGGAAATATTCCTAGTAAAAATTTTAGGGTTTTTTTCTTATTATTTTATGTTGTTGGATTTTTTTTTTCTTGTACTATAAACTATTTTTGTCTACTTTGAATGCAACCAGCTTTAACCGTTTTGTGTTAATATTAGGGGTTTTTCAGTGTAACTTTAGCTATGTAACAAACTGTACATCTCTGTTATATTTTCGATTCGTTTTCTTAACGTTACGTATACGCTTTTGTTGCCTTTAGGATACATAAACAAAAACAAACATCAAGTAGCACTTGCTTTGTGATGGTACCAACGGGAGAGTGAACCCAGCAACACCTTGGCATCAGAAAAAGTTTTACTTAAAAATAATGACAAAATAAATATCTGTTGACACATTCTGTTTAGGAGTGTATGTATGGAGATTCCGTTTTTATTTTATTTATTTTTGTTTTGTAAAAATATATTTAAAAAAAAAAAAAAACAATTTTAACGCCTTCCCACTCTTCTCACCTCGCTTCAGTGTGTTGGTATTTTTTTGTAATGCCAAGGTTTTTGTTTGTTTTTGCCGTGTTTTGTGAACTTTTAGAAATTAAATTATAGACGTACGAAAATTAAGTTAAATAAATTTTCATTTTTTCATGCATTTCTATACAAAGAAATAAATGTAAAGAATGTATAAGATTATTAAAATAATTCTTGATTAGCTTAAGTTAGAGTCTGTGGCGTAAATAAAAAGCAAATAAATTAATAAAAAAAAAGAAATTAATTTTCTAAAACAATTTTTTTCTTTAATATCCACAAATTGTTTAAAAAAAATGTACAAGTACAGTGTAAGCTAAAAGTCACAAAATTGAATATTTTTTTTGCTTTTATAAATAACATCTGGTAAATAAATAATGAACTGAACAAGGAACCAAAATAATACAATTTTATTATTTAAATTAGCTTTCAATTATTTTAACTAAAAAGGTATGCATCTGTGGCTTGGATCTAAAAGGGCCAATGTCAAAATATTTATTTTTGAGAAAATTTGAATTGAAGTTTAACTTTTATATATGCTTTCATAGTGACATTGGCCAGCATTTTATTTATGAAGCTGTTCTGGGTTAAGTATGACTTAAGCTGTTTTACTATAATGAAATAGAGCAAGAAAACAAATCTAATGCAATGATTAACTCAAAGGAGCAAAAAAGTGACATTGGCCCTTTTAGCTCCAAGCCACAGATATATAGTCGACAAGTTAATCTTCGCTTTACCAAAGGTTTTTATGTACATGGCTTATCAATACTAACATGGATGGTACTGTATTTACTTCTGTACGTATGTTTATATGCGATGAACAAGTGCCTTTCATACATATATTTACTTTTTTGTTTTAACTAAAAAATCCATATCAAAGGCTATTTCATGAAGATAAAGAAGTATATTTCCTTCGACTGCTTGAAGCTGAATCAGATTTGGATGAAAGTGATAATTTCAATAGAGCTGAAAATCTGCGTGAATATTACATGCCTGGGGAAGATTCTGATGTTGAACAAGATCAATGCGAAATTGAGGTAAGTTAGGAAAGTGTTGATGAATCGAGTGAGAATAATGATAAATTAAGCAACGAAAAGCCAACAACATCTTGTGAGGACGGTTTGTATTATAACGCTAAAGACAACGTGAAATGGTACAAGGAGACGCCAAATATCAATCGAAGGAGAGCGGTTAACATTATTTGCGAAAACCTTTACATGAATCCAAATCCAACTACAAAATATATGTCTATTATTGATATATTCGATTCCATTATGAGCAATGCTGTCAAAGATTTAATTCAATGATTTTCAAAAAAAAAAAAAGGCCGAAGCTGTGTACAAAAAATGATATACTGAAAAACCCGCAGAATCAAAGAACTTGGAAACCAATTGCAGAGGGGAGTTATTAGGATTTTTTGGAATTTTACTTATAATGGGAGCTCATAATTCTTTTAAGGAAATACACACAGAGCTGTTGAGAAAAAATTCATATCCAATGTATCGTGCAATCATGTCACGGAACAGGCTAGCGGAAATTTTACGGTTTCGTTTTTACCAGCAAGCCACAAGAGTGGAACGACAGGAAAAAACACATTTTATCATGTTTTTATTGAATTCTACAGAACTCTAAAATTTGTTCAGTGAGTCCAAATTTTATTCAAATCAAAAAAAAAAAGAAAATAAAAAAAATATTAAACAAATAAAAACGAAAAAATCAACCGCGTGGGTATTGGTAAATCGAAGGCTATCGTCAAAATTTCGTTGTTTAAAGTTACGACTCATTACTTAGTTCATCGTCAGCTTAAGAGATTTTTCGTAAACCGGAAGACCAAGTTAAATTCGCATTGCGGAATATATTAAACGTATATTCCAAAGTGTTACCGACATACTACCAACATCTACTATAAGACATTCTACTCAGTGAGGAATGGCTTATACACCACTACTTCGCATTTAAAAAATACTCATTTATTACTATTTTCATATAAGGTATAATTTGTGCAAGCACTAAAACCCGTCGATCATGGGCAATGTCTATATTTTGCAGTTTAATTTCAACAGTTGGCAAGTAATTAAATCAACTTTACTCAGAATCTTATTATGAGTGATGTAGTTCATTTTATTTTTTTTAGCTGTTCTGTTTCTGGCATTCTATAATTCAATATCCATTTATCAACGCCAAGTGAAACCAATTAGGTGTAAAGTATGGTGTGACATTACAACCCAGAAACAAAATTTTCAATTACTTCAATGTGAATAACATTTTGCATTACTTCCAATTCATTAGTGCAAGAGGAGGCATGAAAACTGCCTTCTCTAAAACCAAAACATTTAGCCTTTAATGAAGTGCATTAAAATATGTACATGCAAATGCATGCGAAAATTCTTAAATAATTCACCAACTGTGCATGCGTTCTATGCACTTATTAGAATGAAGTGAATTTTTTTGATATATTTATAAACACATGAAACACAATGGACCATATTGGTCTCCAAGTGTTGGTGTTGGAGGCGGATCCTGCTTCGTGCATCCCAATTTCCTACCTACCTATATAAACGCATGCTCTCCAATGACACGTTAATGTAAAAATCATGCATGTTTCACCAAAATTTAACCACTTGATCATGGATTGAACTCATGCATTAACTATTTCTTTTGCATGTCTTTTTTTGCTGGAAAAAAATTATATCAATGGCCTTGAATTCTTCGCAAATGAAAATGAAAGTGCGATAACTAGGAAAAATTTTATTTTTTTCGTTTGTTCGTGGACTTTGTTTTGTTCATCAAAGATTCGCTTTCATACATTCACTTTACGAATTGAAACACTTTCTATTAGTGGAAAATAGGAGTTTCTTAGAGTTTAATCTAAAGGCTTATCGCTTTTAAGATAAGTTTTTAGCCTTCATATTGTCTGAAGAATACCGATATAGTGCCGAAAACGGACCATAAATATGATTGAAATAAAAAGTTGTTAAAACAACAACTGCTAACAATGCCAACGAACCTATAGTTAAAGCAAAAAATTGTAGAGCATTGAAGTGATAAATAGTAGAGAAAAATAAAAAAACAACAACAAAAGGCTTTAGTAGTAGATTTTGTTTTCACTCACCTACGATACGGTATACGAATACAAAACTTATTTAATTAACGAATTCTTTTTCCCAACAACTTATGAGTTAAACACTGAAGTACCGATCAAAGAGTGCCAATGATAAAACCGTAGCTGGTCTTGAAAACTCACTGCACGCGGCTGGTATCTGTAAAACTTACTTTTTAAGTTTATTCTTTTCTTATTGAAAATAAAAGTTAATTTATTTATAAATTAAAAATTAAAATAAGTAAAAGTGTTATATAATAACACAAATAAAAATTTAGTTTCGATGCTAAGTAAATGGATTAAATAAAAATTAGATTTAATTTAAAAAAAAAACCAAAATTTTAATTACGATAAATGTAAATTATTAAATGAAATCAAAATAATTTTATCCAATTTATATCACACTGTCTTCCGAAAGCTTGTATTTTAAAAATAAACGCATTTGGTACCATAAAACCAGAGTTTAGATTTAAGAGAAGCTCTTTAAAATTTTACCTACCCTACTACAACAACTTGCCAGTTGTTATGTATACAAGATTGTATGTAACAGTAAACACATAACATGACAGTTAACGACATTGCTGACAATAAAACTGCTGATTGCACCAGAATATTATTGCAAGACTATGAGTTATAAATTCTTGCGAAACATTTGACTCAGCAGTTTCCAAACATGCGCAGACGTAACCCGATATCATATCCGGTTACGACATGTGAATTAGGCTGGTCAGCGGTTTCCACGATTGAGGTGCAAAGCAGCAGTAAAAGCAGCGGGGCTTGAAAGGTTGGGCACAGAATATGTTGGCTACGGATCGTTCGGGTTTAGTTGTTTTTGAATTGAATTAGAAATAATTTGTGGAATAAATTTATTGAATAAGAATTGATTTCGTGAAATAAATTTATTGAATTAATAAATCGAATTAAAATTAATTTTGTAAAATAAATTTATTGAATTAATAAATCCATGTTTTAATTTATGAAACGCGCCGTGGTCGGCGCCTGAAATTATATTTTTTTGCATAAACGGATAAAGAATTTGTTAACTTGACTGCGTATGATTGAGCATCAATATTTAGTGAAAATGCAAAAATAAGATGCAGACCAATAGAAAAATTCTAATCTACAAAATGAACATATTTATAATTTGAAGCTTGAACATATTAAAGAAATAAGTTTTGTACAATATTACTTTTGAAAAAAAAAACATTTTTAGGTTTAAAAGTAACTCAGGCTCAAACTTAAAAGTTGGCTACCTGTCTTGTAAATAAATTTTGTATTAAATTTAGATTTTGCACAAATGTGTAGACTTTGCAGATAATATACATTTAATATCACATAAGTTCTGTAAAATACATCAAAAGTACTTTCTAGTTATTCATTTTACCAGCATTTTCTTGTTGCACTCTATGTTTCATAACTAGACTAGCAACTCGTTGTCTAAACATTTACAACTGCCACAACCTTGATTTTTCAATAACCCAAAAGATATTGCTTAAAAGTAATAAACTTAAATTTGTTTTTTGTTTCTTTATTATATTCTCTGTAGAAAACCTTAAATCTTTTTAATCCTAACAGTGATTTGTGTTACAACAATGTTGCAAGATATTTTACAAAGTATGAAAAAACCCTAATATCAAATATAAACATGTTCGTATGTGTAAGCTGTAAAATATTTTATACAAAAATTGCAAAAACACAGAAGTCAATGGATTTTGAGGCATACAAATACATACATGCAACCATAGGAATTTAACAATAAGGAGCACAACAATGTAGTAGTTGTTGTGGTAAACAAAACGCGAATGTTTAAGTTTACAAATAGAAATAATTGTTGGCGTATTAAGGAGGCTACCACTTAAAGTGAAATTTAATATAATTTTTGTTTTGTATAAAAAAATTAAAACACTTTTTAGAGAAATATTTATTTTAAATTCATTACAGTTAAGGTGAATTCTTGCAGGCTAATTTATTAGTTCAGCTTAGGGCGAACGCTACAGTCATCTTTCATAATTGTAGTTTTTTTTATATAAGTAGTTTATGATAAAGGATTTTACAGTGAAATCGTAGTTGCCTATACCTGGGCTGTACAAAAAGTTTTCATTTCACCGTTTCACAGAAGGAGAATTGAGCCCCTGATTAATATACTTTGACCACATCCATGGGAAATATTTTTATAATTTTTTTAAAGCAGTACTTTTGTGAAAATTTCTTACAAAATAAGAAATCGTAAACCCCTTATTTAAATAAGCAAATTATAGAACATTTTTCACAAACTTGAAGAATTTATTAAAAATTTTCTATTTAACAGTTAAACATTAAATAAACATATAAATTCCACGCCGAAAGAAATTTTATCAGCAAGCCGAATTCGAATACCTCATTCTGGAGTGACGAGCTCTGCATCAATCGAAACAAATAATAGTAGGACGGGTCAAAGTCTGGACTAAAAGGACAGTGAAGCAAAATTTCTAAACCACATCTTTATAAAAAGATTTAAGCAGTTATTGCAACATGCTGGGTGCGCGTTGCCAGTTTCGATATTTCTGTTTTATATCTGGCCGCATATTCTGGGCGTTATTCAGTCGTTTCTCGCTTTAAACGAATCCGTTTTGTGCGATAAAGGTTCCTTGTGATGGTGTGACCGGATTTCAGCTGCTGATTGTACACTTGACCAAAAGTCGTAGGTAATAATAATAAAAAAAATTAGTAAAGGCTTGACGAAAAATATTAAAGTCAACAAACTTTTTGTAATCTACAGAAAATTTATGGAAATAAACAAATTAAATAATTGATTTTTGTAAAAAATTTAATAAAATAGAATAAAATTAGTTCAAATGATATCTAAAACTTAGTAAAAGAAACACAATTTTAGTAAAAGTAAAAGCAAAGTAAAAGTAAAGTAATGAAAAGTAAAATAGTAGAAACCCATCGTTATCTACAGATAGGATTCTTTAAGTCTCACCAAATATATAGCATTACCTAAAAGCCATGGATATTTGACATTGGCTTCGGTTCTGCTGGTTGGCTGGTGTTCACATTTGATTTCTTGAACTTTGGGTTGTTCTACGACGTCAATTTTTCATTCCAAGTAATGACTCGGTGCAAAAATGACTTTTTATAGCGTTCAAGTAAAATTTGTCTGTCAAGGTCTCTCGGCTTCGATACGTATGTCACCAAATTTTTCTGCTTTTGGATAAGTCCTGCTGCTACCAATCGTTTCACTTTATCGGGAATAAAACTAGAATTTATCCATAGATTTTCATGCAAAAATATTTATTTTATTTCTAATACATGAAGCTTTAAGATTAAGAACAACAACTGGTAATTGTTTGTTACTTGCTATTTTTTAAAAATTTTTGAATTCAATTATTTTATTGTTTTCCAAAAAAAATTTTTTTTGATTTGTTCCTTAATAACTCTAAAACTGACGGCTTGATCAGAAAATGATGTTACAAAACCTTAAAGCTGGCATAATTTAAAGTTTTTTGTCGGATTAATTAACATAATCGAGTTCGCCGTTCCAAAGTTACTACAAGATGTATGGAACGGCCTCTTCAGAAATTTTAAATTTAAAAAAAAACATTTTTTAAAAAACCTTAACAAAGAATTTGAAATAATAATGATTTTTGCAGTAAGGTGACAAAAACAAAAACTTCGAATTCCCGATCGATCCCTTCAGAGCGCAGTGAATAATTTTGTGATCAGGTATCACATATACATATATGAGCACGAAGGTCATTTATGGTCTATCATCTTTAAAAATTATAATTTATACACAGTTAAATTCAATTTTCTACACAATAAAAAAATATTGTTTGAATTTCTTATTGTAGCACCACAATTGGTAAGACACTTAAAACTTTCAAATCCAACTAAACCTCCAACAAATATAAGAAGAAAATTTCTATTAGGAAACGAGAATGGTAAGAACTAATAATATATAGAAACAAAAATTGAGATAAAATCGCTAGATTGGACCGAACATTGCAAAAATGTTATTACTTTTCGACAATTAGAAAACCGAAAACCAGAGTAAGGGTTATTTTGTAACCAACTTCAATGCCGAAAAGTGTTCTCGCACTTTATTTTGCGTTGAAAAAAATAAAAAATTAAAGAAAAAAATAAAAGAATAAATATATTAAAAAAATATAAAAACAAAAAAAAAATAATAAAAAAAAAAATTTAACGTCTTAACTAGGATTCGAACCTACGTTCATCCAGATTGTATTGGTGTGAAAAGACGAGGTGGTTTAGGTTTTTTCATCTTATCTGAGTTGTTTATAGAGCGATTTTTCTTGGGTCTTTGAAATGTCTGGGGACTTCAAAAAGTTGATTTCAACATACACACGGATAGACTGACAGACGGACAGACGGACAATGCTTAATTGACTTCCCTATTCAGAAGCTTTCAGAAAATATATATGGGGTCGGAAATGAAAATTGTAGAAATTTCACACGAAATGACAATGGTTTTAACGAAATTTTTTTTTGTGGTAAAAATGGGTTTTATTAAATTGTTTTTAAGTTCAAATTAAATTTTATATTAAAATCTTTAGTGTAAAAATACTCTACGGCTCTGTTGGAAACGGATTTTCCAGTTGCAAAATTTTGCCAATGAGTTATTTCGGTTTGTAAGGGCATGAGAATTGCTCGTCACTTTGTACGGTCTAATGTGCATACATGCATTAGTATGCATATAAGCAAAGATATGTGAGTGTGAAAAGTTTTATGTGTTTTTAGGTTAGTATTGTTTAGATACATTTAATGTTTATTATGGTTTTGCTGTGACAATTTTTTTGTTCTATGTTTGCAAATAAACACATAAATTTTTCCCCCTTACACACATACATTTTTATGCCCTTTACTCTTGTTAAAGTCATTCTCCTATGCCTTGCACAAAGTGCATTAACACACACACATGGTAGTGCATTAGTGTTATTATTTAAATATGTTAACAAAAAGTATGTTTCCTTGCATATAGTTTTTTTTTCAATTTTTTTCTCTACAAAAGCAGGATTCACCATCCTTTTGTTTGCGAAAATTTATTTAGTTTTTTTTTGTATTGTAGTTATGTTTACTGCAGTTGCAGATTTTGTTGTTTTGTTTTTTTTTGTGCTTTAAGGAGATTGTGGGGTTGTTAGTGTTAGAGTTTTTTGTGTTGTTGCCGTTGGATTTAAATGTATTAAGGTCATTGTTTTTAAACAAACAGGCTTTTTACACTAGACATGTTAACACGATTTAATGGCTTTTCATTAATAGTTTTCTATGTTTATTTGTGTTTTTGTTGGGTTTGAGTTTATATTTAGTTTTGAGTCGTTTGAGTAGCAGTGAGTTTAATACTTTTTTATATTTCTTTTTGCCAAAGGCAAGCAAGTGTTTTGTTATGTTAAAAAATATATTTTTTTATAAGGTTAATACATAAACAATTGGGTATTTTAATTTAATAGAAATTAAATAAATTTTTTAAAGTTTTCTAGAAAGAGCACTATTTTATAAAATGCTATAAAAGATCCTTTACGAATAATACAAAGCTAAAATAATATTTCCAAAAATACAGAAAATCTGTCAAATATGTAATTTATAGATCACACATAGGCTATATACACACATATCTAAGTATAAATTCATCATTGACTTACCAATAAGCTTGAGAAATAGCGATTAGTTTCTAGACCAGTTTAAGCTTTATGAGGACCAAATATATGTGGGATTAAAAAACAATGTATTCGATGTATGAAATTATTCAACAAAGAACCTCATATTTATTCAAACTAAATATTTATTTATTTATTTAATTAATACAGCACAACAAGAACAAGTCTTATCTAATAGTACTGGGTAGATAGTGGCACTATAAAACTTAAGTTACAATAAATAAAATTAAATCATTATAAAAAAAACAATAAAAATTAACAAGTAGTAGTATGACAAAATCTAAAATTAGAACATTTAATACATACTTTAAAAATTAAGTTAACAAAAGGTAAGTTGTAATCAAATGCATTGTTAAATGATATATGATATTAAGAGGGAAACTAAGAATGAGTTTGCATCAACAAAATAAAATCATCATTAACTCAAGTGGGCAAATAGTGCAGTTTTGAAATACATTGCATTGCTAATCGTTTGAATATTAGGGGGAATTTGGCGCCAAAGGTTAATAGCATTGTGGAAAAAGTGCTTTTTCGTTATTAGCCTTCTCACACTAAAAGCGTCACAGCTAGCGAAAAGTTCAACTCCATACAAAAGGGTTGGCAAAAGATAGGTCTTAGCAAGTAACATACGAATATCAAGAGGTGTGTAATATTGCGACATCCATAGATTTCTTAACATTGCAAAGGTTCTCCCACACACAGAATTTATGAGATAAGACCAGTCTAATTTCTTGTTGAAAACTATACCGAGATTCTTAGCAGTTTCGTCTATTCTAATTATGGAATCTCCAATCAGAATTGGTGGCAAAATATTTATAGGGAATCAGTTTTACCAATTTCATAGCCTTTGACTTCTTTGCATTTAATGAGAGCCCATTGGCTGATGCCCATTCTGTAATACTGTCAAGATCATGGTTAATTTTAGTAATGCAATTATTGATATCAAATGGTTTACAACTTATAAAGAGTTGTACGTCATCTGCATACATATGCACTCCACAAAACCTGAGTCGGGTGGGTAAATCATTTGAATACAAAATAAACAATAATGGGCCGAGTATGGAAACCTATTGCACCCATAGTGCACTGATTGGCTTCTATTACATAGATACGAATAAATAAGCTTTACGGCTTTACGTTACTGAAGATGAAACATATTTTTCAGTTTTTGGCAAAGAATTGAAAAGTCAACTGTATCAAATGCTTTAGAATGATCGAGTAGAATTAGAAATGATACTATACTATTGACAAGATTAGCCCTCAGTTCCTCTGAGACTTCAATTAGAGCAGAAGTACAACTATAGTTTAGTCTAAAAGCGGATTGCCTGCTGGTAAGTAGAGAATTATCAAAAAGAAAATGTTTTATCTGAGCGTGAATTAAACGTTCAAATACTTTAGATAAAAAATGTAATATATAGCTATTGGTCTATATATCCTGTCAGCTTTAGGTACAGGAATAATCTTTGCATGTTTCCAAGCTGATGGAAAAGTTGATGTTGTAACAATCGTATTCAAAAAATGTGTTATATATGAAATAATAAAGGTAATAATAACGGCCCCTTTCACAAAGTGCGATCATAATTTAACATGAACTTTAACCGTAAGTTGGGCAAAATTGAATTTCACAAAGTACGGTTAGCATATAACCGGCAGAGATTAATCAAAAAGTCTCTGTTAAATTTAACCGAACAAAATCTTCCGGTTAAAGGCTTTTATTTAAATTAAAATAAACAAGTAAGAGCACTATATTTGGCTGTGCCGAATCTTTTATACCCACCACCAATTTGATGTTCTTTTATAGCAGAAAATTTATTATTTTTTTTTTCACAGTAATCGCTATGCAATAGTATCTTTATACTAAAATATGTATCACTTTCTTTTTATAACTTCGATATGCTAGTAAAATGTTTTCGTAAATTTAGTCTTTCAAAGTGGACGTTAAAGTAGGCGTGTCAATAAAGTTTCTGCTAATAAATACAACTTAGATATTTCTATATAGTCCTTTATTCTTCCAAAATCATTATTAATAGAGAAATTATATGAAGTTGAGATAAAGATAAAAATTTACGTTACAAACGGAATGACAAAATGAATATACCCCCACCATTTTTTTGGTGGCTGTTATAATAAGAATATTATAATAAAATAACTTATAACAATTTATACTTACCAAGGAACTGTATTTAATCTATTTTAAGTAGAAAATTTATTTTAAATATATATTTGTCTTTCATCAAAAAATTGCTAAGAATTTTTGTATAATTTTTTTTATTCTTTTCTTTCATTTCAATATTTTTCGTAAATAATAAAAACCAGTATTACCATACTTTTTCTATAATGTTAGAGTTAACTAACCGAAAGATGGTGAAACGCAAAATACTAACCGTATGTTAAATAGTTTCGGTTAACGATATCGGCGGTTTGTTAATGTTCCTGTTAAATTAATATAATCACAGATTGTGAAAAGGGCCGTAAATTTTATAAATTTAGGGTGTATACCATCACATCCCACTGAATTAGATATAATACTAAATACAGATTCTGCGTAAAATGCACGAAATTAAAATTTAGCGTACTATTAGGATTATCACTGGACAAGTCATAAAAATTTGCATTCACCTCAGGCATGAGAAAATTGGTAAAATCATAGTTTAATTTATTACCATCAATTGCATCTTCAACTTTAAAATCACTGTTAATAATACCTATATTTTTAATTTCCTTCCACTTTCTTCTCGACCCAACAGCTGATTCAAACTTTAACTTATAAAAAAGTGTCTTTGAAGATTTAATTTTCGAGTTCACTTTTATTCTGGCATCCTTAAAAGCATTATGGAGCTTAGTTGTCCTAAACGCTTCCATCTCACATAAGCTAAGTTTCTCTCTACGATCAAAGTCTTTATTTTGTTAGAAAACCATGGCTTTTCATTACGTATTGCCTTTGTCCTGACTGGAATATATTTTTCATACAGGTAAAGAATATTGTTCTGCAAAAAGGTTAATTGCTCATCTACAGTTGGTATGAGAAATATTAACAATATTGAACAATATAACTGCCTTATTCATAAAAAATGTTTTAGATTAATTAGAGGCTTATTTCACAAATCTCTTTACACATCTGTCATATAAGCCTTTCATAAACCTTAAATATATTTTACTCGATTCTATTTTAACACTAGTAGCACTAGTCAATACGTGAGTTTACTGTTTTTATTTAGATTTCAGAAAATTTGTTGTATTTATTAAATTGAAAATGTACCAAACATTTTATAAAAAAACAAAATTTCAATAAACCCAGATCTGGGGTTTGTTCATTTTAGTCCCCTTAGGGCCATTATTACAAGTTGCCGACAAAGTTAATGTTAATAAAAGTAAACGTTTGTTAACGTGAGCAATAAACTGACCATTAAGTATTTTTCGTTATAACAACCTGCCTGTAAAATAAATTGTATTATTTTCAAATATGGCAGGACCAAAGCAAATGCCGAATAAAGTTCTTTAAAAACAAAGTGGTAACGGCAAACAAATAGTAAACAATTCCTTGATACGGTAGAAAATATGGTAACTTTTAATTGATAAACCTCACGTTAAAAGTAAAAGTTAGAGCGATCTTAAATGCACTCAGTTGCCATTTGGCAATGAACACTTTGGAATACTATAATTACTGCTGTGACAAGAAATTACTACTTAACTTATATCGTGTCCACATGGATACATACTACCTTTATGATTTAGTAAAATTATTCGTGTTTTTTCCCCAATATAAGATTATATTGAATATTTTCTAGTAGTTGCACTCACATTGTGTTGAACATCTAAAGTATAAACATTGACTGGTAATTTTTTCAAAACAGAGAAAAAGTTTTATATATTTTTATATATCGGATACTTTTAGGTTAAAGTGCAGTTGTAATAACTAGTTATCTGTTCGATAACATTCTAACTTTAGTTACCGGTAAGTTATAATAATGGCCCTTAGTATTTTTAAATAATTTAAAAGAAAAACTATGTAGTTTTTGTATTTGAAAACAGTAATAAACAAATGATAAAATGAAAAATTAAAAAAAAAACCAAAATAAATAAAAACTGATTGATAGATCCCACCAACTAACTTCATTCCCAAAAAGTGCTTCTTGAATTGCTTTCCTGCTTCAAAGAGCGCTTATGGAAGGCATACTTTTTACATGAGATGTCCCACTTCGTAGGTTTCTATTTAGCGTTTAATAAGCGCTAATTTCATTCATACCAAAAACAGCTTAATTACGCCCAAGCGGACAAGGGGAACTGCAAGTAAGAGAGACATGAGTCTTATTTTTTCAAGTACTAGAGACATACTTTATTGTGCTTTCATACGTAACCAATTTAAGCAATTCTATGGGTTGTTTTGGAATTGAACTTTGAACTCATAACTTGTTTTTATTTTTGTTTACTTAGAATAGAAATATAGGATTGTTGAATTAAGTGATTTTGGTGATTTTAGTTTTGCTGAAAGAACTTAAAACACTTTAGACTCTTATTTACTTTAATTTTATTAAGATTTATTTAATTGCTAGCTAATACCCGGTGTGCTTCGCCACCCCCATCGTAATGAAATACAAATTTTATAGTTCAAAAATATATTTATTTTGTAACTGTCACACCATTTCTTATTCAAATAATCATATAGACGTCAAAGTGTCTCTTGCAAAATTTGGGTACTCTAACTATTATCGCTTCCCAGATATTCGAATTTTTGTATTTAATTCACATGAAAGGTGCCACGCCCACTATTACTACAGCATCCATTTCTTATCAAAATAGTCATATAGATGTCAAAGCTTCACGTGCAAAATTTGGGTACTCTAACTGTTATCGCTTCCCGAATATACGAATTTTAGTATTCAATTGCTCTGAGAGCTGCCACGCCCACTATTTCTAATGTACCCATTTATTCCAGAAATGTTTATCTGGGTGTCAAAGTTGCTCTTGCAAAATTTTAGTACTCTAATCAATATCGTTTTTCAAATATACGAAATTTAGTATTTAATTCATGTGGCCACGCCTACTATTTAAAGTTCGCACATTTTCTACCCAAATGTTCGTGTGGATGTTAAAGTTTACCGTACTTAATTTGAAGACTCTAGCTGCATTAACTTTCGTGATATATAATATATTCTTTAATAGGGCGTGGCACCCCGCCCAATTCAATTTCAAACCAAAGTATAGCCTATAGTTCTTTCCAGACATACAGAAAGATTCAAAACAAACATACAAACACACATTGATTTTTATATATATAGATTAAAATTAAAGTATAAAAAAATTGCGGCACGCGTGTTGTCAAACTTAAATTATTCTTACAACTCACGTCTTATTTTATCTTCCTGTCTGTTTATTTTGTTTTGTCAGTCTGTTTATTTGTGTCTACCTTTCCTCTGTACGTTAACTTCTAAGGATCTACTGGTTTGTCTTAGGCCGGATAATTCGTTCGGCACTCTTCGGCCCATTTCCCCCAAATACATAAAATTGAGGCTTAATCTATTCAGCGTTTGTAATACGTTTTCCAAAAACTTTGCCTTCACCCCCCTTCTCAACTTCATATCACCAAAAATTTTCCTTCGTTGGTTTCAACTTCAAGACAGATCCAAAATGTATTGCGACAAGGCTGCAAACCTTGTAGTTTCTCTCGAGTATCCAACACTTGTCAAATCATCGCTTTTTTCTTATTGTTTTTGGAGAATTCTATCTTGCAAGGGCAAGTAAAAATACAAATTTCGCTTGCTTAATGACGATAAGTTCACGGAACTTGTATTCCCTTTCGTGTGTCCTTGTTTTCTCAAAAATTTGTTATATTTTGTTTTATGCGGAGGACACTGTCTTGCTCATTTACCACTATCTCTTCTTACAAAACTTGAGCTTTAGCCTTGTCATTAGTCCTAACCTTTAGAGCTGTCATAACCTTAAATAGTATATTGCCTCTGCTTTTATTGGGTAAATTTTTGATCGACTTTTAAACTCTCTGTAGCAATACTAATTCTGCCGTTTTTCCTGATACATTTCCCTTAACATGGGGATAATAATTCTATCTATACTTCCTATGTTAGACTCGCTCATCTGCACATAAGCTGCTAAATTCCTTTGAGGGAAAGCACTGACTCTAACAGTGATTAGCCTAGCAGGGTTTCCAAATATTGCTGATTGTTTCTCTAAACTGTCTATTACTTCTTTTGAATCTATGCTTTGTATGAGATAGACCTACACAGATTTAGATAAGCATTCTACTCTTATTATTATTTTTGTTTTGCCGTTGTCTCCTATTAGTCGTGATAATTCAATAACGATTTGCCCAACGGTACATTATTTTCCCTCTAATGGCTTAGGACTTTCCAAAAAATGTTTAGTATACAACGTAATAATTTTAGAACAGTGGTGGTTTAAGGAGAGCCAAAAGTTCTGGTGCTCCTAGTGTTAAAACTGAACGAAATTCTTACAGATAAAACCTAGAGAATAGACAGTCAAATTTATTACTACTCGAATGGTTTAGTTCTTTTAATCCAAATTTTTTTTTGTGGTTATAAAATTTCAATTGAAGCATAATTATTTCTAACCGCTGACTGAACAGAATTAGAATTAAAATTCTGCAGATACAAACATAAATTTCTACTGTCACAACCTAACTAACTGACTGTTCAACGATGTCGAAAGAAAACCCAAGCGAAATTTCACTCGTACAAATATATTGAAAACAACAACAAAAACTAAAAATTTGTTTTTGTTTTCAACGTATTGTACGAATTGAAATTTCTTGCAGTTGAAAATTATGATTTTGACCAAGGCGAATTCAATATCAGGTGATATCATCCCTGCAACAAACACAAAAAGGCCAAGAGAATGTCAAAACACAAAAAAACAAATTTTTTGTTTACTTTTAATTAAAATTTTATTTTTATAAATTTACGCGAAAATTTTTTAAAAAAATAAGTATTTTTTATTTATTACAAAATTTGTGCCAGTTTATATCACATATTTGTGTTTTATATCACATTTTTCACAATTTTCACAACTTTAAATCACTAGGACAAACACAACGGAAATTTTGCATTTTCTGAATTAAAAACACTACAAATGTTGTTTATTCAAATTATAATATGTGTTTAACTTATTTTCCAATAAATTATTGCACAAATATTTGTATTTTTTAAATTTTTTCACACAAATTTTACCACTTTTATAAAAATTTTCAATTAACGCACATAAAAATTAATTTAAATGTAAACAAACTTTGACATTGTGCAGTAAAAATAAAACATCACCTAATGTTGAATTCGCCTTGATTTTGACAGAGCGCTTGGGTAGTGAAGTTGGCTGCACTTGGTGTTTGGCGTTTTTTCTTTACAATCTAGTGATTTTTTTTAAACATTTTTTTTATAAAATGAAATAGTTAATATTACACTTCATTACACAAAAGTTTAAAGCACCATTTACGGTTTGTCATTTCTGCGTTACCGATAAGCGGTTTGTTTGTAAGACAAAATTATTATGAATTTCATAAATCCCCTATACGTAAGTCGTCTGTGTGTCCTTGGCAATAATATCCTCTTTTCTCTAATCAATTGTAAAGAGCAAAATAAAATTCTTTGTTTAATTATACCCTTCACACAGTGAAAAAGGGTATATATAGGTTTGTCATAACGTGTGAAATTTCTACAATTTTCATTTCCGACCCCATAAAGTATATATTTTCTGAAAGCTTATGAATAGGGGAGTCGATTAAGCTCTGTCAGTCTGTCCGTCTGTCCGTGTGTATGTTGAAATCAATTTTTTGAAGCCCCCCGACATAGGTTGGACCCGGGTAAGGTATTAAAATATCAGAAATATTCGGGAGTAGATCGGTATTGAAAATCAGAAACATCGGTACATAAACAACTGAGATATGAGCAAAAACCCACGACCACCTCGATTTTCTTTTCACAAAAACAACATTACAACAACAACATACATACATACAAACGTGTATACTGGTTAGGGAAAACTGGGCAATCCCAGCTGAGCCAAAAAATTATTTTTTTTTAAATTTTTAAAAAATTTTTTTTTTTAATTTTTTTTTTATTTTTTTTTTATTTTTTATTTAATATATTATATATATTTTTATTATTTTTTTTTAATTTTTTTTTATTTTTATTTGTTTTATATATATTATATATATAAATTATTTTTTTTATTTAATTTTTTTTTTAAATTTTTTTTGTTTTTTTAACATACATACGTGAATTTATAATTTTACAATGGGATGTTTTTATATATGTATGTTTTTATATGTATGTACGTATTTCATATGGGATGAATGGTGACACAAACTACTGTTATTGCATCACTACACGTTGTGAAGGGTATATAAGATTCGGCACGGCCGAATATAGCGCTCTTACTTGTTTTGATTAAATGTAATCTCCCGAATATTCCTTAGTTTATTAAAAGCGAATACTTTTAGTGATGCGATTAGGTTTCGATCACTTATATATTTGACCTGAAGGATATTGTTATCAGATATAAAACAATATTTTTGTTTTACGGTTAAATAGTGAATTGTTAAAATGTAAATAAAATAATTTGAAAAATAAATATTAAATATAGACTGGACATACTTTCAATATTTTCTATAAATACTGAATAAATGTAGGAATTAAATAGCTTTAAACAAGTTCGACTGTTAAGTTTATATGATTTTTTTTTTTTTTTGAAAATACATATTTTAACTCCTCTCGCTAAAAAAAACACCAACAAAAATAATCTAATGTAATAAACTATAAATGATGGAACTCTATAAAGGCACAAAATAAACTGTACATAAATCTACCGAAAGACTCGACCAAAGATTTGACACAATTTTCACTTTGGCCTTAAACCACACAACAACAACACAATAAAAGAAATATTGAAAAAAAAAAATAGAACAGTGGCAAGAAAACTCTCGTTTATATAAAATGATAAAATGAAATACATAAAATCTTAACAAACCCAGAGTGAAAATTGCAACAAAGCTTATTTGGAAAAGCTCGTTTATTTTGTTCTATAGAGTACTATAGTTGTAATGGTACAAGTTCTATAGCGAAATATGCATTTGCACAAAACTACATACGTATATGTATGTATATGTATGTATATGTACATTTGTACGAGTGTATGTAAGTAGTAGTAAAAAATATATATTGCCGCAATGCTTACTACCGTCTAACCGCAATAAACAATAAAATATTACCACCAAAGTGGCCACAAGAATTGCCACATGGCGGAGATTAGCACAATAATAAACAACTTCAAGTGCAGCAATGGCACAAAATACAAATACAGAAACAAAACTAACAACAATAAGAATAATACAGATCCTAACAAACATGCTACACCACCACCACCATCAAAACTAATACGAACTGGTAGTTCTTGCAAGAATCCAGGCATGTCTGAGAAGCTTGTCGAACACATCAAAATAATGTTAAAATAAGTTGATCAATCCTAATGTAAAGCTCGTACTGGACTATATGAATATAAAATACGATAAAGTCTAGCGTTATGCCTTGACTAAAGCTTAGTCTATTTTTAAGAAAATTTATTCTAGTCTATATCGGGTTTCTATCTAGTCTATGGATAGTCTATTCACAGTCTATGTCTAGTATATGTTTGGTCTTTGTTCAGTTCATATCTAATATGGAGCGCACAACATGCCAACTAGGCATAAGTGTATAATGGGTTTGGGCTTTTAGTGTCCCTCCTTTTCAACCTAACCTAACCTAGTCCATATCTAGTCTTCGTTCAGTCTAAATCTAGTCTATGTTTACTTAATTTTAAATCTATATTTCACTCTTTCTACAACCTTCGCACAATAATAACGAACAACGAGTTTTCACCACCACAGACCATTCAAGTAAACAATATTCGACTCAAACCAAAACAAACGAACAGTCAAAAAACTAAACGAAAAACTAACGAACCAGCCAACATCATTTGCCACGTTAACAACAATTTTGCCACTTTCATATGAACAAATAGCAACTATAGCAGCAGAAACAACAATACTAAAAAAAATAATAACAATGACAGCAACAACAATAATAACAACCATTAAGGCCAAAGAACTAAAGCCAGTAAGTTGTTGGTGGCCATAAATCGTAGATGATGGTTTTTTTCTTTGCAGTCTTTTTGTTGTTGTTTTTTCAAATGCGGTAAAAAAAAAATTCGCTGTAGACCAGAAACCCTAGTGAAAATTGTTTTATTTGCCGCTGGTATGGTTCAGCAGCAACAAAAGATGTGCAACATAATTCGGTTGTTTTTTTTTCTTTGTTTTTTTATGATATTTATTAAAATTGTTAGCATGAAAAGAAATTGACCATAGAAAAAGCAGCCAAAAAACATTATTAATTTAAAGTTTATTTAATTAATCCTTGCAAAGACGAGTAAAATCATAAAAATGCAGAGATAAAGATGATTTTATATAAGAGAGTAATAGGGTGTCAATGTGAGTGTTGTTTCTTAGCTTTGAATTTATTTTTTTTACTAAATTTCTGCCAGTTCTGAATCAATTAAGATGATTTTAAACCACAAAAACAATTTCCTAAATAAAGCCGATTTAATAAAAACAGGTCCACAGGGTATCTGGTTGGTGACTTATGAAATCTGATTTCAAAGAACACTCATAGAGAGTGCACATAATATTCTTATTATTCACTCAGACTCAGACAGAAAGTATATGCATTATGGGAGGGGGGGGGGGGGGGGGGGGGGGGGGTAAAGTATATTCTTAATCATAAGTGTGAAATCTTTTAGGCGGTTTATTTACATTACAACTAGGTCTTTCGACAAAAATTACTTTAAAAAAAAACATTTACAATTTTTGCCTCCCTAAAGAGTTTTGTAAATGGTTCACAGGTGGTGATGTACACGCCAAGAAAAACCATGGGTAAGGCAAAATCACGACGTTCATATTAAATTATCTATAACAATATTTGGCTATCGAAAGCAAGTAACAATTTTTAGTATACCCTTCACACAGTGAAAAAGGGCATATATAGGTTTGTCATTCCGTGTGAAATTTCTACAATTTTCATTTCCGACCCCATAAAGTATATATTTTCTGAAAGCTTATGAATAGGGGAGTCGATTAAGCTCTGTCCGTCTGACCGTGTATATGTTGAAATCAATTTTTTGAAGCTCCCAGACATCGTTTGGACCCGGGTGAAGTATTAAAATATCAGAAATATTCGGGAGTAGATCGGTATTGAAAATCAGAAACATCGGTACATAAACAACTGAGATGTGAGCAAAAACCCACGACCACCTCGATTTTTTTTTCACAAAAACAACATTACAACAACAACATACATACATACATACAATCGTGTATACTGGTTAGAGTAACCGTGGAATCGAATCCCAGCTGAGTCAAAAAATTTTTTTTTTATATTTTTTATATTTTTTTTAAATTTTTTTTTTTTTTTTTTTTTTTTTATTTAATATATTATTTATATTTTTATTATTATTTTTTTTATAGTTTTTTTTTAATTTTTTTTTTGATTTTTTTTGTTTTATATTTATTATATATGTATATTTTAATTATTTTTAAAAAATTTTTTTTTTAATTTTTTTTTAAATTTTTTTTTAAATTTTTTTTAATATTTTTTAAAACTTTTTTTTTAAACATACATACATACGTAAATTTATAATTTTACAATGGGATGTTTTTATATATGTATGTTTTTATATGTATGTACGTATTTCATATGGGATGAATGTTGATACAAACTACTGTTATTGCATGACAACACGTTGTGAAGGGTATATAAGATTTGGCACGGCCGAATATAGCGCTCTTACTTGTTTTAATTAAAGTTTTTTTTTTATTTATTATTTTATTTTTTTTTATTCTGTCATGATAATCAAGCGTTTGTTTGCATTTTACCATTCAATGTTTGCTTTTTGCAAAAACTTTGATATGTTTGTCCTTTAAAAATCATATGACTTACGAAACCATTATGACAAAAATAGTATGATGTCTCTACAAAAATAATATTATTTTCGAAGCTATATACAATTAGAAATAACCATTAAATGATAGGAGAAGCAAGATTATGAGTACAAAGTAATCAAGCTGTGACATCTTTAAATCAATTAAATTTTTAATTGTGTTCTTATTGTTAAAAAGTTTTTCATTATTGAAAAATTTGACTTAAAAAAATACAAAAATTTAAAGCAATAATTAAAATAAAAGATAAAATGTGAAACATTTTTTGAATAAAAAGCTATTTAAAAAAAAATTTAGTACAATAAAAAGGATAAAAAATAATGTACTTAATTTAATTTATTTAATTTATAACATTAATTTGTTCCTTTTAACCAACCCCTACAAGGAGCATAGAGCCGAAACAAGATCCTTCCAATATTCTATATCATTTGATCGCCGTTCAGTTACGTTCCAATTGAAGTTTAACTTGCACACCTCAATTATTATTTGGTGTTTCCTGGTATGCGATTGTCACCTTTTACTGTGTCTGCATTGTGGGTTTCACTATTTATATTATTTTTCTATGCCTTCTGATGCTTGCTGGTTAGCTTCTTACCGCAGGAATATGTTGGAGACTCTTAAGCGTAAATACACCCTTAGAATCTTGCGTAGACATTTGTTTTGTTACAAAAAAATGTTTTTTAGAAAAGAGAAACATTTTATATTTCATTCGTAGTTATAATATAATAATTGAATGATGATTAAGGCTTCAGTAGTCTTTATTTTCTGTTGCCGTTTTGTTACATGCCATTCTGTTGTCTAATTTTTGCAGTTACTTCTTCTGTAAAAACTTATCTGCCTTACTTTACAAAGTAACAAAAACAAGCTTATTATTATTTTTATACCCTTCACACAGTGAAAGAGGGTATATGTAGGTTTGTCATTCCGTGTGAAATTTCTACAATTTTCATATCCGACCCCACAAAGTATATATTTTCTGAAAGCTTATGAATAGGGGAGTCGATTAAGCCCTGTCAGTCTTTCCGTCTGTCCGTGTGTATGTTGAAATCAACTTTCTGATATCGTGTGGACCCGGGTGGGGTATCAAAATATCAGAAATATTCGGGAGTAGATCGGTATTGAAAATCAGAAACATCGGTACATAAACAACTGAGATATGAGCAAAAACCCACGACCACCTCGATTTTTTTTCACAAAAACAACATACATACAAACATGTATACTGGTTAGAGTAAACGAGGCATCGAATCCCAGCTGAGACAAAAAAATTTTTTTTTAATTTTTTTTTATATATTTTTTTTCTAATTTTTTTTTTGTTTTTTTTTTTTTATTTTGTATTTTATACATTATTTATATTTTTATTATTATATTTTTTTTTTAATTTTTTTTTATTTTTGTTTTTTTAACATACATACGTAAATTTATAATTTTACAATGGGATGTTTTTATATATGTATGTTTTTTTATACATGTACGTACGTATTTCATATGAGATGAATGGTGATACAAAGTACTGTTATTGCATGACTACACGTTGTGAAGGGTATATAAGATTCGGCACGGCCGAATATAGCACTCTTACTTGTTTTTTTTTTCATATTTTTCTCGCCAAACTTCATATATAAAAAAAGAAACCCATTTTCTTAATTCTCTTTTAATTATATTTATTTTCACACTTAAAAAAAAAATGTTCCATTATTAAATAAAGTAAAATTTCATTGTTTCAGTTAAGCAATTGCATCTACACACACATTAATAAAACGAGGAGGGTTTAAAAATTTGTGAATATATTTAACAATCTTCCATAACTTGTTATTAAGCCCCTCGTTTTTGTTATGAAAATTTTGTTGTTGTTGTTTTATCATTCATAAATTTAATTTTTAATATTACTCCCTGATTGTTCTATTTTTTTCTTCTTTCATTTAAGTGAGAGACTATACGTATACGTACGTGTGTTTACCCTACTTTGAGTGCTGTGTCCTTTATGTGCAGAGCGCTGCAATAGCTGCTGCTGCAGACTACTCTGTAGTGCCAACAATAAAAAACACTTGCGCATAATTTTATGTTTTACTATTTGAAATATGAATGCATTTCCGTCCATTAAACGTTTTTACTATTATTTTTCATCTTGTTTTTATTAAATGCTTATTTCTGAATTTTTGAAAAAAAAACAGAAGAATACTGCTAGAGTACGGCAATAATTTATCGGTTGTTTTTACTTGGAAAGTGTATGCAAAATAATTGCTTAAAATAATTTCGTATAAAAAGTGCTAAGAAAAAAAAGTGCAACACTTTTATGATGGATGAAAAGAGTGACAGATCAAAAAGTGTCAACTAAAGCATATGATGACAAATAGTGAGTGACGAGTAGAAAAAATACGGATTTTTATTGCAGGCAAGATTTCAATCTACACATGTAAAAGTTGCAATAATTTTATTTTAACTAAAAAAGCGAATAAATGGCATAGCCTACAATTAACTTTGAGATCAGAAGGACTTTTAATGCCAAAATTTTTACTTCAAAATGACCAGTTAAATACCAATAAATGAATTTGTAACAGATTAGAAAAATATTATCTTTAAAAAGTTGTTCCTTTAAGAAGTTAATCAAATATGTGTATGTATTCATTGCTACTAAATTGCACTGCACTGTAACTATTACCCCTAAGTAGATATTTGCTCCATCTTAAGGTGTGGGATTTTATATTAAAAAAACTTGAAATGGAAATACATACAAATATATTGACTTTATTAAATTTATTTATAATTTTATTAATACATGATGTCATTTTTTCTATGTGCTTCATATAATTTTTTTTATACACTTTCAACAGGAGTGGGGGGAAAATCAACATATTTTCTTTTTATTATCTCTAAAAATATTCACACTTGACTTACTGCCTTCAAACCTGAAATAAGAAATGAAAAATGAAGCAAAAAAAAAATAATAATAAATATGATGGTTTTCGAAATTCTCAGCGATAAAACATTCCATTGATAAGGTTTTAAATTTTCAATTTACACATAAATAGTATTTATGTCTCAGCACTTGATACATTTTGAATAACATATAACAGCACTATGTACTTGAGTACACTTCAATACAAATACACGTATAGCACAATCTTATTATAATAATTATATTCAATACTGAGCCATCAATTTAAAGCAAATGGAAAACCTGAAGCTCAAATATAAACGGATTTGAGCTTTTGAATATTTTCTTTAGAGACACCATACTTTAAAATATATGATATTGGCTACAGTGGGCAACAACTGATACACGCAATATTTTAATGATTTCAAAGAGTTTTATGTTGAGTGTTTAGTATAAAATTTAAGCCAAAATTGTTCCAATAAAATTTTTTGTTGAAAAATATTTATACCAATTTTCTTTACTCAATGTTTTTTACCACCTCTATGATCCACGCACATGCCGATTTAATTAAATTTTCCACAGACACGTCAGTTAGAAATTAGGGTGAATATTTTCAAATTTATTGCTGTTCTCAATATGAAGCCATATCAAAATGCTCTTTCATAAAATCAAATGCAATACATCCAAAATTTATAAGACTCCTTTCGTCCTTAATTCTTCCGTAAGTTACTCATTGGCTCAAAAACATTATAACGTTCGCTAAGTGCCCATCGAACTGCAATCATGCAAAAGTTGTGATGTTGACCAATTTAAATGCTAAATATAGACCCATATTCATCTTGTGCCTTTTTGTATATTTACAGTGAGTGTAAGGGTATATTTAGATTTGTCATTCCGTGTGAATATTCTATAATTTTAATTTCCGATCCTATAAAGTATATATTTGTTTAAAGCCTATGAATAAAGGGGGTCAGTTTAGCATTGTCCGTCTGTCCATCTGTCCGTATGTATGTTGAAATCAACTTTTTAAAGTCCACAAAATATCAAAAATATTCAGGAGTATCGATATTGAAAATCAAAAAAATTGCTCTATAAACAACTGAGATATAATGGAAAAACTTAGACCACCTCGTCTTTTCGCACCAGTACAAACTGGATGAACGCAGGTTCGAATCCCAGTTAAGACAAACAAAAATTTTTTGGGATGTTTTACAATGGGTTGTTTTAAAGTGAATAAAGTTATTATTTATAAAGATAATGAAACATATATGTATGTACGTACGTATTTCATATTAATGAGATGAATGGTGATACAATTGTGATTGCATGATTAGTGAATATAGAACTCTTACTTGTTTCAAAGACTTCTTAGAGCGTAATTTGCTTTCTAGTATGCAATCTGGTTTTTGCTAGAGTCATAGTTCATAACAGCTCTTGTTAAAGTTTGTGACCATAAGAAAAGAAATGGGAAATGGTGATATATATTTTTAGTGCTATTGGATAGCTATAAAGCACTTGATATGGTGGACCATGATATACTTATTGGGAAGGTGAAAAACTTTTTTATATTTATGGGTCGATTATGGATAGCAACCGAACTTTAGTTGCGTTGCCAGCTAGCAATTACAATTTCACGGTTGCCAAATTTTCATATGAAATTGACAGATGTTAGTTGCCAGTTGCCATCTGTTATGCCTTTTTTGGCAACTGGCAACGTAACTGAGGTTCGGTTGCTATCCATAATCAACCCATTACAAATACTAAAACTATATTATGTCTTTTTAACCACACACTATCAGTATTTGTTTGGTTGAATAACTTATAACTTATTATGGAATTTTTACAGGGATTTATTTAAGGACCAATCTTATTTTCCATATAAGCAAATGATTTTCCAGAATATCTTACTCTTTGCTAAGTCCACTTATACGCACATAACGTCGAACTTACTTTAAAAGACTCCTCTTTTTCCAATAATATTTACGGAGTGTCCTTAGTCATTATAGTCTGTATAGTGACTGAGTGTCAGTTTTATGTATATGCCACTCGTCTTTGGCACAATCTTTAACTGGGGCAATAACTAAACGGCAATGCTAATAGAAAAGAAAATTCGATTCAAAGTTTTCTATTAAAAAATCTCTTTATTTTACTATTTACGTTTTAGTAGTCGAAAATTTTGTCATTTAAACAAAATGTATAAAAATATATAATAGTTTTTCAAGCTTAAGGTCTTTTCAATAATAAAAAATCTTTTTGTTTTATTTTATTTTATTTAATCAATATTTCGCTACATTTTGATGTAGCATCATCAGGATAAGAGTTTTTTATTATATTTTTGCTTTTTGTTGGATTAGTGTCTTGATATTTGTTATTATAAAAGCTCAGAGAAACTAATAATTAAAATGTATAAAATATATAATGTATGATATTAAATGGACTATTTATAAAAAATCTTCCATAAAAAAATACGGAAGAAAAGATGTAAAACATTTTTTTTAAAAAATTTGTTAATTTTTTTTTTTTATTTTTTAAAAAAATTTATTAAATTTTTTTTAATTTTTTACAAAATCTTGTTAAATTTTTTTTTTTCTAAATTTTGTCTAAAATTTTCTACTAAGAGAAAAAAAAAATAGTTCAAATTTAGTAATTTTGATTTAGTTTTAACAAAAAACGGTGCTGTATTTGACCATATCGAATCTGATGGTATCCTTCACTATTATGTACATATGCCATTTATGTTACGAACCGCTTTGGCCCAGTGAGGTTTCCGGCTAGCTTGTTCGTGGCGATAGCTCAGGCAGGTTCCAACCCTCTCACTGGCCACGCATCCGCTCATAAAACTAACTGAAAAATACAACAAAAACTACTACATCAAATACTACACAAACTCCAACACACGAAGAATTCACGAGAGTTAGGTGTTTACTCCCGTTTTGCCCACCCAACCATGTCGCAGCAGCATCCGCTGTAGAAATCTCTCTGCGACCTAAAAATTCATATGACCTCATCCTTACCACTTACTCTTCCATCAATCCACAATTCAATAACTACAAAAAATTCATGTTAAATTTACGTAATTACAAAAATTTTTTTTAAACTATACAGAAAAAATGATTATAAAAAATATTGTTCGAACATTAAACATTTTCCTAAAATAAATTTCATTTTCAATAAAGATTTTTATTGTTTTGACATATGATTTGTTTGAATCTTATTTAAAATAAAATTATGTTGAAAAAGTACATTGATTTTTTTTCGCATTAACAATTTTAGTGATGGGCCCTAAATCATATACAATTTTACTTAGTTTTGTAAATTTCGTTATTTAATTTGAAATTTCCTTTTTTCTGTGTAATATGAATTTTTGATTTGTATTAAATTGGGAACGAATTTAAAAAAAATATTTAAAATTGTTCTTATTAACAAAAATATTTTTTTCGCTTGTTAAGTAAGTGTTTTATAAATTTGCGTTTTTTTAAATTTTCCCATTAAAGTAATTCAAAATTGAAAAATATATATTTTTTTTTTGATATTAAAGCATTCTATACTGTAATAAGAGACTATAAGTCTTGTGTATAGAATTGAAAATAAAAATAAATAAATAAATAAATAAATAAAAAAACCTTATGTTTTCATATAAAAAACTAATTTCCGAGCTTAAATTTGTAATTATTTATTTGAATATTAACCACCCTGAATATCTATCAATTTGTTTATTTATCCTTATTTATGTTAAATACGGTATTTACTTCTAAGATATAAAAATAATTAAGTCATATATGTATGTACATATATAAAGATATTTATTAACAAACATAAATATAAAATGTTGGTGTTAAAATGATAATGACAGTCTTAGTTCGTCTTATTGTGATTATAGGGCTAAAGTAACAGAAAACAACAATAAAAGATTTAACAAATATAGATACATTTGAACATACATAAAAATAAATTTTTATTAATAAGGTACATATGTATTTATATGTACATACTTATGTATATAAAAATCAAGCAAACAAACACATACATATAATTATATTTTCGTTTCTTTATAAATATATTTGCATTAGTGGTGATGATGATGGTGCCAGAGTCGTGGGAGTTGTTATTGAAAGATATAAAAAACGTAGCAAAAGCTAAACAAACATTAAACCCATATAAGCATAAATAATGATGGCTGATACCAACATTATAATAACGTTTGATAATTGACAGGCAGTAATGTTTTAAATATACGACGAGTATGACACATACAAGTACTTCTATATTGAAACTCTAAAACCAATACTCAAGTACAGGAATATGTTGAATGTTTGTGTATACTGCAGAACTTTAATGACGTAAGCTGCTTACGCATATCAAAAGAAAAAGTAAAATGTGACCAACTATATTTTTTCGAGAGCCTTGATTACAAAAATATAATTATATTTGTAAGAGTTATAATCTATATATATAAAAGTGAAACTCTGTGTGTGTTAGCTATAGACTCCGAAATTGTAAAACCGATCGGACTCAAACTTTGGCAAGTTGTTGCACACATACCAGAGAGTGTTTTTGGGTGGAAAAAAGTGGGCGGGGCTACGCCTATAAAAAATTAGTTATCATTTTTAGCTACTTGCACTTGATCGATTTTTCTGAAACTTTGCACACATATTATGCTGTCATGACTTTATAATTTCGTGATAAGAAAAGTGGTCGGGGCCACGCCCATAAAAAAGTTTAAAATTTGAGGTACTTACACTGAACTGATTTCTTTGAAACTTTGCACACATATTGAGTTGTCATGACTTTATGATTTCGTGATTATAAAAGTGGGCAGGGCCACACTTATAAAACAAAGTTAGAATTTTGTGGTACTTGCACTAGACCGATTTTTCTGAAACTTCGCACACATATTGAACTGTCATGACCTTACAATTTCTTGATTAGAAAAGTGGGCAGTGCCACGCCCATAAAAAAAGTTAAATTATTAAACTTCTTGCAGTTGACCGATTTTTCTGAAACTTCGCACACATATTGAACTCTCATGATTTTACAATTTCGTGATTAGAAAAGTGGGCAGGGCCACGCCCACTTAATATGCAATTTAAATTCAGAATGCATGCCCATAGAAAAAAGTAATAATTTTGAGGTCTTCCACTTGACTGATTTTTCTGAAACTCTGCACACATATTGAACTCTCATGACTATATAATTCCGTGATTAAAAAAGTTGGCGGGGCCACGCCCATAAAAAAATTATAATTTTGAGGTACTTACTCTAGGCCGATTTTGGTGATGACTATACAATTTCTGAATTAGGAAAGTGCGCAATGTGACGCCCATAAAAAAATTATCTTTTTCAGCTACTTGAACTTGGCCGATTTTTCTGAAAATTTCCACACATATTGAGCTGTCATGACCGTATAGTTTCGTGATTAGAAAAGTGGGCGGGGCCACGCCCATAAAAAAAGTTATAATTTTGAGGTACTTGCACTGGACCGATTTTTCTGAAACTTTGCACATATATTGAGCTGTCATGACTATACAGTTTCGTGATAAGAAAAGTGGGCAGTATCACGCCCACTTAATATGCAATTTAAATTCAGAATGCATTTTTACTCATTTAGGGGCGTAGCATCGCGCGCCGGGCTTTTCTAGTAACAAATAACTATGAAATGCTTAATGCAGAAGCCGTACAACTACAAAGCAATCAGGTTGTGTTTGATTTTAATAATATTTTGTCTTAAACTTTTACTTTCTTTCTTTATGACTAACAAAAGGAGGTAAAGTAGGCAGATGATCTGAAGACTATCATTGCTGCTATTTCTGATTTCGTTTAAATACCTGATACTTAAGATGTCATGTGCAGCTAATCCAACGACTACTCAGAAGAAAATCCTTCCTTCGATTAAAAACTAATCCGAAGCACGAAAAAACGAACATATTCTGCTAGCATGATATACACTCGCAAACACGTGACAACAATTTTTCCTTAGATGCCAGGCTCTAAGTCCCTTTAGAGCTGGCCAATGGTAGAGAAGATATTTCAAACTCTTCACCTGCTACTCGTCGTGACAAATTATACAGAAGTCATTGAAAAGGTGACTTTATCTCCTGGCTTAGTTAGAGTTGTAATAAATTTCGCAGTAAAAAAGTACTACTCAAAATTGGTGGCAGGTTTCTAAAATATGGCACAGCCGAATAAAGAGCTGTTACTTGCTTTAAATCAAGTTTTTTTCTTTTTCTTTCTGAAAAATAATTTTATGTGAAAACAATAGGAAAGAGTTAAAAATGTCAATAAAAACTAAATTCAGTATCCATCAAAAAACATTAACATACAAAAAGATATTTGTTACAAAAAAATCCAATAATTTCTATTCGAATAAATTCTAGTGTTGGAACACTCTATGTTGTTATCGTGATTCCCATTTATCTAGTGGTTTTTATGCGTGATTTTTAATGATACGTTATTATAATGACCCGATGAGATAAGCTGATATCATGTTTTTATACACTGTATTTAGTAGCATTCATACATGTTTAAATACCTAAATACATACATACAACCATATTTACGAGTATATGAAACACTTCATTCTACCCATACAACTGCAAAACTACATACAATCTTGTTAAACATAGTTAAATATCTATGTAAGTATGTGTGTGTTTATATTAATTTATATGTCTTTATGTTTATTTTTTCTTTCTTACTTCTATTCTATTTATTTTTACTCATATTCTCAGGTGCAAATAATCGGTAAGTTTTCTGTCATTAAAGCTGTACGTGTTTATGTTTTCTTATTTGTTTCTTTGTTTGTGTTATTTTATATTTTTTTAAAGTTATTTTTACAAGTGGTTGGTTGGTTTCTTTTGGTTTGTGGGCTTTTGTTTGTGTGCATGTTTAGGTGTGTATTTATTTGTTTGTTTGTGCATGCGTTTATGTTGTTGTTGGAGAAAAAGAGGTGTGTGTGTGTTGTTTGTGGTGTTGGCAAACAAAACAATTATTTCCGTTTTATAAGATTTTTTTCCCCTTTTTATTTACTTTTTGCTACATATTGATTTCCTGCATTTTTGTTTTTTGATTTTTATTTGTATGAATTTTAAATGAATGTAATTTGTAGCAAATATTTTCAAAACGTAATAAATAGTATACATTGGCGAGTAAAAACCTTATGAATTTAATAATAATCATGAATTTTTTAAAGTAATCGTGATTAGAGAAATATATTTCAAGTGCTAAACTCTGTTAATATATGTGAATATATTTTGCTAAGGTTCCATCATTTACCAAAGCCTTTTTTATATAAAATATGGTGGCACATGATGTTCCAATTTTAGCTGACTTATTTAAAATCTTATAACTTGGTTAGGTTAGGTTGAGAAAAAGGGGCACTCAAAGCCCAAACCCATGACAGGTATACACGTATGCCCAATTATTATGTCGTACGCTCTATGTGGAAACGCAATTTCCCTAATAAAAACCATAATTCTATTTTATCCATTAACGTCGACTAGTTCAGCAACCCAGTCTCCTCAATATAATTCCTTACGGATCTCCAGTTCGAGTTCTTTTTGTATTCCTACTTCGGAATAGTATCCATTTCAAAATTTTCGTGTCTTATACGCCCAAATGCAGGACAATGACAAAGATAGCATTCCAAGGTCTGGTCCTCTTCTTCGCATGCTCTCATGGATGCCAGATGAGTACTTAACTCCGTGTGACTTGTTATAACACTTGTTAGTCCTAAGTGTTGGATGATTCGGTTTCAGAATTTCTTTCGGTTGGCAAGATTTATGTTAGCCCGTAGTATGTTCGTCATATTCCTGACCTCAGTGTTATGCCATTTTCTGATATGTTCCTTTATTGCCGAAACTTTAAGTTCATATTTGAATCGTTAAAAGGTTTTAGCATTTTCCAAAAATACAGCACTTGAAAATGTCCCTATTTTGGCTAATTTATCTGCCTTCTCGTTTCCAATTAAGATTTTATGGCCTGGTATCTATCTTATATTTAGACGATTACAATTAGCATGCGAGTTTATTTAGCTCTTGCATTGCAGTTCGTTTCGAGATTTAACCCTTTTGTTTATTTGTGTCCTTATTACTGACTGGCTGTCCGTAAAGTAACGAACCGAGTTCTCGTTATTAGTTTTCTTTTTCCATTTAATACCTTCCGTAATTGCCATAACCTCAGCCTGAAAAACAGTGTTTTGGTCTGGTAGACGGAAGTATTTACCTCTGTCTCGGTTCATGTCACATAAACCTATTCCTGTTCGGTCGCCAATTTTTGATCTTACAACTTTATAATTGGTTCAAAGTTTTTCTTTGATATCGTCGCTGCTCTGACATAATCGGTTATGTGGTAGTTTAAAAAAAATTAATATAGTTTGAGTTAGTAGAATATCTATCCACCGAATGAATTTATTAATTCGTTCAAAAATTATCAATAGTCAGTACTCTCTCCTGAAAACTCCGTAAAAAGCACATATTTGAATTTGTTAGCACAACGAAATTATAAGGAAAAAAAGGAAACGTATTTGGTACCACTAGATGGACATAGAAATGCACCAAAAAAATTAGTATAAATTTAAGTCATTGAGGCCCTGTGATCAAAAAGATATATAAATTCTTTACACTTTGCTCGGATTGTTCTTAACAATGTCAATATTATCGATTGCTTATTTTTTGATTTGAATGACTTTTAAAAAAGGTCGCATCAACGATTGTTGGTCTACGCAAATTTGGCTACTATGCTAGAGGCTTGAATTACCGAACAGTGGCTATCATAAAATCTGTTATGACAAAGAAGAAAGAAACGTCTCTAATCTTCTGTGTTTCTGCACTGCAAGAAACTGCTCTCGAGAAAATTTAGTTGATATTTTCGAGGATTGTGTTTGATTATGTGAAAAAAATCTAACGAAATTATCCCAACATTTTGCCTCAACCTCTTAAACTAACATGCCAGCCATTAATATGTTCGATAGCTTTCCGCAGAAGCTATACATTGTGTTTGCTAATCCAATGTCAGATGTTGTGTTCCAGGAGCTCTAACCACGGTCATACGCCTACATCCGATTATCTGGTCAAACGAATTCCCTTAGGATAATTTGCGAACTAAGCTGCACACTGTTTTACTAATGAAATCCAACATTCTCAAGCACTATTTCATGAATTCATTCAGTTCAACTCAAGGTACATTCACAAGCTAGTCTCGTTGCGACCGCTGATCGGGAAGAATAATGCCATGGTTTAACTAATTTTGAATAAATTACACAGCCCGACTAAATTAAAAAAAAAATTTCCTTCTTTAAATTTATCAACTGATTCTAGTTAAATTGGGTGCGCTAAATTCAAATCTGTAATCAGTTTCTCTCTCTATCAGCTCTAGTTTTCATTGTAAGTGAGGAGGGTATATATCAGTTTGTCATACCGTTTTTTCCGAAACTATTATTTTTTGTGTAATTGCTAGCTAATTAACGGGAATTTTATTTGTGTAATATTATTCAGAACGTTATTTTTTCATTTTGCACTCCAGTTGCATATCGAAAGTTAGTTGCTTGTAAGAAGTGGTTTATTGCAGTTGGCAAAGTTAACTAAAAAAGTGTTGATCTAAATAGAAATGACTTCCAGTAGAAGATGTTGTAAAAATAACGCTGACACAATTTGTTATATTTGTGGAAAATACACCTTTAAAGAAAACATAAGACCTATTTCGGAGTTGATCTTGGTGACCAAGATAAAAGCTGGGCTCCACACATTGTGTGCAATACTTGCTGTATAAATTTGCGACAGTGGACTCAAGGAAAACGAAATAGGCTTAAATTTGGTGTGCCGATGTTACGACTGTTACTTCTGTTTAAAGAGTATTTAGTGATTTTGAAAAATCAGTGACCGAAACTGAACGGAATCCGTTTACATCATTCGTGCAAGTTATAAAAAGTTTCTTGGGAAATAATATAGCTGCAAATTATGTTCAATAAGTGGAGATTATACTGGATAAGTTCAGAGACCTTGGCTGCAACATGAGTAATCCATTATTTGCACAGTCAATTGAACCGATTTCCCGAAAATTTGGGTAATTTAAGCGAAGAAAAAGGGAAAGGTTTCACCAAGATATCAAAATTATGGAGAATCGGAACCACGGAAGGTGGGATACACATATAATGACAGACTACTGTTGGAATTTTCAAAGAGACTCTAATCCGGCTATTCCATTCCAGATTTCTTTTTTTTTTTTTTAATTCCTATGGAAAAGTTTACTTTTTAAATACTTTAAAAAAAACTATATCATGAAAACCAGAGCTGATATAGACAAACTGATTACAGATTTGAATTCAGCGCACCCAAATTAACTAGAATCAGTTGATAAATTCAAAGAAGAAAATTGAGTGTTGGCCTGTGTTATCAATGTCAAGTCGTTTTATTTAGTAAATTTTGCGACAACTTTCGTGTTGGATATTGTGCAAAACTTTGGAATACTGGGAGTCTAAATAGCGATTTTCTTTAATATTCTAATTGTCTAACGTTTAAGAAAATATAAATATTTAATAATAAAGCCGTCAGTCAAGGCATATTAAAAATAAATGCTTTTAAAGAAAAGTTTATCTCGCTATAGGTCATACTAACCTAACTATTAAGATGGGACATCATTATCAGCGTACATATTTATAAACACAATAACCTTACATTTCTCAAAAACTTCTATTTTTCTAACCCCATCAAAGTCTAACAATAATAAACCCCAAACATGTATGTGTGCGTGTAAATGTATCTCGGCATTAAATTAATGCTGCCACAACCTCATAAATATATTTATTTATGAATATTAAGCCCTTTAATAGTTGTTTATAATATCACGTATCCAACCGCGTAAACCACTATAATTGTGACATAAAAGTAAAACAAGAAACTAAACTGTCAGCATGTTTAAATATCAATATGTATGTGTCCCTGATTGTATATTAAATTCAGCACTGTACGCGCCTAAGTATTGGAACGTGTAAATGAGTTTGTATTATTTGTTTTCAATATGCATAGTCAATACGTGTAAGTGTTAGTGTGTATGTGTGTTTGTAAATTATTATATTTTAATTGGTTGACATGTGTCATTCATTCACTGTATTGACGTGACTATATAACCAAGTTGGTTTCAGAAGCGTGTATTTGTATAGCGAAAATACGTGTGTATCTGTATGTTTTTCTTAGTAAAAATAACTACAAACTAAGATTTCATATATGCACATTCATACAAACTTTTGTAGGCCTTATGTACATACATATGTATGTAGTTAACATACTTATGAAAATAACAATAACAGCAATAAATGTAAGGTAAAAACGTGCTAAACTTATAAATTAATTTTATTATCGCACTTTATGAAATTTCAAAGGCAAACACACACACACACGTACATATATATAGAGGAAGAATAATTAAGAAGAAAAAAAATATATAAATGTACAAATATACTTACATATGAATAAGCTTAAAACAAAATACATGAATATATATACAAACAAAAATATGAGATACGAATATGAGTTGGATTCGCACCGTCAATGCTATAAGGATCATAGGCCCAGCAAGGATTAAGAAAACACATATTCTTATACTTATAGAGAATTAATGGCACAGAATTATAAAACTAGGTTAGGTTAGGTAGAACAGGCAGCTGTTGTGCAGCTCACTTGGGTCTATCATATTGATCCCTTTGTGATACTTGAATAGAAAAGTAAGAATAGAACAGAAAAGAGAGAAAAGAAGCAGACAAGTCCAGAGTCTCTGGCGGGAATCGAACTCGCAACCCCCATAACTAGCACATCAGCGCACTACTGACTAGTCCACCGGGGCACCCAATTATAAAACTAAAAAAAAACAACTATAGCTTTCACTCATGGTTAAGTATACACTTTGATTCAATTTATATATAAAGTTTTAATATAAAGAAAATAATGCACTTAAGTCAACACTTAAAATATCATCATATGACGTACTTTACATTGGGCTTCAACAAAGTTGTTCCAACGCGATTTATCCTGGTCAAGGAATATTATTTCTCCTCAACTACTCTTAATGGCATTAACTTTGACTTGAATATGTCGGCTTTAAATATGTGTACGGGTCTATTTCACTAAGCTACAAGTTTACAATTACAAGTGTTTTTGCCTGTAAAGTTGTGAACTTGTGAATAATTGTGTTTCATAAAAAGACAATTACAAGTTTGTAGCTACAAGTGAATTGTAGAAGTTACAAGTCATACTTCTACAAGTGGTTTTGTTTCACTGAACTAAATTTGCACTTGTTATACCATTCACACAGTGAAAAAGGGTATATATAGGTTTGTCATTCCGTGTGAAATTTCTACAATTTTCATTTCCGACCCCATAAAGTATATATATTCTGAAAGCTAATGAATAGGGGAGTCGATTAAGCTCTGTCAGTCTGTCCGTGTATATGTTGAAATCAACTTTTTGAAGCCCCCCGACATAGGTTGAACCCGGGTAAGGTATTAAAATATCAGAAATATTCGGGAGTAGATCGGTATTGAAAATCAGAAACATCGGTACATAAACAACTGAGATATGAGCAAAAACCCACGACCACCTCGATTTTTTTTTCACAAAAACAACATTACAACAACAACTTGCATACATACAAACGTGTATACTGGTTAGAGAAAACGTGGCAATCCCAGCTGAGCCAAAAAATTTTTTTTTTAATTTTTTTTTATTTTTTATTTTTTATTTAATATATTATTTATATTTTTATTATTTTTTTTAAAATTTTTTTTTTAAATTTTTTTTTAAATTTTTTTTTTTTTTTTTTTTAACATACATACGTGAATTTATAATTTTACAATGGGACGTTTTCATATATGTATGTACGTATTTCATATGGGATGAATGGTGACACAAACCACTGTTATTGCACGACTACACGTTGTGAAGGGTATATAAGATTCGGCACGGCCGAATATAGCGCTCTTACTTGTTTAATTGTAGAAAAAAAGTTAGAGTCGACAAAGACCCTCAGCAAAAAAGTGAATGATAAATTGAATTAAAATTTGATCCTTTTAAAATAAAAATTAGTTCAAATAAACACAAAATCAAACAATTGTAAAATTAATTTTTTTATACCCTTCACCTGTGGTGCACAAGCTTTGTCATTCCGTTTGTAATTTCTACAATTTTCATTTCCGACCCTATAAAATACATATTTTCTAAAAGCTTATGAATAGAGGAGTCGATTAAGCCCTGTCCGTCTGTCCGTGTGTTGGTTGAAATCAATTTTTAGAAGCAACTATATGTTTCTCAGATCTATGTGTGGTATCAATCTTTTGGAAATATCCGGAAATTAATCGCTATTGAAATTCAGCACAATCGCCCGATAACCTTTTGCGATATGATCAAAAAACCACGACCACCTCGTTTTTTTCAAAATTACAACAACAACATACATATAATAACTTTCAAAATTTAAACAAATATTCAGCCTTTATTTGATTGCTTCGTGTAACTACATTTGTAAGTAAGAGCCTTGATTTCTGGGACAACTCTGGGAGAAAAATTAGTAGTTTTTTGGTCGAAAAAAAACTAGTTTAT
This sequence comes from Phyto melanocephala, assembly GCA_941918925.1. NCBI lineage: Eukaryota > Metazoa > Arthropoda > Insecta > Diptera > Rhinophoridae > Phyto > Phyto melanocephala. Next base: position 16,937,616 of record OW799235.1, read on the forward strand.
GCATATCTCCAATATAGCTTGTCAACTTACTAGGTAAGGTAAGACTTTGCAGGGTATAAACACAAAACAGCTGATCGAAAAATTCTTGCAAATAAAAATTTTACTAGCCAAAATTTTAAAAAATTATTTTGGGTTTCAATTTATTTTTAACAATTTCGTTTTAACAATTTCGTTTTAACAATTTTCTAGTAAACGAACAAACCTAATATATTTGAACAACCTTTCTTCTTCGAAGGCAATAAAAAAATTTTATGATTTTTATACAAATTCCGTTTAGAAGACCAAAGTTCTTGTTGAAGTCAAAAGTAAAGGGGTAATAATCTCTGCATTATTCTGTAGGGACAAACATTAATGACACGTCATTAAACTTGTAACTCTTTCACTAATATAGATAACTTAAAACTAAATTTAAAAACTGTAATTAACTTTGTGTTAAAAAGCTGTTGACATTTGAAACCAAACCTCTGAGATATGAAACAACACACAACATACTTTGATAGAAAGTTGTCAGACAGGTGTCAAACTTAATGTGTATACAATATGGTTAATATATGTTTCAACTATACAAACACATACATAAACAGGTGTTTGCATATAAGGCTTTATCAAATGCACACTCACATACATACATGCTTTCGTACATACATACGAATGTATGAATTTATGTAAATTTATGACTGTATATGCTGTTCGCATATAGCTGCACTTTGTCATTTTAATTGCCCTCATATGCACAAAGTTTCTCATTTAGCCCACCAAAAAAAAGTTGAAATTTTCAAAATTAGTCCCACAACAAAATAACTGCTCTTGTAAATATAGTGTGTATGTTTATTCATAATACATGCTTTACTACTGCTCCTCATTATTATTATTATTATTATTATTATTACAGTTATTAGCATTGTAATGAACAAGAGGTCATCATTATTATTATAACTAAAGCAAAACAATAATAGAAATAATAATGATAATGATGATGGTCATCATTTAAAAAGGACAAACACATTTAGAAAATAATTATAATAAAATATTTTTTTTTTCTTGCTACAATTTGTTTTTAATATGATCGTGTTGTAAGCAAACACTGTGTCTGTATTTGGTACATTAAAATGTGTAGCTAAAATGTAGGGGTAGTTGTAGGAGTAGTAGAAAAAGCAAAGTCAAACTTATTTGTTTAAATATTGTAATAATTGCTAGGACGTGACATAAATACATTTCCTATTTAGTTGTTTTAATAGTTTTTGGTTTTTTTTTGCTAATTTTCATATTTGAATCGTTACACTAAGACAGTTGATAAACAACATATTGGAAGGGACAGAATAAATATCACACTGCCAGTGGTCAACTTTTAAGGTCTTTAATTAACTTCTATATATACTAAATATTCAGATACCAATAAACCTAGAAAGTCGTTAGTATAGGAATTATCTATATATATAAAAGTGAAACTCTGTGTGTGTGTGTGTGTGTGTGTGTGTGTGTGTGTGTGTGTGTGTGTGTGTGTTAGCTATAGACTCCGAAACTGTAAAACCGATCGGGCTCAAACTTTGGTAAGTTGTTGTACACATACCAGGGAGTGTTTATGGGTGAAAAAAAGTGGGCGGGGCCACGCCCATAAAAAATTAGTTATCAGTTTTAGCTACTTGCACTTGACCGATTTTTCTGAAACTTTGCACACATATCGAGCTGTCATGACTAAATAATTTCGTGATAAGAAAAGTGGGCGGGGCCACGCCCCTAAAAAAGTTTTAATATTGAGGTACTTGCACTGGACCGATTTTTCTGAAACTTTGCACACATATTAATCTGTCATGACTTTATAATTTCGTAATAGAAAAAGTGGGCGGGGCCACGCCCTATTAAAAATTAGTTATCAGTTTTAGCTACTTGCACTGGACGAATTTTCTGAAACTTTGCAAACATACTAAGCTGTCATGACTTTACACTTTCGTCATTAAAAAAGTGGGCGGGGCCACGCCCATAAAAAAAGGTTATAATTTTGAGGTACTTCCACCAGACCGATTTTTCTGAAACTTTTTATACATGTCGAGCTGTCATGACTAAATAATCTCGTGGTTAGAAAAGTGGGCAGTGCCACGCCCATAAAAAAAAGGTATCATTTTGAGGTACTTGCACTGGACCGATTATTCTGAAACTTTGCACACTTATTGGACTGTTATGACTTTACAATTTCATGACTAGAAAAGTGGGCAGGGCCACGCCCATTAAAACAATTATAATTTTGAGGTACTTGCACCGGTCCGATTCTTCTGAAACTTTGCACACATATTGAGCTGTTATGACTTTACAATTTCGTGATTAGAAAAGTGGGCAATGCCACGCCCATAAAAAATTATAATTTTTAGGTTTTTGCACTTGATATTCAATTAAAATTCAGAATGCATTTCGATTCATGAAGGGGCGTAGCAACGCGCGCCGGGCTTTTCTAGTCTATATATATAAAAGTGAAACTCTGTGTGTGTGTGTGTGTGTGTGTGTGTGTGTTAGATATAGACTCCGAAACTGTAAAACCGATCGGGCTCAAACTTTGGTGAGTTGTTGTACACATACCAGGGAGTGTTTATGGGTGGAAAAAAGTGGGCGGGGCCACGCCCATAAGAAATTAGTTATCATTTTAAGCTACTTGCACATGACCGATTTTTCTGAAACTTTGCACACATATCGAGCTCTCATGAGTAAATAATTTCGTGATTAGAAAAGTGGGCGGTGCCACGCCCATAGAAAATTTTTAATTTTGAGGAACTTACGCTGGACGGATTTTTCTGAAACCTTTCACACATATTGGGCTGTCATGACTTCATAATTTCGTGATTAGAAAAGTGAGCAGGGCCACGCCCATTAAAAAAGGTATAAGTTTGAGGTACTTGCACTGGACCGATTTTTCTAAAACTTTGCACACACACTAAGCTGTCATGACTTTACAATTTCGTTATTAGAAAAGAGGGCAGGGCCACGCCCATAAAAAAAAAATTATAATTTTTAGGTTTTTCCACTTGATATTCAATAAAAATTCAGAATGCAAATTGATTCATTAAGGGGCGTAGCAACGCGCGCCGGGTTTGGCTAGTGAATTATAAAAACAGCCTGTCAGTTGCGTGAGATTTTTTACATGAATCTGAATAGTTTTTTCACGCTGATTTAAAAAATAGATGCCTTTTTCATGTTGCAGCTCTAGTTTTGGAGTGACAGAATTTTTCATTGAAAATGTACATAGTTTAAGTTAAAAAAATTTATTAAATATATTTTTTCTGAATAAAATTTCCTTCTTTTCGATTTTCTAAAATGAGATGTTATATGAGTACTTTTTGGAATGCTCCAACAATAATAAGCCATCATATGTTTATTCCAGTGCCCCTGATACCTCTACTCCATAGTGCGAATATCCTGGTGAAAGCGCTCTCCTTGTCCCTCGCTTAGGTCACCGAGATTTTCAGGATAATAGTCTAGATGGCTGTGAAGGTAGTGAAGCTTAATACCCATGTTGCATCCAAGCCGCTGGAAGGGTACCAGCAACTATTTAACGTGCTGAATGTAGGCGTCACATTTCCTATTGCCCAAACAAATTTTCACTACCCAAACAAGTTTTTCCCATACACATTTCTCGACAGCTGTCATATGGTTGATGAAAATTTTATCATTAATCAACTTTATGATTTGTGGGCCATCCAAAATACCACCTTTGATTTTCTTACTACTCAATTTTGGAAACACTTTAACAATGTATTCGAAAGATTCGCCATTTTTGTTAAGAGCTTTTACAAAATGTTTTATCAACCCCAGTTTTTTATGCAAAGGAAGCAATATAATTCGGTTCTCTGGATACTAGTAGAACATTAATTACATTTTGCTTGCCTGTAATCAAAGCCTCCCTAGAAGGCCAGTCTCTTTTTGTCCAGTGCTCAGCTTTAGCTCGGCTGTCCCGTAAGCATAGAAAACAGGGATATTTTGTGTAGCCACTTTGTTGGCCCAGGAGAAAATTTACCATTTTCAAATCAACACATACAACTTATGTTCCTTGTACTTGATTTTGCCGAGAACTAGAGATATTGTAGGGTATTCTTCTTTAACCTTTGTGGAATGAGCAATAGGCAAGGAACCAAGTTTGTTAACATTATGTTAAAGTACACATTTCAAACTTTTGACGAATCAATAAAAAGCCGCCACTGCTTCGGATTTGAATTATACTCTTTTAAACCCATTGCATTAATTAGGCCCGGAATATAAGTACAAAACACAAAATTATGTTTTTGAGTAAAGAAAGGAATTAAATCCTTTTCCCTGTTACGGTAGTACGATATCTTCGTTCCTCTGGTCAACAAATTTCTTTCTTTCAATTGGGAAGCTAAAATTTCTGATGCCGTTTTAGAAAGTCCAAGGTCCTTGATACAGTAATTTAGATTACTTGATGATGAGTGCTGTGGTGTTGATGTGTCACTAATACTCAAGACTGGTCTTAGAGTAATTTTTATGGTTTATTTCTATGATTTTTTTTACACAAAAATAACAGTCGTCATGAAGGTTGGATGGTTGTTCACTCCAAATCATAGGAGCTTTGCACTTTAAAGTGGCCCTTTCTTTGTTTGCCCACAGTCGCAAAGATTCAACACATGTTTTTCATACCAAACTTGGTATCCAAGGTTAAGCGTTTGATGGCAACGGAAACCCAGTAGTCCAAGTATGCCCTTTTCACAAAGTCCAACACATTTGAATGAAATCTTTAAAACATATATTCTCCACAAATAACACAAAAACAATCAGGATTATTTAAACACGTCCTTCTTAAGGAAGACATACTAAAATTTATAAAGGAACTAGTTAAGTTACACCGCTATTGATATAAACTATCGACTACTTGTGTAAATTTAAGACGGTACCTGTATCTCACTAACTAGAGCTGCTACAAAAAATCTGAGGGTAGACTTAAAATCAGCGCACCCAAGTTAGTAAGCAGCAGTAAAAAACTTTATGCAACAAAAAAAGTGTTATTTTGTTTTTCTGTGTTATTTGCGAACTCTCCATTTATTAATGCATTACATTTTTTTAAATGAAAACATATTGGCACGTCTTTGTTTTGTGAATCCTTTTTGTGAACCGAGCCCACTGCTATCAGCTAATAGATGCCATATTTTGTGTAGGTTTGGTGTTTTTAAAGGGTTTTCCAAAACCACTTAAGTTTTTTGATCGCTTCAATTGCAACGTTGATTTCATGGAATCTTCTAAATATTCTGATTGTTTTGTTTTTCTCTTACCAAAACAAATAACATTGCCAAGTTACTCAATTAGGAAAATGTATATTTATTACAATTTACGATATACATGGTAGCTCTTTAAAATTTTCTTGTAAAGTTTGAGGTATAAACCATAGATTTTGTTAACTAAAAGCCAGGAAATATTTTTATAGACGTTATGTGTCATGAAAAATTCATCACGATAATCCTCCGTTTCGCTACATAAATATCAGGTATTAAATTGGAATTGTCACTGTTATCTATGGCATTTAAATTCTATGTGTTCCTTTTATAGTTTTCTTAATGTGTGGAGTCATTTGGATCCCCTTAATGCAAGACTTATCTAAAAATTAACAATAAATTAATATTTCAATGCCACTAATAAGATTTGATACAGTGTTTGGAATAAAACTGGGCCATGTAAAGCGAAAAACAGAGAAGGAGATTATTTTCAAAGTTATGAAAGAAACAAAATTGGGGAGGACCTTAATAAATTTGAATGAAAAATTAAAACACAATGATCTATATTGGTCTCCGAGTGTGGTTGTTGGACGTCGGTCTTGCTTCCTGTATTCCCCTTTCTTTTCTAAATGAAAAATAATCCAAGGCAACCGAGCTCACGTTTTGGATTAATGATTTAGTTGAGGAAATGCCAGATCAGCCAAGAATTTTGTTGCTGTTCCTTTAGCTATATAGCAGTCGATTCCAATCTGTAAGGATTTTTAGATTCACAAGTGTTTCCACATAAATCTGACGTTATACTCAACTTAGTATCAAATTATAATCAAATTAGTTTTGAAATTCAAATCCAATCATCATAAATAACCCGTTTGTTCGCTAAGTTGCCCTTCTTGAGTTAAGATTGACTTTGATGAAAAATCATCTTGAGATCCGAAGTTAAGGATATTCCAAGTTAGTTAAGAATAACTGCGAAAGTATGTATATAAAGTTAGGAAAGTCAATTTGATTGTGTTAACATGAACTTTGACTTCCTCAGTCAAGAATTTATATCGAAACTTGACCTACACTCACATTGAAACGTAAATCTAATCATGGAAATAAATGCTGACTACTCATTGATGTAAATTTGAAATGTTTAAATTGATCTAACGGCAAATAAATATTTATAGCTAAATAATTTTGTTATCAAGCAAGTTTATTAACACATGAAACAAACACTGACCATAAGCCCTCAAATAGTTGGTGCAAATTATAGACTGGCGACATCATTAGTTCTTACTATTTTAAAAATAATATTAAAGGGTTAATAGTCCATACAGCAATACAGATCAGTTAAAACAAAATCGTTTTTGACCTGAATTGAAACGTAAGTGATCCAAGCACTATATGCTGTCAGGTTCATGTCAGTCAGTTTTCATAACGATTTTATAGAAGTGATATACAGTGACCGCCAGAATCATGCCATTTGGGACCCACTAGACTGGCGGTTTCTAAAGTGGCATAGATAGAGAAGAGATGGTTGTGGCAGCCTAGTTTTTTCCAGTCATCGTAGAAAAGGGGGGATGTAGAAAGCAGTATCTGCCTCCTACACCCACACTCGAAGACCAATATAGTCCATTGCATTTTTCCAGTCATATGAGGCAGTTATTTTAATCGAATTATTTCCTTGTGATCAACTGATTTTTATAACCAGAGGTTAAATAGCCCATAGCTGAATAAACATTGATATTCCGAAGCAATCATACGATTTTTAACTATTCCTGGTGGCACTACTAAAAGTGTTTTCACTTTGTAAAGTCATACAAAATATAATTGTTATCGCATCCTCTTAATGTCATACAGAGACTATTCAAATAGAAAAGAAGTCACAAAGCCCATATTGGGAACCCCTTTTTTAACTGTGCTATAACTGCAAATCTGTTTGGATGTGTATATGTTAGAGTAAATAATTTGTTTTTAATTTTAATTAATCATTGCTAATTCTTTTCATTTACTCACACACGCAAGCTGTCTCTTTTACTACCATTCTAAGCCGTAAGTAATTGTGGTTATAACAGCTGTTGTTGTATAGTAAGTAAATACAGCTGATACCCCACTATTGCTAAAACTTTAACAATAAGGCATATAGGATATTTAAGAATAACGTGTGCAAGAGGTTGAGAGTGTGTTTTACTTTTAATGTTACAGAAACTTGTACATTACCGAATTATTAATGTTGCTTATTTGATTTTCACAAAATGCTAAAATTTTCATTGTACTAAAATGTTATACTGAACATAAGAATAGTTTTTTATTCTATACTTTGTGATGGTGTTGTAAGCAGTAATTAATTGTAAATTTACTAGCAAAACGGGATAACAAGCAAATTTCTTGGAAAATTAATTATAATGTTAAGCTGGCGTTTACTAAATGAGCCAGAGGTGATATTAATGGCTGCTAAATAAGATTGTTAATGGAAACAAAGTCAAAAGAGTAGAAAAAAGTTTAACAAACAAAATAAAGTTACTAATAGTTTAAAGTTCACTGGACATGGTAACTACGTTAACTAGTTATGTAAAGCATAATAAAACTTTACACAGGATGGCACAAGCAAAACGCAAGGTAATTAAAAAAAAAAGTTTTCAGAGAATTATCCTTATATTTTTGTATTATGATAGAAGGATCTATGACATTTGCTCGCCATGGCTTTCGATGGTCCATATTTTCAATGGCACTGAGTTATAATTGAGCTACAATGTAGATAAGGTGCAAAATTATCTCATGTTTTAGCTCTTGTATTGTTCTAGGCTTACTAAAGTACACTTTTTTGTTTAAAATATCCCCAAACATAGAAGTCCGATGGTGTCAAATCACATGAGATTTGCGACCAATTAATATTGCCAAGGCGTGAGAAAACACGGCCATTAAATTGCTAGAGCAAAACAGACACTATTTCGTTGGCTGTGTGGCAAGTGGCACCATTCTGTTAAAACCACACATCATTGATTTCTATTTATTCTCAATTTCTGGCCACAAGAAATTCGTTTTGATCTGGCCATAGTGAACACAATTCACAGTAACTGCCTGGTCGACCTGATTTTCGAAGAAGCAAGTCCCAATGATGCAACCAATACATAAGCCATACCAAACAATCATTCCTTGTGGATGCATCGTTTTTCCAACAATCATTCGTGTATTCTCATTTGCCTAAATGCTATAATTCTGCTTGTAAAAGAATCCACTGAGGTTCAAGTGTGGCTCGTCGCTGAAGATTATATTCATTGTTAAGTCATCATTCACGTCTGTCTGGGGTTTTCGGGGTTTTGGCGACGCTTGAAATGGTTAGTGGGCTTCAGCTCTTGAGTCAATTGAACCGTGATAGCGTGTAAATTTAAATCTTTATTCAAAATTGCCTTTTTTGATGTTCGTGAGATGTTCAATTATTGGGCATGACGAAAAGTCGAGATTGACGGCTCTTCTGCCCCGCTACCGATAACAACAGTGATCTTTTCCGCATAACGAACCATTCCCTACAGTCACGGTTTGCTGAAATTCTCCCGAGTGTGGACACATTTGGTCGATTATGCTGACCTAAAAAATCACTAAATGTACGAAATACAATTTGATTTGTATAGCAATTTTCTTAAGACTTAAAAAGATATAAACCCGCTGCACATTTCCATACCTCTGCATGGTTGAATTTGCCAAATACTACAACAGAGAAATGTCAGACTATTTTGGCATAAACTTGACATCATCGTGCATTATGGTAGGACCACCCTTTATAAAAAATTTTAGAATTAACTTAAATAACTTATTTAGTCTTATTGAATTTAGTGTAAAAATTTTAATAAATTCTTGTAGAGTTTAAAAAAGTAAAAGAAAACATTGTCTTATTGCTGTCTATTCAAGTAAAGATATATGTGAAGATACACGATACGTATGTTAAATTTTTATTTATTTTCCATTTTATTTAAGCTTAAAATCTTAATGCTATAAAAACATAAGTATCTACCATCTACTTGACTTTTATCTAGACCACCCGCATATAATGTTACCAGGAAACAAGACAACAACAAAATACAATACAACAAGCCTCTTAAACTGGAAATCACTGATGCACTTTCAAGTGTTTAGAAGAAGACAAAGAAGGAAAAAAATTAAAAAAGGAAATAACAACAACAGAAAATGAAAACAAAAACAAACATGCATAATCATGCCCGGAGAACAAATCGAAAACGAATAAGATTACACAGTGGGCCTAAGTAAAACATAAAATAATTAACCAAAATCTTAATTCTAATAAGGATTTTTGAAAAGTTTGAAATTCATATTATCATTTCAAAAAAGCAGTGGATGTTATACTGTACTTGAAATGAGTTGATTAGGTGGCAATTAAAACAATAAATAGTCTATCACTTATTTTACGATACAAAATAGTGAATGCATCATATGGAAACGAAATGGTTATTGAAAGATTGAGCTTTATTAGAAAATTTTGTCTTTGCCCTGACCATATAACCTTTAGCTCCTCCACAGATAAGTCTTAGATAGTCTTAGAGTTGAAGGTGGCTCTTTTTCTTGTTAATTAAAGCATCGTGTAGAGGAAATGAAGGATCTATGGCTGTTGAAATTATACAAGACATAGTATTTTTCTCTGGGCTTGGAAAACTCAGTTCAATTTGTATATTAACAGCCAAGTGGGAACTAGAGCAATATTCACTTACTTCACTTCTTTCTCAAATGTTAAGTCGTGCAGCGAAACAAAGTGTAAATTTTATACTGAAGAACATATATACTGATTCAAAGACACACAGGGGTATTTCCCAAAAAAAAAATGTGAACGAAAAACTTCAATTAAAAAATCATCGATTACCAGTTTTACACATCAACTCTTAAAGGTAAAGAGGGACTGTTATGTAAAGATGAGGGCTGAGGCTACTTGGAGTTGCATTATCACATGCAAAGTTTTCCAAAGCATTTATAGATCATATTCTCTAAGACGATTAAGGTATCTGTCGTCACTAAATTAGGTTGTTCGTAGACTTTTTGTACCAAAACTATTAGCTTTTTTTACCTAAAAAGATGGGATTTTGGTCAGTAGTGTGATAAAAGTCGACTTAAAACCGTTCTCTTAAGTCTCATATATTGGGAGACTGCTTGTGGAATTGATATTAATGGTGAATTATTTTAGTGCTTTCTTTTTTCATTTGACAAAAATGCCACTTGATTATAGCAGTTTTTGAGTATAGGTATCGGAGTATTTACTGAATCCCCTAATTGTAAGTGCAAACAATAAAAAGTATCAAAAAATTTAATGATTGTCGGATTAGTTGTAATTTAAAGTTCTGTAGTGGTGCAAGGATCTCATTTTCAAAGGACTACAGCCCGATGACGCCTTCAGCCTATAAGTAAAACCAAAAAGTTACTTCTGTTTGTTAACAAATCCACTGAGGTGAAAGTGTGCCTCGTCGCTGAAGATGCTTTTCTTTGTAAAGTTATAATTCAATTCTGTCTGCTCGCTTGAGTAAATTGAACCTTGTAAGCGTGTAAATTTAAATCTTTATTAAAAATTTTTGGGCATGACGATAAGTCGATATTGACGGCTCTTCCACCTAATAATCGAAAACAACAGCCACCTTTTCTGCATAGCGAACCAAGTGAGCATACCAGGAGCTTATACATTTTTTAAAGTCCCGGTTTGCTGAAATTTCCACGAAATGTGAAAACATTTGGTCGATTACGATTACTAAGTACACGAAATACAATTTGACTTAAATGACTATTTACTTAAAAGACTCAAAAGATCTTATCCCGCTGTTCAATTCTGTACCTCTCCATGGATGAGTTATTCAAATAATGTCAAATTAAAGTTCTATAGTGTTACAAAGAATACAGAGGCTATTTTGCTTCTAGATAATGGGTTAAGGGCTCAGAAACCCAACTCGCTTATATATTTTAAATCCAACACACTTGAATTTACGCTATTATTTCTGTCAATGGGCTTTGCAACTCCTCAATAAGGATTCGCTGTTTAGAATAGTTCAGTGATGAGCAACATGTCGAGAATTATTTTCGACCCAAAGAAGCTACACAAAAATATATTATTTAGTGTGCTTATGGACGGGTGATGTCATCAGACAGAATTTCTTTAAAATATAGCCGAACCAAATAAAAACGTTAATGGCGAGCGCTACCACAATACAACAACAGACTTTAAGTTAACTGATATTGAAGCCAGCAACATTTGGTTTCAGCAACATAGTGCTAAGTCACCACAGCGTGCAGATCAATATTTTGGTTAAGAAACCATTCATTTGATCTGTTTATGATGGGTTTCGAATCTATCAAGTGGTCGGCTATATCTTGAGCTATCACACTTCTTAGCCTTGATACTTAAATTTTTTGTTTTCTTTGCAATTAATGGGTAGAAATTCTAAGAAGATTAATCGAAATTATTACTCTGTGAAATTGGGGTAATAACTCATTTATGGGTTTTGTACATTCTTTGCAATTAATGGGTATAAATTCTAAGAAGATTAACCGAAATAGGTATACGGCTTAATCGCGGCCAAAATTTATTTGTGGGATATATAGGTTATTAAAATCAAGTACTTATATATTGTTATAAAGAAAAATTAGTTCAGTTTCAATGACGCCGGTGTTTTGTTAGATTCCAAATTGTAAATAGAGAATCTTTTATAAATTTTTTTATAAAAAATTTGCAAATAAATCTGATATTCATACCACTGTTCAGCGCTCAGATAAACTCATAAGATTCAATCTAATACAAATAGTATAAAATAAACGAAAAGCAGATACATTAAGCAGATATAAAGAGAGAAATATAGAAATGCTATTGTATACAATTGCAGCAATATGTGTAGGATGTTTGTTATTGTTATTATTGCTGTTGTATCAGTTCCCCAACTGTTTGCAATGCGAGATACATACGTAAAGATATTGCTCATATGGATATGAGTAAGCAAACATGCACTTACGCACATACTTGCATATGCAGTTATAACCAGTAATAATGTGCTTGAAACTATTTCTACACACAAACGTATTGAGACATGTTGCAAGTAGCAACCAGCCTGTATGGAAAAGCCTCAAGCGACATATTGTAATGTTGGCGTAGGAGACAGTAAGAGTAAAAAAAAAACAAACGAAGGGTATTACATTATAAGTCGCTTGTTATCCTTTAAAAAGATGGCAGACATGTATACAATATGAGATTGAGATGAAAATTATTAAGGCGTTTTATTTGTGTATTTGCAGCTAGCTGATGTTATAGAGATTCTCTAGTATTGCACTAAAAAACAAATTATTAGCAAGCTGAATAGAAGACAGGGGTAAAGAAACTAAGGGGCTGTTAGTCAACATTTTGCTTGTTACACAAGACTTAAGCAAAATGCCATACAAAAATCGCATGAACATAAGATAAGTTTACTTTTTTTTTTGATTTTCAAGCAACACCAACAATAGAAATGCAACAAGAATTCAACTTATGCTAAGAAGCTAAAGGCTAAATTACACTGTCAATCAAGAATAGTTGCCAATCTAAGCGAAAAGGCAAGACAAGTTTTTCTTAGATTCTTTTGGTTTAGTGTTTTGTATTTTAAGCCAAGAAAAGTGTAATCGAAAATAGTGATAATTACATAATTATATACACAATACATAGCAAATACACAACTAAAGAAATTTCTAAAAGGACCAAATATTAAGACAGCTAATAGATATCTTTTTGTTACTCTTTATTAGTATAAAAGCATTTACACTGATGGAAAATTCATTAAATATGTTTGATGTAAGATGTTAAAACTTAAAAATTAAATAATTTTATAAACAGTCTTAATTATATATTTATATTTTATTCGAACTTTTTTCTATATATTAAATTTTTATGTGAACCATTTTTTATTTTGGCTTAAGTTCATTTGTTTATTTATTTAATTTTATAATTCAAATTAAATTAAATTGTAACCATTCTAGGAATATTCTTTCTATTGTAACATAAATAGGAATTTTAAGTTACATAGTAGTATACCGATAAAGAGTGCTGATGATGAAATCGTAGCTGATTTCGAAAATGCATTCCACTCGGCTAATATCGGAAATAATTTTTAGAAAGAATATTCCTAAAATGGTTACAATTTAATTTAATTTGAATTATAAAATTAAATAAATAAACAAATGAACTTAAGCCAAAATAAAAAATGGTTCACATTAAAACAGTCTTAATTTTATAAAATTTTTTTTTGATACCTTTCGCTACAAGTTTGTACTGGATTGCATAAAAAATTGAATTTCCTGGATTTTTACTATTGCTGGCCCTGGGAACAATAATCAGGTACTCAAATTTTTAAATTTTTAAACATAAATAGATGTGTTACTTGGTATGTATTACGAGGATCGATTGTTTAACCTTTTTTAAAAAAACCGGTATTTAACTAGTTCGAAATTTTGAATTTAAAAAAAACCGGTTGCTTTTCTAAAAAATGATTTGAAAAAACCGGTTATGATAAAAAAAAAAAATAAAAAAAAATAAAAAAAAATTAAAAAAAAATTAAAAAAAAACATTTTTAAAAAATAATTAAAATATATATAATAAATATTAAACAAAAAAAATATTTAAAAGAAAAATCAAAAAAAAAAATAATACTAAAAATATAAATAATATATTAAATAAAAAATAAAAAAAAAATAAAAAAAAATTATAAAAAAAATATAAAAAAATAAAAAAAAATTTTTTTTGCCTCAGCTGGGATTCGATGCCACGTTTTCTCTAACCAGTATACACGTTTGTATGTATGTATGTTGTTGTTGAAATGTTGTTTTTGTGAAAAAAAAAATCGAGGTGGTCGTGGGTTTTTGCTCATATCTCAGTTGTTTATGTACCGATGTTTCTGATTTTCAATACCGATCTACTCCCGAATATTTCTGATATTTTAATACCTCACCCGGGTCCAAGCGATGTCGGGGGCTTCAAAAAGTTGATTTCAACATACACACGGACAGACGGTCAGACGGACAGACTGACAGAGCTTAATCGACTCCCCTATTCATAAGCTTTCAGAAAATATATACTTAATGGGGTCGGAAATGAAAATTGTAGAAATTTCACACGGAATGACAAACCTATATATACCCTTTTTCACTGTGTGAAGGGTATAAAAACTAAAAATATTGTTAAAAAATTAATACAAAAATTAAACCTAAATTTTACAGTGGATAAACGTTTGGTTGCACAATTTCGAAACGCAATAAATGACATGAAAACAGTTGACTCATTTAATTTTTATTTATTTGAATTTAAGGACAAAAGGTAGTCGCTAGAAGTAAAATAAATAAATAAATAAGACTTTTTATAAGGCTTCTTATCTCCTGCTGAGCACTTTTTATACGATGAATATGTCTTTTAAATTTATATGCACTAACGGATTTTGTTTAAAATGATTTGTTTAATTTGAAATACAATTTAAAGGCCAGGCACACTGTGGTAAATCACAAATCTAGCTGGAAAAAAATTTTAAAAAAATGTCTGACAACATTTCTTGTGATCGTTTAATGAGCCTCTCAATACAATAGATCACTGTAATTTATGTTTGATTTTTTTGTTTTAAACTCTGATTAGGAAAAAGTAAGTTTTAAAGTCAGTTGTTGTCAACTCATGCATTCAGATTTTAAAGAGAAGCGTATTTTTTGTGTGACTTTAGTTTATGATTAAAATTGCTACGTTGATTTTATTGTCATAATTTTTTTTTATTATTTTAAAGCTTAATTTCAGAGAAATATATTCCGATTCTCATTTAAATATTTCCATTATAAGTATTAAAAAAAATTTTTTTGTGAGCAGTTCAGAAAGTGCAAAAAATTAAATATTTTCTTTTCTCAAATAGAGATAAAACTATTTATTCCAGATTGTTCCGGTGTAAAACTATAGTCAGGTTAATTTTTTAAGTGTTCTCTTTAAGGTTAGTTAATAAAATCTGCCGCATTTTTGCGACCGCCATCCTTTTTTTTAGCTTTCCAGTATGACCTCCACTCTTTCGGGAAAGAAATTTTTGAAGAATGGGTAAAACCTCCCAAAATACATCGCAAGTAGGTCTTATTGGCATTAATAATGGTTAGGTATGGTCTTAAAAATATACCAGAAGACGAGAAAAGAAATTTTAAGGCAAAACAAAATATTAAAGAATGAGATCAGTGAAACCTTAACACACATTTTTAATTCCACCTTTCTTCATGCACAAAAAATATAACTGTTTATGATCAAGTTAGCATTTAAAAACTTGTCAAATTATGTGTACAAAATAATAGCATAATCGGATTATTAGTTTGTTTGAAAATGGAAGAAAAAGTGCGTGAAAAAATAATAACAATTTCTTTAAAAAATCCCAGTCGTACTTACAAATCTATTGCAAATGAGATAAAGGTGTCACGACAAACAGTTTCGCGTGTGATAAAAGTGTATAACGAACGTCGTAGTATTAAAAGGAAAGCTGGAAGTGGAGCTAAAAAAGGTATAACTGACCCACAGTTAGCTTCAAAGATTGTTAGTCTTCTAAACCAAAAACCCAACCTCTCAAACCGTAAAGCCGCCTTAAAAGCAAACTGTTCCGATTTTTTTGTAAGGAAGGTTAAAAGATATGAAGGCCTTAAGTCCTACAAGGTTCAGAAAGTGCCAGACAGAAATTCGAAGAAAAACTTGGATGCAAAAAGTCGTGCCAAAGAACTGCTTAGAAATTTTATCAACAAATATGAGTGTTGTATTATGGATGATGAGACTTACGTTCTTGCCGACTTTTCTCAGCTCCCAGGGCGAAGTTATTATATGGCCGATGGAAGAGGTAATGTCGATGACCAATTTAAGTTCCAAAAAAAGACAAAGTTTCCAAAGAAGTACTTAGTTTGGCAAGCTATATGCACGTGCGGAGAAAGAAGCAGTAAATTTATTACTACTGGGACTATCAACACTGATATTTACATCAAGGAGTGCTTGCAGAAGAGGTTGCTTCCATTCATACGTAAATACAATAAGTCAACATATTTATGGCCCGACCTAGCGTCGTGTCATCTGCAGCAGAATGGTATGAAACAAATAATATAGTGGTAGTGCCAAAAGAAGCAAATCCACCTAATTGTCCAGAACTAAGGCCCATCGAACGTTACTGGGCTTTAGTCAAAAGAGTGCTGAAGGATACAAAACAAGTTGCTAATACTACTAAAAATTTTTCCCAGAAATGGTCTTATTCCAGCAATAAAGTTACTAAGGATACCATTAAAACCCTCATGGTCTCAATTCCGGAAAAGGTGAAACAGTTCATCAAAAAAAGCTGAATTTTTACAAAAAGCATTAATATTTTAATTTACTGTTATTTTATTGTTAAACCACGCTATTTTCATTAAAACGGATTAATTCGATTCAAAGTTATTGCGTTTTATTCGTGTTAGGATTTTATCGATCTCATTCTTTATTTGTTTAAGCTAGCCGAAAAATGGATCAAAAGTGGAAGACATCGTGAGTGTTTCTTAAAAAAAAAATTCAGGTTGGCTTGATAGACCGTATAAATTAAAAGCTCTATGTGTATTATTGATGTAATAAAGCAAAAACCAGTCAAGAAAACAATTATTTATTAAAAATGTTTTAATCATGGTGTAATTAAACAAGGTGGCGGTGCCAGCCCAGCTGACAATTTTTTTGTGTTCTGGAGTATGTCAAACTACATATTAAAAAAATGATTTCAACTCCGGAAATTGTCAAACTTCATACATAAAAAAGAGAGCCGAAAATCGCTCTCCCTTATGCTATCACCTTATGTAATTACACCATGGTTTTAATATTAAAATGATTATCTCCGGCTCCTTACGAAAAAACTCACATAATAATTTTATTAACAATGAATCTTAGTTATATTCAACCTAAATGCTAGTATATATAGCTACAATTAAGCTTAAGAGATGTATTTAAAAAACCAACTTTTTATTTTAAAAATGTATTTTTTCTTGACAGTGAGAACTGTTTATTTTTACCTCATTTTATTTAAAAAATCTTCTTTTTTCAAAAAAGTGGATTTTTTATAATCCTTTATATTTTTGAACTCAATTTTTATTTAATTCATAAGCATGAAGTGAACCCAATGCAATTTATTAATTTTGTCCAGTTAGATTTTCGATCTACCACACTGTTAGAGGGAGAAAATCGTCTAAGCTTTTAAACAATTTAATTTTAAAAATTATTTAATAAAACCTGGACAGACAGACATATATAGGCATAAACTGTTCGATGGTTTTTAATTGTATTTTAAGTTGACACACATTAAATGCCATTTTATTATAACTACACATTTCACCTTAAAATGACCGATAAGCTGTAAGCCTGTAGTAAACGAAATGTTAAAAGCCACATACGCATGTGGCTGTGACGTTACTCTGTCGTTATCATAAAGCGTAAATGTATCCGCTTCGGCCACATGTAGTAGCAGTATTTGGTAGATGTATATTTGGTTAGCAATTGTTAACTCCCCAAGTTACTTTCTATCCAATGACCACTAGGTATAGTAAAACCTCATATAGAAAAAAACATCTTGCGGGGAGTTTTTTACGTCCAACGTAATTTTTTTTTTTCACAGGCGCCACCTGGAAAAGAGTTTCTAATTTCCCAGTTGTATTTTCTGCTATAGATTAAGTAGCGAGAGCTATTTAACTTCCAGTTTTTTGTCGAGCTGCCACCTAATCATCTGGCAAAAAGTTGTTGCTGTTATGGTTATAAACTTAACCCTTATTTATACCCTTCACCTGTAGTGCCAAGGGTATTTATAGCTTTACCTAATTTTTTTGTGATTTTCGAATCCATTAAGTACGTGTTTGAATAATGAAATTCATAATGATTGAATAATGTCCATCTGTCTGTCTGTCCATCTCTTGGTTGAACTTAACTTTAAGAAGCCCCACATGATGCATAGAACTATATGTAGTATCAATATTTTGCTAACAATTGAGAATAATCGCTATTGGAATTCAGCATAATAGTCCCATAACATCCTGCGATATGACTGCCTCCGTTTTTTTTCCATAAGAATTAACATTTGTTAGCCCTAGAAAAACTTATAGACACGTTTGCCACTATTTATAGATATTATATGCCTCTAGGGCTATTTGCACATAAATACATGTGCATATAGGGTGCAAAACTGTAGGCAAAAATAACTTAGAAAAAATATATTTTGTTTTTTAAATAGACCAAGTTACTAGAGCTTCATATTTAGTCTTGGACACGCTAAAGACACAGGATTACAAGCCGTAGTCTCCTTAATTATTGCTGAGAAAAACTGACTAATCAATTTGAAACCAACAGAGATTTAAGCATAAAAATATAACTTCGGTGGTGTTTTCTCTAAAATTTTTAAAACGACAATCCATTCTTTTTCAGTTCCCAAACAACCGGGAGGATCAGTATAGATATCAAAAGACCAGCAGAAGATGGTACAATGTAAAGAATTTTTCAATTTATGATGGCCGTCAGCACAAAATGGCGTACACTTAATCTTTATAAGGGTCAAATCTAGTAATTCAAAATGTATCCATTTCAATCTCCTCAATATTGGTATCAAACGAAAAGGCTTGACCAGTAGAGTACAGTGAACTATGAAAATATTTAAATCCAAGATGGCGTTAAATATGGTAGTTAGGGACTTTCATCATTAAACCAACATAATATTAAAATAAAATGAAAGTTTTTAACCAAGATATAGTAAACTATGAAAGAGGTTAGATCCAAGATGGCATCCGAAACAATATGGCGAATATTTTTGAAGTGAGTATCAAATCAAAGTGATTGACTACTTGAATATAAGTACCTAAATGTGATAAAATTCAAAATTAAAGATGGCGTCGAAAAAATAAAAGCAAAATGGCGTATAATATTAGATCTTAAATCTAGGCTATACGTTGTCGATGTGCATGATGGTAAAAAGTGTTATTAGATTTGTACCGGCGCAATATAACACTCTTACTTGTTTTATATGTTTTTTGGAGTTGATTTAAAGTTTAATAAAAAAAATAAAAGAAAAATGTGTTGTTGGATGAAAGAAAATGTATTTTAAATTGATAAGTCTTAGAATAATCATGAACTTCGACGGTTCGAAGAAGAAAGTGCGTCGTAGTTTTTTAAACAGAGAAAATGTCTTAAAGTTTATTTATTTATATATATTTTTTAACATAAAAAGTGTTAAACATTTTTCATATTATAATAAAACAGTTTTTTTAAATATAAAATTGTGTAAAAAAATCACAAACAAAATTTTATTTCTTTAGACTTAAATATAATATTTAAATATTGTTCAGAAACTCATAACAAGAGAATGTAAAAGGTGGGCGAAAAGAAATCACCCTTTTGAAAGATGCTCTTATTTTTGCAAATTTCGGTTAATATAAAATCTGTTTTGATATTTGTGAACTAAGAATAATCGTCTCGTGGCCGCAGTTTTCAAACAAAATCAAAATGAACGATGAGGCACATTTCCACCTCAGCGGCTATGTGAATAAGCAAAACTAAAACTTCTGGGGCACCGAAAATCCACAAGTTATGTACAGTTAACTAAAACACCCGCTCAAAGTGACTACATGATGCACTGTTCACGCTGAAGGAGTCATATTGCCATTATCCGAGGACGCCGCTGGTCAAACGACAAAAGTGGACGGTACGCACTATAGGGTCATGTTAGCCGAGTTTTTTTCTGCCGCAATTGAGCGAATTATGACTAAAGACCGATATTCTGAAGGCGGCGTTCCTGGGTCGCCTCGTGTCTTGTTTTGGCGATATACATTGGCCCGCGAGATTGGCCGATTTAACCGTTCCAGTTTTTTTTTTTGTGGAGTTTTCTGAAGTCCCGTGTTTACGTGAACAAGCCCGAGACCCTGGAAGCCCTCAAGGACAACATTTGACACGAGTGCGAGAATTTGTTGCCCTAAGGTTTCGCTGAAGTGATGAAAAATGCCATAAAACGAGCCCGTATAACAATCATCTCATATCAGCTTCTCGACTTGACCAATAAAATTTTAAAGGTTCAAATAAACATAATCAAAAACAGAATCGAAGTGTTTCGTTAAAAAATATGAGAGCCAAACAACAGCGGATGAGTTCTTTTGGCCCACCTTTTACATATAGAAGAAAATATTTTGTATTATATGCTTACAGTGCAAAGCCTATTTATGGCATAATTTTTTTTTTTTTTTGTAATTCTATGCTTCTTTTTAGTCTATCGTTTCTATAACGACATAGAGGCACATACACGTCCGTGAAACATGCCTAAACCATCGTCATTCATATTAATATTTGCACTTCCAATACCGCTACTATTGCAAAGTTGACAAGTATTCATAACAACACACTCATACATGTTCACATACTCACACACTTTATCATATGAAAATTATATACTGTTTTAGAAAAAATGTCTATATAAACCTATGCATACGTGTGTGTAGAAGTGTTAGTGTTAGAAGTGTGTTAGTTTCTTTGTATGTTGTTTATGTGCTGCTTATAAAAATATTTATTTATGCTTTTGGCTTTTTATAAAAAAAACCCATAAAATAAGTATTTGCTTTTTCTATTACAAGCGTACGTAACCTATCTAATCTCTCACTGTTACTGTTACTGTCACTACTACTACTACACTAGCCATATGGATATGAGTAGGGACGAATATGTAAAATGTAATTTAATATGAATAGGAAAAGAGGCTTACAGCCAGACTAAAACCATTTCGTTATTTTTATTATTTAATTTTTTAGTGATAGAATTTGCTGGATACATTTTCAGTTATTGTCTTTTGTGTAACAAGAAAATTTTGTTAATAAAGTCCTTGAAACTTATCAAAGGACGAATGGCATATTATCAGGCTAAATATTTTACATTTAGAAGTTGAGATTTTTTTGGAATAGTTATAAGAAAATATAAATTTTGTTACAGCTTCTGTTTAATTTTTTAAAGCCTAAATACCACGATTTTGTTAAAAACGAGTTGGTTTTTTGTAAAATACTCTGCAAATTAGCCATATAATCATAGTTTAAAGAAATTACCCATTATGTTCATAGCTGTGTGTAACTTAGCGTCTTTCTGCTTGAACAAGTTGATAACAGCCTTTTTGTTGTCCTAAAATGACAAGTTGTCTATTTAGTCATTTTGGACATTGAAATCGACACTGCACTTCGATAAAGTTTGCTCTTGTTTACATGATACATCGTTATGTTAAAAATAAAGGCAGTTATATAAAAACATAACCTGACAACTTTTTACCCAAATTGGGTTACAAAAAAATTGAAATTTCACAATAAAATAATCTTCGAGTCATGTTTAATCTATCTATTAGATCTAAAGATATTGTGAAAGTTTTTCTGAAATGTGTTTTTCATAAAAAACTTTAAAATTAAATCAAAATTAAAAACCAACAACAACATTATTAGCGGCATATATTTAAATATATTTTAGATCAAGGCATTTACATACACACAAGGCACATTCATGATTCGCCTTGTATAGGTATAAGCAACGGCAAATTGATACAACAAAGAAACTTTTTAGAGGATGTTTTCAGTCAAGGACAATTCGTGCATCAGAGATGGAAAAGTTGCTATGAAATGTTTAGTTTAATGCAATTCGATTAAAATATATATAGTTGTGAAACTCATTACAAATGGTGCAAAAGCAACAAACATACAAAAACTTGGTATATTTATTACAAAAACAAAAGTATGAATTCGCCTTGTTCTAGATTTTGTTAGATTCATAGGTTAGTGACGGTGCTTTATTACGACACAGAAGTTTACAAGTCAGTGTTTAGCTTTTGTAAAGTTATTTTAAAGTAATCTGTGCCACAATATCATCTATGGAACTTAATGTTGAGGCTCAGTGTTAATTAAATTTTAAAAGAGAGCTTAAGTACTTATTTGAGTTCCCCTTAATAAGCGAATGTGTTAAGTACTTGCTTCCAATGACATCGTGATGTTAAAATTAATCAGAGGCCAAACTGTAAGCAGTGCAGAACTCAATTCTAGCACCTATAGCTCATCAGTTTTAAATGAGAGTTTTTGCTTGGGTTTAACACAACAGTTTCTAATTACAAATGTTTGATGTTAAGGAAATAAGGTCGAAATTTTTTTACTTTTTGGTTTTTAATAAAAACTGCAATTAATAAATGTTTTATGCTATTTATTATTTTAGATTTTTAATTTAAACTGACAACTTTTGTTTTATTTTATACTAGCCTGTCGATACGAAAGTTCGTCTGCGTAGTTATCGATGCGAAAGTTAGCCTTCTTATGTGATTATTTAGGTCGTTATATCTGTGTGGAAAATTTCATTTAAAAAAATTCATTTTTGCCTGATTAATAACATTTAAACATACAAACATTTATATTTATTATATTAGTGGAATAGAATTTTAAGCAAATTTTTAAGAAAAAACTCTTCTATATATGAAGTCGGATCATCAATTTTGGGATCTCGAAGCCTTTGAACAACCGTCTAACTAAACACAAAAAAAATTCGCTTGAATATTGTGAGAAAGGGTAGCCTATGTGTTAATATAGGACGTTGTCTATCTTGGTGCCAAATTTCATTTAGTTCCGTTTAGCCATTTTTGCGTAAATAAGTATCCGACCAACCTCACTAAATAAATTTACCAAAACTTACTAAATAGAAATAAAATCGCTAGATTAAACTGAAAATATTTAAAATGGCATTACTTTTCAACAATTACAAAAGTTAGAAATAAGAAAGTTTGTACTGCAGCCAACTTCCATGTCTAACACCTTGCGAAAATTGGATTTTCCAATTCCAAGGCGTTGCCGCTGCGATATTTTGGTTTGTTTCATACAAATTGTATGAATATTGACAGCCAAAAACGCTTGCTGCTCTTGTTTAGATTTGGCTGTAACAAACATACAAATATTCACAATTTATTATATTGGCAGGATATTTGTTGGTTAGTATGGTAATGGTTCTTGGTGAATTTAAAGATTTGAAGAATAGCTGGCACTAGTAAATATTTTGGAGAACATTTTCCATTGCTCGAGCCGAAGTACTAGAACTAGCAACTCTTTAACCGTTGGTGTCTTGTTGGCATAGACTGAATGTAACTGTGACGAAAAAGGTCTAATGCAGTTAAAACGGACGAACGATACGGCTATTCAATAACTATTATGTTGCCATCGGAACTTCAAAAAATAAAATATAAAGAAAAAAATCTACAATAATTCTGAATTTATGATGGGAGCTGTTATGCAGCAGATATCCTTTCCGCACATTAACAAATTTTATTCTCTTATAGACAGAGACTCCCTTTCTATCACTTGTGCTCTAATGTACACATATACAAATGCATGTATAAATGAGTTTAAAGGAACCTTGTACAATGTTAACATGATAATTAAGCCTTTAGAATTTAATTTAGAAAAATAATAATAAAAAAAAATCATTTGTGTGTTATTGTGTGTACAAATTTTATCCTCTTCATGAAAGATTTCATTTAAATATTTATTCAGAGCTTTGAAAAGTTGTAAAATTTCTAACCTCAATATTTACCTGTGTAAATTGTTTTGTATGAAATCTTTAAGTATACAATTTTATTAAACGTATGTACGGATAAGCCTGTAACAACGAGGCAGGAACTAAAATATTTTTTAAAAAAATGTTAACATGGGTGGACAAAAAATTGAATTTTGTTAGGTGTAAAGAGGATAACTGAAAAATTTTAAAAAACAGTTTCAACAACTTCAGTCTAGAAAAATCGATTTAGGTTTTTGGGTAAGAAGTGTAATTTGGGGAGGGGTTAAAATTTTACATTCAAACTGCTTTTAGATTACCCAAGTTTGATTATTGTTTTATCAATTTCTATTTAACTTTCTAGTTTACCATGTTTATAAACTTAGACGTGCAAAAAAGAGAAACAAAACAAAAATTTTCGAGTATCGTAAAGTCTAAATTATCTTCTCTCTTGTTTTACAGTTTAATCTCTTCTACAAACTCCGGACTTTGCAAGGTAAACTTTTCATGTCTAAAAGGTGTCTCACTTAGTATGTGGGCCCATATATATAAATTTTTTCGATACAGCAACTAGAGGCTGATTACTACTTAGAGCGTAAATAATTTAAGAGCAGTATATAGGTTATGCTGATTAACAAAATCATTCTTTGCGATCAAGTTATTCGCAAACACTCCATCAGAAGTCAAAGTAGCCGCCTTTAGGGTTTTGACAACACTCATGAGGTTTAACTATAGACACTGATTGATTTTGATTTTACGGCAAAAAGATAAGTGGGATATACATTATGGAAAATGAGACAAATGCAACAGAGACTTTTTTAGTTGCCTATAATAGCGCCATAATGTTTAACATGCACGAATAACCTTTCGCTCCGGTAATCTATTTATTAGCTCGCGGAACATAATCATATTCAAATCTCTTTTTTGATACAGTATATTCATTCATTCATTCATTCATTCATTTATTCGCATTATGCTTTAAACACATAGACGACAGCAAGCAGCAATATGTCAAAAATAAAATCCATGTGTTTAAATAAAAACGATTATTTTCACTGCAGCACAGCAGCACGACTGCACAACAGCATTTGCTGCTGCTGGCAACTTAGTCTATTTTCTATTTTGACGGGCAGCAAGAAACAAATATGGTGTTGCCATTATATATATTAAATTGGAAAAAAAGAAAAAAAACTTATTTTTATTGTTAAACCTAAAAGAACATTACAAAAACACAATAAAGAAATAAATGTATGTGTTTTTGTAGTTTTTCGTGATATTATTACATTTTTTTATCAATGACTTTGATTTTATTCATTATAAAAAATAAATGCGGCATCCCTGAAATTTGTATTGCTAAAATACACATCAGCTGATTATTATGTTGTTGCTGTCTTCAAAATAACTACAAAGCTGACTTCAGAGTAGCATTTGAAGTTGGCAGCATTTGAAGCCGTGAAGTTGTGAAGTCTGCTGTCGTCTATGTGTTTAGAGCTTTAGGTGGCAAGTCTAGCACAATCTTTAAATATTTAAGCATTTTACTACAATACTGTCAGCATATAGGTAAAATTCCTAGTTCTTAGTTTGTATGATGCTAATATTCGCCACATATAAAGAATGGTTTATATATCTTTTCTTTCCAACAACTTTATCTGCTTAAGCACGTACTCATAATTCTGCCCCACAGGGTACCACAAGAAGGATAAGCCTCTTGTGTAGAGTAAACTTTGTCTGCCAGTGCATCGCCCTGTTCTTAGCCCAAAAATAGCATATATACAGAACTGTACCGGCTAAAGGCTATCACTTACTAAGATGACTTTTAAAATTATTTAATTTGTCATTAAAAACTCAAACTTTATAGAGGTCTTTTCAGGGCACAGTTAAGGTCCCTTATTTGAAAAGAAATTATGTCATGTTTTGTTTTTAAATATTTTTTAATATTTTAAATTGCCCAGATAAAGCTCAAACTTTGGAATTAATTTTTATTTATAAACTAGCTTGTGCCCGCGACTTCGTCTGCGTAGTTATAGGGCTAAAAGGAAGATTTAGTATTAACCTGGATTGTTATTTATATGTTTGTCAAATTTATCCAAACATTTACATTTATTATACCTATTTGAATTTAAAAATTTGAATTTGAAAATAAAAAAGAAAAGTCAAAACTTCCCAGCAAAAAAATCTATGACAAAGAAGTGATTTTTCAGGGGTTCAACTGATGATGAAGTACTTTAATTTAGGTGAAAACACTAGTGATTTTAACATTAGCGTGCATTGGCGATCATGTGTTTACATGAATATTTTAATGAACTGCACTCCATTCTAATAAGTGCATGGAACTCATGCATATTTGGTGACAAGTATCGGATATTTCATGTGTTAAATTTGTTTGTTTACATGAATTCTTTAAGATATTTTGCATGACGTTGCATTCATTTTTAAGCACATCATTTATGACAAATTATTTTGCAGTTAAGAAGTCATTTAGAATTAATGCTTTTACACAATTGATTTAGAAGTCTTGTAAATGTAATTCGCTTTGCACTACTTCCAATTTTTTTTTGCTGGGTTGCAACAAAAATAAAAATTTTACAAAACAAACAACCCGTTTAGACTGTGATGATGAGTTTGCCAACGACTTCGCCTGGTTATCGTGATAAAAAGTATGTGTTAATCTATGTCGTTATCTATATATGTGCCGAATTTCATTTAGTTCCGTTCAGCCGTTTTTGCGTGATTGAGTAACAAATATCCAAACATACAAACATTCACATTTATTATATTAGTAAGATTATTTTTTTAAATAACTTTTCCAACTGCTCAGATATCTAGCTGTGTTTGCACTTTAGCTGGTATAGTAATAAGTGTGATGTGTGTGTACTTATGTGTTTAGATAAATATAAAGATATGTACGTTCACATGTACACACACTTACTTACATATGTGTAATATACTTAGTTTTATATGAAATAAATGTGGTTATATAATGGAAAAATTCAGACATGTCATGTTTTGCAGCCATTTAACAGCACATTTACCTGCAATGAAAAGAAACAAGAAAGTTTATGTTTTTTTATTTTATGTTTTAGTTTCTGAGTTTTACTTTTTTTTTATTTACTATTGTATTCATATCTATCTCAGCAACT
The DNA here is from genome assembly GCA_941918925.1 of Phyto melanocephala. Taxonomy (NCBI): domain Eukaryota; kingdom Metazoa; phylum Arthropoda; class Insecta; order Diptera; family Rhinophoridae; genus Phyto; species Phyto melanocephala. The sequence goes on from OW799235.1 coordinate 16,964,495, forward strand.
TGTTAATTAACGCATTATTAGCTAACTAAAGTTTTGAAGTTTTTTTTTCTGCATTTCCTTAAACTAAAAACAAACACTACAGGTACATATCGTCATATGATTTCAATAAAGCCCTAAGTTACATTGAATGAATTTTATAGTTAAAGCAAAGAGCTCTCTAATATGAGGAAGTAACCGAAATTGGTCAAAATTTTAGTTTAGTTAAGCTTAATTTTCAATAAAGAACTACTGCCATATTGATAGAAAAATTTTAAGTTTATTAAAGTCTTATTTGACAGATGTTGTACAGAAATTTGTCAAATAAGCCGTCAATAAACTTTAAATATTTTTTATGAATACGGCAGTTAATATTTCAAAAATATCCAGTTTTTTATTGTTTGCATAGATAGGAAAATTACGCCTTAAAAAAATTTTTTTTTTTTCTGAAACCTCAAATGTCGTGCGCCAGTTAAAAAAATGGTTTTGATTATCTTGAGGAAAAGGTTTCCTATTTTCTTTATTAGTTAAATGAAATATATTGATTTTACTGAGGTTTAATTTTGTTTTTATTGAAAAACATAAAAGGTTATCAACAAAAAAATAAGAGAAAATTCTGATCATAAAAAGATAATTTTAATAACATGCATGAAAAGAATACTTGATAATGAAATAGTACTTGTCCAAATATCTACCATATTTATGGAGAAAACAAGGTCGATTTAACATTTCAAATAAGTAGTCTTAAAACTACTCTTTGTCTCTACTCGATGCAGCCGTTAAAAATAAAAACTTATCGCTTAACTACAAATATTTATTTGAAAATGACATAGTCCCTTACTGCATTATATAGGACCTTGCTGTAACTACTCCATTTTAGCTGCAATAGACGACGTATTGCAATATTTTTTGCACAGCATATTCATCATTTTTATATGGCAAATTAGTTTTCTGAAACCGTATGAATAGAGGAGTCGATTAAGCAATGGCCCTCTGTCTGTCTATCCGTGAGTTGGCTGAAATCGACTTTTGGAAGCAACCATATATTCCTCAGATCTGTGTATGGTATCAATCGCCCCATAACTTTCTGAGATATGAGCAAATAAACATGACTGCCTCTGGTTTGTTACCACCAAAATTAAAATTTTTTAGCCATGGAATAACTTATAGGTACCTTGGCTACTATTTGTAGATAAATAATGCCTCTAGAGATATTCGTGAAAAATTTTGGATAAAGCGTACTCTAATCGATTAAGTTATAGGCAAACATTTTTTAAAAAATATATACATACATATATCAAAAATTTCCAAACGAAAACCAATTTTTTTAGCTTCTAGACAACCGAGAGATTGGTATCATCTAAAAGGACTTGACAAGCGCAATATAAACAATATAAAAAAATAAAATTCATGTTGGCCGCCACTACAAAATGGCGGACAATTAATTTATGTATGGATCAAATTTGGTATTTTAAAATGTAACTTCTTGAACCACCTCAGTATTGGTATCAAATGAAAGGGCTTGACTAGTAGAATACATTTAATTACGTAAACAATCAAAATAAAGGATGGCGTCAGAAATAATGAGGAAAAATGGCGTATAACATGAAATACAGGTTAAGTTACGATGTTGAATTATACCTATGGACATGATGGTGAAGGGTGTTATCAGATTCGGCACGGCCGAATATAGCACTCTTACTTGTTAAATTGTTTTTGTTACTTATTTTTTTTATCGAAAAACGTAAGTTATATTTTTGGTAAAGGAATGTCAGCGTTTGCACTAGGGGATTTTAGAATCTTGTTGATAATAACGTTATTATTAATTGTAAAAGAGTGTGAAATTTTGCTGGAACATTTATTTTGATACGCTACATCCTTATTTTTAAAAAAATCGACTTCGATTTTTTTGTAACTTAGGGCTTTTTCTAAAAACATATGACGATATATTTAGACATACATACAGAGTTATTAAAAAATGTTAAGGCAACGATTAAGTATTTAACTCTAAACAAATTACCATAACATTTAACACTTTAGTACCTTTTCTTTTTTGAAAAGTAATTAAACATCAAATTATCTAATTTGAAACTAGAAATAATTCTAACTTTCTGTTAATAGTTTGTGGCGTTTAAAAATCGCACATTGAGGTTCTTCTGCTATTCACGATAAAACTAGACAATACTGTGCATTATTATCCTGTAAAAAAAGTCGAATTTATCTCTTAAAATATTAGAAATTGTTATTGAAAATTAAGAAATAAAAAACAATTTTCCAAAAGTGTTATTATTAAGTCAGGAAATCTTTGTTATCAATCCAGTCGCCATGTGGCTCAGAGCCATATACAAACAATTTATCTATTTTTTTACTAGTAAATATTTATTTTTTATTAATTTTCTTCCTATTAATTGCACAGAATTTAAAAGTATTTATTTCCGTATTTTAAGCAAACTAGGACTATTGAAGAACATTCGTTGGTTGTCCAGTACGCTGTTCAGTCTACAGTTTCTACGGGCTTAAATCACTACTCCAGTTTCTTGGTCTGCTAATAATGAAGCCGGTCATCAATTTCAATAATATTTTTAAGAGCTTTTTTCGTCGGAGGTCGCAAATAATTTATAGTTGCGTACAAACCATCGCGCCCTATTAATGCTCCTAATTTATCCATGAAGGGGATTTCACCTATTTTCTCTTTAAGTCTAGTGTACTTATCACGGTTTAGGAAGTTTGAATATTTTTTCTTTTTGCCAAATGGTAATTTACTATCCTTAGTATTCTATTCAAAAGGTCATAAAATGTATCTCTGGTGGCCTACACGTAATATGTTCTAGAAGGTAAAAAGTATTTTTGTCATCTACTTGATAAGATTGTAACGTAAAATGTCTATCCGATAGGATTCATTATATATCTTTCCAGATTATATTAGGAAAACAAAAATAGAAATTTATAAAATTTTATTTTCTTTTGCTGTCATTATACAGCGTGATCCATTTTGAGGTTCCCTGCTTTTTAAGAAAAAAAAACACGGAAAATTCAAATTTAATGGGGAATATTAATTATCATTTGAAAGAACATTCTTTAGGATTTTTTTTTTGAAGATTATATCTATAAAATGTTGGTTGTTACTACGTCGCAGATGGTTTATTCGTTGAGACCAATGGACCGATGATTTCACCGGCACCTAAGCCATACAAAACCGTTGTTTTTTCTGGATGAAGTGGCAGTTCTTGAATCTCTTCAGGTTTCTCTTTGTCCTAAATCCGGCAATTTTGTTTGTTTACATACCCATTGAGCCAGAAATGGGACTCATCGCTGAATAAAATTAGCCTCGAAAACGTTTAGTCTTCTTGGAACTTTTCAGGAGCTTGGTAAGGTCGAGCGGCTTCAGTTGTTGCACAAGCTGTATTTTGTACGCTTTTAATTTAAAAGCGTACAATGTGCCAAGTCGTTCCATACGTCAGTCCGAGAACCGCAACGAATCGACTCTCCACGGTCTTCGTGTACACTCTCAGCTACGGCCGCTATATTATCTTTACAGCATGCCGGACGTGGTCTTTTCGGTCAAATATTATCCAATAATGAATTCTGAATCTCAAAATGGGTGATGACGTTGCGAATAGTACGCTCAGCAGGCCGATTATGTTGACCATAAGTTGAGCGAAGTGCACGAAGGACATTCCTCACAAAACGTTAATTTTTGTAATAAAGTTGAACGATTTGTAAAAGTTGTTCTGGCGTTAGTCTTTCCATTATGAAATGCCAAACAATACTAAACAAAAATAAAATGAAAGCATGACACGACTCACAGGTGATCTGTCAACAAAAGGCTATTGAAAAAAGTATCTCTACTTGAATCACCCATTATTAGGTCCTAATGACTCCAGATATTTTTCAATTTGTTAACTTTTGAGAAAAAAATAGGTTGTCATTACTTTTAACAAATACACCACTAAAGCTTTAAGTTATAGCATTTTGTCAATTTTGTTAGTTTTATTTCGAGAAACCACATGAAGTTTTGAAAAGCAAAACTTTTGTTGACCCATAATTTTATTGCAACTAAAAACCACAATCATATATTGTGTTCCTCCTCCCCCCAAAAAGACAGAGAAAATTTAATAATTTTAACAGCATTTACCACATGTATACATTTACAATTCATGGACAATTTTCCATATGTGTGGTTTATTTAAAAATTATTTACATATTTATTTATTATTGTCATTTTTATACTGTGTTTTTAATAAATTTTAGTTGAGTGAAACAATGTTAAGTTTTATTTTTTTTTATTTGTTTTATTTTTACAAACAAAATTACACTGATTATACATTTGAATATGCACATATGCATACAAACATACACATGTATGTATAACTTGTGCGTGTATAATTTAATGTGTGTAACACATATAAATATTCACAGTTTTGTAATTTAAACTGAACTTTTATGTATTTAAACAAAAAACAAGCAGCAAAAGTTATTGAAAATTTAATTAGTTGGGAAATGTCAACAGATGCATTTAATATATTAGTGTTTTATGTGTCAATAAATGTTAAGTTAAATAAAAGTATTAAACATTTTTCAAGCTTTTGTATGATATCTGGAATATCCTTTAGAATGTTGTAGGTCATAGCCATTGCATATAAATTATATAGGGTGTTTCACATAAATTAATTTAAAACTACAGACATGTTGAATGTGTAAAACAAAATATCGGCCAAATGGTCGACACGGCTTTAATCCGATGGTCCATATTTCAAATTACACTGAGACATAATTGAGGTTCAATGTATATAAAGGTGCGGAAATATTTTATTCTTTAGCTCTTGAATTGTTCTCTGCTTGTTGAGGTACTTTTTTGCTTTTAAATATCTTCAAAGAAAGAAATACAACGTGGTCAAATTACATGATCATGACGGCCAATTTACATAGCCAAGACTTGAGATAACACGGCAATGGAATTTTTCACGTTAGAGAGTCAATGTTTCGTTATCTGTGTTTCAAGTGGCAACATCATGTTTGAACCGCATATCATCCAGGTCCATATTCTCTGGCCACAAAAAATCCGTTATCATCTTGCGATAACGAATTAAGTTCACAGTAATTGCTTGGCTGATCTTATTTACGAAGATGTGCGCCCCGATGGCGCCGCCAGCCCATTAGCCGCACTAGACAGTCACTCTTTGTGGAAGAACTGGCTTTTCAACAATCACCCGTGGATTCTCATTTGCTCTAATGCAGAAATTCTGCTAGCTAACAAATCCACAGAGGTGAAAGTGTGCTTGGTCGCTGAAGATAATTTTCTTTATAAAGACACCATTCACTTCTGTCTATTCAACAAACCATTCGATGCATTGAGGATGCTTGAAATGGTCAGTAGGCTTCAGCTGTTGAGTAAGTTGAACCTTGTAAGCATCTAAGTTCGCATGATGCCCCCGGTAGTGATCACATTTAATCTACTATGCTGACCAAAAAAATTACGAAGTGCACGAAATGCATCTTGATTTAAAAACCCATTTTCGTAGAAAGCTTTAACAATCTTATTTCGGTGCTCAATTTGGTACCTCTTCATGGTTAGATTTGTTAAACACTGAAACGAGAAAGTCAAATTAAGTTGGTCCAAAAATATGACCTTAAGGTGTGGCTCATTAACATTGTGCACTATGGCTAAATCACCCTATAGGTATTTTTCAAGGCAAATAAGCACAAGGATTAATACTACACAAAATTTATGTCAAATATAATATAACGGCCATACTGTTGGAGCGTTAGCAATTGAACTAGCTGACATTTATTGAGTTTGTTTTGTCAAATCATCAAAAATACGCTTTAATTATGAATCTGTTTTATCAAAATGAATGTTCTGTCCAGGTAACCTTCAACACGATTCGCCCATCCTCAGCGATTAGGAACATTTTTGAATGAATACCAAACTGCTGAATTTTGGACAATACTAATTCATATGAAGTCTAAAGCATGTAATGCACCCCGAAGAAAACTTTGTTGGGCTTATTTTTTGCTGATGGAGTCATAGGTTATCATTTCTTTTAAAAGAACATTGGAAAGGCCCCTTTCTTAAACGGCGATTGATAGAGGTCGATGGTATAGACACCAACAAAACTTTATTTCAATACGACGCTGTGCTGGTCTTTATCTTACATGGAGGTGATATGAACTGGCCGAGATTGAGTGATTAAACTTCGATTTCTTAAGTCGCAGCTACACTTTAAGCAGCCAAATATGTAGAGTAATTCTTTCTTGGCATTTAGTACAGCTTGTGACCAATTGTCAGTATTTAAAAAGCTAAAACTAAATGTCCTTAAGAGCACCTTTTTATAGTTTAGAATAATTGCGTATTCAGAGTGAAAGAACCGAGGAACCAAAAGTGATATTTGGTATTTGACGTTTTTAAAAGTTATGCCGCAGTTAAACCATTTAGAAACGAGATTAAAGATATTATTGGAAATAAACTTTATCGTTTTATACTTTGTTAAATGTTTATTATGAAAACGGTAGTTCATTGTAATTTACATACTTAAATATATATTATTTATTTTCAATTTTTAATTTGATATTATCCAATAAACACAATTTCAATAGGTTGTGGGCCCAGACGCAACCTTTACAGGAGAAGTTTTAAAATTATTTAGAGAATTAAAGGAAAAATGGCAACATCAGGAAGAATACCTTTGCTGAATGGAAAGAATTTTTCCACATGGTCGCCGCAAATGGAAGCAATTTTACACAAAAATCGCTTACTGCGAATGATGAGAGGTGAAAGGTGAAAGCAAAAGTGGTTGTACTCAACAATAACGCGACAGCTCCAAAAAAAGAACTATATAATGAATATTTAAGGAAAAAGCGAGATAACGATAATTTTGATCAAGATGCTCGTGCGGAGGTTATAAAAGCTCTGGAACCGGATATTGTACGAATGGTAAAAAATTTTAAGTCATATCATGAAGTGTGGATGTATCTCAAGAACACATACGATCGTAAATCTACATGTAAGATGGCAGAGTTATATCGAAAGTTGCTGGATTTTAAAATGTCTGAAAATCAGACTATCTCGCAATATTAAGTTGAATTTGATGTTGCAGTCTCAGAACTTTATGCAATAGTAGCTGATATAGATGAAGATTTTCAAACGGTAATGCCAATTAAATACAAAGCAGTAAAAGCAGCATTTGACACTACCAATGAGTTTCGGATCAAGAATTTTAGAAATTGGTGACAAGCCTGAAGAGAAAGGTGTTCCAGACAATGCCCTCAAAGTATACAAATCTGAAAGTAGCAACAAAAGGATGTATGGTAACAACAACAATATAGAAAATAAAGGTATGAAAGTTTTTACTTTTAAAAATATCTATGGAAAAAAGGTCACATGAACAAAAATGGTCAAAGCAAGATAAATAAAGCAAATGAAGCATATATCACATCTGGTTTTGCTGTATCAGCAATACGAGCTAATACTTCTATCAGTTTATCAGGTAATAGTGTTATTTGGATAGTTGACATCGGAGCATCTTCACAAATGACAAACTTAAAATCACAATTTATTAATATAGATGAAACTTTTAGAGGAACTCCTAAATTAGCGAATGATAAGAATTAGTAAATAAAGGGAATTGGTACAGCTCCAATAATCTAAAAGGTATGAGGTTAGGTTAGGTTGAAAAGGAGGGGCACTAAAAGCCCAAACCCATTACAGGTATACACTTATGCCCAGTTGGCATGTTGTGCGCTCCATGTGGGAACCGGAATTCCCAATTTAAAACCAAAATCATAATTTCCCATTAATAAATATCGGACTAGTTCAAAAACTCAGTCCCCTCAATTTAATTCCTTATGGATCTCCAGTTTGAGTTCCCCAGGTACTCCAAATTCAGCATAGTATCCACTGTAAAGTTCTCGCGTCTAATATGCCTAAACAGATATTACGATCGGACTTAAAATAGCGAAACCATTCATAAGAAAAAAACAAAGTGGGTGGTATTGTGTGTGCGGACACATATATACATACATAGTTTTAAAATAATTATCTTGTGGCTTGAGAACATTTTTTAGTCGTTAGAGGGAGGGATCCTAGATATCAGAAGTCGTAACAAGATCTTGGGGTACAATTGAAAAATCACACAAATAAAACTTGAACATATACTTAAGCCACTCACAATGGGTTATATATTGTTCCGATGAGCCTAAAAATCGTGTAGCGGTATATAAAAATCTAAATCAGCTGTCTTTTAGGGTGCGGCAGAAACATATTTTTGTAATTTTAAAATCGTCAATATAATATTTTTCATTCTAGGGGGAGACAGAAACAACTTCTCTTTTTTATCCACCCTATCGTATATTAGAGTAAACATCTTACGTATTAATAGTTTAGACGATTTCTTGTAACACAGTTTATGCTTTTATTATTTATCTGATTTTGATAAAATAAATATTTCATTTGAAAAGAATTTTCTTGATGATGAGCAGAATTCAGATCCTAATAAAATTGCTCTAGCCTTTAACTACGGAGGTAAAACTTTTGTACATAGCCAGTGACGTGGTGGTAAATTTTACCCCTTTGAATCTTACTAAAAAGTTTAAGAAAACAAAATTTTTTACAACTTTTTGCTTTTTTAAGTTATCAGACAACGTTTCCAAAGTTAAAGCCGTAACAAAATAAAAAGTTGATAATTCTTTAGTTAACATAACAGGCACTTTATTTCACAGCTTTCTTTTTAACATAACAAAACAGTACATTTTTAATTAAAAAAAAAAACGAAATAAAAAATTTTAAGAAAAACATAAAGGGCAATTTTCACAGCCAAATAGTATAAAATAATAATAAAATAAAAGGGAACACAAAAAATATTATAATTGTAAAAAGTACGGATCGACCTTCATCCAGGTTTTTTTATTCATCACACTCCGTATTTGCACAATGTACGCATAAACGTTTGCTGCAACTCATACACATTGGCTTATTACAATGCAAGCAAACGTGTGTTGTTTTACGTTTAAGTCTGCTCGGGCATATGTAGCATAATGTCCGAGCTCCAGGATTAGACGATACTGGAGGTGGAGCTACGGAATCTGGGCCTAAAATTTTGCTAATTATGCTTCGTAATATCCGAGGAAGTCCTTGATTGTGATGACGTCTTGGTAGATGTTGTAAGACTAGTTGCCTTGCTAAATTTTTTAAAAATTCTCCCCTAGAGCTGTAGTCAAAAAATTACAGAAACGCGGACAAGTGGTAATTTTTACACCAGCATCAGCATTTCAGCGCTCACACGTCACCAAATGCATGCAGAACACTACTGAGTTAATAATAATAACATTTTGAGAAGATACTAAGAGAATGAAATTCATAGAGCAAACCATAAGTGAGTTAAATAACAAAAATGTAAAGAGAGGGTAAAATTTACCACCACCTCCGTAGTTAAAGGCTAGTATTTCAGGCTTCGTTGGCGTTTGAAATCGCTAGTAACACACCAAAGAATTGTGCGCTAATACAAATTGTTTTTATAAAGTACAATTTCCATTTAAGATGTTTTTGCTATTTTATTTTTCTCTGCTTTAAGTTCGGTGTTACACACATAGATACTTTTGGAAATAAATTCAAGTAAACGAATATGTGACCTTCTACGAGAAAAGGAACCTAGTGTGTGAAATTGAAGTAAAACGTATTTGAAGTTTTATAACGCATTTAAAGTTTCATAACGCAATATCACTGTGAACATATGTACCTTCAGTTGGAAGATGTGATTTGGTATGGTTAGTTATGATTGGGTGCCGACTTTGGTGACGTCAGGTCATGTGGTGACATATTTTCTTTTTCGCTTTTAGTGTGACAATACCTTTACTATTATTGCCGCTCTATTTTTTATAATCTCGATACTTACTTGATTCTTAAGCCGCAACTAGTGACTAACGCAATAACGTGTTTATGAGGTAAATAAATTTTTATCAGAAATCTAATTCATTTCATCTTCTTCTACACCCTTTTAGGTATCAGAAACCACTCTTAATTCCAAACCAGTTTTTCGACACACTAGGTCCCTTTTCATAAAGAAGGTCACTTATATTAAAAATAACAAAATTAAAATTTTAGCTTAAAAAATCATTGAGAAGAAGATTGAGGTGGAATGGCTTGATCGCACTCCATACTAGTGTTAATAAATGTGCTTGTGCAGTACTAATCAAATCTCCACAAAACTCTTGCATATTTATTTCAAGCTTTCATTAAAAAAAAAACTATTGACATATGTAAGTTTATGTTCATGGATTCATCTTTACATTGAACTTTTTTATTATTAATTTTTTTTATCGATTTATCCGTCACATTTACACCGTAAGTAAAATCAATTAACATAAAGCCACTAGTTAATTATATAAAAAAATTACACAAAATAACATGTTTTTAAATAAATATTATTGTTTGAAATAATTACTAACAAAAACAAACTTTTTTCTTATTCAGTAATGCTACACTTCATTTCATTTTATTTCAATCAATTCATAATATTTATCCTTGTAAACATATGGATTTAATAATATATTAAATTTATAATAAAGGGGAAGTGAACACAAAGGAACGAATTAAAATAAAAACTATTTAATATATAATCCAACTTTAATATATGTAGACAGGACCTACTTCATCATTAACATGTACATTGTACATTGTACAAGTACATAAGTATGTATTTACATATTTAAATATGTGAATATAGGTCTGTAATATGTATGAACACACATAAAAACATCAATACAAATGTTGATTTTCTTTTGTGAGTGTAAAACCTTTTTTAATGATAATGTTTCACTATTGTACCGTTGTAATATTATGGCTTGTGTAAGTATGTAATTTAATTCTTTTCAATAATATGGGTAAAAAAAACCCAAACAGTTTTTAATTATGTATTGTGTTGAGGAAATTATTAAACCATGTAAATAAAAAACAAGTAACAGTGCTATATTCGGCCATGCCGAATCTTATATACCCTTCACAACGCGTAGTTATGCAATAACAATTGTTTGTATCACCATTCATTTCATATAAAATACGTACATATGTACATGTAAAAAACATACAAAAAAAAATAATAAAAAAAATTACAAAAAAAAAATAATAAAAAAAATTAAAAAAACAATTTAAAAAAAATTTAAAAAAAAATTAAAAAAAAAATTAAAAAAAAATAAAAATAAAAAAAAAAAAAAAATTAAAAAAAAATTTTTTTTAAATTTGTTTAAAAAAATTTTTTAAAAAAATTAAAAATAAATATAATAAAATATAAATACTATATTAAATAAAATAATTTTTTTTTGGCTCAGCTGGAGTTCGATGCCAAGTTTACTTTAACCAGTATGTATGTAGGTTGTTGTTGTAATTGTGAAAAAAACGAGGTGGTCGTGGTTTTTTGCTCATATCTCAGAAAGTTATGGGGCGATTGTGCTGAATTTCAATAGCGATTCATTCCCGGATATTTCCAAGAGATTGATACCATACACATCTAAGGAACATATAGTTGCTTCTAAAAGTTGATTTCAACCAACACACGGACAGGCAGACGGTCAAGGTTTAATCGACTCCTCTATTCATATGCTTTCAGAAAATACATACTTTATGGGGGGGTCGGAAATGAAAATTATAGAAATTAGAAACGGAATGACAAAGCTATATATACCCTTGTGCACCACAGGTGAAGGGTATAAAAAAGTACATACAAATACAAATAGGATACTACATAAATGTCTAGGCAGTGCCGTGCAATTCAAGAGCAGTGAATATTTTAAGTATGAAACGTAAGACGATTTTTACAATCTTAAATCTTATGCAGTCAGCATGTGCCTCTCAAAAACAAATTTAACTTTGAACTGTTGTAATTTCCCTGATTTTTATTCTCATGCTGCTTGAATTCCTATTCTCAATTACTTTATTTCAAGTTAACAAATGTTACAATTTCTTTTTCGTTAAAAACTACTTTTTCGATTTTTAATTTATATTTGTTTATTCGTATAAAATTAAAAATATTATTAAAATTAAAAATATTACGCTATGGGTTCTTCTCTACTTAATAGCATGCGAGATATTTTTTTCTCTCTGTAAACTTAACCTCAGTCATACAATTAAAATGCATATTGGTATATTTGTATGTAACATTGTGTGCTTTTAAGTTGAACTCTCAACTCATTTTTAATTTTATGACCATAAATGGAAATAAATTCCTTTAAACTTTTATAACTACATTAAAAAGTATTTTTTTTTCTTTTTTCCCTGCAGTTCAATTAATAAAATTCTAAATTATAGATGGAAATCAATACTTGATTGAATTACGCTTTAAATTTTTAGGCAAACCTCGTAATTGTTAATAAAACATTTATTATAAATGTAAGCATTTTGACGATAAGGAGTTCACAGAAATTATAAGAAAATTAACTTAAATTTTCAAATAAAAGTGCAAAGTTTAATGAAGTATTAAAAAAAATATACAGTGAAAATAGTTAAAACAAAAAATGTCTTTTTAAATATAAAATTAATATAAACAGAGCTTTCCTTTTTAGCAGACTTACTTACAGCTTCAACCAAAATAAAATCCACGTTATATATTCCAATTTAGAGAAAAAGTGTCCCAGTAGGAATTCAACATCCAACATGCAACACAACATCCTTGAAACCCCATATTAATGGCTTAGTGAAATTTTTCTAAAAGAGGTATTTTTGTGCGTTAAGAAGGAGTCAGAATCCATACAAAAAAGGGCATATAAGGCAGAAGGTTTTCATATGTGAAGTTGGTCTTAAACCGCATTTTTCCAAACATTTTTCACCAGTAATTCAATGATAAAGTAAAAACCAAACCAAAAATATTTCCCTTTCTCTACCCCCTTTCAAATTTAGCTAAGCATTGGTTAACACTAAATGGTTATCAGGGCTTCAAAAAAAATATTTCATTATATTAAACTATTTAGACTTCAAAAGTATGTAAAGAAATACAAAGTAGTAGTGCACTGCTCTTAAATTGCACATTACTGTATACGAAAGTAACATTATTGTATAAGTAACATTATTGCTGTAACTTTAGTCCAAGCACTTAAAATTTGTTTAAAAAATTGTTGACAATATCTTACACTTCTTAACAGCCAGATCCATAACCTACAATTGTTTGGTTGAACAATTTATTTTTCTGGCTCTTAAAGTTTTTTCTAGTTATCAAGAAATTCAACACATGTTCAATAAAATATTTTATTTAAATCATTTGACTTGTTCAAAACATATTATTAACATATTTGGCCTAGATAAAACCGTAAACATACAGACGATACTTTATTAAAAAAATATATGTTTTGTTTTAAATAACTAGTATTTAAATATTGTATTCTATTTAAATAAATCCTTTATTTTGTACTTCACTTTACATTTTTCTAATTTCATATTCCTTCTAGGCATTCGAAGGCTATTGATTAATCAGAAATAAAAAAAATGTAATTAAAACAATAATTAAATTCAACTCACACATATTACTTATGTATAAAAGAATTATTTTGAATATTTATTGTAGCATACTTTTAGGTTAAGTTCATTTAAACATGGATGAACTACATATGTGCCAAAAAGGAAAAACTGATTAAGTCGACATGGGCGAAAATTGGAATAATTACAGCACAACTATCTATGGGTAAATTTTCACTTTTCAAATCTTGGACCACCCTACAGAAAGTTATAGCGCCGAAACTTATTGCCAATATTTTTTCGAACAATAACAACATTTTGAATAATTACTAAATTTAACTTATAATTTAGATAAATATACGAAAATAAATAAGCTCTTTAATTTAAATATCGCAGAATTCCTATATTGGTCTTTACTTTAAAGGCAATAAATTTTTAAAAATCAACTCAAAAATTTAAAAAACACTTTTCTTAAAAAGAATTTAAGTAGTTTTTCCTTATTGCCACAAATGTATTAATAAAAAATTTATATCTATTGTCTAATCTAAAAATCATTATGCCATTTACGTTCAATCAATTACTCAATCCGCTATATCGTAAAATATAATGTTTAATATAAAATTACATGTTGCTGCAGGAGTTACAGCAACACAAGCCAACACATAACACTTAAATTGTAACAGCAATAATATAAATAGCAATTTCAAGTGAACTTTTACTGACAGGATCAAATTATTTATTTAGGAATAACTCTGTGATGGAAAAGAAAAAACCTTTAAACCAAAAGAAGATATCAATAGCAGAAAATTTGTTTTTATTAAATTTTCTATATTTATAACATTTCAATAAATTCTTAGCCCACAGCACCTTTAAACCCCTTAAGGATATTATTTCCAAAACATATAATGTTGACCCTCCATTGCTTTGTAATTTGCCAATTTAAAAAGATTAAAACACAATTTGCTGTATTAAAAACATTCTTTCGGTAGACAGCAAAACCAATCCCTATTTAATTATATAATAACAAAGATAATTTAATAGCAATTAAAATGAGTACAAGCACTTCCTTTTTTTCAACATTTACCCGATTGCATTTAACCTAAAATAGGCTTTAAAAAGTCATTATGTCTTTTGCATAACATGTACAAAAGTAATTTTTGAAAACTCGTTGCACACACCAAACTCCATTTAAGTGAATTTTTAAAAAAACCAAAAATATTTTCAGCAACTGTCTAGACTTGTTGGTATTTCATGGAAGTATTAAAAAACAACAGACCAATAAAAACAAATAAACTCTAAAAGGTTAAAAACTCCGCTTAAAACATGGTAAACACCAAAAAGTATATAAAGCAACACAAACTCATCCGAAAACAAACTCTTGTTACAAACTCTTTATCGTTTAATTTGATTGTTTTCTCCCTCAACTCAATATTTTTTTTTTTTTAGTTTAAGGCTCTTGTACAAAATTCAATATTATTCATATTATGAAAATGTATGTGTATGCTTTTGTTTGTATTTACAACTTTCTTTTTATGTTTTTTTTTTTTTTTAAATCGTATTATAAAATCAAAATTAAACTTTGCTTGTTTAGCAAATTATTTTCCGATAATCAGTTTTATTCCTCAACAGCGCGCCACAAAGTATGCTTTAGTTTTGTTTTCACTGTGTGTAATGCTGTTTCGTGTATATAATTTTTTTTTAATAAGTTTTCGCTTAATATTTAACTTGAACTTTGTTTTTATTATTACTTTAACAACAAGATGAGGTTTTTGTTTTTTAGGTCTTATGCATAAAGCGGATGAGTACGTTGTTGGTTTGCAAAGAAAAAATTATTTAAAATGATTTTTTTTAAATATCAGTTTAATATTATAGAAATCGAAAATTTATGGAATTTTTGTCTTTTTTATCAATAATATTTTATTTTTAACAAATCAATGGATATAAAATTTACAGAAAAAAATTTGTAAAACATTAAAACGGTGACTTAAAACAGAGGGTTTCAAATCCAGTTTAGAGGGCAAAAATAAGATATGCAGTAATTTTTTCTGACACCGTTTTTGTACCACAAGAAGCTCTAGTGTAACTAAACTTTTATATTTATAAAATCAGAAAAAAAATTGTGATATATTGTATGAGTTTTGAAGTTTCTCATTACATTACATTACATTACATAAAAAAGACGGTGCCAGCATGTGGTAAATTAAACAAATCCTGAAACTCTTTAACTCTCTATATTCTAATCATGTCAAAATAATCTTCCTTATATTACAGCTTATATTACAGTTGATTTCAAACTGATTTCTGAGTTTTTCTTTGAAAAAGTTTTCGAGATTACGATTTATATTCTGGTATCTTAAGCATGTTTAAAAACTATTTAGGAGTTTGAAAAAATTGTAAAAATTTAAAAAAGAATTTTTTTTTAAATAATTTTTTCCTATAACTTTGCCTATAAGTAAATAATTTATCGAAAATGTTTACTAATATCTCTTGAGGCACGTTGATATCTAATACCGATCTGCTCCCAAATATTTTTGATATTTTAATACCTAACACGCTTCTTGGCAATGTCGAGGCGCTCCGAAAACTTGATTTCAACATACACATGGACCTACTCAGTTGGATTCCCTATTTATAAGCTTTCAGAAAATATAAGTGACCTCCAAGAAAAGGGACCTACTGTGTGAAAATGAAGTTATGAGAAAAACGCATTTAACGTTTCATAATGCATTATAACTGTGAACACACATTCAGTTGGGAGATGCGATTTGGTATGGTTAGTTATGATGGGTGGGGTGCAGATTTTGGTGACGTCATGCTTAAAAAAAAAATTTTATGTTTTTTTCTTATTTTTAACGATTTTCCCAAGTTTTTTTTGTACGTTTTTATGGGTTAATAAATTTTTATTATAAATCTTACTCATTTCATCTTATTTTACACCCTTTTAGGTATTAGAATCATTCATAAGTCCAACCCCGTTTTTGAACACCCTAGGTCCCTTTTCTCGGAGAAGGTCACATATAGTTTATGGTCGGAAATTAACACTGCAGAAATTTCATAAGGAATGTCAAACCTATATATGCCATTACCCTCACTATGAATGGTATAACACAGCACTAGACTCCTTGTGCTTAAGCTTCTCATAAACAATTCTATGGCAAAATGGAAGAACTACTTATGTCTCTTTTTAAAGTTTTTACTTTTTAAATTTATAAGTGGATTTCGAACAAATGATTCAATGAACTCTGCGCTATAAAAATTAAAGATCATATTCATTATCGTATTGTTCGCTATATTACAAGTTAGGACAAGTTACTATTTTAAATGACATTGTTCTTGAAAAAATATAGGCAATAAGAGAAGGTAATTTTGAATTTCGGGATTGTAATGGTGTGATTATCTCAATTTTAGAAGAATTGTTTCTCTAATTTTCTTATAATCGGCATGTTATCGTACATTGTGTGTAAGTTTTCAAAAGTTACCTTTAAATCACTATAAATTTAAATATAATCTATATAATCGTGTCGTGGAGTTTGCGATTAGACTCCACCGAAATGACTAGACCGATTTTCATGAAATTTTTTGTGGTTTTCGGGTACATCTGAGAATGGGTCAACACCACGCTTTTTTCGCGTCTCATCAGGTAGGCCAGACTGCTGTACCGATCTTCTTGAAATTTTCACATAATATAAATAAGACTCTGATATGATTGATAGTATACTTTTTTTTACCACGCCCACTTTAACGCCCACTTTTTTAAATTATGTACTAACATCGATATAGTTTTTAGTATATTTCTTCAAATTGTACACCATTTATAGTCCAGCTAATGCAGAAATAAACGTTTGAAAATCCGTAAACAACTATTTTTCATACTCCTAAATATTTAGGGTGACCCACCCCAACAGACAATTTATGCCTCACCTAAATAACTGAACGACTTTGATAAAATTTTAAACTAAGATTGATCTGCATACCGCAGAACATATATGGTTTACGTTTTTTTTTTTAATATAAAAAATATTTATTAAAAATAATTTATATGGCAAAACAATATTTTAATTTTTATTTTATGAAACGAAACTTTTGTACAAATTTTCTATAAACCAAAAACTTATCGTAAATATTTTGTAACCCAGCATTTACACATGAAAGTAATTTCATGAAATTCGCAATACACTCACACTTCTTCACAAACACAGTCACATTAATTTTACTTTCCACTTAGATTTCAAAGATTTTTTTAAGAAAGTGAATTTTGACGTTTTCAAGAAAGTGAAGTTTCAAATAGGTAAACACTGTTGCCTTCTAATAGAACTTATACAAATTTACAAGATTGGGGTAAAATAATAATTGTAAATATAACTTATTTTTGTATATAAGAAAAGATCTATAACATTTATTCCTTAAACATACATAAAGAATAATATAATTAAAATTTTAATTATGTCTACGAAATGATCGGCCTTGTGGTCGGGGGGGAGGTGTAGCACTTTATATTTCTACTTCTATTGCGCATAAGGTTATTTATGTTGGTGTCAACTATGGGGTGGTTGAGTGTTTGTTTGTTGAGGTTCTAGTAGGTGATGCTAGGATTTTAGTTGGGGTTGTATATCTTCCTCATGGTGACATATATTCTTTCGAAAATGAAGTATCAGATATTCTTGTTCGTTACTCTGAAATAGTAATTATGGGTGATTTTAATAATAACTTATTTGATAATGTTAAGTCTATGAGAGTTCGTGAAATTTTTGGTAGAATGAATCTTTCCCTTGTACATAACTCTATGCCTACTCATTTTGATATTTCACACAATTCAACTTCTTTGCTTGATAGCTTTTTGGTTACATCGCCTGGGTTAGTAGAAGTGTCTAGCCAATTTCAGTGTCCGGGAATATCGCGACATTCTTTTATTTTTTTATCGCTTCGGGTTCCAAAAAAGATTAATAAGCGTTTTTATGAGTATTATGACTATGATGTAGTAAGTAATGACTCTTTTCAGGCAATTGTAACTAGATGTGATTGGGATACTATGCATATGTCTAGCAATGTGGATGAGCAACTGATGTTATTGAATAATAATTTGCAATTTTTGCATTCTTTTGTTCCTTTGAGAAAGCGATTTATTTATAATCGTAGGGATAACTGGATTAATGCTCCTGAGATTAAGTATCACTTGTCGATTAGAGACCTTGCTTATAAAACATATTTGGTCAATAAAACTGATAATAATTGGAAAATATTCTGTAGATGTAGAAATAAGGCAAAATCCGTGATGAGGAAGTTTAAAAGAAGTGCACATGCTTCACTTTTCGAAGGAAGAGACAGTAGTGAAATTTGGTCTATTCTCAGGAATAATGGTGTAGCAGATACGGTGGATAATATAGGTTGTGGTGATCCTGATTATTTGAATAATGTTTTCTCCTCCAATCAGACGATGGATTCTAATGACATTGGTGAAATGCCTTTTAATGCTTGTGGTGGTTTTTCTTTTCGTTGTGTGGATGTGTTTGAAATGTTTAAGGCATTTGATTTAATTAAATCAAAGGCAGTTGGTAGTGATGGATTTACTCTTAAATTTATTAAGCTTTTAATGCCATTTATTGGTAATCATATTTTATGTTTAGTTAACACTATCCTGACAACTTCTAGTTTTCCCTTTTTATGGAAAATTGCGAAAATTATTCCTTTGCGAAAAAATAATATGATGGATGAATTTCGACCAATATCTATTTTACCAATTTTATCTAAAATGGTTGAGTATTTAATTAAGATCCAACTTGTAGAGCATATTGATGATAGTCTATTGCTTCACGACTGTCAGTCTGGATTCAGATGCAATAGGAGTACTACTTCTTTATTGCTTGGTTTAACTGAGCATATTAGAGAAAGTGTTTCTGACAAGGGTGTTTGTGTGTTGTTATCCTTAGATTTAGCTAAAGCTTTTGATAAAGTAAGTCATTCCATTTTGGTTAAAAAACTGCATATGTATTATGGTTTCTCGGGGTCTGCTTGTAAATTAATTTTTTCTTATCTTTCTGGTAGAAAGCAGTTTGTATATAGTGGTGGTCGTGCTTCTTCAATGCTTTCAGTTCACAGTGGTGTTCCTCAGGGATCTGTCCTTGGGCCTTTGCTTTTTATAATGTTTATGAATGATCTTTTTGATAAGATATTGTGTAATATGTGTGTTCCTTTTTCATTTGCTGACGATGTTCAGTTGTTGTTTAGAGGCAGAACTGAGTTCCCTGATGTTTTCCAGAACATGATTGATTATACATCTGGATTGTTATCATGCTGGATTTCTG
This sequence comes from Phyto melanocephala, assembly GCA_941918925.1. Lineage (NCBI taxonomy): Eukaryota > Metazoa > Arthropoda > Insecta > Diptera > Rhinophoridae > Phyto > Phyto melanocephala. The sequence continues at coordinate 16,984,211 of OW799235.1, forward strand.
ATAATGGTCTTTCAGTTAATGTTAGAAAGTCAAAGGCAATTATCTTTGGTAAAAGCATTAAAAATAGTTTTTCTGTTACTTTGGATGGGACTTTGATAGAATTTGTTGATAAAATTAAATGCCTTGGTGTTATTCTTGACTCAGGTCTGAATTTTGAGAGTCATGTCAATTTTGTTATATCTAGAATTAACTTTACTTTACGTAAGTTATACAGTTTAAATTTATCGCTGCCTTTTAATATAAAGAAACAAGTTGTTCATGCTCTTATTATGCCTATATTTTTGTATGGCTTAGAAGTGTACGCAGGTACCTTTGGATATATTATAAAGAGACTAAGGTTAGTATTTAATAGGGTGGTTAGGTTTCTGTACTCCGTTAGATTTGGTCAGCATATTTCATCGTTTGTTTTGAAGTTTTTAGGATTTTCTTTTATGGAATTTATAAATTTTAGAAATATTTTACACTTTTATAAGTTATATAAGTTGCAGATACCTAAATATTTAGTTAAGTTTTTTAGGTTTTGCAGATCTAATAGAAAAAGGCAGTTAATCATACCAAGATTGACCTCAATTTTGGAACGATCTTTTTGTGTGAGAGTGGCACGAACTTATAATAGGTTATCGGATACTTTAAGGACGTTTGATGTTAACATTGATTCTTTTAGGAAAAAACTTTTTCGCGAGTTGTCTGATAATAGTACTTAATTGAATGACCATTCTTTATCCATTTACATATTTCAATCTTGGTCTGAAGTTTGGTTAGTTTGGCTTATATTTTCTGTGCAATTTTCTTGTCATTATATTTTTAATTCCCTTATATTTACTTATATTTAAATTTTTACATTATATTTTTATAGTTTAAGTAAAAAGCATTGTAAATTTTTTTTTTTTTTAGTAGAAGTTTGTAGCCAATTATGGCCTAGAGGCTTGGTTGCCGAAATTTAAATAAATAAATAAAATAAATAAATAAAATAATTTTATTAAAAATTAATATAAATAATTTTTTCAACTTTTTCCCTTAAAATTTTTATATGCGATATTCTTGGTGACTCTAATTAGATAGTAAAGCAACCAATGTAATGGAGGTAAAATTAGGTCTGAGTACGATAAAATTATTAAATTTTTATCATTCATACCCAATTTTATGGGACGTGAAACACAAAATATATAGATGAAATGATATTAAAAATAAGTCGTACGAAGAAATTGCAAAGGAAATGGGTATCACATATTCAAGCGAAAAAAGAAAAATTAAGTAAAAATCCGGATCAGGGGCAGAGGAAAATTACATCCCATCAATTAAATAGTTTAACGAAATGTCCTTCTTGGACAGCTCTATTGTTACCAGAAAAAGAAGAAAACCTTGTCGTCGTCTTCCCAAAAAAGGTCTTTAATTTTTTTAAATAAATTTCATGAAATAACTTTCATGTGTAAGTGAAGGCTCAGTAAAATATTTGTGTTATCTGTTATTATCGAAATTTGAAAGTTATTTTTTAGTAAATAAATTCAAATTTTATTGATATTTAATTTGTTTTCTGGCTCAAGAACTTTGAGCAATTTTTTTAGCTTTAAAATAAGTCGTAAGTTTTATTTAAATTAAAAATTTGTTATAAATTTTCTATACATCTGAAGTCTACAGGCAATTTTCTAGAAGTCGAAATTGTATTTTAGTGTTTTTTATATCAAATCATAAATATTGAAATTAATATTTTATATTTTTAGAAATTTTTTTCAATAAAAAATTTTCTCCTAAATTTAATTTAGTCCATGAAAAATCTAAATATCGGCTCGATATTATTTGTTTCCAGTATATTTACGTATTTAAAATCTATTTCTTTTTTAACCACACGCACACACACACATCACAGCCAGCTCATTAGGATTCGCCTCAGTGTTGGTACATTTTTTCGTAGTTGACTGACTTTAACTGCTTTTTATCAATTTGTTTCGAAATGTTTTTATATGGTCGTTGTATTGTTGTCATTAAATTAATAAAAAGTTTTTCTGTATTTATAAAAAAGAAAACAAAAGAATTTTTGTTGTTTTTCTTGTTTGTTTTAGTTCTTTAGCTGTTTTAATATCCGTCAAGTAGATAATCTTTATTTTAAGTGCTTTGGCACGTTTTCGTTTTAATGTTTAAATGTTGCTTAATAGTGGTTGAATGGAGAAGGGAAATAAAAATAAAAATTATTATTAGAAAAAAACATTAATTAAAACCTAAATAGCAATTTAAAATAATTTTGAAAGTCAGTATATGGAAAATACCTTTCAGTATGTAGTCATAAAAGCTTAAAGGGTAAAATTATGGTGAGTTCTCATTAAAAATATTAGTGAAGCTTATATGGAAAAGTTCAAGTGAAAAGTTTCTTATATTTAATATTTATAAGGGGATATGACAGTGCTGTTAACAAAATCGAAAAGCCATTTGGTAATACTGACTCAACTGTATTTATTGACGTAAGTTAAATTTGCAGTAGTGATTAGTCAAACACTTAAATCCATAGTACATGTAAAAGCGTAAACAATTCATTGTATCACCTTGAGACCTAATTGACTTGAACCTGAAATACATACATAATATTTGAGAGTATATTATTATCGGAAGAATATATATACTGTACACCTTTGAATATAATATATTTTGCATGGGAATTTCGAAGAATATTTTTTTTCGTATTTGTCGTTTTATCTTTAGTATTTATAGTCAGATCATAAAGTCGATATTTATTTATATCGATGGAGATCAATCTTTCATTCCAGAGACCAATCACCTCAAGTACCCTATTCCAGTACTTACTAATGAAACCTAATATTAAGAAAATTTAAGTTCAGAAATAAGCATTAAACTTTCCCTGCTTGCTAGACACAGATTGAAAACTTTAAAAAGGGCTCATAAACTCAAGGTTGGCAACAGCCATAGACATAAAGGAAGGGCTCTAGAATAAGCAATACGGCTCTAGACCGAGAAGGTCTATAGGTGCTCTTACGATAGTAGTCCTCTGTTATTGCTAGCGACTTTAGGCGTAAGAAACGCTTTTATCAACCTCAGGTGGACAGTTGTTTTCCAAGCATTGAAGTCTCGTTTTCAAGTCCCAATATATCTGAGATAGAGAAAGTTCTAATGACATACTAGTTAGGAAAAGGTTAAAAGACACATTCCTCGTAGGATACGTGAACGACATGGCAGAAGTGACTACCGCTGGAAGATCAAGACGTGACTGAACTCATAAGGCTTCAGTCTAGCTACCCAAAAGATGAAACTGCGTCTACTTAAAAAGCAACATATGCCGTTGGTGAAATCAAATCCTATTTGGACGTTATACTTGAATTAAAGATGACATTCTATTAGCAGATACATTATTTATTCACAACAGCAGCAAAAATAACTGCAAGGCTCAGTCGACTAATGGCAACCGAAGGTGACAAAAACAAGCAACGGTATTCTCCTCTATGACTGCGATGTATGGGGAGAGACAATGAGATAACCAAACTCAGATTAAATGTAGACTCTTGACAGAGACAAGCAATAGTATGCTCCTCTATGGCTTCGATGTAGACATGGGCAGATACCATGTGATCTTTTTGACAATGCTCCGCCCTCCGAACATCCGCATTGAAGACAACGTCTGCATATCTCAGTATCAGGAACCGCAGCGCTTGTAATAGCCGTAGTGGTTCTTATTGACCTCAAGATATGAGACGGACAGCCGTGTCCAAGGCAAAGCTCTTACTTCTTCCATGTCTGAAAAATTGGATTGAAAAAACCACGATGTGAATTATTATCTCACCGAAAGCTCATAGATCAAGGATACTTTCGAAAGTATCTACATAACTTAGGAAAATGTTCACCCTACTAATCCTATATGGGGAGAGACAAAGAGATAACCAAACTTAGAATAAAAGAAGACTGCTGACGGAGACAATCAACAGTATCCTCCTCTATGGCTGCGATGTAGGGAAGAGATAATGACTTAAAAAACGTACAATGTTCCGCCCACCGAACATCCGCATTTAAGATAACGTCTGCATATCACTGTGTCGGGAACCGCAGCCCTTGTTAATGCCTGGAAAGAATTAGAAAATATTACATACAGGCAAGGCTGATAGGCATGATAGACAGCAGTGGCCAAGGTAAAGCTCTTACTTTTTCCATGTCTAAAAATATAGATTGAAAAAACGACAGGAGATGTAAATTATTATCTTACTCAAAGCTAACAGATCAAGGATACTTTCGAAAGTATCTACATAAATTTGGCAAATGTTCACCCTACTAACCCTATACGAGGAAGGTGATGTAATATATGATGACAAACAAACAAGAGCTGGAAACTAAAATAGCCATGATGAACAGGTCTTCCCTTAAGACTTAACTGCTGTGAAGTAAGGCTGCAAGGATATATTGCCGTTGAATGAAAAAGGATTTGGAAGTAGTAAATTAAGGTCTAGAGATGCAGGCAGGTAACTATCGCAGCTTACAGGAAACCAGCTCGAAGTAATGCTGAACACGGTACCAGGGTGGATCGCTTTGCATGGGTGGAAAACAAGAAATGTTTTTTGTCGGTTTCCAATGGAAGAGTCCAACATAAGACATTGACGACGGCATCTAGAGTAGGAATTTATCACTCCTTATCCGCACAAAAAAATTGTTTGATATTAGCTAAGAGAGTATTGCGATCACTTTAATTTTTTTTAGTATCTTTTGTTACTGAACATAAATATGACCTTTTAATTTTTTCCTAAAGTCAAATATTTTTAGTATCTTTTGTTATCAAACTCTAAAGTTCCCTTTTGATTTGTTCCTTAAGTCAATGATTCTTAAAGCAAAACTTTATTTTTCTCAAGATATTTTTGTCTAAAGAAAAACCCTTTTTTAAATAAGACCAATGACCTAAAACAATAAAACCTTAACTAGAGGGATCAAGAACTCCTAAGGAGAGAACTATTAATCCCTTAAAATAAAGGAAATTACCGCAACATTGTTTTAATACAAGCTTTATTTTATTTATTTTCTATAAAAAAAATTTATAATATATTTTCAAAATTAATCTCTTGAGATATTTTTGAATTATTTCTACATCAAGTAAGGTTATTTGAAGGTCATACAAAATTAAAATTATAAATTCATTCATTTATAAATGTATGTTTATATTTTCTGTTACATAAAAAAAAGTAGTAACTAATCATTTGCATATTCATGTACAATATTTTTCTAAATTAAGCCCATTTTGTAATGCTCGAAAGCCTTTAAAATCCAGGCACAAGAACTTTTATATTCCTTAAAGGACAATGACCTTAAAACTTAAAAAATAACAAAGAAAGAACAACAAAAAACCACATTTATGGTCAGTATTAAATCAAACTTTTCTGATTTCACTTTAAATACCGAGATATTTTTTTGTATGTATTCTTTTTTTAAAATAAAAATCAAATAGTTCGTTTAAATACAATGAATGAAAACCTATGTTAGACATCAACTCGTATACCCAAACTTACATTTGAACTATAATACCTAACAAGACGGATGTACACACCAAAATTGTACTTGGTATGAAAATCACGTACTGGAAAACACCAAAAGTACAACAACAACAACAATAAAAACATATAAGACAACAGAAACAACTATCATACGAAAAAAAAATCACATACAAAAAAGGCCAGGCTTCAAAGGGATACTTAGGCACAAATACATTTAAAGGTATGTTTTTCTATATTAAAAAAAACTTTAACAAAAAATAAACAGAAATCATGGCATACAATAGAAACGAAACAACGTACGAATAAAACCGGAAACTACAGAAAGAATTTTTATAGTTTTTATTGCTTTAACAACAGGGGAGTGCAGAGAGTGACTAGGCACATTTTACAAAAAAAAAAACAAAATGCGAAAATATGTACTGTGCACAACCATAAGTAGAGCAACAACGTGACTATATAAATTTGAAAAATAAAAATCGCCCTATAGCAAAAAAAAAAAAAAAGGAAATGCAAAAAAAAAAATTAAAAATGCAGTAAAACGATTTTTACGGATTTTGAATCTGTCCAGTTAAAGGAAAGGCTTTAAGAAATGTGGAGAGGAGGAGGATGAAGGAGAGGAATAGAATGAAGAAATTATCGCAGAAATACCCTAGGCAATACGTCCGTGCTAGGATGGATCGAAGATTGATAACCAACCGTAATGGGTTTCTATAAGAAGTAAACACTTCTGTCTACCATGTCATTCTTTTCAAGGGTGGGATTAAGGCAATTATGAAAGGACATAAATGAATTAAGGCAATTGATAAGAAATCTTTATGGATAGCCAATCATTTTGCAACCCCTTCATGAACGAAAGAGTTAAATCTTGAAATGTCCTACAAATGGAAAATTATCTTTATTCTCGCTCTGTTCATGAAATTTTGCGCGTAATATCTTATCAAAAAATCATTTTCAACTGCATCATCTCCCAATATTTCTACAAGAAAAATATTGTCTACACAATCACCATCAACACACATAGGAGCCAATGACGGTCAGTTCACAGATTAATTTTAAAATAGTTCAAGCACAGTAAAAACTTAAAATACTCACTTTAAGTGCATAAAATCATCGTCAACGCAAATATGGGCCAAGGACGCTCTAATTAAAAATTAAATCACTGTAAGAAATTAAAATACTCGCTTTAAGTGCATAAAATTCTACAGCACTAGGCAAAAAATAAATGTCAAATAGGTAACAGTTTTGCTTGAAGTGAGGCTTTGAAATTAAAAATTATAAGAAAAAACTTGAGAAAAGAATAGCCTGAAAAGTTTCCGTAACTAAATCATATTTATCTTAAGTAATTTTGAAAAGGTTAAAAATCTAATCATGGCACCATCAAATTAAAATATTTATTAAAATATTTTGCCTTAATTTGTAATAAAAATTACAATTGGAGGTGGGCACTTAAGTGGGCGTGTCACCTTCATATTTCTTTATTGCAATAATGTTAAGCAAAATGCTATTATTGCACAAGTTTAGAATCGTACATACAATTCTATAGGTTTTATAAACTAAATTTTAAATTTTAAATAGACTAAAAAATACTCTGTCTGGGGTAAATTTTAGTAAATTTTGATCTCTAACTCCTTTTCTATAATGTACGGATTGAAGCAGTTTTTGGGAACTCATTTTTTTTTTTTTTTTGAAATATGGCTGTAAAACTTTTTCATTCTGTCATTGCCTTTAGAAGCAATCACATTATATTTGATCTCAGAAAGATTGAATTGGGTCATTCAGTTACTTTAGTTATTTTTTTCTTATAACCTCGTTCACTTTGCACACACCACAAGGTAATTAAATAGGGCTTCGTAAAAAAAAAACGAATGAGGCTGCTGGCAAAAATTAACTTAAGTATCGATTTGTGCCCAACTCTACAAAAACATAATTTGTTATAGCCTACTCTTGCATTAAAGGCATTAACTCTCTTTCTATTTTACGGACTTAGCCCAAACATTTTTGATCTATAGGAAATATATTGGTAAAATTTTTATCTTCTAGCATTTGCTGTTTGAGCTCTATCGTGCTTTCAACGGACAAATGGATGGACCGATGGACGTAGGTAAATCGTTTTAAATTAAACCAGTGGTGCGATTCACTAAATTTTAATGATAGGACTATCGTCTTATTTGTGGAGACTGGAGAAGTTTATGGTTTTTTGCACTAACGATTATACGATTCCCTAAATGAAAGGTTTTCCAATAGGGATGATATGATTTTGAAGTGACGTTTCGGCCATTTGTAATAAGTCATGATCTGTCATTTGCTTTTCAGTGTATTCAGTAATGTTTACAATTTCATCATGGAGAGATATACGTAAGAACAACGTTTACAAATTATTCAGTTTTATTATCAAAATAATCGCTCCCCAATTGCAACTTTTCGTGCGCTTTTACCAGTTAATGATCGTAATAATCATCCAAGTGTGCTCGCTATTCGTCGAATTGTTAAAAAATTTGAGCTTACATTTCTTTACATAATAGTCAAGTGCCAATACGACAAAAAACCACTCGAAGTCATGCAAATAATGCTGCCGTTCAGGCAAGTGTTGCAGAAGACCGCAATTTGTCGATTCCAAGACATTCCCAACAATTGCGACTGTCTCAAACCTCAACCTGGCGGACTTTGAAAAAGGACTTGGGCCGAAATAGAAAGAAGCTGATCTTGACGACATTTGCTTCAAACAAAATGGAGCTACGTGCCACACAGCAAAAGCAACAAATGAATTATTGCGAGAAAAGTTTGGAGATTCGATTACTTAAAGAAATTGTGATATTGAATGGCCTCCAAGAAGTTGTGATTTAACACCAATAGACAATTTTTTGGGGGATTATTTGAAGTCATTGGTCTTTCAAAACAAACCAGACTCTCTACAAGCTTTACGAGACAATATTGTACGTGCCATTTATGACATACGACATGATTTAGTGGAAAAAGTGCTCGAAAATTGTGTTCATCGAATTCGTTCCCGCAGAAGAAGTCGTGGAGGACATTTGAATAACGTGTTACTTAGAACGTATTTGTATCGATTGTACTTCAGGATTATCGTTAGAACAAGTAAGTGAATCGCACAACAGGATTCAGATAATACTTACTATATTGGCTCCAAAATTAATATTTTAATGTGCTACAAATGAAATTGAAGGACCACCGCGAATAACGTTGCAAATGACAAAATAATAATTTTTCATGAGAGCAGAAAAACATATTTAAAAGGTTTTTTTAATTCCTTTCCTATTGTACCTCTGTTACACTTATCAATCAGTTTCGACAATTCCGTTCGTAGACTTTTGTTTATAACTTACAACGTTCTTTCAATGACTGACTCATTGTAATTGCGAGAGAGAGAGAGTATTTTTAACGGTAATCTGCAAAAAAACAGGTTTTGCAAAATTTGTCTTTTACAACGTTATTCGCGGCTTTGCTCCAATTGTTTAATAAATATACTCCCACAACATTTTTTTTGATGGTGATTATAAAAATTAATTGACAAATATCTAACATTTCCAAGGGCTACAACTTGGTATTAGTAAAAGTTAGGATGTTATCGTACGGATTATTACAGTTTAAATCAAATTAAGAGTAAGTTTTAAATTAAAAACTAGTCTATTGAAACCTGATGAATTAAACTAAAGTTGTCAGAATGATAAACTAATTATGTAATAGAAAACACCCTACCTTAACCTAACACCAAGTTGTTATAATGGCCTCAAAATGTCTTTATTTAAAATTGAAAAGAATACAATATTTTTAACTATTATTTGCTCAATTAGTTTTAAATTATTTAAATTCTTTTTTTCGAGTTTCAAATATTTTTAGTTTACGTTTTACATTAGTTTAACGACCTTAATTTTTATTATAATTTATATTTCTTATTTTAAGTTTTTTTGTGCTCTTAAAATTAAAACTTTTTTGTAATCTTAAGGGCTTAAAAATATTTGTGTTTTAGTTTATGCTCTGGCAAACCTTAGGAATACGGTAATTACGTGTTGAGCCTTTTAAAATGTCTGTCTTGTAAGGGATTGAACACTAGCAAAGTAAAATGTAAATAAAAGAAAAAAAACACCATTTTTATGATGCTTGATGGATGAGTGATGAGCCAGTAGCATTTTAAAACATTTAGCAAATGTTTAAGAAATATATATTAAATTTATAATGCTTTAAGGCCCTGTAGTTGGCAAATCGTTCATTTTACATGAAACCTAAAAGACTACAATTACTTAAAACACCTTAACCAAAACTGAGAACATTTTTTAAAGTTAACAAAACCCAACTTTACTTTATGGCCTACACAACCGCCCTGGTGTATGCAATAGTTCTTTAAAATCTTTATTTTCCCAAATGTTTTATTTCTTTGTTGTAAAACTTAATTTTCTTAAATATGTGTCACCTAATGTTGTCAGTGTTTGACTTGTTGTCATTCAAAGAACATCTATACACAGTTTCTTGTTATGGTATTTTAATTCATTTTATAGCATACTTTTGGGCTTTTATCTCTATCAGTTTTATGTGACCTGTTTTCTTTTTCCATTTATATCTTGCAAATGACGCCCTCTTCATTCCTTTTTTTTGACATTTTGTGGCTATTTTGTTTCCTCTTTTGGTAAATTTTGTATGCAGAACATGTTTTGTGTGTTATTTGGGCCGCATCAAAACACACACCGAAACAACATTAGTCTAACAAAAATCTTTGTTTTTCTATGAGTAGACGAATGAATGTTTGAAATTTGATTCCTTTATTTCTTCTTTTTTTTTTTGTGTGTTGACTTACGGTAAGCAAATGCTTTTAAAGGCATTTTTATGGTTAATTTAATAATTTGCTATACATTTATGGAATATTAATAAAAGACGGGTGTCAGCCAGAATTTGGAAAGTAATAATAAACCTGTATAAATTGGCCAAATGTATATATATTTTTATTTATTTTTTTTTTCTTTAGTTAAGTTGTAAGCATTGTGTCATGTAAAAAGATGGCCGCAAACATGCTTTAACTTAAAGTTGTTGTGGCAGTTGGTAGGAGATTTTATTTCTGAGAATTAAATGAGAAATTTAGGTCTAAGTAAGATTTATATAGAATATTGTTTACAAATACATTAAGATAGAGGAGGTGTATGTTGAAAGGTATAATTTGATGACTGTGATCTTTAGTACTTTATTGAACACTTTCAAGTCAGCTCTTACTACTCTCTGTAATGCGTCTTGACCAAAGATGTTTTTTTTTATTTATTTTTGTTGGCATTGCTTGCCAGCAGCCAATGAAAGCAATTCCTTTTTTCTCAGGTCTAAAGGGTTGGATGTGAATTTTTCCGACACTGGTGGATGTCCTGAATGACACAGAAAATCTAAAGACAGAACAAACTTATTTTTTTATTTTTTTTTTTTGCAATGAAAATCGGTTAGTTTTAAGCTTTCGATTTAGTAGTAAATAGTCCAAGTAAGATAGAAGCTCAACTCCAGATTGATCCAAAAATTAGTGACTAGTCAACACTTAAATAAAGGTATAATAATTTTCCATAGGCATCACATACATATACACGTGCGAACAATAAAATCTAAGACTGTTTCCATGAGCAACTAGGGCTAAAATATATGCAATTCTCTAACCAGAAAAAATTATTCTTAAAGCACCATTCACTATTTTTGAAATTTGGTACCCCTAAAACAATAAAATTATATTGATGTACATTATCGCCATAGGAAATAACCGCTAAGGAAACAACAAATTTGAACACCAATAGACATATAAGACAACACAGCCGTCATCTGATTGCATAAAGAAACAATTTTCTTCGAATAATGATCGATTTACAACATTCTTCCTCTGAGTTAGTTGTCGTCTTGAACGGTTAAAGATCAAAGGTTTGTCTATAGCTTGATCAAGAAGCTGGATATCAGTAACCTGCCTACAATACATATATAAATAACATATTTTTCACACTCCTATAAAGGTGCTCATAAAACTCACTTCTTTAGACGACACACATAATGGTATTTTGCCAATCTAGCCGGACATTTCGTCAAAAGTGAAATTAAATAAATGTTTAAATTTAAGTACGCTGCTCAACAACCAATAAAATTTTGCATCGTTTAGTGAACTTTCAAGACTTTTGCTTGAGATATGTCGTTTTGGGACACTATTAAAGTCAAGAAAGTTGAGTAGACTGCATGGGTACTTATTGACTTTTTACGGTTTTGAGAGGTTAACAATATTTTTTTTTGTGGCTAAACGAAAAAAGATTTTACATTGACTTCTTTTATATATGTCAAAGACTTTACTAACAGCTGCTTATGATAAAAAAATTCATTGAAGTTAAACAAAACGGTTTTTTGCTCCCCTTTTGAGAAAACAAAAACATCAAAAAGTTTTATAAAGTGAGGGACGTTGCGATCGCTAAAATGTTGTACATCACGATAAAATATGAAATCTTTACTATTAGACTAAAAAAAAGAACTGTTGCGCGTTTTTGCTCCATTTTTTTTAAATGATTTTTTGAATATATCACCTTTTTCTATTTTTGCTCATTTTGCATAGGTACAAGTGAGTAAGTAATAAACCTTTTTTTGTCAGTCATAAAATTAGTTGTTATTATTTTAAATATAAATTATTATTTTTATTACAAATAAGTTGAAGCTAAAAAATAATATTTTGTGGAAATTAGCAAAAAAAAAATAAAAATTTTTTCGGAGTCGTTTTTTTGGGGTTTAGGTATGGGGGATATCATCTTTACCCATAAACTTATCTTGATGATATTAGATGAATTTGGTAAACAAAGGTAAAGGAAAACTTAAAAAAAGTAGCATTTCTCAGAGCTAGTATAAGTTCTTCTTAGGGAAACTTTTTTCCCCTTGATTTGATTTTTCTTATTTTCAAGCAATACCAGCTTATGACTATGACACATATTTTTTACTTAGTTTTATTGATCTAGGAGCACTCAATAACTTTTAAGAAGCAATATAAGCTAAAAAAAATTGATGTCCGGCTAGATTGTCAAAATACCCCTATGTGCGACATAAGCCTAAAACGGTATCTTATCCCACTACATCGAAAATTTCGGCGAGGCCAAAATAAGCTTGAAAGGGTACTACGATGATCGACAAGCCTCAAAAATAAGAAAATTAATTTTTAAGCCAACGACACTTAATCCTATGGCAAAATATGCAGCATAGTGATAACAAAGGAAAAGCTGAGAGCATAAGTACTGCAAAGACTAAGGAATCTAAAAAAACAGAAATAATGTGAAAATTGCTAGAAGCTATCAACCATAGAAACCTAAATATAAATCGAATTACTTTTGTACTTAGTATATGAAGACAATATTTCTAAAACTGGCATGCAGAGGGTTATTTGCAATGCAAGGACTTTCAAAACGATGGATTACCTACCTACATATTGTGCTGATTTAAAAAAATTAAACCAGAATATCAGCCAGTGTAATACCGTCTTAGCCCTCTGGGCAATGAACAGCAGGCCTTAATATGGGAAACTCAGAGAACTATGCCAAGGCCAAAAAAACTATATAAAAGGATTAGAACTGACTTAATAAATTGTTTTTCAGACCGATTTTTACTAACTCTGTTCTACTAATTACTAAAATATATAGAACAAGTTCATATTGTATTGAACATAACGCCTACTTTACTTTTAGGATTATTTACAAATCCCTGAAAAAGCTTTCTAAAGAAAAACCAAAGTTGTTCTTCAAAATATGTACAAAATTAGTTCCCTTGTTATTCATGGCTACTGCTATTCTATGGTGATAAAAATTAAAAATTTAATGTAATGTTTTCAGATTCAGATTATGAATATGAAAAATTCTTTGAAAGATCTTAAGACCAGAAGGCGTTAGCGAAGAGTGTATGTGACAACTGAAAGATGAGACTTCTTTAATGTAAACATAAGGAAAAGCAAAACAAAACTGGCATGAATAATATTGGACTTGATAGCCGCTATAGTTTGTGTCCTATTTGCATAGACCTTAGAATTAAGAAATCTCCACAAGAAAAAGTTTAACGGTTTTAGAATACACGATATAGGTGGTCAGTTTACATCATCCCTAAGTGCTAATGCTTTCGACACATTTTTCTGTGCGAAAGTCCAAAAATCAACTTGCAGTTTTACTATTGTTGTTGTTGTTTTTTAATCCTAAAGACTTCAGAATAAAAAAAAGTGATTTTTGTTTTGACTAAATATTAATAACCGTTATACAGCAGCGTGTCGAAGTCAACTGATTAAATTTTTTCTATAATTGTGTTCCTAAGTTAAGTAGTGCGTGGTCAACTTTAAGTGCGTATATCTCGGACTGTGTTTGTTATAATTTATTAGAGTAAAATGGAAAACAAAGGGCCAAGTAAGCAGATATATTTTTAATTTTAAATGTTTTATATATATGTCGCTATACTTAATAAATAAATCATTCGCGTACACATCTATAAATAGTTAAATTTTTATAAAATTTTTGCACAAAATAATTAGAATATTATCTAGTGAGTTATTTGGTATTTATCAAAAATTGCGATTTTTGCGTTTTGCGAGTAATGCCTCTTTTTGTTAGGTAACCTCTGTATAAAAAAGATCAATATCTTTTTGAAGTATGGCGAAAGGAAAGTACAAAAAAACAAAAAGTTGATGCCGTTTTGAAACACGTATATGACAAACTTGAAACCTCGTCAATTTCTGATGAAATGGTGAAACAAATTACCAAAAAAATTAATTTGTTTTGCGTGAAACTAGAACAAAAGTGGAAAAAGTGTCATAGAAAGACAATTGTATTCAAAAACCAATTTTGAACTTTTTAACCGGAAACAAATCAAATCAGGCTTGCCCTATTTTTTATGCTACACCAAAACACTTTATGAACGATTTTTGGAAAAAACTCAGACTTCGCATCGATATGCCCAGAATAGGTGGCTCAGGATCTACTAACGACGGAAACAGTGCTCGCCGAGCTTTCGCTGAACATGAAATTTTTTCAGATAAGGATATTATATTTAGGTTCAAAATAATACTAATTTGTTTATCCTTTCAGTTCGAAATAAATTTAGAGAAATTTGAATTATATTGTTTTTAAACAGCAAAACTTTTTCAGGAGCGATATCCCTGGTTGCCAATGACTTCTACGGTTCACAAAATGTTAATTCACTCAAAGCAAATAATAGAAAATGCTCCACTTCCAATTGGATTTTTTGGAGAAGGTGCTGCTGAATCTCGTCATAAAATATACAAAGCTAATCGCCTACATCACGCGCGTAGAAACACACGCACCAATAACCTACTAGATGTATTTGATAGGGCCATGGATACTTCAGATCCATTCATTTCCACAACATTTTTAAACAGAAGCATTCAAAAAAGAACACGTTCCACGTTTCCACCTGAAGTAATTGAACTATTATATTGCTGCGAACCAACAGAAGAACTTCACCATAACGAACAAGACGACGAAAATAATAAAAGTGAAGAAGCCTCCTTTGAATTAATTTTACAAAGTGAATTGGATATAGACACTTAATAAATATTTTAGTATTAAAAAACAAATTAATTAATTCTACACACTGTGTTTAAAGTAATGGATGTCTTTTTGGTCACTTATGGGTTAAATTAAATTTTTTTATTGGAACCATCAATAATTATGTAATTCACATAATAACTGTTTCGATTACTCTTATAATGTAGTCGTAATTAATTTTGCACAGAAAAAGTAGTCATTTGACCTAATGTGCACTGGCGTAAATTTTCTAAAGTGGCATTAGCTTCGAAACACAAAATGCTACCCATTAGGAATCAAGGGCCTTTATTTTTCATATCACCCAATGCAGGACCAAAGATGCTTGTAATCGATGACTTTTAGCATGGTCATGGTTAACGTCGATTTCAAAAAAAAAAAAATATAATATAATTCTAACGACTTGAATTCACAACAAACTGCGTTCTTTTCGAAATTCATAGTACTCTATGGATCTCAGGTAAATTTATATGGTTCTTAACTCAACAATTTGGTTTGTTGATGAGCCCATTGACCCAGAAATCAGTCTGATCGCTAAAACAAATTTTTTTACTGAAAAAACTAAAACCCGTTTAGTGAACATAAGTCGTTGTCCATCATTTTTTTAGTGAGTTGAATTTTGTTCGAGTGCTGGCCTTAGTCACGACGCTAAATTTGTTATTTGTAGACTGCGAAAAACTGAGTTTAAGTGGACGACACCAAATCAACTGCCTTAGATTCTTCTGCACACTCTTACGGACAGCAGCAAGCTTGAGTTTCTTAATCACACGGATGCTGGTTTAATGTTTACTAAACCAGTGTTGACAAAGTTATCTAACACACTGCGAAAAGTTCTTCCATTATAACTTTTATGGCAACGATAAAACCTTAGACTTTATCCAAAAACTTTCTGTAAGCATTGAATTTTTTTTACTTTAAAATTGCCAACAGTTGTTACGTGCGGCACATTTCAAAACTCACACCAATATGTGAAAATGCGTTACTCTATTATGACTAAATTTTTAATCATTAATCACAACCACATTTTGGAACTAATTATGTCTAACATGAAAACAGTTTATTACCTAATGACTTAAATAAATACTTAAGCACACCTTAAATTATACATAATAGTTTTAGTATTTTTAACACAACCAAACACGCACTAACATTAATTTCCCTTAACCCGCTCTAAAACACAAAAACTCACAACTGAACAAACAAAAAAAAAACCAAAAAGAAACTCAACAAATAGCAACTTTATTGTTCACCGTGTTGTAGTATTTTTGTGGGTATTTGACACTTCAGCCCGGAAGTTATAGAGAGTGAGAAATCGGATAGAGACTGAAAGAGTTTGGAAAAAACTGCAGCAATTTTTGAATTGAAAAAGAAAAGAAGAAAACAAATGGCAAAAGTTTTGTCGTTATTTTAGGTTAGAGAATATAAAAGCAACAAATGATATATTGTTGCTAGTGGCAAACACACACACACACGCACAAACACTCACACGCATTTGCACTCAGCCATTTTGTAGTACAGCCTTTGTATGTTTAATGTGAGTTAGTCTTGTATCACTTTAATTGTGTGAATGTAAGGCAAGGATTATGGATATATTACAGCAACAACTTGATAACAAAAAACCAAGGCACATACAACAAAATGTTAAACAAAAGAATTAAAAGTGGTAAGTAAGAACAAGGGATGAATTATATTGTTGTAATAATTAATTATATTTTTGGTCATATTTAGGTAATAGAAGTTGGAAATTTGGGTATAGAGTTGGCCTGGGACGGAAAAACTTTACGTTATTGTTTTTTTTTTATCGCTGAGGGATGCATTTAAAAAGAGAAAAGGTAAAATTATGAATGAAACAAATAAAATAATTATAAAAATTATCTTCTCAATATATCGCAATTTTACACAAGATACCCTCAAGGTATTCAGTTTGCTTTTGTAATGCCTATTTTCATCGTCCTGAAAATTTACTAACTTGTAAGTTATAATGAAAAGTCTATGTAGTAGAGGTTCTTAATAGAAAATTAGTCTATAATAATGGCAATCAGGCAAGTACTTCTCTTACTACTGCCAATTGTATGTAATTTAACTTAAACCTTAATTAAGGCGACCTTAACTCAGAGGCTTCTATTTCCCAAAACTTATTCCAGAGATCCGCATAACAATTACGTCGATGGACAATAAATGGATGCACATGACTCCAATACAGTTATTTGAAACATGAAACGTTCTCAACCTCTTAGAATGCCAACTAGCTGGCAATCGGAAGTTTCGCAAACAATATTATGAAAGATAATATTTTTCAAAGTAACATATTGGATATAAAACAATTTTTATTAGCTGGTAGCCCTGAATTTGAAATTTAAGTCGCATTATAACGAGCCACTAAACTTTTTTATTTGCTTGTAGGCTGCTACCACATAAACCCACAATCAATTTGTCGATATCAATATAATTGCGTGCGTAGTAAAACTACCCTCTCACGGAATAATAAAAGAGAAGTAAGACTATTTTCGTATAACGATTAAAAGCACGCCACCATTAATTTTTCGGCAGTAGATATCGTAATTCTCAGAAGGAGTTAGAAGGAGTAAGAGTGACAAATAGGTAAAAGCCTTGCGTAATCTGCTACACGTACTTGTAGGAAGCAGATTATATCCATAAATTCTTACCCTTTATACTCCAGTAATTTCAAAGCTAGAAGGAGTTAGTAACTGGAATGTATGGAACATGGAACAAATATAAGCTGGTGTCTTTCTACAGTAACAACAACTCACACTAGAAACTGGTTAATATAAGATTAATTTTGCAGTTTAAAAATAAGCCACAAGTTCTCTTAAAGGGGATCCCAAATTCATCGATGGGTAAGACGTTCTTATCAAAGACAAAAACCATTTACATCTACAGTAGATAACCGACCTAATTCAGCATTACAGCCTTGCTTAATCTGTTATATACATATACCAAATATGCGTACCGAAGCAGATCATTTCAACAAATGCTTACCAATTAAAACCCCTTCGTTATCCAGTGATTTCAGAGCAAGCAAAAAGGCATTAATTGCTTCACTAGGCCCCTCCTTGCTTGTCTCACTTAGCCCCTCACCGATACTGTAGCTATTTTATCAACGGGTAATTGACGACAATCCTTACTACAGTAATCACTAGCAATATGCGCTAGACTGATGTCTTCCATATTCCATATTCACACTTAATGTGTTTTTTACATTCGCATAGTGCAGGCGCGGCTCTATTATCTTCCTCCGGGTACATTAGTGAAACCTAATTTTTCTTGGTTTTATCTTGTTCAGATTATATTTTAAATAACCTTGTCCTGTGACCAACGAACAGTTCAAAATATTCCAATTAAATCTAAAAACTGCATTCCTGCAAAAAGGCTCATTTAAGCTCCACAAAAATTTGTGCATTGCGTCGTGTTTCTTCCAAAGAGACTATTACTGATCCATAAAGAAAAATACCATACAAATGCCCGCCCCATCCAACCTTTAAAGCAACTCTGAGTTTTAATCTACAGCATGCCACCACTCATTTTAAACTATGCCAGCATTATCCAGTTGACAGAGATACATCTATTAACTTAGGGAAACATTCATGTACGTTGCAGTCTTTAATAAAGGACGGCGTGTTTTATTAATTTCCATTTTTTAGGATTAATTTAATTGAGCAGATGACTGTTTATGGTCAAGCATCTCGCGTTATCAGAACACAGAACTTACTTGTAAACTCAACTCACAATATGGAAGAAAGCTTTACTTTAAGATTTTTTTGGGAGCCGAAATATCGCACCATTATATCACATATGCCATTCCTGTATGGTGAGGATAAATGCCGTGTTAGGAAAACAATCTTTGAAATTGAGAAGTAAAAATATACCGACAGAGATTCTACTGCAAATTATTGATCATTACTAAAATATAATATAGTATAGTAGTAGTATACATGCGATAAGGCTGAATATCCCTTACAACGACTTCTGCAGAAGTTGCGATAACGAGGAAGAGGAAGAGACGACTGAACATCTTCTCTGCAATTGTCCTGCATTCGGGGACCTGAGATGCCAGATTCTAGGTCAGCGAATACTTGTAAGTAAAACTTGTCTTTCCGCAGTTGATCTGGGAGAGATCCACATCTTCGTGAACAGGACAGGATGGCTGAGGAACGACGGCCAGAAGACATAGACGAACGAGCGATGGTGCCTACGGTATCACAACGGGACCCTCGGAGGACCCAAGTAAGGTATGCCTTCGGGCGGCTGCCGGATCTAACCAATACTAACCTACTAAAATATAACGCTGATATATTGCAGCTTTATCAAAGCCAATATGGTAATTTGAATGATTTTCTATTTATTGTTTAAATATCATTTTCTACCATTCTTATCTAGTCACCCTATGGAATATAAAAAAATCGTATTTCTGTTTTTGCTGATCTGAGATTAAATCCTAATTGGTGTTATATGCAGCATTCACCTAAACTCGACTAATCCATGTATTTCTTATTGATATTAAATAAAGGTATAAATATTGCTCATCAAATGAAATGAAATGAATGAAATCTATCTATACTCAGTTGTTTTCTAATGCATAGACCAAAGGGCTTACTAAAATTATATAGACATGGATTTGCCCCACAAATATCGGATATAAGTATCATCATTAATCGACACTATGCGTATTGCTTTTGTATGTAAAAAAAATTCTAGTAATTTTTTTCTTCTATATATTCTGCTAAAGCCTGTAGTACACGAAATGTAAAAAGCCAGATAAGCATGTGGCTGTGACGTAATTTTGACGTCATCATAAAGCATAATGTGCATCCGCTTGGGCCACATGTCTTTCATTTGCATTTTTTTAACTAAAATACATTTCGTGTAATATCAAAATCTTACCTCACGAAGCCACTATGACTATTTTAAAAGATGTAACCAAAGTGCTGAACATTTAGGTGACGTCACACCCACATGGTCATGAGGCTTTTTGCATTTCGTGTACTATAGGCTTAAGGGTTACAAACAAACAAATGTTCAGTCAAATCCTTAATTCAATAAAAACTTTCGTTTGTTTAATTATAGCATAATTTAAGGCGGTTTTATTTGCTAGTTAAACCCGGTCCGCATCGCTATCCATCCATCCCAGGATAAATATTCTGATATCATTGTAAGTGCAATGTTTTATATTCCTTCTAGCTTCGTTTTGAGTACCATTTTATTTGTAATTTTCATATTTTCTACTAGAAATATGATAATAGCTTGTGATAAAGAAATACCCTATATATTAGCCCAGTTATCGGGATAACTACATACGCATTTTTATCAAACTCCATGTGGTAGGTTTTTAGTCGACTGAGTCCAGGAAAGTAGATAGAAAGACAAACAGACGGAAAGACAAACATACAGAAAGGCAGACAGACAGAAAGTAAGACAGACAGACAGACAAAATTTCAAAAAAGTGGTGTTTTGTTTTCTAAATTACTGACTATACCTTAAGTAGTCAAAATTGTTAAAAATACATCATATACACACACAATTTATTATATCGGGTGTCCCAACTAGAACGCAATTTTTAAATTTGGCGCCATTCGAAGTGTCATTGTTTGACATTTGAACAATTGTTATTGTTTGCTAGTAGAAGGTACCAGGTTAGTAAAAATGGAGCGCTACACGAATGAACAACGCACTCTCATTGTGAAATTGTTTTACCAAAATGATGAAAGTTTTGCGGCTACAGTTTGCAAATTGCGATCAATTTGGGGTCACAATAATGCTCCAAAAGAGTCAATTGTAAAGAGATTAATGGATAAATTTGCCGAAACTGGGTCAGTTAGTGATGTAAAGACAACAACGCGCCTTCGACCAGGTCGATCGACAGAAAATGTCGCAGCTGTACGTGATGATGTCGCTCAAACTCCATCCAGGCAGGTCAAGCGCAAACAGTCAATGGTGTTCGGTATCGTGAAATGATAACCAGTTTTTTCTTGCCTAGAATTAAAGAAATGAATGTGGAGGGCATGTGGTTTCAACAAGATGGCGCCACATGTCATACAGCCAGAGAAAAAATTCAATTGCTGCATCAGTCGTGTTATTTCGCGTTTTGGAGACAGGAATTGGCCGCCTAGATCGTGTGATTTTTTTCTTTGGGTTTTTTGGAGCCGATGGTTTACGCGAATAAGCCGACGACGACTCAAGCCTTAAAATAGGAAATTGGACGCTGCATTAATGAAATACCGCAGCATTTATGTAAAAAGGTCATTGAAAATTTCATTAAAAGATCGCGTGTGTGCCAGCAAAGCCTCGGAGGCCATCTGCACGATATATTGTTCCATACATAACCTCATTCTGTCTACTTTACGATATAATAAAGTTTCACGATTTTTTTTTTAAATATCTGTGTTTTATTTAAAATTTAAAAATTGCGTTCTACTTGGGACACCCATTAGATCTAGATTTCGTAATAACTTCTTATTTTATTCTTGGTTTATACACCTGACACCTTTTCTCTTCTTATTACGATTACGACGATGACTAAAAGTTTAAGTGTTTGCGTGTTTTAACCAAATAAATTAGAAAATATTTATTTTTACTCGAATTGCTAGCTACACACATTAAGGAACTATAAAAGAAACTTAACAAACGGCAGGCTTAAACCTTTTGGCATAAGTTTCAAAATTGATTACATTCATAATGTTTAATTTAAGTTATATACGTTCATTAACAATGATAGCTGATGAAAGGTCGGGGGAAAATTGTTTTATATTAATCGATTATTTATTGAAGGCAGGTCGGAAAACTTAGCTTAAAGGTTTGTAAAGACAAATAAGAATTTAAAGCATATGTTTTGAAAAGTATTTTTTAATACAAAAACTTTAAAAGCCAAATAAAAAAAAAGAAGAATTTCTCTCTTTTGTATTTTGTAAATGTAGTGTCTCCCTAAACAAAAACATTAGTGCTGGGGCTAAAAAATCAAAGTTCAACAGGTTAATTTAGTTGCTGAGTTTGAACTGTTTTTTTTTATATCTTAACTGGAATTTTCCATCCCTTTTGACATTTTCACTAACTATTCTCTATCCTCATACATTTAAACATGTCCTGTCATTCAGGAAATAATTTTAATCTTTAAAATTTTAACAATTTTACTAACTAATTTACCTTGTAGCTAGGCATTAGAAAGACATACAAAAAAAAAGCGAGAGGAAAAAAGGAACAATCTTTTTGCTGAGGAAATCCTTTAAACATTAAAACAACCTTTTTAAGCCCTTTCATATAGAACTTGTAAGTAGTTTCCCTAGAGATTAAAGGAAAATTAAGTGGGAGTATATTTTTGGATTTGAGTAAAGTATTCTCCATAACGAAATGAAAGGATATTTGTTGTTCAACAAGTTTTTGTTGTTGTTAAAGTTTTTTGTTTTTAACCCTGTCTTCTGTATCATTGCTAAGTGTGGCAGAGGTTCTGTATGTGGGTAATAATGATATGGGAATAGTGTTCCAAAAAATAATGGGAGAGTAGCTAAATCTTAAATATGTGGTGGTAATTTCTTATTTATTTATGGATATCACCGAAGCTGATCTCAGTAGGACATTTATGTGAATGAATAATAAAAATTCATATAATGGAATTACATTTCCTTAAGTAGTTTAAACAAAGAATGGCAAAAATCACACTGCAGTTTTTGTCGTTTAGTCTTAGCTCTACAATATATTGAAGTCACTGCATATTCTTTTCCCTTTAAAAAGTATAAGGCATACAACGTACCGTCATTTTCACCGATTTGGCACGTATAAATTTTTTCCGAAAATTTAATCACTTCAAAATCATAGATGAGTTATGAATTATGAATTGTTATGTCTTAGTTTTCGAAGGGAATGTCAAAACAATGCTACTTCATTTTATTTTAAAGGGTAAAGCTTTACTGCTGATCTGGCATAAGCACCAGTGAAATGCGTATAAACCAGCTTAAACCCAACAACCAAATAAATATTAAAATAAAAATCGTACTTTTCGAGAAAATTGTGAGTTTCTATTATTTTATTATAAAGAAGACATGTTTCGATTCAGTATTGAAGAAAATATTTGTCAAATAGCCCAATAGCACTCTAATGATAAACTCTTCACCGATGACGTATTGGATTTCAGGTTTGAGCTCAGGAATTTTTTCTGGTTAATTCGTATAAAACCGAGATTTCACAAAACCCCAAGCTACAAGGCAAAAATCGCTTTATCTTGGTGGCTAATTGACATGATAATGTCTTGAGATAATTTTTTCTGAAAGCCGCAATAAATAGATTGTTTCAGATGGTGCTGTCTTGCTAAAACTTAATCAATGACATCTAGTTCAGGGCTGCTTGAATTTATTTTAAACTAGCCAAGCCCGGTGCGCATTGCTACGCCCCTTAACGAATAAAAATGCATTCTGAATTTCAATTGAATACATTAAAAATAATATTTTATTGATTTTTATTGTAGTGTAAGTGAGTATATAATATTTTTGTTTTTCCATTTGCTATAAAAATTAACAAATTTTTTGATGTTTCCACTCTGGAGCATGCGATGTACAGCTGGCTATGTGAAAAGCATGAATTTTTCAAATTCAACCCTGCAACAAGCAGAGAAACTGGAAACTGTGGTCGCTTGAAGTTGAGAGGCAAATCGATGGGAACCATTGGAAGTCGTGGAAATAGCTTAAAATAAAAACTTACTTTTAATGAGGGTGGCACTGCCCACTTTTCTCATTACGAAATTATATAGTCATGACAGCTCAAAGTTTCAGAAAAATGTGTCAAGTGCAAGAAGATAAAAATTATAACTTTTTTTATGGGCGTGGCACTGCCCACTTTTCTAATCAAGAAATAATATAGTCATGACAGCTCAATATGTATGCAAAGTTTCAGAAAAATCGGTACAGTGAAAATACCTCAAAATTATATATTTTTTATGGGCGTGACCCCGCCCACATTTTTAAGCATGAATTTTTATAGTCACACAGATGAATATGTGTGCAAAAATTCAGAAAAATCGGTCAAGTGCAAGAAGCATAAAATTATAATTTTTTTTATGGGCGTGGCCTTGCCCTCTTTTCTTATTACAAAATTGTATAGTCATGACAGCTCAATATGTTTGCAAAGTTTCAGAAAAATCGATTTAGTGAAAGTATCTCAAAACTATAACTTTTTTTTATGGGCGTGGCCCTGCCAACTTTTTTAAGCATGAAATCATATAGTCATACAGATCAATATGTGTGCAAAAATTCAGAAAAATCGGTCAAGTGCAAGAAGCTAAAAATTTTAAGTTTTTTTATGGGCTTTACACTGCCCACTTTTCTAATTACGAAATTATATAGTCATGACAGCTCAATGTGTGTGCAAAGTTTCAGAAAAATCGGTCAAAAGCAAGTAGCTTTTGACCGATGGGGCGTGATTATGGGCGTGGCCCGCCCACTTTTTACCACCTATAAACACTCTCTGGAATGTGTAAAACAACTTGCCAAAGTTTGAGTCCGATCGGCATTACGTTTTCGGAGTCTATAGCGCACACACACAAACAGTTTCACTTTTATATATATAGATTTATTATTGCAAAATTCTGCTTTTTCAAAAACATTTTTAGTTTAAGAAAAAAAAATTGAGAATCTCTGACAAAAGCTAATATATCCCTGCTTACTTTATAAGTATTTGCCAGACATTCAAGTATAAATTAAAGTTGTCTCTTATTTTTGATAATATAATTAAGATTATATCGTTTTATATCATTTAATGTGCAGTCAACACAGTAGTTTTTTAAGGGTTTTTTTTCTTTTTGGTCTTGATTTTGTTTTGCCTAGTATCCCAGTATTGTAATTTCGAATTTTTGTTCTTCCTCTCACCCACCATCATTGAACATTTCTACCGCTATTTCTGCCATATTCAAATTATTATGATTATTTTTATGATGTTTTTTTTGTAGTAGAAGAGGTTTTCAATTAAGTTGTATAAACTGTTGTTATGCTGTCTGTCACTATGGACTTTCAAAACTTTTTGTGTCTGAACAGTGCTAGTGTGTGTATGTGTGTGTATGTGTAAAAGAGGATGTTGTGTTATCTTTATTATTTTGTAGATAACAGGCCTTTGCTTTCACTTAACTATTTGTTGGCTTTAACCCACCTCCCTAAAAATAGGCAATGTTTTACACTCTATTTCAAATAATTATCATAATGTTGTTGTAATGTTGTATTATTGTTGTTTTTGTTTTTTTTTTTTTTACTTTCCTTAACCAGAGGGTTATTTGAATTTGAAATATTTTCTTTGCTTCTCTTATTTATCTATGTGCTTTTTCCTTCACTTTGTGTTTAGTCGGTTTTATTATATATAAATTGAAAAAAAGTTTTTCAATAACTGTTATGTGGTGGCTTGATTACAGTACAAAAAATAGCATAAAAATAAGCATAAAAAAGCAGAGAAAAATCCTGATAAAATCTTAAATTTTCTAGCAAACGAACAGCAGGACAACATAGGCAAAATAGCTATAGAGAAAAGGGTCGCTTGTTTGCTGTTGTTGTGTTTGAAAATCATGAATATAAATGTTGTGCTAATGTCCATAGGAAAACTGTAAATGTCCCCGGGAGAGTGACAATTAAAAATAATAAAAATTCATTTACAAAAACTTATTGACTACTAAAATCTTGCATTTAAATACTTTGAGAGTGTCCTCAGTACCTGAATGAGAGAAAGAGAAAAATTAGAAAAAATATACAAATTGTGTACAAATAAATGACACTTGACTGTAATTAAATTATATTTTATTAGGCATTTAAATATTTGAACAGTAAGTAGCTAAAAGTCAGAGGAGTTTTCTTTAGTAAATAATAAAAGACAATAAAGTTTTGATTGAAGGTTACCGTCATTTTCTTAGACTTCCATTATATATCTCTTCAATACAGAGGTTTCTTATTCAATTCAGCACACACTTTGTCTCTTGCGAATCTTTAATAAATTTGCTGTTTGGCATCAAATGGTGAAATTTCATACTGTTTTAAGAATTGTTTGATCTCACATTTCCTTAGTTAAGTTGCTTGCCTTCAATATAGTTCTTAGGGAATAGATATTTCCATGTAGACAACTCCTAGTCCCAAATAATTAAAGTGGAATTAAAGAGAAATCAAACTGGAATTAAAATAAAACTTTAACTTAAACCAAATAAATGCTTAACTAGAACTAAATTCGAACTTAGCTACAATAGCAAGACGACTAAACTAGAACTAAAATTAAACTGAATTAGAACTGAATAAAAACCGAACCAAAAAGCAACTAGTACTAAACTAAAGTTTGATAAGAACTGCACGGAAACTGAACTTGGGCATAACCAGAACTAAGCTAGAACTAAACGAAAATTGAACTAAACTAGTACTGAACTAGAGATAAACTTTGACCAAACTTAACTGATCTGACCTTAGTTTAACTGCTTTGGCTTAAGACTGGAAATACTAGACAGCAGTGACCTAATAACCGAAGTCCTATGGCCTTCACGACAGAATCTATGTCTAAAATGGTTAAACGCTTTCCAACTAACTGATACCCTAAGGCTTTTACGTTTATACTGCAGTTTACATTAAACTTAATATCGCCTGGAAATCGATTTCTATTGGCCTGGTCCTTATTTAGACAGTTTTCAGAATTACAAAAAATAAACTTTCTTTAAATCAGAGCTATAATCACTATTGTAATGTAATGTCCCACGGAGTCATGCTTACTTGATAGCTGATACCATACCACGGGCTGCGTAGTGACACAAAATTTAAAGCTTACAGTTGGACATAGACCTTGTATCAGTAGTCTCCAATACATAGCCCTGATAGGTTCTGAGTAAGTTGTCTTTGGAATAGGCGCATTTGGATTTCATATCTAACCCGGGTTAAAGAGATAGGTGGATAAATGGCTTATAGTCATATTAATCCATCCTAGTAACATCCTTTAAATAATTAAGTTGTCTAAGTGCTTTTGCCCTTCCACAGAGTTGACTGTTTGTCTGTTCAATTTCAATCAGTGAAAAAGGCTGGAAGTTTGTTTATAGTTCGCAGCAACTAAAGCGTGATTTTTTAGGAGCTGTAGGAAAGTTAAAAAAAAAACACATAAAATTCAGCAAAATGCATGAACTCTTTATTTGAATCGATAGTACGGTCCATATAATTTAATGTGTGAAAATTATTTCATGCAAACGTTGACAGTGACTGCGCCTCAAATGGTCCATCCGCTTAGTCCAATTTTGGCATACTCTTTCCAACATTTCGGCCGGCACATAGCATCAGCAATCTTACAACAGTATTTACAACTCTTCTCTTTTATTGCCTAGGATCTTCAATATTTGGCATCATTCTCTCAATAAAAGTTCTTACATTTGCTTTTTAGCAATAGAGTTGAAAAGTGTCTTAAAGTTTAACCTTGCATCTGTCGTGACACGGTCGTGACATGGTTGTATATCAGTTCGTGCCTTAAAAATGTTATCTGAATGCTTTCTAGTTTCCGGCGACTAGTAATAAGTAATCTTGGTACATTATTTCTCTTAACACTGAGAGGTGTTTTAAGACTTTTACAGCTTACGATTGAAAGCAGATTCTTAAGAATAAAAGTATTTCCCCCTAAGTCTGTAGTAAACGAAATGTAAAAAGCCACATACTCATGTGGCTGTGACGTTATTTTAACATCATCATAAAATGTTTTGGCTACATGTGTTTTATTGGCATTTCTGGACTAAAATAAAGGGTGATTTTTTAAGAGCTACAGGAAAGTTAAAAAAAAACACATAAAATTCAGAAAAATGCATGAAATCTTTATTCGAATCGTTAGTACGGTCCATTTTGGCATACTCTTTCCAACATTTCGGCCGGTATCTCATGAATAAATGCTTCAATGTTGTCTTCCAATGCGTCAATTGAAGCGGACATGTGTGTATAGACATGAGCTTTAACATAGCCCCACGAAAAATAGTCTAAAGGCGTTAAATCGCACGATCTAGGCGGCCAATTGACCGGGCCCGAACGTGAAATGAAATGTTCACCGAACTCGCCTCTCAATAAGTCCATTGTTAAGCGTGCTGTGTGGCATGTGGCACCGTCTTGTTGAAACCATATGTCATGCAAGTCAAGCTCTTGGATCTTCGGCAAAAAAAAGTTGGATATCATCTCACAGTAGCGCTGACCATTCACAGTTACGTTACGATTCGCATCATCTTTGAAGAAGTACGGTCCAATGATGCCACCAGCCCATAAACCGCACCAAACTGTGACTTTTTCTGGATGCAATACTTATGGCTGATCTTCACTTCAAAATCGACAATTCTGCTTATCAACGTACCCATTGAGGCAAAAATGAGCTTCGCCGCCGAACACAATTTTTCGATAAGAAGCACGCGATGAACTTTCTTAACAGAGCACGCATTTTGATAATAAAATTCAATAATTTGCAAGCTTTGTTCGTTTGTAAGACGATTTATGGTTAAATTATAGACCAAACTGAAGATGTTTGAAAGTGAAACAAAACACGAAACGTGCGTCAGCTGTTTAAACCAGCTAAAAAATCACCATTTAGAACTGCTTTCTGTGACTGAATAACTTCATACTTCTAGGCGATGTATAAAATAGCCCGAACTCTGCTGAAAGTTTTTTGAGCAGGAGCCATGCGTCCTTAAAATTGCTTGACTTTGCCCACAGGAGCAGTGATTGTACTGACATTAATCTTTCCATGTCAATAAGGTAGTACTAAGATATCAACTTAAGTTTACATATAAAATTTACATTAGAATAATCTTAGAAACGGCAAATAATTATTCTTTTATTAAATTTTTCTTGATGCAAGTGTGAAATTTATAACAGAGAAAAGCAATATATCCTCTTGTCTTTTTTTATCCTAAAAAAATTCAACTTGCGGCAAGCAAAATTGCTGTGTATGAACGACGTTTAAGCTGGTTGAAAAATGTAACGGTCTCATATGGTCTCGAAGGTTTCGTAAAGCAGAAGAGAAATAAGAAACTCTATACATTGAATAAATAAAATTATTAGATATTTTACGTAAAGCTGCTTCAGCAATTTCACTGAACCCGAACAAAATATACTATGAAAGTGGAAAAAATCATTTTACTTTACCGTTTCAGTAGAACTATCCTTCACATTTTTTAGTAATTTTTTTTTTTAATGGGCCAAGTTTTTACACTGCCCTTTTGCATTCCACTTTGGAAATATCCTCATCAAACATTCAACAAGGGAATAATTAACGGGAACATTGCAAATATATTTTTTTATTATTTCTAAATGTTCGAGGGGTTCTCTTTATTTATTACTTACAGCTTCACAGTTGTAGAGAGTTCAAGGAAAGCGTCAAAAGCACAAAATACAAATTTTAATCTAAATCTAGTACAGATAGATGTTTAAACCAGCTTTAAAAAGATTTCAATTTTGCTCTTCTCTTTGTTAAAGCGAAATTCTTGGAAATTAAACCAACCATTGGTTTTGCTTTTATATTTTTTTTTTCGAACGAAAGTTATTTAAAATGTAGACCAACTCCATAACTTGTTAACAACAACAAAAAATAAACAACTAGTTCAACTGTTTAAGTAATCACCATAATCAACTGGAACAACAAAAACTAAAAAAATACTTTTAAATTAATTTAAAACGAAACACAAATTCAATTTATGTGTTCTAACATTATTTCTAA
The DNA here is from genome assembly GCA_941918925.1 of Phyto melanocephala. Classification (NCBI taxonomy): domain Eukaryota; kingdom Metazoa; phylum Arthropoda; class Insecta; order Diptera; family Rhinophoridae; genus Phyto; species Phyto melanocephala. Next base: position 17,013,921 of record OW799235.1, read on the forward strand.
CTTTTTCTTTTTTCAAACTAAACACACTTGTAACAGTAAACCAAAATAAAAAGTAATCCATGTTATCCGCCTCTATTTTCGCTAACATCTATTTAAAATATTTATTTTTTGCCTATTTTGGTTTTAGGTTCTAAGTATTACGCCATACTTAGAACACGATGGCATGTGCATGTTGGGGAAAAAAATGTTTTAAATGGAATATTAATGTTGCAAAATGTTGTAATGAATGAATATCATTACAAATGAAAAAAATAGAAATAAATTAAAATAATAATAAAATATGGGAGAAAAATGTTTAAATAAAAAGGGCTACAAGTAGAACTAAGTACAAGTGTATTTATATCTATGCCGACAAACATAGTATGTTGGGAACGTAGCAAAACAAGCACTTAGCAATTTGTTGTTGAAGGGAGAAGGTCCATTCTTATTGTGTAATAAGAGTTAATAAAAATTTTTTACTATTTAATACAATTTTGATGAAATGCAGAGAACAAGTTTATAATTTTAAAAAATTATTTTACCTTTTCATCAAAATTTTTATAAGAAAAATTGTACTAAATGAATATAGTAAAAACAAGTAGAAACCCTTCACAAAAGTGCAGTTAAGCATATACATTTAAGTTGTTTTTGAAACGGATTGACACTACTAGCTTGCTTAATGCTATAAACACCACTTGGGCGAATGACGAATTCTTCGTTGCAAATATTCGTGGTGCAAAACAAAACACACTTGTGTGGGATGGTCCCAGAATGACTGTACAGAGTGAACATAGGTTAGTTACAATTATGTATGTATGTAAAATATTTACAACGGCCAGACGGTAAAGGGACCATAGGAAAAGACAAAAGCAGACGAACGGGAGAATATTATAAAAAACCGAACGACTTCTGAAAGTTCATGATATTAATGGATTATTTAGGTTATTTGAATCAAGCACCTATTTATTGCTATAAAAGTAAAAACCTTTTTAAGTCCCTATTTACAAGCGACCGTATACGACTAATATGAGTCCCTATTTGTAAGCGAGGGTGATAAGTACTTTCCTCTAATGACATCGCCGTGTAAAAATAATGGGTTAAGATGAAGAACTGTTTTTTATAACACTAAACTCATTATTTTGTAATGAGGGTTTTTGCTGGGATGATTTCATTATCAGGATATTGTAAAAAGTTCTCAGGGAAAAATTTTTATTATTTAATTTAAACACCTTAGCATTTTTTGTCGAATAGTACGATAGATAAGAAATAAAGTTTTTAATTAATGCTTTTCGAACTGTTACATTTCATCGCATATTTACCGTTTGGTTATAAAATGTTTTAATTTTAAATATTTTTTTTAGAAGATATATTTATTTCAAATAATACTCAACGCAGTAGCTAAATTAAACCTCAGTGCCAAAAATGCAATTTTAATATAAATAGAAAATGTTGAAAAAACATTCTATATAACAAAAAGTTTTTGTTAAACATATAGAACTTAAGACACACTACCGAGGGTACCTTCCCTTTAACTGCATACAGACATAAACATAAAAACATTTCATTGCAAACCTCTAAATTTTTATTTACAGTTATGTACATATTTACAGCAAACCTTAACAACAACAAAAAACCAACAACAAATATACATATTCGGAATAAATGCAAACACAAACATTCAACTGCAGTTTCACTCTCACTACTATGCAAGAGCAATAATAGTTATTCTTCTATTTAGCAACTAGGGGAAAATATTAGGCCTTAAAATGGCCCTGGTTGTAACACTCATTTTACTTACTTAGTTGTGTACTGATTAAAAAGATCTCCAAAATTTTAACAAAAAGTGTTACTGATCTGGTAAAAAAGAAAACTTAAATATTTAAAAAAAAAATTTTAAAGGTATGATGGCAATTCACTAAAGGGCGCCTTTCGAAATATTTGCTGGTTTAAAGGCCTATGCCCTTCTTGTGTTACAATTGTTGACTATTAGTATTACTGCACTCATATATATATAAGTTTAAATGTCCATATACACATAGATGTGTAAGTAAGTTTTTCAGTAACTACACACACACACACTTGCACACATGTAAAGTCAAACAACACATACTCGTATTAACCAAAAAAAAAAGTAGTTTTTCTAAATGGTTTTTATGGTTTTTTGTTAACTAGTAATGGCCATGTTTTACTAACAAACACACACTTATTTATATTTATATACCCCACCTAGTAACAGTAAAAAAAACAGTGAGAAAAAAAATCTTGTTGGCTTTAAATAAATTTCTGTTTTGTAGAAAGTAAATCTGAATTCATATTTTCTAACATACATACGTAATAAAGTGTTTTGATGATATATAGTAAATGTTGAAGAAATGAAGTACAAAGTATAGTTATAAGGTGCAAACTCCTTTCAAGCATAATACGAAATTGGAACAGCCTAAGATTTGGCATATTTTAAGCCCATATAGAGCAAAGGTGCAGAAAGTTAATAACAATGTTTTTGGCAAATTATTTAAAAAGTTATAAGCTTTACAAGTTGTTGCTTGATCATACATAAAACCTAAATATATATACAGATAGCAAATTGACACTTGACTGTGGTATTCAGATATTTTAAAAGAAGCAAAATTTTTAAGAAACCAGGAGAGACTAACAATGAGAAGGTTAGGAAAAAGTAGCATCACAGAGTATATAGCGTTTACTTCTCGTATGCATGCTAAATCTTATATCTGTCTTGCTAAGTTTTTTATTTCAAATTTACAATTTATCGAAGCATACATTCATATACATTATTGTGGGACACCCTGAACTTATGTAATGATAACTAAAATAATTTTGTTTAAGCACAAAAAAAGTTGGGCTATTGCTAAGATGGAAAAAGGCTTTTTGTTTTATGGATATTTAAATTAAATTAGGGTAAGTTAATTCGGCAGTAGCCTGAAGACATACTTCACATGAGTCTTCTTTATGTCCCATTGTGTTACCACATTCACCATCGTACTGCTCCTCTGATAGCTGCCATCATCTTTAAGCCATCCTGTCCTATTAAGAAATATATTCTACCTAGATTACCTGTGGTAAGGTATGTTTTATCATTATGTATTCGTTGACCTAGTTGACGTTTCATATGTTCCTAGAGGTTACATTATTTGGCTCATAGCTGACATCATCTATAATCCGTACTGTCCTATTTATTAAGGTAATGATTCTACCCATGTCGAATGAGGTGAGACATTTTTGCCAATTAATATTCATTGACTCAGTTGACGTTTCATGTCTTCCTAGACGTCAGGTGTCTAGTAATCAATGGGACTTTATAGACTTTATATTTTGTGAAGAATGTCTCTTGTGCTTATCTATATTGGCACATTTTTCTGGTCATCATTACACTGCTTGTCTCATAGCTGCCATCATCCTAAAGCCATGCAGTCCTATGCAGAAATGTATTCTACCTCGATCACCTGTGGCAAGGTATATTGTATAATTGTATATTCGATGCCTTAGTGGACGTTTCATGTGTTCCTAGAGCTCAGGTGTCCAGTAATCAGTGGGACTTTAGACAAATTTATTGAAAAAATTGCTCCTGTGCTTATCTAAATTTGGGCACATTTGTCTGATCGCATTCACACTGCTTGTCTCAAAGCTGCCATTGATTTTAAGCCATACTGTCCTATCTATTAAGGTATAGATTTCACCCAGATCACCTGTGGAATGACATGTTTTGTCAATTAATATTCGTTGAGCCAGTTGACATCTCATGTGTTCCTAGAAGTCATTGTCCAGTAGTAAACGGGATATAAAGCATATTTTTAGAAAAAAGCGTTCCGTAATTATCTATATTAAAAGCCAGATTTTTTTGATTTCTTTACAAGTGTGTTTTTTCTCCCACCTACCCTTGAAAATCATGTAAAATTCATTCGATTTCAGCTGCTTACATTTCGATAAACCAATGCCAGTAACACGTCTAGATTCAATCAAATTTATGGTGGTGCTGGCTTTCACAAGTGCATTAGCTCTAATAGTACTATTAATATACACATGTCCTGCAAACCATACAAAGATAAAAGATGAAAGTCTTGCTATCTCCTGCAAAAATATCCTGTATAGCTGGTCAATTTTTAGATGCAATGTAAAAATTCGCTAGGACCTAGTAGTCGTCTTGTTCTTAGAAAATGTCAACGTACCCCTCTTCGATATTTCATAATATTGAATTTTTCCTGCAGCTATTTTTCATAGCCATAGCACAACATTACTTACGGCGTATTATGTGGTTCAACTATCGCTTCTTATGATGACGCGAATTCCATAGATAAGCTTTGACTATAAGTGGCTTTGACTCACACTTCATGCTATGTTTAAGCCATGCTCTGGATTTAATTGATTTAGTGCGACTAAAAACATAAGTCCGTGTCTTTAGAAAATGATTGGCTTGTGGTGCAAATTATGCCACCTTCATTACATAAAGCTGTACCCAGAATATTTACTAAATCACGTAGCATTATCTCACTGAAAGCATCGGTCATTTACTTTAGTAGCAATTTTGTCAAATAAAATTTGTTGTTATTATTGGTGTTCTAAACGGTTACATTTGCGAAGAAATATGGTCGATAAATGTTTATCAAACAGTAAATTTTATTGAATTTGTATCCACCTAATGAGACATTAATGGGTCAACGTCGTTCCTCATATCTTAATATTGCTATCTACAAGTCCATTTTTCCATAATATTTGTTAACGATAAGGTACTAAAGATGACGTTTGTACTTAAGTCAGGGTCCTTTAGTAAACGCTCCAAAAACTAATTAGCATACCAAAAGAGCCACAAGTGGTTATTAATTTTAAACTTCTGGGTTAATTGGCTGTAGACTCTATATCAACACATACTTTACTTGGATAAAGTCTGAAAAAGGGTTCATGTAAACTTGGAAGTCAGCTTCCTTAACCTCTCCTTTACATTATTACGAATTTAAATATCTTTTAAGCCGATCGTACTTAACTAAGGCTTGCTTGTTTTTTTAAGGCTGAGATCTTTCTCTTTAAAATAACATCTCTTAACTTCCGTACATATTTTGTGTGTTCTCTTCCCTTTTTGTTTATGCCCACATAACTTCTTAAGTTCCATTCATCTATTGAACTTTTAGTGATCGCTTGTCAAATTTTTGAGAATAGATATTGGAATATCACTGCGTTTGTGTTAAGAATTTGATAAAGAATTCTAAAATGTAGTCTTTTTTTTAATTTTTACCTCTACTGTAACTACAATTATGGCATTTTGTATGAATATGTGTTATTACCACAAGTATATAGTAACTCATACTTACACACACACACACATACAATGTATTTGTATATGCACATGTATATTTTATTAAAATTGTGTCTGCATTTGACTAAAGCTTTTCATTTCATTTTATTTTTCATTTTTGTTTACAGAGTTAACAGAGATATAAATACACGTACAAACATTCAAGCAGATGAAAAAAAGAATTGAATGTTGGTTTTTCTTATACGGTTTGCGTGTTCATTTAAATTAGTTTGAATTTATAATGTGAACATGCAACATTTAACAAAATATTTTCGCATTCAAACTGTAAAAGACTTTTAAATTAAATAAGGTTTTAAGTTAGCTTTAGGTAAACCCTAAAATATTTCATAATCAAAACTGGTTTAAGCAAAAGGTTTTTTAAATTCCCAAAAAAGCAATCGTTTAATTAGTTGGGGTTTTGCAAGAAAGGATGAAGGAAAAAGGGAGAATTATATTATGATCGGAAACAGCATTAATTAAAAGCACAATTTAACTATGTTTTTTCCAGATAGAAGAGTGTTTAAAAATATTAATGTATATTACTCATCGAAAATGAATTTTACTGTAACACTTTCTAAATGCGATAAAGAGTTTTAAGTCATAGACCGACTTGTAACATTAAACGTAAATTTTCAAAGGGTGTTTTTATAGAGGTATAGAATTTTAAATAGAGATGAATTTTTTGAATTGTCTTGAAATTTACTTTATTCGAATAATAAACTTTTGCCATTAGAAATTTACATATGTATGTTAAGAAAAAAAAATTAAAAAAAATTAATTAAAATATAAAAAATAAATATAAAACAAAAAAAAAAAACCAAAAAAAATAAAAAAAATTAAAAAAAAATAATTAAAATATAAATATAAATAATATCTATATATATAAAAGTGAAACTCTGTGTGTGTGTGTGTGTGTTAGCTATAGACTCCGAAACTGTAAAACCTATCGGGCTCAAACTTTGGTAAGTTGTTGTACACATACCAGGGAGTGTTTATGGGTGAAAAAAGTGGGCGGGGCCACGCCCATAAAAAATTAGTTATTAGTTTTAGCTACTTGCACTTGACCGATTTTTCTGAAACTTTGCACACATATCGAGCTGTCATGACTAAACAATTTCGTGATAAAAAAAGTGGGTGGGGCCACGCCCCTAAAAAAGTTTTAATTTTGAGGTACTTGCATTGGACCGATTTTTCTGAAACTTTGAAAACATACTGACATATCATAACTTAATAATTTCGTGATAACAAAAGTGGGCAGGGCCACGCCCATAAAAAACCAGTTATAATTTTGAGGTTTTTGAACTTCACCGATTTTTCTGAAACTTTGCACACATATTGAGCTGTCACGACTATACAGTTTAGTGATTAGAAAAGTGGGAAGTGCCACGCCCATTAAAAAAATTTATCATTTTTAGCTTTTTGCACTTGATATTCAATTTAAGATCAGAATACATTTTTAATCATTAGGGGGCGTAGCAACGCGCGCCGGGCTTTTCTAGTATAAAATAAAAAATAAAAAAAGTAAATAAATTAAAAAAAAGATTAATTAAAATATAAATAATAAATATAAAAAAAAAGAAAAAAAAAACAAAAAAAAATTTTTTAAAAAAATAATAAAAATATAAATATAAATAATATATAAAAAAAAAATAAAAAAAGTAAAAAAAATAAAAAAAAAAAATTTTTTTTTTGCTCAGCTAGGATTCGATGCCACGTTTACTCTAATCAGTATACACGTTTGTATGTATGTATGTTGTTGTTGTAATGTTGTTTTTGTGAAAAAAAATTGAGGTGGTCGTGGTTTTTTACTCATATCTCAGTTGTTTATGTACCGATGTTTTTGATTTCCAATACCGATCTACTCCGGAATATTTCTGATATTTTAATACCTCACCCGGGTCCAAGCGATATCGGGGGGCTTCAAAAAGTTGATTTCAACATACACACGGACCGACGGTCAGACGGACAGACTGACAGAGCTTAATACTTTATGAGGTCGGAAATGAAAATTGAAGAAATTTCAAACGGAATGACAAACCTATATATACCCTTTTTCACTGTGTAAATGGTATAATTATATCGATTTCGGTATTCATTAACGACATTAATTTTGTTGCTGTTTATTTTGTCGACAAAAAGTTCATCTTCATACCCGACTTAAAAACCACTTGTTTAAGAAGTGGCTATGGCGCCACTAACTGTGCGAGGGATGTGTGGTGATTTTATTTAGAAACTTTATATGACAAGGATGCCACTTTAATGTAACAGTTGTCGAGTATCGTTAAAAAGTATTCAATGAATCGCAAAATTGATAGTGCAAACAATAACAAGTGTCGACAAATTTAACGATTGTCGGATCGTTAAAAGTTAGTGAATCGCACTACTGGTATATCACTTCCACGGCTGGATCGGACGTAGTCAAATCTGGAAATAAAATTTTGATTGAAATTTTCCAACATTTATGAACGTATTACTAAATAACGCAGCAAATGGTATCCTCCAATTGGTCAATAGCTGCATGCTTTTCGGCGAAGACTAGCCACTTTACATATTCTCATAAAAAATAGTCTAGCGGCATTAAATCATACGATCTTAGAGGCCAATTCATGGCTTCGAAACGTGAAACTATGTTGTTGCCTAACATTTCCTTCAATAAATCAATTGTGACACAAGTTGTGTAACATATTGCCGCGTCTTAATCAAAACAAATTTATTTAAAATATTTTTTTCTTTTTTAATCTATTAATACCTCAACACAACAACCAACAAATACACCAAACTATGTAGTAGAATAAATTATTTTTTTATTGCCATATCACCTCAATCAACATCACTGATATTGAGTAACAATTTAACAAACTTTGTAATACTTTGTTTTTCTTTTATCCTTTTAATTCGTTGCAAACAAAAAAACATTAATAAATGTCATTTAGTTTAGGAAAACATCAATTTTAACATTAATGACCAACTCGGCCTACACTCTAACGAGAATAGAAAAAAATCCTAAAGCAGAAGGTTGCAATATTGCTTGGGGACTTAAAAACAACAAACAATTTGTTTGGCAAAACTCTGCATAAAGTATTATTTTGGTAGGAATAGGGGTAAAGAAGAGTATTTAGTACTAAATATTTTATGTTGAAAAATCACAGCAAATAAAAAAAGTAAACGACTATAATCTATAAAAACAATATGAACTTTGCGCAAGAAAAAAACAATAAAAACTTAAGAAAAACAAGAAAAAGAAATATAACAATTAGGTGCCTAAAGCTAGAGAATGATGAGATTTGAGTACCCTTCTTTGTTCTGATTGTCACTCCCGACAATGAGATGTGAAAGAATCTTTTTAAATTATAGAGGAATTAAATAAATTCCTTCAACAATTAAACCAGGAAAAATAATGAATTTTCATACTTTTTGAAATTTAAACATCTGCGAACACCCTAAAGGTTCACACTAGACAAATATTGGAAGATATAAACGCAGACGTTAAAATTTAATATTAATTGCTGCTGTAGTAAGTTAATGTATATTTAATACTTGTTTTTCCTTTTTACATTAAACAAATTAAATATTTTGATTTTCTTATATAGAATAGCCATATAAAAATTGAAATTTAAAAATTTAGTAAAACAAAAACGGTGTGAAATTGCGCCTTATTTTTTCTCTGGTTATGCAATTCCGGTTAGAAATAAAATGTTATTTCGTTTTTGTAGTTGCCGCGGCTGGCTTCATAGTACCCAATTCGATCGCACCAATTCTTCGTCACTTTTTTGAGTGTATGAGGTTGTATCTCGGTAATGACATTACGAATGTTGGCCTTCAAAATCTCAATTATCTCTTGTTTTTTGTCTGCATAACACTTATATTTAACAGCGCCCCTTTAGAAAATAGTCCAACGATGTCAAATCGCAGTTACTGGGTGGCAAACTGACATCACGATTTCGGCGAATCAATCTGCCATTAAATGTTGTACACAATAAATCGATTGTGGCATAAGATGTGTGGCAAGTTGTACCGTCCTGTTGAAATCACACATCGTTAACATCAATAACATAAAAAAGGGGCACAAAGAAATCGGTTTTTATGGTCTGATAAGTATCTTTATTAAATGTAATGTTTGAGCCGTCATCATTTCCAAAGAAACATGCACCAATGATGCCTCCGCTCCACAAGCCACACCAAACAGTCACTTGCAATGAATTCATTACCTTACTTTAATCTAATTGAAAATATTTGTATTTAAAACTAAAATTCTGGCGATTCAGTCCCATTAAATTGGATCAACCACAAAAAGAGTGTTTTATTTTTTTAAGGTGGCAACACTTAGCTTAGAAAACAAATATTTTTTTTCGCAATAATAACATTTAGACAACGGTGTCTGATAGAAGGACGCAGAATAAATTTAAAGTTTAAAGTTGCCACCTACTTCACACATTGTTATGGTGACTTAGCCTAGGAAATCCTATTAATATTTATATCTTAGGTACAGGATATGCTTAGCAGATTTGTATAAAATAGTAAGAGATATATTTTTGTGGAATATTTTAACCCTCTAGCCACTAAAAAAAATGGATCTTTTCGCCCAATTCCTGATAAAGCAGAAAATATTTCAATCTGCCCCCTCGCTAACGGGCAGGTTAAAATAAGATTAATTGGAGAAGAGTTAAACTAAAAATCATCACACGATAAATATTCCGTTTCCAACACCAACTATTAGCACACATAGATTTCTTTCTGTATCTAGGCTGCATGCAACCAGAAAACAGACAATTAAATTTAATACCAATGCTATAGTTTACTTCCTGCAATCGAAATTTTCTTTTGTGGTTAAAAAATCTCAATTGTAAGAATTAATTTTTTTCTTGTTCTCAACATATATTTATTCTCTAAGATAAATAACTGTGGAAACAACCACAAATACGTACTATAACCGATAATATAATTTTTTTTATTATAGCAGCACTCGATGGTTCATCCTGTAGTGTCCCTATTTTTATACCCGCCACCAAAAAAATGGTGGGGGTATATTCATTTTGTCATTCCGTTTGTAACACATCGAAATATCCATTTTAGACCCCATAAAGTATATATATTCTGAATCAGGGTTTGATTTTATGACGATCTAGCTATGTCCGTCCGTCTGTCCGTCTGTCCGTCTGTTGAAAGCACGATAGAGGTCGCACCGAAAAAGCTAGGGGGCTCAAATTTTGCCAGAATCTTTCTTATAGACAAGGTTTGTTTGGTATTGAAAATGGGCTAAATCGGAATATTAGGAAGAGAGTTATAGCTCGAAAAGCAAGAGTAGGTCGAAAAAACCGTGTCCTTCAAACATCGAATAAAATGGAATTGTGTCCAAACGCATTAACGTAGACTCATGAAACTTCGAATATATATTTCCTGAGTAAAAACAATATTTTTCCCCGAAAATTATCTAAATCTATGCATTAGGAGAGGAGTTATCGATCAAAATGTACGAAAATTTATACCGCACAGTGTATTTTTCGGTATATTTAAAAACAAAAACGTCATAAAAGCAACAAAATTGGATGTACGACTCTGAAATTTTGCACACTTTGTTTATTGGTGAGACGCTTTTTTGTAACGGAAAATCAATGTGCCACGCCCACTTTTACGCCCACCTCCCATATAACGTTTTACCCAAAATTCATATAATTTCTCAATTTATGTAGATTTTGGAATAATAAAGGGCTATATTGAAACATCTCAGTTGTACTCATTCGAAAATACAACTTTGACACGCCCACTATAACGCCCACTTTTCACGTTATATACCGTTAATGAAATTTAAAAGCTCATAAAACCGGCAAAATTAGAGGTATGATGATCAAATTCGCTACGTATATCCTTTTAGGCAATGTCATTACTGCGCCAGAAAATTAAGGCGCCACGCCCACTTTTACGCCCACCTCCCATATAACGTTTTACTTAAAATTCATATAATTCCTCTATTAATAAAGATTTTGGAATAATAAAGGACTATATTGAAACACCTAAGTTGTACTCATTCGCAAAAATAACTTTGACACGCCTACTATAACGCCCACTTTTCACGTTATATACCGTTAATGAAATTTAAAAGCTCATAAAACCGCCAAAATAAGAGGTATGATGATAAAATTTGCTGTGCATATCCTTCTAATCAATGTTATTGTTGTGCCAAAAAGTTTAGGTGACACGGCCACTTTAACGCCTACCTCCCATACAACGGCTTACCTTAAATTCATGTAATTTCTCTATTGACAAAGTTTTTGGGAAAATAAAGGGCTATATTGAAATATTTAAGTTGTATTTATTAGTAGAAACTTTATTGACACAGCTACTTTAACACACTTTCATTGAATTTCATTTCATTTAAGGACCGATGTTGAATTTAAATAAAACACAAATTATTTAGGAAATTATTATCATTTCTTTTTATAATGATAATATTTGTATGGTTCAATTATGTATTTAACAAAATATCGGCCAAATGGCCCCCCCCATCCTTGGCGCCACTCCTCTATCTGATGGTCCAAATTTTCAATGACAATGTTGATGCTCAATTATTGGGCATGATGATGAGTCGAGGTTGACTGCTCTTTTGCCACACTATCGCAAAAAGCAGCAATAGTTCCCATTCAACGAACTAAGAAGGCATTCACAGATTTTCTAACATTTTATACAGACCTGTTTTGCAGAAATTTAAATATTTTTTACAATTCTCCCGATTGTGGACGAATTTGAATGATTATGTTGATCAAAAGAATTACGAAGTGCACAAAATGCATTTTGATTTGAACGCCCATTTTTATAAAAAACCTGAATAACTTTAAAGCGTTGCTCATTTGCGTATCTTTCCACGGATCAAATTGAGTAAGTTTGAGATTGAGAAATGTCAAGTGCAATGCAGAAAATAAATTTAAAGGCTAGGTGTAGTTCACCTTCAACATGGGCCCTTAAAATTTAACCATCCTCTATAAAGAAAGTGATATTTGATTGAAAAAAGATTATTCCATAGCGATTAACAAAATAATAAATATTGTGCTTTAAATGTACACAAAATTGGTGGTGGGTATAAAAGATTCGGCACAGCCGAATATATTGCTCTTACTTGTTAATTTAATTTTTATAGTTTCCTACTTGTTAAAAAATTTACTTGTTAAAATATTGTTGTATAATTCTAGTTTGTTTTGTAAAAACTTTAAGAATATTTTTATTAATTGATTATTGTATTTTTGCTTTGTAAAAATAAACATATAATTTGTATGAAAATAAATTAAGATAATTTAAATTATCAAAGATGCTGAACATCCCAAAGCAGTAAGTGCAGATTAGACACTACACGACCGGCGCTACACAAGCTAAAGCAAGTATGGCATACCTCATAACTGTAGACTAACACAAAGCTTAGAATCTTTAACTCATACGTGACTTTTTATGGTACCAAGTCTTGGAATTTTGCACTTAAAAAACCCACAGCATTCAGGGTTTTTGTGAAAAGTTATCTTCGTAAAATCCTGTATATATATATTTTAGCTCAAAGCAATAGAAAACATATTACTTTGGCACAGTAACTAACAAATTTCCATTCAGACTGAGACTCGTAGGCATAATGGTAGGATTGAAAGCACACTGAAAAAAATCACCAGAAGAAATTAAAAATAGCGCCATCAATTGGAACACGTTGGGCCAGAAACGTATTGGCGGCCCTGCCTGCCTGCCTTTACATGGAAAAGGCAGAAATACATTGGCGCAATTAGACCAATTTGGGAAGTGTAATGAAAAAACCAACGAATATAATAACAAATTAATTACTAAAATATAATATACATATAAAATTAAAGCTACTTAAAATTTTGCCGCTGAATGTAAAAAATTTTTAAAAATTTGCTTTCCACAGAAAAAATCTGTAGCTATGCTGATGGTAAAATTAGAAACTTAGGACACAGATCGTGTGAAAAAATGCGTATGACAAATAAAGAAATTATTATTGGAAAAATTTTTTTGAGGCCCTATGTTTCCTATAGAAATTAAAAAAAATAAACAAAATTGGGAAGTTTTTATAAAACAATTTACTCGAAATATTCAAATATTTCTGTAAATCAAAAAAAAAATTTTTATAAATTTCTATTATTTTATATCTCCTATCAAGATGCGCATTAGGCTAAATGAGTAGGATCTTTACGGACTATAAAATTTAGACAAAAAAATGTTAATTAAATTTTCATAATTTCCAAACAAACCGTAGTTTAAAAATTATTTGCTGCAGTTGGCTCTCGCAGGTCATTATAAACAATGCATGTATAAGTTTAAACTTTTATGATTAACAAACTTGAAAGTTTTTTTATCTCTACTTTAGTTATTATGTCAAGAGTCCACAGATATCACACGACAATTGACAGGTTAGAAAAGCGATATAAGCAGCTGTTGAAAATTATTTGTGAAAAAGCCATTGTTTCGCTAGATATATAAACTGTTGAATCGACTTGCTTTTACCAAATATTTACAATTTTAGACAAGGCAAAAATTTTTACGACAGTAGAGTAGAACTTCTTATTAAAATTAAAGTTATTTCCTTCCTCAAGTATATGTCCATAAACTACGCATAACTGTACATTTTTGTTAATGTAACCCTAGTACGAAAATGTCATTTGTCAGGCCCAATGCGATAATTGTTAAGCTATAAATGAAAAGCAATGAAAAGAAACCGAATGACAAAACACACGTAAAAATAAACATAAATGTAAGATATTCGGCAACAGTAAACACAGGTTTGTCTTCAAGGCAAATGTGTATACATATTACAAATATCTCCTAACTTAATTATGAATTAAAACCGGATCCCAATTTATAAAAAACTAAAAATCGTATACACCTCATTATAGGTTTTTACACTGCTGAATAAGCCATCAAAATATTGATGTAATTTGACATCAATACTATGAAAGACGATTTCATTTTTTTTAACACCATTGAGATATCAACCTTTACATCAGTTAATGAACTTGTCATATAGATAACGATGGTTAAAATTATATAATGAATAGAATAATACACCAACATCAAACAAATTATTAAATATAATTAATTTTAAAACGGACGTCATCAATTCTATAAAAAACACTTGTAACTTAATTATCAACCCTGGTAGCAAATTATCAACAATAAAATTATTTTTTTTAGCAGCTTGATGATGGGAAAACAACAATCGGTTTTTGTGCTTCAAAAGAATTGTAAATTTTATCAATAATATTTTCGTAATAATGATGACAAATATACATCAATGTGATGCCACTTTTAAGTTTTTTAAAAAAAATTGATTTAGAAATAAACGTTAACACAAAAATCAATGGTTGCTGTTATACATAATTACTTTGCTTATTCTTTACAATTGATATCATTATAATCATCTTCTGATTTTATTCTGTGTTTAAGTCTGTGATTGGGCTGATGTGAGTATTCATCTAATTGATAAAATTTGTCCAAAAATGACATCACAATTATAAAAACATGGCATCGTCAATCTAAACGTAAGTATTTTTAGTGTAAAGGGCCTTGAGAAATGCATATCAGCTCACACATACGCAAAGAGCTAAACATATGGACTTGTTTAAATCATCTCAATATTGATAATATTATTGTTAAAACAACAAATGGAAAAGGTCTATTAATCGTTAACTATAAAGAAAAGTTTTTAGAACCTAATATCAAAAAAACAATCTGGTGTAAAAGAAATTCAGACAAAAAAGGGGTTAAAAAAGGTCCCAAACTATAAGAGATTGTATTTGACCAAAATTTGTTAAGGGAATTATGATGTAATTTTTTTAATACAGATTAAAGGACTGGTACAGTTTTATTCAAAAATTAAAGATTAGACTATTTCTAATAGTATGGTGTTTTATTATGGTACCTTTAAGGCAATAGATACTTTTTTAAATAGTACTTTTTATGTACTTTAATTGCTGAGACTACAAATGTTAAATCAATTACAAACCACTGTAGGTGTTGCACAACGTTTTAATATTTCCTACAGCTTAAACTTAACTACTACATTGTTTGCACTATTAACGTAAAGTAGGGCATCTTAAGGTAGCTAACAACCTTATATTTATGTTTAAAAAAGAAACATTAAATGTTAGTTTTCCTTTCACACTTACTTTTCAAACCAAATAAAACTACTCACTCTGCTCTAGTTCTTACAACGCGTCCATCAGGCTGGACGGACAATGCAATAAAAATGTCGCTTAATTGCAAAAATTTTTTTATAACAAACAAAACTTTTACCACTTACACACACGCGCACAATTCTCTTAACTTTCTTTTGGGTGGTATTAAACATTTCTTTTTTTTATATTTTTTTGCTTAAATTACGGTCGAACAAAAACAGTGTATAAAAGAAATAGGAAATTTGTCAAATAGCCATTTCTGTAACATTCTATTTTTATTGATGACAACAGACGTATCATTGTCAACGTAATCATTGCACGAGGATGAGATATCAATGGCATTAAAAATATATATTCCTTAACTGCTATCTGCCCTAGCAGAGGTTGTCAATATTTTCCTAAAACCCAACAAACATTCAACATTAATTTTTTATAGAATATGATGGTTAAGAGTAGATTTTATAAAAGTTTTTGAATGAATTAAACTTTAGCTTTTAATAAATTTTTTACCTTTTTTTTTAGACTAGATTGCTATTTGGGAACCACTGTCCTAATAACTTCCCTTTCTTTTATTTTCTTTTTCTTTTGTAAGTTTTTTTTACCTTAAGTTTTGGTATTTTTATTTTACAATTTATTTATCTTTTTATATCCTAAATGTGTGTGTGTGTTTGTGTGTGTGTATTTTTCTCTATATCCAAATAGTTGTTGTGAAGAGTCGTTAGCAAGACTACAGCAATGGCTTTACTTTGGTGAGACCAGGGCTATAAAAAGCTCGTACTTTGTATCTAAATTGCTGTGGTTTGGTATTGATATAATAGTTCTCAAAGTAAAATTAAGAAATTCTTATATGTTTTATTTGTGCCGTTTTTATGGTGTTTGTGTATGTGTATGTATGCGTTTTTTTTTAACATTAATCTCTAAAGATTTGAAGTGGTCATTGAATGACAGTTCTTATAACTATTTGAATGTGCCATAAAATGACATAGAACAAAAAAAAAAACGTAATTGTTTCTTGAGGGGTAGTTAGAAATATTCTGTCGCACATACATTTACAAAAACACCGACAGTTGTTAGTGTGTCAAAATAGATAGATTGCCCATTAAAACTACTCTGGTTTTTATTATTCATTGGCATGAGTAATGATGATGAACGTGACTTATTGGATATTTATTAGGTGTAATTAGTTAAAAGTTGTAGAGCTAAGCTAAATAAAGTTTGCGAAAAAAATTTTTATTAATCTTTGGTCAATAAAAACTTCTAAAAGAAACACAATATAAATTAAATTTAGAATTTTTAATACGGCTTTTTGGTTTTTTAATTTAGAAAATTGTCTTTAAAGGAATTTTTAATAGACTTAGTTGTAAATAATTTTCGAAAAAATTTTTTAATCAAACCTGTGTTGACAGCGGAAGGGCCTTATGTTTTAACATTCTGTTTGTAACATCAGAGAATATTTATTTAAGTTTTATTTTGATAATTTTATTTATGTATTGGTTGGTTGGTTATCGTGGTAGTTCGCTGTACGCCAACAGTCAAGTAGAGTCTGTATGACTCCGCTTTGACAGGACCACATCACTCGTCAGCTTCCAGTGTATCTCAGAATAAAATCCAAGAGTAAGGGTACTAGATCCACCCCGTGGCCCTGAGGTATCTCAGTAGATAATTCAGTCCAACTTCAGATATCGCAGAGAGGCCATCTAGTATATGTTCGCCCAGAAATCTGTGTCTCTTAGCCGCCAGTGCAGGACATTCGCAGAGAAAGTGGAAAACCGATTTCTCCTTCTCTCTATCCAGACAACTGCGACAATGGTCGTTCGATGGGAGTCCGAGCCAACTTGCATGTTTGCCTAACATCCAGTGACACGTCAATACCGCCAGCAACCTCGATATGTCCCTCCGACTTCGAGTGGTAAGTTGCAATGTACGTCGTGCATCAAAAGAGGGCCACGTAAGCCGTGCCACCTTACACGTGCTCAGCCCACGCCACCTGTTATCAGCCTTTCGGAGAAAGTGTCTGGAGATTCTGCTTTTAATAGTCCCCAACGGGATTGCAACTTCAATTGCATTAGAGATATCCAGAGCAGATCCTTTATTTATGTATATTCATGGGTCTTGTGAATTAGGGTTCTGAATTTAGGGTTGTGCGTCCACCCAGAAGCTGCGATTTGACACAGTTGGACTATTTTCTGTGGGGCGCTGTTAAAGACAAGTTTTATGCAGACAAATCAGAGATAATAAGGCGGAGATAATACAGGGTGCCCCGATGGACTAGTCAGCAGTGTGCTGTTCTGCTAGTTTGGGGGTTGCGGGTTCGATTCCCGCCGGAGACTCTGGACTTGTCTGCTTCTTTTCTATTCTATTCTATTCTATTCTATTCTATTCTATTCTTACTTTTCTATTCAGGTATCACAATGGGATCAATATAATGGACCCAAGTGAGCTGCACAACAGCTGCCTGTTCTACCTAACCTAACTTAAAGCATTTGAAGGCCAACATTCGTGATGAGATTACTAAGATAAAGCCTCATACAATCAGAAAAGTGCTCGGATAATGGCCAAGTCTATTCGGGTACTGCGAGCCCAGCCGCGGCAGCCATATGAATGAAATCATATTTAATTTTTAAATGGAACAAGTGTACTTCACAACCAAAAAATAAATTTGGCAAAATTAAAAACCATTTTTATTTTATTTCATTCTTAATTATAAACGTTACTCGATTCTTCATTAAAAACTTAAAACTCACTTCAAACTATTTCTTAGACACCACTTTCATGCCATTGGTTATCAAGAAATTAATTTAGAGACAGACACAAAAACCAGTATACACATGTACATGCCTGTGATTAATACAAAATAACACAAGAATTTGTTTGTATAGTCTCATAATATAAGGGCTAGTTTCCTTATTTTTCATAATGAGTTGGCATTTTAACTTAAAGAAGTTTATTGTCTAGTCACTTCCATTGTATTAGACTTTAAACTTGTGCAGTATAAATTTAAAATAATTGGCAATACTTTAATCACTCTGCTTCATAACTAACTTAATTTAACTAATGCACTGTGTATTATTCATAAGGAAATTTACTAACAACTTTTACTTTAAAATAGCTTCTAAATACGTAGCAAAATTACGTAACAATTACAACCAATATTGATTAAACTATTAAAAAAATATTGTTCTTTAAAAGACTTAGAAATGATATTCGTACTAACCACTTTATATAAGATACTTTTAAGCTTAAGTATTCCCCCTCAATGCTAAAGTAACTAAAACCAAAGCACTTAACGAGCCAACGAAACCTGACAAAAACTTAAATTACTTGACATTTCCTTAAATGAAACGAACAAAGCAAAACGTATTTAAGCACGATAAAACAAACTTTATATGAAAAACGTAAATAATTTCAATAAATTTCTGATGACAATTTAATGACACGTTAGCAGGTTGGCAGACCAAAAAATGTGCATTACAACCATCATAAATGTACAAGTTACAAAACTCCCACATTTAACCTGTAACATATACATAGATATTTAAATCCACCAGAAGAGGACGAGGATTTAAAAAAAAAATAAATAAAAAAATGTCCACGTAATCATAAAACTTATTTAAAAATCACTTTTGTCATTAATTTTTCATTTGAATGGTGAACAACTGAAGTTTATAGATTTTTCCTCTGTTTCATTCATGTGGGCGGTCTACACTTGGAATGCGGACAATAAGAGAAGTACTATTTATATAAAAAACATAAATTTAATTTAAAAAAACTAGTGGTCAGCTAGTGATTGGAATTCGACTGCAATTCACTAATTTCAGGCGCTATTGAAGTTTCTTTTATTAACAGGTATACCTCTTCACTAAAAAAAAACTCTCAAACACATTAATTTATTAACCATCAATAAAATATATGTTTCCACATATACTAACAACAATGCTGTAAGAACATAACTGTCACTCTAAAACATACTTTAAAGTAAAGAGAGTAAACGGTTGTTGTAATTTTTGTATACCCTTCACCTGTGATGTGTTTGTTATTCAATTTGTCATTTCTAAGATATCCATTTCAGACCCCATAAAGTATATATAAATGGTGACTTTTTATGAATTAAGTTTTTTTGTACTGGCAGCACTGGTTGGTAATTGTGTCCAAACTACATCTGTAAAAGTGAAAAGTGTTCAGTATCCTCTGCCATTTCATCATGGAGAAACTCACAAACGAGCGACGACTGCAAATCTTTGAAATTTATTATCAAAATTCGTGCTCTTTATGGTCGTCATAATCGAACAATTCGTGTTATTATCACTAAATTTCGCACAAAATTTACTTTGGTGGACATTAAACCACCGACACGCGTTCGTAGAGTGCGGAGAGAATATTGCAGCCGTAGTGTTAATGATGATAGTGAAATGTCAGTTCGTCGACGTTCTTAGGTATTGGGCATGTGTTATTCAACCACGTGTAAAATTTAACGTGTCGAATTGCATTTGAAAGCCTATAAAATCCAACTCGTAAAAGAACTAAAACCGCATGATCTACAAAAACTTTGCATTTTTGGTAAATCGGCCTTACAACAGCTCGATGGAAATCCACTCTTTTATTCAAAAATTGTGTTCAGCGATGAGGCTCATTTCTGTCAAAATGGATACGTAAACAAGCAAAACTTTCGCATCTGGGGTGAAGAACAGTCACAATCAGCCGTACACGAGTTACCTAATCATTACGACAGTTTGGTGTGGTTTATGGGCTGGTGGTATCATCGGTCCATTTTTCTTAAAACACGACCGTGGAATAAACGTTACCGTCAACGGCGAACGATATCGAGCCATGATACGCGACTTATTTTTGGCCCAATTGGCTGAGTTAGACTTGGTTGATATGTGGTTTCAACGGTTCCATAGCTCATGACGAAAGTTATTCGGCGATTGTGCTGAATTTCAATAGCGATTCATTCCTGGATATTTCCTAAAGATTAATACCATACTCAGATTTGAGAAACATATAGTTGCTTCAAAAAATTTAATTTCAGCCAACACACGGACAGACGGGCAGACAGTCAGGGCTTAATCGACTCCTATATTCACAAGCTTTCAGAAAATACATACTTTATGGGGTCGGAAATGAAAATGTAGAAGTCAAAAACGAAACGACAAAGCTATATATACCCTTGTGCACCACAGGTGAAGGGTATAACAAGGACAGCAGCAGTACACTCACTACACGATTACAAATGCTGTCAGCTTTAATTGTCGCCGAATAACCAGCTACTCACTTATATTGGAAACGACAGCAACAAAATATTTTGATGGTTTGTTTTGTTTATTGTCGAAAAGTAAAAAAATTCAGCATTAAAGCAGCCGCTATATAGTTAAGGTATTAACGAATTAAACCAAGATAAGTAATTAATTTTTGCTAAATAACAGTTATTAAAAAATATAATAAAAAAAAGATCTTCGGAGAAACATATAAAAAAAAGTTGTTAAAAAAATTTTATCCACGGAATTTCTTTTTATAAATAGTGCGTTCAAAAATGATTTTCTATGAATCGTAACTTTTGAAACTGTTTTATAAATAAATACTTTGTTAAAAGTTTGGAAAAAGGTAACAACATGTGTTTTTTTTTACTATATGAATAATATCTCTTCTATAAATCACTGCATGCAGCTATGCTAGAATATACGTGTAGAATGTACGTGTTTTTGTTGGCGTTGCTAAGAAAAACAGCAGCGGATATGCTAACAACACCCATAAGATTTAAACTACAAGCTACACCAACAAGTATGGTAACAACACTTTACCTCTTACATATAATTAACTTTTAAGTTTAAACAAACGAATGCTGAAGGAAGTGAAACAATAATGGGTTTCAGTGAACGACTAGTAAATAAAATTGTGCAAAACTTTGTAAATCCTAAGCTATTTTTGCAAATGCGTTAAGCCTTTTTTTGTGTCCATAAATAAAATAGTTTTATAAAACATGATAAGACCATTATCGTTATTCAAATAATTTGTATTAGAACACAAGACCTTCTCTATATTTTATTTGCAGTCATATTATGATCATATGGTTTGCCATTATAAGAGCATATGGATTGTGTGTGTTTATTTTCTATTTATATGAGATCATTTTATGACATTTTTAAACCGGTTTATGATCGTGTTTAGTTCTTTTATTTTGATCAAATGGAAACAAGTTGTATATTAGACTAGCAGAACCCGGTATGCCCAGCTGGATCCAACAAATTTTGTTCCTTTCTTCTTCTCATCCTTTCCAGTTTCAATTAGAAACCCGAGTGTCATTGTACAATAAAACATTAAGGTACATGGTTTAGTAACTTTTCAAATAACAATAAAACATCATAATGTGAAAAATGGACGGAACTCTGTTAATACTTATATGGAAATTTATAAAAAAGATCTAAATTCCATATCTTCAGAACCACTGGGCATATATGCAAACTTTACATAAATCATTTATAGACCATCTCCAATGTTCCCTGGAATTTTGGTAGAAATCAGTCGACCTGTTTTTGCAGTAAATAGTGACATCAAAGTGTACACTTCTTTTTATAAACCGGGTTGTTACATTTTAATGGCCGATATTGAATGTAAACCACACCTTAAGGTCAATTTTTTTCTACATTTAATTTGACATTTCTCAATTTTAGACTAACTCAATTTGAACCATGGAAAAATACACAATCGAGTAACGCATTAAAGTAATTCAGGCTTATTATGAAAGTGGGCGTTTAAATCAAAACGCATATCGTAATTTTTTCGGTCCAAATGGGCGTACAATCGGAAAAATCGTGCAAGAATTTGAGCCTGGTCTGTTGGATATGTGAAAACACCAGTGCAGAAAATACTGCTCATATTGCAGCAAATATTGCTGCTGTTCGTAATAGTGTGGATAAAAAGCCTTCCAGCTCAAGTCGTCGTCGTGCGCAACAATTGCAACTCTCACGCTCGTCGTTGATGAAACACTATGCATAAAGACTTGCATTTTTATGAATTATACAGGTTTGGTTGATTATCATTGGGTAATCATTTGTGATCATAATATGATAATTTTATTAAATTTATAATAATAACTTGCAGTCATTATAAAATCCAATCATAACATGTTAATCTTATTATAATTATGATCACCTAAATCATGTTTTTTCATTACACTAAAATATTGCTAAAATATTCTCTTTTTGAATTTGTTATGTTTGTTTTTCTACTCTGCCACAGAGGCACTGACGCTAAAAAATTGACAATAGCGAATGCACATTACAAAATTGCGACAACTTTTGTAAGTGAAAAACTTTCAAACTAGATCGACTACTAATAACTGGAAAAAATTACACCGGATGGGAAAGCGTTAATAGAAAAATTAGAATGAAAAATCAACCTAAACTGGAAAGAACAAGTGCATAAATGAAGGTACAGTATAATCAAGGAAGTACAAGAGATTGTAGTTGGTCTGTAGTCTGCTATGGTCTACAAGTACTACAAAGATTTTCAGTTCATTGAATTAACTAAACATGTTCAAACAAAGATTTGCTTAAAATGAAGTTTATTGTTTATAAATATGTCTATTGTTGTTGTAAATGTTTTGTTTGAATATTGTTTAAATTAAAATTATATTAAAAAGAAAAACAGATTTTTTTTAACAGTTTTTGTTTTGAATTTAAAATTTTAGTGATGGGTTCTACTTAAAATAAAGTTTCACTTTGTTTTACAAATTTTTTTATTAAATCTGAAATTTTATTCTTTCGATGACATTCGATGTTCGATGACATTCTTAAAAAAAGTGAAGTTGTCTTAGCAATTCTCTCATAGCTTGAAAAGTGAGTTTATGCAATTAATTTATAAAGAGACACAAGAACCTTTACAAGATACTATTTTTTTTTAAACTTAAAGTTACTATCGCGGCTGCGTTCAATTTTGGATGAATCTAACTTCTGGCTCGATGATTGTTAACAAGCTAAATTGTCACATTTGGTTAAGTGAGAATACTAAAATAAAGAGCGAGGCACAACTTTAAAAAACAACTGTTTGGTGTTTATGATGGCGGTGTCATCGGACAAATTTAATTTTTAATAAAAAAGACGCTCCAAAACCCGTCAACGCTTATCACTACATGGCCATGATATCGAAATATTTTGGGGTCCAACTCAATACTCTAAAGTTTAGCGGTATGACTTCAACAGGAGAGCATGTGGTCTAAATAAAGTTCGCACCGGATTTAAGGTTGAAGTTGTGTTTCTGACTACCAACATCCCTGTCCCTGTGTGTCATGTTCTGCATCAAGTATGACCACAGGTTTTTACTCTACACGCAAAGAAAAAATATGGTTGTGGTAACCATAATCGAAGAGCAGCATACTATGGTTGAATTGTATGATTATGTTTAAAATAATAATGGTTACCAGTTATCATTATTATGTTTAATTTAAGTATCATTCAATAATCATATACATGACTACAATTGAAATCGACAATCTTTGCTTTTTGACGGCAAATTAATGTATTTTGCTGTAACATACACATATTGATTGTACTTAACAATTTAATTGCAATTTTTTTACCAATATTTTTTTACATTTGCGATTTTATTTGTAAATTTTCTTAAATTTTTCAAAATTTTTGTTATAAATAATTATAAATAATAAATATTTATTCAGCAAGAAGAAGAAGAAGAACAGTTGAAATCAAATTATTATTAAAAAAAATCATAAATTGATTAATTTGTAATCATACTGTTGTCTCACATATTATTTAATGATAATTTTTCATTTTTAATGCTTTAATGCTATTACTTGTTTTCGATAACCAAAAATAGTTTTAAAAAAATAATATCTACTTCGTGATTATGTCGTAACCATGGTTTTTCTTTGCGTGTACCTGCATTAATCTCATGGTTTCTGTATAGGGACCTTTTTAGGGACCTCGGCACTATCAAAATTACACTTTTTATGCGTTACGAAACAGAAGTTGTTAATCAGCGACATTCTCGGATTTGCGTTTCGAAATAAGCAGAACAAGCTAATCATGTATCTACTTCTATGAAAGACAACATCACCCCCAATATCGTATATGGTTCCCCAATACCGTATTTACGCCATCTCTGCGAGCATCAGTCATTTAAACATCAGTTTCTATGTCTGTTGAGAAGGAAACAGCATCTAAAAAAAAATGGTTGCCTGAAGTTCGACACATAAATAAATAAAAAATCTGTCACTAAACCATTTCCATATCTGTTTTCTTGCTTAATAACATACCATTGCTACGTCGTGTTCACCACAAATAACGTACGAGTTAGAGGTTTACTGACTGGTACCATATACACAGGTCTCTGGTCAGCCCCGAAAATATGCTTTGACCAGAGTTTAAGCTCTCTTAAATTATCACTGCACTTAGTCAGAGATATTGATAACCTTGTTCTGATAAAAACATTAAGGCAATGACACAAGTCGAGCTAACATGTTCTCCGTAGGAGAGCAACATACCTAACAGTGTACGATGAAATTGAACTATTCAGGATTAGCTGTGGCGAGCGAGTTATCCTAAGCAAAGGTGCTTGCGATTGGCCACCTCATTCGTTAAAAATTAGGCATTCCTTTTAGGGCATTTTATTTTGGTGGTCTATGCCAACAATGTTAAAAGAACTGTAAGCCAAAATCGGATGCAAAATTGAATCATTTGGATTAAATATAAAAAAACACTAAAACCTTTAAATAGTAAACTATATTCCTGTCTGTTAAAATGTTATGTAAATAACCTAATAGATTCTCCATTTTATGGTAGAGTGCTTTGAAAACGTTTAAGATTTTTTTTTTCGCATTTTTGTACAAAAATAATAGGAAATACTCACACATGTCAAATACTCAAAGGACGGAAAAGGTAAAAACAAAAAGAATTTTTATGCAAAATACAGTTTTCTATGTATGGGCAAATCAATGATTTTTCAAAATAATATAAAACCTGCTTTTTTAACTAAAAAAATTTTGTTTATTATGTAAAGAAAATTAATGAGAATTTCTATTGTTTGAGTAAGAGGTGCGATATACAGTTTATTTTTATAAATGGAAACCCCCATATATAATTGTTTTTTGTTTTTTTTTCATTCTCTAAAGTAAACTTTACTCTGTTTTAACTGTTGTTGTTATTTTTTTTTTTTTTTTTTTTTTTGTACTATTTGTATGTCATTATCTGGTGCCCCTAAAGCGTTTGCATTAGTTGACATGATTTTAATGGGTGGCAATTACATGTTTTGTTTCAAAACGTTTCAACAACATGCGATACATGGCAAATTGAAAAATGTAATAAAAAACGTATTAAACGTATAATTTTTTAAATATATTTTTTATTTATTATTTTTTTTTCTCCCTTAACATATTTACTTTTTACTCATTTATTTTCTACTTACGCCTTTTTTGTGCCCCGCATTTAACTGCAATAAAAATCAGTTTAAATGTTGGAATTAAGTATATTTGCAAAGTCGTGAAGTAACTGTAATGTAACAGAAAAAATTATTTGTTGAAAATAAAAACCGATTTAAATAATTTTCAGGTTTTTCAAAGTAATCAAATTTGTTACTTTTAATTTAAAGGAATATTCTCGTAACAAAATTTTCTAAAGTATTTTTAAAGGAAAATTTTGAATTTATTACTTTTGTTCATTAGGTAGTTTTGTTTTGTCAGCTGATTATTCTTTTATTCACTTACACTCCGGTTCACTGATTTAAAGGCACTACAAGTGACATATTCAGAAGCCTGTATCTTTTACAATTTTTCACCGATTGCCAAAAAAGAGAGCCAAAAAAACCCTACAAACGACCCATTCCCGGTCTCAAGTCACGAAGCCAGGTCATTCCCATTACGAATCCTATCAGATTCTCGAGTCCACAGCTCGAGACATCACCCAATTTGCCGAGAAATCTACTACCTAGCCATCTCAATCTGCCAATTTGCAGTCTAGGACATTGGCACAGAATGTGCTCAACTGACTCCAACTCCTCCGGATCCTCACACAGTCTACACATATCCGAGAGGCTCCGCCCCATTCTTACCGCCACCCTGCCCAACATGCAGTGGCTCGTAATAATCCCTATCATGGTCCTCACGCAGACCCTATCCCTGACCAGAAGCAAATCCGAATCAGATTTGCTGAGTATCGGCCACAGCGTCCGTGATACTCTGCAATCCGTTCGGTTACTCCAGTCCCAATTAGTCTCGTCTTGAACCCATTCCCTTATCCTACCGAAATAGAAACCTAATGGAGGCCTAACCGCCTCCACCCTATCAGGATCCACTATTGCCGAGCCCAGTCTCGCCAACTCATGAGCTATCTCATTCCCGCTAATGTTTGAGTGACCTGGCACCCAGCATAGTCTCAACCTGTACTCCATTAAGATCTCCCGTAGAGCTTTCCTACAGTCAACGACCAGGCCGGAATTCACATGATAGAACCACATGGCACTAAGAGCCGCCTGGCTATCCACATATATAGTGACCTCCGAGCCCGCGTCGATGTTACCCCTAACCAGTTCCACGGCCTTCATGATCCCTAGAACCTCCGCCTGAAACACACTACAGTCGTCAGGGGGTCTATATGATTTTCTGATATCCAGATCCGCAATATAGACCCCAGAACCAGTGCCCCCCATCTTCGAGCCATCAGTATGAGAAAAGAAAAATCATCTGAATTGCTTCTAATTCTGCCTTATCCTTGTCAAAAATAAGAGCTCAAGCTGAAATGCAAGCGAGCAAGCCATCAGTACGCAGAGTAATTAAAAGCTGTGAGTATCTTTAATACCGAAAATTACGATAATAAAAGCCGCCACTTAATGCTCTTCGAAAGGAAAAAAGGGTTCAATTTATAAAAGACTACATGGCATGGGATGTGCAGCGAAGAGGTCATGTAAATGACTAGAGAACCGTTGTATTTACGGATGAGAAGAAGTTTAATTTGGATGGGCCTGATGGCTATAGCTATTATTTCTATGATTTGCGCCTAGAAAAGTGATTTTTGAACCGAAATCATAGCCGAGAGGGAGGCGTTATGGCATGGCTAGTTATAACGTACTATGGCACCATTGATCTTGAATTTTAAAGTGCAAAAATGAGTGGTGAACGCTAAAAAACTTTAATGAACTATTTGCTCCCATATCTTAATCTTATCCAAATCTCTCTGAGCTGCGTTTACCTGATAAACAAATTTACCTTGGTGTGAAATATAAGAATTACGAATAAAAGTACGAAGTATGAAGCTGTCCTTAGTGATATTGTAAAAAACAACAGCCAATTCTTAATAGAAAATTAATATTAATATCTGTGACATGATATGTCTGTTTTTTATAGTTTTTCGGGAAACTACTATTAAATATTTAAAATTTGTTTGTTTGTTGGTTGTTGGGTTTAAGCTGGTCTATATGCATTTCACTGGTGGTGCTAATGCCAGATCATCAGTAGACCTTTAAACCACAAAATTTATGAAAAAGTTTAAAATTATTACAAGCTTTATTTAAAATCTTCATAAACAATATGAGAATTTTCAATAAATCAAAAAACAAAATTTAAAAATTCTTCATAAACCCAACCAACAATTTTTATTCATTCCTATTTTGTTTATTTTTCTAATCCCTCTATATTTGGCTAACACATGGTCAACACTAAATATAATTGAGGGCAACCAAAAAATAAATATTATTTAATCAACATAAAATATTTACTAATTATCTAGGATATTCTCTCGTTATTTTCAAAATTTTTTTGTTTGTTGGCATAAGCACCAGTGAAATGCATATAGAGCAGCTTTAACCCAACAATCAACAAAAAAAACAAATTTTGAAAATTAACGGGAGAATATCCTAGATAATAAGTAAATATTTTATGTTGATTAAATATTTTAGTTAATTTTTACACAATTGATTGATTAGAGAAATATAGGTTTTTATATGGATTTTGTGTTAAAAAAATTTTATATCATAAGATATGACTATTTTAAATTTGGCCAATAATAAAAAACTTTCAAAACATGTACAGGGTGGCTGAAAAAAGCTCTAGCGCGGATCCAGGATGAGTGAATATGGGATATTTAAATATGGTACAGAAATTCCAGTTAAAAAGTCAATGAAATCATCCTATAAAAGATGTAGAAGAGTACTACCGCAATGCGGGATACATCTCCCTTATTTATTCTGTTCTCCAGGACTTAAAAATACGTTTTTCAAAAGACGTTCTAAATTTATTTAATATTCCTAAACTTCTGCCAAAACAGCATTAAGCATTATTCATCGCACTTAACCAATTTAATTCCACTCCTTGTAGACGATTTATTTAAGTATGAAGAAACAGATAAAAAACTAATAAAATCTAAATTTGAAGCTGAACTTTTGCATTGGCAGCAGAAATGGAAGATCTGTCAAGAACTTCCAGAAAATATGATGAATGTTTTTATTATGTGTGACCCAGATATTTATCCAAATTTAAGAAAGTTATTTATCATTTTCGTTTCAATACCGCTCAGTAATGCTACGGACGAAAGATCATTTTCTACTCTTTGTAGCCCTAAAATGTGGCTGAAATCAACCATGACAGAGGACAGGCTAAACGGGTTAGCCATATTACATATTCACAACCAAATCGAAGTTGACCTTAAAGATGTGCTAAATAAATTCGCTGCAACAGGAAACCACAAATTAATTGCTTTTGTTATATTTTATGTCAGAAAATTTTTTATTATATTTTATTTTTTGCTTCTTGTTGTTCAATAAATATTTATTTTAATTGAACTACTAAAATTTTCACTTATACTTCCCCCTCCTCCAAACAGCTTAAGCTGGATCCGCGCCTGTAAAAATTGCTACCAAAAAAACGTAATAACTTTATTTGTGTGCAACCAACCTATTTCACTTTTATTTTATTTTATAGATTGATCTTTGGATTCAACGAATATGAAAAACTGGGACAATGAAATAAGAATTTGGATAGAACGCCTCTTTCAAGCTTAAGAGTCCGTAGTTTCCGTTCAAATAGAATATAGGCGCACGATTGGCGGAACTTATCCTAGCAGATGAACTATAATGAGGCTCGTGAATAGTTGTGCCGAACGTGGCATAATCTCAAGAAGGCCTTATCAGCGAGGTGCCTCAGTGCAGATGCAGGAAACTATCCCTGATACAATCCGATCCTAGAATTTCAACAAGCAGCTTATCCGCTCAAATGCATGTCAGCAGACAATTTTACATCAAGATTTAAGCTTATTTCAATATATGATTCATTTAGCAAGCAAACTGAACACAACAGACTTCCCGATTCGCTTGGAAGATCATCCAAATGGCGGCAGAGGATGAAAACATCTTGAACTACATTTTAATGTCTAACGAGGCACGTTTCGATTTAAACGGCAATGTCAGCAAACAGAATCGTCGATTATGCAGTAATTCTAGCCCACAGATACTCTTTGAGATGCCATTTCATCCCCTTTGCATCACAATGTGGTGTGCAGTTCCATCAACGTTCATTGTCGGGCCTTACTTTTTCAAAGAAAACGGTCTTACTGTTACGGTTTATGGAGACCGTTACTTAAAGGTGTTAAAAGAGTTTTTCTTTCCAAAACTATGCCGAAAGAGAATCCTTCTCAGCTCTGTGTGGTGTCAACAAGATGGGACAAATTGTCACATAGTCATGCCTGTGTTGACAGAATTGCGGCAAAAATATCCTGATTTGAAGAAAGTCCACATTCCGTTGGGCCCCCAAGTCACCTGACTTTATTTTTTTTTGTGAGGTTGTTTCAAACAGAAAGTTTACAAAAGAAAACCAACAAATTTGGATAATTTAAAGCAATCCACTCGAACGATAATTAAGACAATTCGCTCTGCAGCCCTCCAGGCAGTAATTAATAACTTTTTGGTAAGATGTCGCACATGTGTCACTGAATTTGGAGGCCATTTGAATTCAATTGTTTTCAAAACTTCAAGAAATACTTTAATAAATTATTTTTCAAATAAATTAATTATAAATAATTTGTATAAAGTTTACAAAAAGTTATTTATGCTTATTAATGTAGCAAAATTCATAAGCCACACTGTGTTTGGGAACGGGAAAATGAAGTGAGAATTTAATGTGAGGATGCGGAGAATCACAGTTTGAAAAAACATTTTTTTCGTATGTTAACAACCGATTTCTGTAAGTTGTTTTCAGATAGTTATGGTGTAAGCTTCACTCTTTCTACTTTTCCCGGATATAACGCAGGCTATTGTTTCACTAACTAACACTTTTTCCAAAACCCAGTTTTACCATTTGGACAGATAGTGCCAAATTTGCTGCTTTACAATAAAACTTATGTCTGATGAAAACTAAACTTGATATCATAAACAAGTCGAAGTCCTCTCAATTCTATTTGCCTTACGTCAATCTCGACGTAAACTATTTTAGCATAGTGTACGTTACAATAGACGACTTAAGCCCATAGACACTTAACTTTTCGAAAAATCATTTAATAACACCAATACCCCATTAAAGACATAATTCGATTTTGTACTCACACACAAAGATAAAGAAGATTGATGCCAAAAAGCACAAAAAAATATCAGCCAACATTTATTTATTACAATAATATCGAATTGAACAAGTAAGAGCACTATATTCGGCTGTGCCGAATCTTTTATACCCACCACCAATTTTGTGTTCATTTAAAGCACAATATTTATTATTTTCTTGATCGCTATGGAATAATCTCTTTATAATAAAATATGTATCACTTTCTTTGTAGAGGGTAGTTAAAATTTAAGAGCCCATGTTGAAAGTGAACTACACCTAAAATTCAACTTTTTTCTTGCATTTCATTTGATATTTCTCAATCTCAGACTAATTCAATTTGATCCGTGGAAAAATACGCAAATGAGCAACGCTTTAAAGTTATTCAGGTTTTTTATGAAAATGGGCGTTCAAATCAAAATGCATTTTGTGCACTTCGTAATTCTTTTGGTCAACATAATCGTTCAAATTCGTCCACAATCGGGAGAATTGTAAAAACTATTTAAATTTCTGCAAAACAGGTATGTATAAAATGCTAGAAAATCTGTGAATGCCTTCTTAGTTCGTTGAATGGGAACCATTGCTGTTTTTTGCGATAGTGTGGCAAAATAGCAGTCAATCTCGACTCATCATCATGCCCAATAATTAGCATCAACATCTTCATTGAAAATTTGGACTATCAGATAGATGAGGGGGGCCATATGGCCGATATTTTGTTAAATACATAATTGAACCATACAAATATTATAATAACAAAAAGAAATAATAATAATTTCATAAATAATTTGTGTTTTATTTAAATTCAACATCGGTCCTTAAAATTTAACCACCCTTTATAATTTCGATATGCTACTAAAATGCTTTTGTAAATGTAGTCTTTCAATTAAAGTGGGCGTTAAAGTAGGCGTGTCAATAAAGTTTCTGCTAATAAATACAACTTAGATATTTCAATATAGTCCTTTATTATTCCAAAATCTTTATTAATAGGGAAATTATATGAATTGTAGATAAAACGTTATATGGGAGGTGGGCGTAAAAGTGGGCATGGCACCTTGATTTTCTGGCACAGTAATGACATTGCATAGGGGGATATACGTAGCAAATTTTATCATCATATCTCTAATTTTGGCGGTTTTATGAGCTTTTAAATTTCATTAACGGCAGATAACGTGAAAAGTGGGCGTTATAGTAGGCGTGTCAAAGCTATTTTTACGAATCAGTACAATTTAGGTGTTTCAATACAGCCTTTTAATATTCCAAAATCTTTATTAATAGAGAAATTATGTGAATTTTAGGTAAAACGTTATATGGGAGGTGGGCGTAAAAGTAGGCGTGGCACCTTAATTTTCTGGCACAGTAATGACATTGCCTAGGGGGATATACGTAGCAAATTTTATCATCATATGTCAAATTTTGGCGGTTTTATGAGCTTTTAAATTTCATTAACGGTAGATAACGTTAAAAGTGGGCGTTATAGTAGGCGTGTCAAAGTTATTTTTGCGAATGAGTACAACTTAGTTGTTTCAATATAGCCCTTTATTATTCCAAAATCTTTATTAATAGAGAAATTGTATGAATTTTAGGTAAAACGTTATATGGGAGGTGGGCGTAAGAGTGGGCGTGGCACCTTAATTTTCTGGCACAGTAATGACATTACCTAGGGGGATATACGTAGCAAATTTTGTCATCATACCTCTAATTTTGGCGGTTTCATGAGCTTTTAAATTTCATTAACGGTAGATAACGTGAAAAGTGGGCGTTATAGTAGGCGTGTCAGAGTAATTTTTACGAATGAGTACAACTTAGGTGTTTCAATATAGCCCTTTATTATTCCAAAATCTTTATTAATAGAGAAATTATATGAATTTTAGGTAAAACGTTATATGGGAGGTGGGCGTAAAAGTGGGCGTGGCACATTGATTTTCCGTTACAAAAAAGCGTCTCACCAAAAAGCAAAGTGTGCAAAATTTCAGAGTCGTACATCTAATTTTGTTGCTTTTATGACGTTTTTGTTTTTAAATATACCGAAAAATACACTGTGCGGTGTAAATTTTCGTACATTTTGACCGATAACTCCTCTCCTAATGCATAAATTTACACAATTTTCGGGGAAAAATATTATTTTTACTCAGGAAATATATATTCGAAGTTTCATGAGTCTACGTTAATGCGTTTGGACACAATTCCATTTTATTCGATGTTTAAAGGACACGGTTTTTTCGACCTACTCTTGCTTTTCGAGCTATAACTCGCTTCCTAATATTCCGATTTAGATCATTTTCAATACCAAACAAACCTTGTCTATAAGAAAGATTCTGGCAAAATTTGAGCCCCCTAGCTTTTTCGGTGCGACCTCTATCGTGCTTTCAACAGACGGACAGACGGACAGACGGACAGACGGACAGACGGACAGACGGACAGACGGACGGACATAGCTAGATCGTCATCAAATCAAACCTTGATTCAGAATATATATACTTTATGGGGTCTAAAATGGATATTTCGATGTGTTACAAACGGAATGACAAAATGAATATACCCCCACCATTTTTTTGGTGGTGGGTATAAAAAGTGAACAGTCATAAAATCTTACAACCAATGGCAAGAGAAATGTGTTTAAGGATTTTTATTAACAAAATAATACAAGACATGTTTAAGAAAAAAACCAAATGAAATTTATATATAAAGGAAGACAATCTATATATATAAAAGTGAAACTCTGTGTGTGTGTGTGTGTGTGTGTGTGTGTGTGTGTGTGTGTGTGTGTGTGTGTGTTAGCTATAGACTCTGAAACTGTAAAACCGATCGGGCTCAAACTTTGGTAAGTTGTTGTACACATACCAGGGAGTGTTTATGGGTGAAAAAAAGTGGGCGGGGCCACGCCCATAAAAAATTAGTTATCAGTTTTAGCTACTTGCACTTGACCGATTTTTCTGAAACTTTGCACACATATCGAGCTGTCATGACTAAAAAATTTCGTGATAAGAAAAGTGGGCGGGGCCACGCCCCTAAAAAAGTTTTAATTTTGAGGTATTTGCACTAGACCGATTTTTCTGAAACTTTGCACACATATTAAGCTGTCGTGACTTTATAATTTCGTGATTAAAAAAGTGGGCGGGGCCACGCCCATAAAAAAAGGTTATAATTTTGAGGTACTTGCACCAGACCGATTTTTCTGAAACTTTGCACACATATCGAGCTGTCATGACTAAATAATTTCGTGGTTAGAAAGGTGGGCTGTGCC
Organism: Phyto melanocephala; assembly: GCA_941918925.1. Classification (NCBI taxonomy): domain Eukaryota; kingdom Metazoa; phylum Arthropoda; class Insecta; order Diptera; family Rhinophoridae; genus Phyto; species Phyto melanocephala. The sequence continues at coordinate 17,048,144 of OW799235.1, forward strand.
ACGCCCATAAAAAATAGGTATCATTTTGAGGTACTTGCACTGGACCGATTATTCTGAAACTTTGCACACATATTGAGCTGTTATGACTTTACAATTTCGTGATTAAAAAAGTGGGCAGGGCCACGCCCATAAAAACAATTATAATTTTGAGGTACTTGCACTGGTCCGATTCTTCTTAAACTTTGCACACATATTGAGCTGTTACGACTTTACAATTTCGTGATTAGAAAAGTAGGCAATGCCACGCCCATAAAAAAATTACAATTTTTAGGTTTTTGCACTTGATATTCAATTAAAATTCAGAATGCATTTCGATTCATTAAGGGGCGTAGCAACGCGCGCCGGGTTTGGCTAGTAGAACATAAAAAAAGGAATTGATACCAGCCAACTTAAGCGTATAAATGTTGGAAACAACAAACATTATTACGCTTGTGTAGACAATATCAAAATCACTGTATGGAAAAATATCCTTACAAAGCTTCGGCATAAAAAAAAACACAAAAAAAACATGTGAATTAAAGTAATAAATTAGTTTTTTTTTATAAATGTTTGTCTATATACATATTTTTTAACTCACACTAACACTCACACATTATTCATATGCATTTATGCAGACATTTTTTATTGCGTCTAAGTGCTTTTTAGGCTTTTTAGTAATTTTTTTCTTGTTAGATTTTGTAGCATATTTTTTAGGCTGTTGACATTTTTCCTAATACATGTTTTTTGTTTGTTTATTTAATATATTTTTACTATGGTCTTCTTTTGTAGCTTAGTATGTGGTTTTCCACAGTGTGTATCTGCGTATAGTGTGTGTGTGTGTGTGCAATTTTTTATTTTGCATATCAGAAATTCATGGCCTGTACAATTGAAATATGTTTTTGTATTTCCTTTCTTAGTGCTATTTTTTTTCCTGTTGAGCAACATAAAACATTAAAGTCATGATATCGCACTCGTATGATTTGCTGAAATAAGGGAAGTGCACTATTTAACGTACTTCGTATTTTTATTGGCAAACAGAAGGATTCTTAGACATTTTAAACAAATATTTTTTTATAAAAATATATTTTTTCTAGTTTTTCTTTTTGAAATTCGATACAATACAATGATTTCAAATTTTTTCAACTTCAATTAAAGCCGATTATACAAGCGACGGTCAACAATGCCTTTATTGAGAAATAATCTTGATGAGCAGAAAAGTTCCTGTTCTGGCTCACATACATTTGAGCTACTCACGTAGGTAGTAGAACAGACATCTGTTGTGCAGCACCCTTGGGTCCATTGGATTGATCCCTTTGTGATACCTAAACAGAAAAGAAAGAATAGAATAGAAAATAGAAAGAGAGGAAGATAAGTCCAGAGTCTCTGGCGAGAATTGAACCCGCAACCCCAAAACTAGCAGACCAGCACACTACTGACTATTCTATCGGGGCACTTACTTAACTCGCTAGAATTCATACCAGTGCTGACAGAGTAATTGAAAATTGTGCCTTCTAAATGGGCCACATAAAACATAAATGCGGAAACTATTCTACTAAAATTATCTTTTAATCAGTTAGAGCATTCAAATCGGTTGTACAAAATTGTATTTGACCTCCACAAAACTGTAAATATGTATCTATGTGTAAGCATACATAAGTTGCTTGTTAGTCAGATTTTCCTAAATCTTTCTCTACTTGCTCAATATTTGCCGAGTAAAGGCATGTCATCGTGCACATACAATCTAGTCGAGTATGATCGATCATGTTCGTGAAACATACAGTTCGAAAACAAAAAACTTTTAGAAACACAGATGACGAAGTTTATGTCACATACATTCGTACGCATGAGAAATTTTAAAATAAATATATATATATGAAGACTACAACAAAAACACGTACAGTTTGTACCATCATGTACAAATGTATCTCACATGGGTAGGAGTATCTCAAAAGAAAAAAAAATTCTCCCTACACAATATAAAGTCTTGTTACAAGGGAGGTTCGAAGAAAATTTTTTCCCGGGTCTACAAAGTACATTTTTTGTTATAACTTCGGCATTTACAGTCGGATCTTAAAGTGTAATATATCGTTGTTTTTGCTTTTTTTTAATAGTTAATGACCTCACATATACCATTCTAGTATTTGCTCATCAGATCTCAGTTCCTACCACAATAATGTACAACCTTAATACCAAAAATTAAAAACTCGCCAAAACTCATTACACTTATGCAAAAGAAGTATTTTGTAAATTCCAGCAGAACCATTCTAAATCAAATTACCAGGTTAGATCAAGGAAAATAACTTCAATTAATAGTTTTCTTTGCTAAACTTAATTAAACTTAAATTTTTCGTTCGAGAAAAAAAAATATTTTTGAAACTGCTTTCCAACAATACTTTATATTTGGTAGTGTACGACAAACTTTTAATTTTTTGTCTCTAAGACAACACAGACTAATGTACATCCATTTATAAATAAGTGTGAAATGGCCACATCTTGTTTTTGTTGTAATTGTTTTTTTTTTAAGTTAAATTTTGTGGTTGCAATCTCAACAATAAAAAAACCAATATTTAGTGACATTCAACAAGCAAGTAAATATGTTATCCAGGAGCTGCACAATCTGAATTTGATTTGGGTAAAAATAGAGGCAATTCGCTTAAATCTTTGCTCGTAATATGCCAACATAATTGATTTTTAAAAGTAAAACTCTCGAAGGCATATATGACAAATCAATACCATATAAGTGTCTGAATTATACGTGGGAATTTCAAAACATTGATTTAAATATTCACACGGACATAGCAATATATATCTCTTCACCTATAGAATTCTGAAAATATATATTCTTTATAGCGTCTAAAATGGATAATGGAAAAATTACAAGTGGAACGAGGGAATACCCATTTACACGGTCGTGTGAAGGGTTTACAGAGTAAGGCTATCTATTAGTCACGCCATCTGTAATCAATATTTATCAGAAATCAAATGTGTCATGTTAAAATTATTGTGTGATTTTTATAATAAAATTTTGATACTGGACTTACTTGTGACCATTAATTCTTACGTCTTTATTACCCAGATCCTGCAATATCATTATTGTTACACTATCAAAGAAACTTATATTCTACGTTTCTTTACCCATAATGCACTAGTTTCAAAATCACTTTTAGTATCGAATTCATCTACCAAATGTTCACGTGTTAAGTATATCCACGTCTTCATATTGTTACTGTTTTGTCTTGAACTTTTGACTACAGTTATATCACAGCAATACTATGACAAGATGGGTAATTGTAAGTCCTTTTGAGACCTTATTGCGGATCTCAAATGGGAACACAGCCGTTCGTTTCTTTTCAAACGCTGTCTCAGAGTAAAATCATTATTTTCTTTAGACATCTTTCCCATTTGTATGGATTATTTAACTTGGCATCGAATGCAAACATCACACCACCATTACTATTGCCATTCCATCGTTACCATTACAAACATAATTTCTAATTTAAAAGCAATACTCTAACGATTCAGTAAATATTTATAAGGGGTTCATCGAATTATAAAATCGTATGTTGTTGTCGTCCTTGTTAATATTGTTATTGTAAATAAATATTCAAGTATTTATTGTGCTGGGTACTGGAGTCTCTCTTGCCTTTCATTTGTATGATCATTTTTCATTTTGTCAAGCTGTGTGCCAAAATTTTGTATATATATATGTGTGTGTGACGTTTTATAAAAATGATTGCAAATATGAATTTATATGATCATTATGATATTTATGGAAATTTTTACATACTTATGTACGTATGTCTGTAATTTCTTTATAAAATGTTTTTTTTTTCTCACATCTAAGTATGCGTTTTGATAAATCTATAAATAATCGAATGAGTGTGTGTATCTGTGTGTGTGTGTGTGTGTAAATATTCTTTATGATTCTTACGCGTGCCTGTATAACATTAATGGTTGTAAATGTGTGTTAAGAGTTTGTCTTTGAGGTTTTATTTATGTATTTTTTTTTTAAATTTTTTTGCCGCTTAACTTTTATGTCATGTATTTAATCAGTTATAAATTTAGGATTTAACGTATTGTATTGTATTTCAAGTTCAATACCTTTATTTTTTTAATTTTTAATTTATGTCTGTGTTGCTCTGTTCATTTTTCAAAACTACTATTAAAAATTACATTTCGCGTTACTTGCAAAGTGTTAAATGGTGTGTTAAAAGATTAATAATATCCAAAACAACCGTGAAAAATTCAATTTAATTTTTCTCTTAAGTGTTGAATCACTTCAGAGTTACTAAGCTAGTTAAAAGAAAATAATTTAAAAAAATTTTTATATTTTCTTTTTAATTCAATAAAGTCTCTGCTTAATTAAAAATTATAGAAAAAACCCAGCAAATTTTCTTAGTATTTTTAATGACAATTCATTTCAACTTAATAACGCAGTCAACTTATCTATTTATCAACTTTACAACTATCCAGCCTGGCATTAAGACCCATTTTTGAATATTAACTTAGAGCTCAAAAATCTCATGATATTTCAATTTTCAGAGAAAATATGAGAAAAAGCATTAAAAAGTTTTATTAATTGTGGTCGTACTTGTACCTTAAAACTCAAATATTAAGCCAACCTAGGTGGAGACCAGTGTTTTTTTATAACAACCCGTGTGTTCTCTCAAGAATAAAGGATGTGTATAAAGACTGGATTATCAATGCTTTTTTAAGGCAAAATCAACGTCTCCAGAAAAGTGTAATAGCTGGCAGTAATGCTGAACATGAAATAAATAATCAAAAAGGATCTTACATCCTTGAAAACGAATGTGTGGTCAAAAGTGGATAATCTCGCCTAAATACCCACAGCGGACTTACATTAGTATCATTACTGATGGGTGCTTTGTCAACGGAAGGGCAAGTGATATTATTAACTATCTTGAGTTGAACTTATCCTGCACTCTAAGTCTCGGTTGAATCTCGGAATATCCTGTCCAAAGCAAGAGCAAGATAAACTAGTATGGGAATTATGAACGTCTAGAGATAATATGGACATAATCGGCATAATTGGAAATGAAGAAGCCAAAAAAGTATTAAAAATGGAAAATACTTGAAACCCTTAAAACGCTAAACCTTTTCAGCGGTTCAAAAACGAACTTAAAGTTAAGGTGTTGGAGAAACACGTTAGAAAATGTCAAAATACTAATATCGATAAGATGACGAACCTACTATGGGGTGATCCAAATCTTGAGAAATCGTAGGAAATTCTAAAACTAAGAAGACCAACACTTGGGAGAATAACTAGTTAATAGCAGCTTCCACGGAGATGAGAACTCATCCTGATCACATGATACTGTCAAATGACACCATTTGTAAAGCATGCGAGAAAGAAGATGAGTGTTTAGAACATTACCTCTGTCATTGTCCTGCGTTTGGGCGTATCAAATGCGAAAACTTCAACATGGATATTATGCCGGACAAAGGAAATACATTAAAGGTAGTGGGTTCTTGATCAAGTCAATATATTAGAGATATTGGAACTATGGTTTTTATAAGAAAATTTTGTTCCTTTAGAGCGCACAACATGTCAATTGAGCATACGTGTATACCAGTCAGGGTTTTGAGCATTTAGTGTCCCTCTTTTTCAACCTAACGTAAGTCGGGGGGAATGAGGCTATATCAGATAGAGACTTAGGGGTTTTTAAATACGGTACTTGAAAAGTATATTCCATATAGAATATTTTAAATAGAAATTTCGTCCTTTAACATTTATTTAATTTTAATTACAAAATGTAATACTCAGACAATTTCTAGACAATTTACTCTGTATTTATCTTTAAAAAAAATCACTTGAATTTACAACAAAATAAATATTTTATCACTTAATTAAAATGCATAATCTTGAAAACTTTTAATTAATTTGTTAATACAAAGACCTTGACTAGTTACATATTTTTTAAATTAAAATCTTTTCCCATTGATAAACATTTCTTACAACTTAATAAAATATCAAACGTAAATATTTGTTCTTACAACCAACTACTTAATATTTTCATTATAATTTATATAAGTACATACATACGTACACATATGCACACGCATACATGCATGGTGTACCTAGATGTATAATTTAATCTTATGTAGTCACATAGTTAAACATACTTATTTAGGACAATGTAAGAATATACAGACACACGCACGTACATATTCAGATATATTCTCTTCCATTTAACAAGGACACATATTTTTCATGCATGTCTAACAAGTATTAGAATAAGATTTTATCTGGAAACTTAATACTTTAAACCTGCTAACTACTTCTCATGCAAAAAGTCAAGAGAGAAAAAAAAAATCACGTCACCATTGACAGTTTTTTGCAAAAGTACATACATATGTAAAGATGAACAAAAAATCTGGATACTTTTAGGAAAAAATATTGATATTTATGTAAAATGTTTTTACATGTATAAGTAGTAAGTACATGTATGCAGATATGTACACATACATACTTAATGCTTATTAGATTGGGACTTAGAGATGTTCTTTTTATATTGAAGAGACTCTAACAAAAGAAACTTAAACCAGTTTTTTTTAAACAAAAACTTGTGTAACGCCATCTTTAATTAACACATTTCTGGGAGCATTTTTTTTTAATTTAAAAAAATAAATGTAAAAAAAAAACTTTAACTGTAGGGAATGCTTTTGAAATTATTAAAAAAAAAAACAAAACTGTCAATATCAAATCAAATTTTAAACTTGTTACGCTATGTTTAGACATGTATTTTAATCAAGACAATTAAAATAGAAATTGAGTTGTCGATTTTAATGTTCACACATATTCAAGTCTGGTCACTCAATGAGCATCTGACAACTGAAAATTTTTTTTTTATTTTGTTCGATATAACTTCTGTTGTTAATTTTTAAAGAAACCAGTTATGTAAAATGTTTTTCGATAAAAATATGATTAAATTAATAGGTTAGGTTAGGTAGAACAGGCAGCTGTTGTGCAGCTCACTTGGGTCCATTATATTGATCCCTTTGTGATACTAGAATAGAGGAGTTAGAATAGAATAGAAAAGAGAGAAGAGAAGCAGACAAAGTTCAGAGTCTCTGGTGGGAATCGAGCCCGCAACCCCCAAACTAGCAGACCAGAATACTACTGACTAATGTAAGTTTATAAGTTGTAATGAAATTCCAGTTAATCCGGGTTGATGCCGCGTTAAAACTCAATGTAGTCCAAAGTCCCATAACATAAAAAATTAAAATATACAATCTTTGCTTTCTCTTGCTTTTAATTTTTATTGTTGTTGCACACATATTTGGGGGATTCACAGTAGTGCCATAAAGTCATATGTCCTATAATAATAGCATGAAAAGTTAAGACTATTGTGAACAACCCCTCATAATTAAGTGTGCTATTTGGAATTTAAATCATAAAAAATAAATAGTTTCTTTCATAATGCCAAAAACAAGTGAAAAAAACAAAATAATAGCCAGTTTGTGGGAAAAGTACATTTTAGATGTTGTAATGGCAGACTCATGTAAATAAATTACAACTAAATTTAATTTTGTTTGATAAACAAAAACAGCAGAGTCCTTAGCCGATCATATTTGACGCCACCAGTGATAGCTCAAATTTGGATGTCGGCCCTATAAAATTATACAATGAACGGCGACGGCTTACAAAAACTTTTGCGGCTTGGCTTAGCCGTTTAGCACAGGTCATAGCGTACAAAGTTCTATTATAATAAGACACTTTTTGTATGAAAAGCAACAACAACATTTTAAAACTATTGTAAAATTTTAGGACAATATGAAAATATGACATGATAAGACACCTTGTGAATCACCCAATTATATTTTATTGTTTTATTTAATTTTTATTTGTTTTATATATTTATTTTAAATTTAGATTCGACCGCTTGACTCCACCGTTATTGGTGGCTTCTTGACGAGTTTTCAGACCAATTGCCTACGTCTCCTTACCTTTTCTATTACTTTCGGAATTATTGGGATGTAATTTATATCTGTGCTTGTCCTAAAATTTTCCGAGTGTAAACTTCCAAGGAAATTTCTACACAGAGAAAACAGTATCGGTTGTGAGTACGACATATGTATGTTGCCAATCGCAAATGAAAAGTTCGATTGTAGGAACGAAACCATTCGATTGGCAATGAATGTCATTTTCTGTTTTCTGGGTGTAGCCAAAATTTATTTTGTCCTAAGCCAGTTCCCTTAATTTGGACATTAAGGGCATCAATGGTATATAATCTTCATGAGAAAAGGTAGGATGTAATCCGCCTTTCTTTAATGGTTATAAACCAGTACCGTGTTCTCTATAGAAGACTAGGATTGGTGTTACTAATCCACAATGCTTATACACTGCCTTGTTTTCACTTCACTATTTTTTTCTTATCGGCTTTGATCATGTGTTGTTAATTGCTCACTGCACACCTTTAAAAAAAATCATCGATTATTGTTAAACACTCACTTATATAGTATAGCTGAGCGTGATAAATGTTAAATGCTACTACTCTTCGCTATGTTCGAACCGATAGCAAATATTGTAACTGCATTCAAGTGTTTGATGTTGTTTCCTAAGTTTATTTGTGTATTTTAATGCGTATGATGTTTTGTACTTAAAAAGATCCATTGTAATTTGTTAATGATCCGTTGAATTATATTATTGCTTCTGCACGCCTCTTAACCGCACATTTATTTTCTGTTGATTACTTGTTCTCCTCTGCTACCTTTCTTCTTTTTCTGTAACACCTGTGCTGCTCTTCTCACCTTCCGGCTTACGCCTCTGATGTTCTGTTTACTGACCTTTAACAAATAGCACCAATAACCAATTGTCTACCTTGACTACTGGGACCACCTGTGCTTCGTCATCTTCTGGAATTACTGTTACGACAAGAACTTAATTTTAGCATATGTAATCTACTCGAATGGATGGATGAAATTCATCTACCCCGAGTAAAGCCATAATGGATTATTTATTCAATACGTGTGGCTTCAATTTGCTCTAAGTTGAACCCTGACAAAATCAGTATATTTTCGCAATTTATCAATTTCAGCTTTCGTTCCCTTTTTGCTATGATTTTTTTTATTATTTTTATTTTTGTTGCCTTTAATTTTGTTGTTAGGTTCATTAATTTACCGCTGCCGCAAAGAACATATTTATTATATAAAATATTTTTCGTAATACATTTGTTTTTTCTCCATGGTTTTAAAGATAATTTTTAAAAAATTATATTAACAAAGTTCTATGGTTTTACCAAATGCATATTTAGTCATCAGGTAGTCTTGTTTCGTCAGCTGGTTATTTTTTTCCTAACTTATTTTAAATTTCAGCTGTCAAAGTCTATAGAAAAAAACAAATTTCTCTCCTCTCTTATTTATTTCAAATGTCAAACTGTCAAACAGAGTGAAACTCTGTGTGTGTGTGTGTGTGTGTGTGTGTGTGTGTGTGTTAGCTATAGACTCCGAAACTGTAAAACCGATCGGACTCAAACTTTGGCAAGTTGTTGTACACATACTAGGGAGTGTTTATGGGTGAAAAAAGTGGGCGAGGCCACGCCCATAAAAAATTAGTTTTCAGTTTTAGCTACTTGCACTTGACCGATTTTTCTGAAACTTTGCACACATATCGAGCAGTCATGACTAAAAAATTTCGTGGTAAGAAAAGTGGGCGGGGCCACGCCCCTAAAAAAGTTTTAATTTTGAGGTACTTGCACTGGACCGATTTTTTTAAAACTTTGCACACATATTAAGCTGTCATGACTTTATAATTTCGTGATTGAAAAAGTGGGCGGGGCCACGCCCATAAAAAATTAGTTATCAATTTTAGCTACTTGCACTGGACCGAATTTTCTGAAACTTTGCAAACATACTGAGCTGTTATGACTTTACACTTTCGTCATTAGAAAAGTGGGCAGTGCCACGCCCATTAAAAAAAAGGTATCATTTTGAGGTACTTGCACTGGACCGATTTTTCTGAAACTTTGCACACATATTGAGTTGTCATGACTATACAGTTTCGTATTTAGAAAAGTGGGCAGTGCCACGCCCATAAAAAAAGGTATCATTTTGAGGTACTTACACTGGACCGATTTTTCTGAAACTTTGCACACTTATTGAGCTGTCATGACTATACAGTTTCGTAATTAGAAAAGTGGGCATTGCCACGCTCATAAAGAAAAAGTTATAGTTTTTAGCCTTGCACTTGATATTCGATTAAAATTTAGAATGCGATTAAAATTCATGAAGGGGCGTAGCAACGCGCGCCGGGATTGGCTAGTAAAAAATATAAACAAAAAAATTCTCGCCGAACTGCAATTGCCTGATGAATTAATATGCCTTGGTTTTACCGTAATTTATGTGCATCCAGAGTTATACTTTTTAAGTAGACATTAAAAACACTTTTAAGAAATTAAATAAATGAACCTTTTGTTTAGAAAAAACTCTGCTCACTCAACAAACTTGTAAAGCCTGTTCAGTCGACTCTGACGAAATAAATGGTTCAATTAAGTACTAATTGCTCAATTAGTTTATTTTAAGGAAAATATAACTCAATTAATAACTCAGCTACTCAAATTTCTAAGTTACACAGTTAATGTCTGAGCATAGTATTATTTTATTAAAACTTTTTTTTAATTAAATTATTTTATATTGAATTAAATTATGACTTTCACTGTGAATGCATTTTTGAAACCAGCCAAGTCGTATTATCAACAAATTGTAGAGACGCATTAAAAGACACAGCCTGTACAAATCTGATAATTGTGCAGGTGTCTTTTTACTACTTAAATGTTACAAGAAAAATATAAAAAAAGAAAAAAACACCAACAAAATTAAAATAAAGCCACTGCCTAAATATGAGATATAGTGAGAATTAAAAAAAAATACCTTAAAATAATATTAAACAAGGCACAGTAATTAGTAATAGCAGGATCTAAAGTAGCCACAGTCATCTTAAAGATAATAAATGCTTTAGTAACTATTAAAGCGGTAACCAATCTCATGAATGAACATGTATATATATAAACAAAGTTAACACGGACTTCCTGTTAGTATGCTACATAATCATGTCTTGTGTTACCCTCCGATATATGCTTTTCTTTTACTTTATTTTTTTATTTCACCTCGCATTAAACTTCAAGACCCAACTTAACATATTGGATGGTTTCGAACACACATACACATTTATTATTAAGCCATGTTTATGTGTGTTGGTGTGTAAGTAAAATCCTGTTTTATATATTAAATTCATATTGACATGTTGTCAGTGGTTGAACAAGAAAAAAATTATACGAAAATAAAAAAAAAAACAGACTGCGAGTGTATTATAAACAAACCAACATTAACTAACACACACATATATTTAACCTTCGACAGGGTTTCGCAAACTTTTTAAATTTTTTTTTTATTCTAACACTTATTTGAATATTAAGAATAAAAAATATTTTAAATAATACAAGTACGACTATAGCTGGGATATAAATCAAAGAAGTAATTTATGGTTGAAAACAAAATAGTGGATCTAGATTTTTCACTCAGTAGCATCAAATATGGATACTTGATAAGAAAATTGAATGTATAGAAAAACTGTTTCTTTTCTGAATATTTTTGTATGGATTTAAATTTATCATTTGATTTTTAGCGCCTTCATACATATTTATTTTGTAATTTATTACAAATTAAAAATAATATTTAAATTATAGGGATTTGTAATTTGATAAAAATCTGGTTCTGGGATACAACTATTAATTCTATATATATAATATATAATTTGATTAATAATAGACTTTCTAGAAAAGAAACATGTCGTAGGGAAATTATAGTCCATTTTATTGGGAATATTTAACCAAAAATATTTCAATACTGATAACAGAAGGGGTTACTTGGTTTTTTGAGAACTTAATCAAAAGTTGATAATTTTCAGGGGTAAAACACGTTACATTCAGTATATTTTAATAGTGGTATATGGGTTTAAGGTAGCAAGTCCCCTGGTTGAGACGTCTAGCCCGATTGAAAGCGGAAACGTTAATAATTAAAAAATATTTCATCGTTTTGGTGATTTCGACTTAAAGGCTCGTTGATAATTTTAAATTCGTTAAATCCAAAATAATTCACAATAATAAAATGCAGGGTTGGGATTAATAAATTAATTTTTAGATTATACAAATACAGATATATTTGTAATTCAAGATACCAAAAAAAAATGGAATTAAATATAATAATAAATATTGAAACTGTTTTCAACATACAGTGTGTCAATTTATGCTAAGATATTGGACAAAAATCATCACTTATCTTCTATCAATATTGACAAGCTTAGTCAAACTTATAACTTCTGTAGGAAAACTACTAGGAAGGCTAAAGCTTTTCAGAAATTACTTAATTGAGACTAGTAGTAGTTTTAAATTTAGCGGCAAACATAGAAAAAATCTCACAGTGACGCAAAGAGCTCTTCAGGCACAAGCAATTTTTGCATCTTTATGTAACAAAACCATCCTTCATTTAAAGCGTAAATCGTTTATAGATTACCTGCAGTCATACAACTCTGAAGGAAAAGTATTTCCTAGTCAAGAACCACATTCTCTCTGCAAAGATTGCCATCAAATAGTCCAGCTTTAGTTCACCTTTAAATCTCCAAGAATAATTAATGTGTACAGTAGATCACCTCTCCAATCAAATACTCTATCGACCGTATAAGAAGCCTTTACTTTAATAATCTAAAAACCTGCAGCTGGCAGATTGCCTCAAAGTCAACACAATCCGTTTCGCCGCTCAAGACCGCTTAGGTTAAAGACTTATATCTCAGTACGCGCTGAAAAAATTTTACTGATTTATATTGGACATTTGTTGACATTTTTGTTTTTTTAAGAGTTTAAACATTTTCCAAAATATGTTTTGCCTATATATTTTGGTCGACTACAAATTCCTGACTTCATATTTCTTAAACAAAATCCAGACAGCTTATCTTTTACACGCCAAAATTAAAATGACTTGAACAGCAATGGATTTTCTTGTTAAGAATCTCTGCTCTACTCCCTATCGAATTTACTGAAATATATTAAAACCTTTGCACACATACACACATCGTGTATTTTAAAGTTCTTGTTGTATGCTACATGCAGATTTTATGTTAATGTGTGTGTGCTGCTGTGTAGTTTCACGGTATCTTTACTTCTTGTAAGCCATAATATCGATTAAGGATTATGATAATGATTGTGTGCTTAAATTGTAATTGTTCACACACAGACAGCATACATACAAACATCGTTGTAGCCATAAGAACGTACATACACAATAGCTTTAATCTTATCCTATTTGCAAAGTGGTAGCAATGGTGAAATATTTGACAATAATTTTTACTTTAAAATTTACTTTTGCTGTTAAATCGGTTTTATATTTAAAATTTTAGCTTTGCATCTTTGATAGTCGCTTGAATGGAAATTATAGGAAAAAAATATACACAGTAACATAAATAAATACTTATTGCACCTGTACCACTGTCCACCATCCTTACCATCAATACTGTTCAAGTAAACACCCTATATATGTATGTTTTAACCATATTTATTCAAGCGCATTAAGGACTGTAGGAAAGGGCAAAAGCACAAACAAAAAGTACAATGAGAAAACCATGTACATGAATAGTCCAGCCTGAATGCTATAGCTCGAAAGAATTCACGCCAATGTTAACATGTGGTTTGTTTACACAAAAGCGAAGTTTATCTTTAACTCAAACTTTAGGCCGTTGCCATGAAACTATTTTATTGTGCGCGTATGTGTGTGTTATAATGTGTAAAATATGCATTAGTGTGAGTTTTAGTGAGCATAGTTAAACATCGCGAATACGTTTATTATTGCAATGTATGTATGAATGTATGCAGAAATATGCACTCATTTAGTGAACACTCACTCAGGCACTCATTAACAATAATTTTGTGTTCGGATTGATTAGAAAATTTATAAATACACTTACAGACTACACACATATTGCAATGTTACTTAGTGCACACCTTGAGCAGTTGTTGTGGAAGCATATCCGAATATATAAGACGAGACTGAAAAGGTCTTGTGGTAACACTGATCGGTGCCGGGAGATTATTATGAATGCGTGGCAACGCTGTAGCTGAAAATATGTGAAGTTGGGTTTTGATAACCAAAAAGATTATATGAAATAGCGTTTAATATTTAATAAAATTGTAATCAAACATTAAAAACAGTGTTCGTGTCTCATTTATCGGAGTTATTACAGGTCTGTTTTTAATTCTTTTATAAACTAAATAGAAAAGCTGATGATACTTTCAGGGGGTTTCCTTTCATTTCTTTATTAGTTTCTTAGACTTAAGATTATCTTGGATTATTTAATTATTTTTTAATCTCTAAAACGATACACAGATTTTAGTTTTCATACCAACTTGGTAAGTTCACAGGGACTGCTAACCACTATATTGTGTCTGTCGTAGAAAAGGCTCTACAGGTAAAGGAAATTTCGCTCTGTAACTCAATTGACATACAAGGTGCTTTTGATAACATATCATAACTTGTGAAGATTGATATAGTTAAAAGAACGAAATATATATAAAACATTTTCTTCCATTGCGATATTATTCAATTTGGGCCATTCACAAGAAAGAGTAATGTTACCTCTCTTGTTTACCCTCGTTATTAAAAAATTATTCTAGAAATTAATGCGCAGGAGATTAAGTTACCTTAGTTGGGGGCTGAAAGGTATGCATCAAGGCATATTTATTCATCAGGTAACTGCAGTTCGAAAAGAAAATTTTTGTTCATATTTTTATAATATAAAGTTTGACATCTATATATATAAAAGTGAAACTCTGTGTGTGTGTGTGTGTGTTAGCTATAGACTCTGAAACTGTAAAACCGATCGGACTCCAACTTTGGCAAGTTGTTGTACACATTCCAGGAAGTGTTTATGGGTGGCAAAAAGTGGGCGGGGCCACGCCCATAAAAAATTAGTTATCATTTTTAGCTACTTGCACTTGACCGATTTTTCTGAAACTTTGCACACATATCGAGCTGTCATGACTAAATAATTTCGTGATAAGAAAAGTGGGCGGGGTCACGCCCATAAAAAAGTTTTAATTTTGAGGTACTTGCACTGGACCGATTTGTCTGAAACTTTGCACACATATTGAGCTGTTATGACTATATTACTTTTTTGATTAGAAAAGTGGGCAGGGCCACGCCCATAAAAAAAGTTATAATTTTGAAGTACTTGCTCAGGACCGATTTTTGTGAAACTTTGCACACATATTGAGTTGTCATTACTATACAGTTTCGTGATTAGAAAAGTGGGCAGTGACACACCCATTAAAAAAAAGTTATAATTTTTATCTTTTTGAACCTGATATTCAATTAAAATTCAGAATACATTTTTCATCATTAAGGGGCGTAGCAACGCGCGCCGGGCTTTTCTAGTTTGAAATAAATGAGAGAGAAGAGAAAATTTTTTTTCATCTAAATGCTTTGATGAAATTTAAAATAATTGAAGAAACAAATAATCAGCTGACAAATCAAGACAACCTGATCAATAAATATGCCTTGGTATGCATCAGTCATTAAACATCACTCTTGCATTGATGCAAGGAAAGGGGCTTAACTGCGAAGGTAGTGAAAACTGCTTTTATAAGGAATTGCACGCAAAAAGAGTCCAAATATGGCGGTGCACTTTTTTTGATAAGGGGCATTTTTTTTTTGCATTTTTAAGTATCAAAGTTTCTGACGGATGTACTTTGGTCAAGGTGCAAACATATTTGTGACTGACTTTCATAGTACTTCGATATTCGAGGTACAAATTTATGCCACTTATATCAGAGTCAATGAGTATACTCGCATAATGAGGAGGTGAGAAAAAACCCTTTTGTCTTATGAAGTCTACTCAGTTCAGTTGTTAGAAGCGATATACCTCCCTAACCATTTTTTCATGCACAACAAGGTTACACTTCTATAGATTCCGGGTCATAAGGGACATATAAGCAATACACATGCCGAAAGCTTTACAAATAGTCGAGCACACTACCTACTAAATATACCGAAGCCATTTAGTTGTATACCCCCTTGACATATTCGGAGTAACTATCTGCTCTACCAGACATTGAGTTTACTTCTCATTGAAGAATGGATTAAGGTTAAATAAAGGCAGAGAATAGCAGAGAATATCCCATAGACGAAATAATCGGTCTGTTAGTTAGAAATATATTAATGAATGTTCCTCATAAGTTACATATATTTTTTTCATGTCAATAAAAAAGTCGTGATTTAATTTTTTGTGTTTATTGTTTTTGTCCATGTAGTATATTTATCAATAACTTTTAGTATAACTCTTCAAGTATAGAGCATCTTTATTTGCGACACACACTTAACTTACATCTTAAAAACACTTTTTCCATTTCCCTCGTCCTCAAGTTTATTTCTCTGCATGCACATGTGTATGTACGCCTATTGTTGGCAGTAAATTAATATGCAAAATATGCCGCGAAATATATATAGTTCGAGTATGTGGAAATAATAAAACACTTGTTAGCTTGAGCAACAACTATTCAGAATATCGGAAAACCTCTCATATTAATAAGTTCGTATACCCACACTGACATACATATGTACATACATAGCAAGTAGTATCTAAACTATTTAACATACAAATATAAATGATTACTTGTAAACAAAAGTGTTTAATTATTTGTGTGTAATAAGTGAACATATGTACGTCTAAGTATGCGTGTAGTGTGTAAAGGGAGGAATTTATACATTTTAATAATGCACATGATTGGAGTATGATTAAAATTCACTCTTCAACACACACTCACACACACAGAATCATTCAAATTTATAATGTTGAACACATCTACAGTTACTCAAGTTTCCTTGTGGCATCACAGTTGATGTGGCAGAATATGTAGGTTATGAAGGAAATTAAAATGATTTATTGCCAAAGGAATTTCACAAGAACTATTTACTACTATGCTTTCTAGTCGAAGTTGTAGATATTTTATTTTATTTAAGACACTAAAATATGTTAAGCAGACTCCAAATATTTGAATAAGTTTTCTAAATTGTTATTGTTATGGAAATTAGTTAAGTAGAACTTGAGATAAGTAAAAATAAGGGAAAATCTCTTCTTGTCTTAAAATAAATGGCGCACTGCCAACAATTCCTATAACGCCAATGTACACTATACTCCATTTCGTTTCTAATTCCCTTCATAAAATCGTCATTTTAGCCCGTAATACAATAAGCATAGATGTTGGAGATCGAGGACATATGGCGATACATGGACAAGTGGCATACAATCTCCGATTAACATTTAAGGTTTTAATCCCCACAAAATGGAATCCTGCTGGGACAACTTTGACACAAAATATACACGGCTGATGATGTACTCTGGTATTGGATCCAACATTTTTCTGAAGAACTTGTGGTATAGTAATAGTGTGTTCCAGGCGGAAATACTTACTATTTAGAAACATGGATTATACTATAAAAAGGATTCGTGGCAATATTTGAAAGCACGCATGATAATTTACAAAAAGAATTCACAGCAATATTCATATGTTTTTCGATAAATAGACATCTTTTGTTTCACAAAACTTCTCAAGTCAAGTCAATGCACAGAGGGGTAATTTGACCCAAAATCTTGGTCAGAAATAATTTTTTACACTTACAATAATAATGTTTTTGTTAATGACGTTCGATTAAGAGCGTATCAAAGCAAATACATGCATATTTGTTTTTTTTTCAGAACAAATATCAGCTGATTTATGGGCAGTCAAAGTTGACATTTACAAACAAAGTGCTCAGTGCGGCACAAAAAGTGAAATTTTGATACAGATTAAAACATTCTTTTATCAATTATTGCACATACAGAAGGAAATTGTGCATAATATATTGAAAAGAGTAATGAATTAAAAAAAGCCAAAATATTGTTGTGGATGTTATTGATTTTGTTAACAAAACGTGTAATTCAAACTTAACGTCAAATAAATGACTTTTTTCCATAAATCTAAACATCGCCTAAGCTTTTGATAATGTTGGCCGGGGACTGCCATGTTTTTCCTTGATGAAAAGTGTTAAGAGAAGAATTCTGATTTAGTTTTTCTTTATTTTTCGTTCATGTTTTTTTCCATGGACTGACGCATGGAACTACTCGGCGCATTTTACGTCAAGATCTTAAATTGAAAGCGTACAAAATACAGCTTGTGCAACAACTGAAGCCGCTCGACCTTCCCAAGTGACATCGCTTTGCTCTATGGGCTTTTGAAAAGTTCCAAGAAGATCCGACGTTTTCGAGGGAAATTTTTTTCAACATAATCGGCCCATTTCTGGCTCAATGGATATGTAAACAAACAATATTGCCGAATTTGGAACGAAGGGCAACCTGAAGAGATTCAAAAACTGCCACTTCATTCAGAAAAAACAACAGTGGAGTCATCGGTTTATATTTCTTTAAAAATGATGCCGATACGAACGTAACCGTCAAAGGCTACCGCGCCATGATAACCGACTATTTGATACCTGAAACTGAAGCTCGTGATCTCGGCGACATTTGGTTTCAGCAAGACGGCGCCACTTCCCACACGAAATGCTCGAACGAGTCCTCGAAAATTGGACTCAATGGATGGACCATCTGCGACGTAGCAACGGCCAATATTTGATAGACATAATCTTCAAAAAATAAATGCCAAAGAATGTTCTTTCAGATGATAATAAGCATTCCCCATTATATTTAAATTTTCTGTCCTGTTTTCTTTAAAAAAAAGTAGGGAACCTCAAAATGGATCACGCGTTATTTGTATTTATGAAGAAACTAAAAACATAAAAACTGATGCTGTTTACAATTTTATTTTAACTGAAATTGATTTTAATAATGTTCTCAAGCAATTTTTGTTTTTTATAAAAATTTATCGTTAAGGTGGCTCAATGCACTGGGAAAAATTAACGACTTTTCCAAGCAAATTTTATTGACAAGGTCATTCAGTTAGCCCCTTGCGTATTTTCATCGTGCCGAATTTCAATAAAAAATTATACGTTTGTTTTCGAGACATTTAGTTTTTTCATTTTTTTTTATATCGCGGCAACCCTAAAAAAATTCCACTATTACAAAAATCAAAAAACTCCAGCAGTGTGTGCTCATGAAAAACGTTTAAATTACAAATTTTAGCCGTCCAAACAACTGAATTTAATTTAGCTTTTAAAGTTACCTACGCACAGTGTTGCGAAACCAGAATTTTTTGGAAATCATATTGCCTAAACTGTAATTTTAATCGTATCGATGAGAAACTTCTACAGATTGGTCAGAATGAAGTGAATGAGTGAAAAAAAATTTACACCGAAAAAAATTGTTGGGTCAAATTTTCAACAAAAGTCAAAAATAAAAAAATAAAATTGTTCAAAAAATTTAAAAAAAAATTTATTTTAATTCTTCTTTTATTTCTGATAAATACCCTATGATTAGTTTTTAAAATAAATTATAGGGTGGTCCGAACAAGAATTATAAACGTCAAATTTTCATGATTTTTCGATATTTTTTGAATAACTCTGAAATTTTATATAAAACCAAAATCTATTTCATTTCTTATTTTAAAGGTGGCAATAAAATCTTTAATTTGATACTGAAGTCAATAGCTTCAGTTTTAAGAGAGTTATGCTCATTTTTGTGGAGTGCTAGAATAGATGTAGAATAAAAAATAAGTGATTCCGAGAATTTCCGTTCTATTTCTATGGAATAAATATTGAGAGTGATATACTACTATCGCTATAACTCCCAGGAGGGCAGGTATGGACAGCTGATTTTTTCACAGTTTGTTGAAAACAAATTATGTAACATTTCTGTAGTGGTTTGGAACTGGGACTCTCTGGGACTTTTTAGGTATTGCTTACCTAACCCAAATTTTAAGGAAAAATTGACCTTTAGTCGGGTTTTCGCTCTAAAAAAGGTGCATATGAAAATGTCTCAAACATTATTCCTTTTTTTTACAGAAGATACTTGTCCGAAGGCAGATTTTTTTCCCGAATTAAAATATCTGTCACCAAAATCAAATGAGATCATTTTGAATACAGCCCTGAAATCCCCTCTTTTCGTGAAAACTTTGTATATTTGACTTCTAAAATCAATTAAAAATCAACGGGCCAACATAAAAATAAGCTTTGTGTGTTTTTTGTTTACTTGGAATGTCTGTGACAAAATTGCATCATTAAAAACACTGAAAAAAATAATCGGAAAAAAGTTATTTTTCCACTAGCCGCAACACAGTGCGGCTGGATAAATTTCCTGTCATCATTTTAGTTAAAGTCATTGGGCATAAGGACTATGAGAATGCTAATAGTAACGAAAAAGTGAATGACCCAGCCAGAGCTAGAAATTGTTGAAATTATATATCTTACCTGTTAGAAGTGGCATTTTCAGTTTTTTTTTTCACGAAAGACTGAATGAAGTTGTCATATTTTTGCAACATTAATAACAGCTAGATTATAACATTCTTCTCTTCATATTAAATGCAGTTTGCATCTTTCTAACTATGATCTGGGGAATATTACAAGTTTGCTGGCGGTATTGACGAGATATTGAGCTTGGAGTAGTTACAGTTGTGGCGACTTATGAAAATAGAAAACAGCTTGAATAGTTTAGTGAAACAAACTATCACGCTGACCAACCAACCCCATAAGGATCAGTATAACAGAAATAATTTAAATTTATTATAGGGACGTTGTAATGCCTACTTTTTGAACTATAAAATTGTATGGCAAACAGAACTAAATGCCAGTGCAAAGTTTCCTTAAAAGCCATTAAGTACAAGTAGTTGACAAAATACGTATAATATGTATGGGCATGGCACTGCCCATTTTTATATATCTAAAGTTGAATTTTTTAAGGTTCCTGAATGTCATATGCAAAGACGTATAGCAAATGCGTAGAAATTAAAAGGAAAATAGTTGTTATTAACAATTTTTTGCCTCAGTATTATTGACAAAACCTACTGTAACTGACTGTATTTGAATTTTTTTTATTTTGGAGCATGCGTGATATTGAGCTTTGCGAATAAAAATGCGTGACTTAATTAATATTTTTTTCAATATATTTTTTTTTTGTAACTTGTACTTTAATTGACATAATAAATAATTGTCATTTTTTTAAATTATATGTTTCCTCTTGAACTATAAAAGAATTGTATTCTTAGCGTTCTTATGAAGGATAATTAAACTGTAATTAAATTTAATTAAATATGTTCGAACATCAACCGAAAAATGCTAACGTGTAAGTCTCTAAAAATATCCACTAATTTATTAATAATTGTAAATATAGAACATGTGCACAAGCACAAAGTGTGTGTCAAAAGTCATCTGGGAATTAAAAATTCAATTAATTTTTCGATCATGATTTTTTATTGGTTTTGTTTAGATTATAAATCGGCAAAATGGAAATTTTTTGCAATTAGTATGGAAAATAATTTCAGTTTTAGCTTTCAGTTTCGCAATAATGGGCTCATTTTAAAATATTGTCAATAACTTCTTTAAAAATTTGTGGCTGTAGCGCTTGAATTGCTGCAATAATATTAACCTTAAGTTCAAACATTGTCTCGAGTTTATTCACATTTTTATATACGCTCATTCAAGTTACCCTGAAGAAATTAGTTAGGCGCTTGCAAATCTGATAAACGAACGTATTGGCTAATAAATTTCCGAATTTCTGGCAATTGGTCCGTCTTCCAAAATTTTACCTGCCATTATGTCTACGTCCTGCCAAAACCACATCTGTTTTTTGTTTGTTCAATGATACTGATACTGTTCTCCATTTGCAGTTACACTTTTTTTAACTTCATTTTTGAACATAAAAGTACCAATTATATCATTAGTAATGCCACACCATACTCCTAATAGGGTGCAAGTGGTGCTAATATATGGGTCTAGTATTTTCAGAACCCCAGAACGTACAGTTCTGCTTATTAACGAGGTCATTACTTATAATCAGATTTTCAATAAGGTTGATTTTATTTCTGTCTGTAAATAGTTGATTTAACCTAAAAATTTAGACGTTGCCAATTATTTGTGGGTTTTAATTCTTGCACCCAATGTTTTTAGTGCGCCGTAGTGACGTTCAAGCAAGCTGAGAAGAACGACTTCAGGTGAATGTTTCTGATATTACGTTAACACTTTGCTCTACAAGTTCAATATTCTTCGCGGTACAAATTAAAGCAACGAAGCGAAATTCTGACGTTAAAATGTCGACGATATGGTTTTTGAGTTAAAATAATTGATTAAATAACAAAAGTCTATCATTCTGTTTCTTTGTCCAGTTGTAAGTCTCTTCAATGTTTTATTTTCAAGTGTTATTTAAATAAACTGAATAAAAATAAAAAAAATATGAAAACGAAAATGTGATTACACTTAAGCCCACCCAGTAAAAGTAAAATAACTTTTATCCATCATACAAATACAACAAATCATCGACGATACATTCGCACCTACCCGGTGGCGTTTTTTGAGCCACTTTGTCATAGTGACATTTTCATTTATGATTCATTTTTACAAACTAGATCTCAAGGCGTAATTTCTATGACATCTTCACTATAGATACACAGTATAAAAGTAAGTAGAAAGTAATCGACATTGTCTGTTATTATTCGACACAAAGATGAACTCTGCTAGAGTTTGTCTGCTACAAGTATTCGTCAATAGTTAAAGAAAAATAAATAACGCATTATTAAAGATTTTTTTGCTTTTGCATTGAAAAATATTGAAACTAGGCAACATTGTCTGTTATGAGTGGATTTAAAGGCGAGTTTGTCTGCTGTGCGTAACCCTTTGAAAAAATATAACTGTTCTTTTTTCTTCTTAAATTGTTTTTTGTGCTTTTTGTAATTTCAATTCAAGGTTAAATGTTTCATTTCGTTAGTTTAGTAAAGTTCTCAGTGAATAGTGGTTGGTTAATTTTAATTATTAAAGGTGATATCTATCCGCCGATTACTTTGTGACGATTTGGCCAGAAACTTAGAAAGAATTTTCGACTCGAATTTAATTTCCCAATACAATTATGATGGCACAAAAGGCAAGAAAGCCCTGAAGTTGTATTCGAATCTAATAACAGCTTTAAAAGGTTAGTGCTATTAAATATTAAATTAAAATAAGTTTTATTAGATATCAAGTTCTGTACGTAGCGTACATAATTCTTTTATATTTTTATTTAAAAAGAATGTACAAGCTTCCAGTCTTTTGGAAAATTCCTTTGCTACTTACGCACGGCTATTAAAAAAGTAAAAAATAGGGACGCTAAACGCCACTCTAGAAAAATGAATCCAAGATATATGTGGACAGCCAAGAAACTCAAATGACTTAAACAATTATTTAGCAATTCATAAATTATTTTTTTACAACTCTTTTAAAACTTATTACTCTATGATTATTATAATTAAAAAATGCAATATTAATGTCTGATTTTTTTTAAGTTACTTTTTTATTATATTATTTTATTTCTTATATTATTTTGAACAATATTGAAATTTACAGAATTAATGAGTGCCTTAACTTTTTTTTAATAAAAATTTTTAAATATTCACAATGCATAAAATTGGTTTCTCTGTACGGTTCTCTGGGATTAAAATCCATAGCATAAAAATTAATGTATGAAACGTTAGTCAGAAAGTCCTTAATAGTCTCTGTTAAAGCGACATATAAAAGAAAAATTCACAGAGGAAACAAAGTGATTTTGTCCGCTACGAATCTCTAGAATGGCGACGTATTACATAAAAAGTCATATCTGATAATCGATGATATTGTCTGTTAGAACTCGCTAATACTCGGACGCTTAACGGACAAAATCAATTCGGGTCATCTATGATGTTTTGGACAATTGCTTAAAAAATTCATGTATGACGCCAAAGAAAATTCAGCATCTGTCATGGATGATTTAACATTGTCAGCATTTTTCACAATGAATCATCATGACATTCGCCACTGGGTAATCCTTTATGGCAGAGCAAAAAACAAAAATAAAATTTAAATTCTATTTTAAATTTAATTCATTTATATAACCTACACACAAACATATAACTATATATGTATATGTGTGTATGTGTGTGTGTGTATTTAGTACAAAATGTCACGCATTTAGCGACTTAATTGTAATTGTATAATTAAGCCTTAATACCTGCTTGCATGGATGCGAGTATGTGCGTGTGTTTACACAAAAAAAAACAAGTAAGAGTGCTATGTTCGGCCGTGCCGAATCTTATATACCCTTCACAATGTGTAGTCATGCAATAACAATTGTATCACCATTTAACTCATTAATATTCCTGCAGTCAGCCTGGGGCCAAGTGTCCCTTTGTCAACACTATTTTCTCTAGCGACAACTGCACTAGTAAAAAAATTGACAACTTTTCTTCTATTTACGCACGAGTAGAAACTAGCTACAGTCAACAGATCTAGTATACACTGTCAATGAAGTCGTCGACAGTTTGTTTTTTTATTATTTTGCTCTTTCAATAGGTACATATTTTTTTAACTGAGCAACAGTTTTTCTCTTCTAGCATATTATTGCGTCTTATTCTTTTGTTGATTAAACACGTGCTCGCAGTGAAAATAAGTTTGTTTTTAGAAATTGTTCAATAATTAAAAAAAAGGTGATTAAAATATTGTTGTGTATAAATACAAATAAAATATAATATGAGCAAAAGAAACTATGAAGAAAATGAGCTATAAAATATTAAAAACAGACTGATTTAAATAATTTTTTGTTGTATAAGGTTCTATTTAAAAACTAAGTAATTTAAGCTTTTCTTAATAAAAAATTTTCTTCAGACAAAAAATATATTTGTTTAAGTGTATGGCCTTAACCTCTGTAAAAATCTAGCTCCAGAATCGCCTGAGAAGCGCCAATTATGTAGACAAGAGTTACTAAAATGCCCTAGTGAATCTGTGGTTCAAATGTCTCCCAAAAGAACTACCACGTCAGTAGTGATAAGGTCTACTGGTGGATTTTCAATTACAAGCCTGTGTTAGATGTCAATAGTAGATTACATTGGCTGGGGCATAGCTGGTCAGTAGTACTGGTGACAATGTCACTAATACAACACTACAGTTTTACTATTCACATTCCCTGCAGGGATGAAATACGTACATACATACATACATACATACATACATATGTATAGGTTTCATTATCTTTATCTTTATGACTTTATCCGCTTAAAAACATCTATTGTAAAATTATAAATTGAGTTTATGTATATATATATAACATAAATAAATAAATATAAAAACAAAAATTTTGTTTGTCTTAACTGGGATTCGAACCATCATTTATCCCGTTTGTATGGGTGTGAAAAGACGAGGTTATCTAGATCAGCACATCTCAGTTGTTTTTAAAACGATTTTTTTGATTTTCAATATCGAACTACTTCCGAATATTTCTAATATTTTGGTACCTTGGGTCTTAGAAATTTCTGCAGGCTTCAAAAAGTTGATTTCAAAATACACACGGACAGACGGACAGACGGACAGAAAGACAGACGGACAAAAAGACAGACAATGCTTATTGACTCCCCTATTCGAAAGCTTTCAGAAAATATGTACTTCATGGGGTCGGAAATAAAAATTGTAGAAATTTCACACGGAATGACAAGCCAATATATACCATTACACTTACTGTGTAGGGTAAAACAAGACGCACATAAATAAATACTTTTGGTAAAGCTAAAAGTAAAAAATCTGTAAAAGTAAGAAATAAACAAAAAGCAAAGAATGCAAAGAAAATGCTGCGTGTTGTTGAGACATTTGCATAAAACTAATTATAAATTCAATTACTGTATAAAGTCTTAAACATACATAAATTTAGACATACAAAATGACACACTAATTTTAGGGGTTACCAAACTGACGATAAACCGTAATATTCTTAGGGGTGTTTGTACAAAAAATATTTGAAACGACCACAAGCTTATAAAAGAAATTATAAAAAATGACAAAACTGCTTTTGAAAATTTTGATTGAAGCAAAAAAAATTGTATTGGGTAAAAAAAAGATATGATCACTTGTAATTCCAATTCTAAAGCTCTATATTCCAATGAGGAGATATAGAAGGCAATAGTAATTTTGCAAAACATCCACCAAAAACCCGGATGGTCATATTCAATATAATATATTTTATTTATTTATTTAAAATGCCTGTTAAAACTACCCTCTCATTTTTATTTACATTTTCTACATATGCAAACATACAACTTCCCCTTATACCTGTAAACAAAAGCGTTCTTTGTTTTTGTTTATTATTATAACTAAAATATAAGATCTTAATATCAGCAGCAGGTAATAGGTAAAAGCAAAAAAAAAAAGAAGTTGAAAGCATTAATTAGGTTTTTTTATTAAATAAATTATTCATTTTTTTTAAACTTTCTTTTTAGACGTAACAAAATTATTTTTATATATTAAAAAGGGGCTGAGAAAATGAAAATATAAATACATATAAATTCATTGTGACAGCCTTAAGTGATTTATGATATTTAGCATAAATGTCGCTAGCACGCCTTAAAATAGGCACCATTTTATCAATCTTTTTATACACTTCACACGAGAGTGTAAAAGGGTATTTATAAGCATGTCATTTCGTTTGTAGTTTGTACAATATTTATTGTAGACCTTATAAAGTACATAGACAGTATAGCCTCCCTAATCCGAACAGATATAGTTCGATCCCTCTTTTGGATAACTAGATCGTACGGACTACAGAAAAAAATGTTACAGGCCTAAAACTTAGGTATGTTTAGTTTTTATTATTACAAAATTAATTTAAATACATAAAAATCAATGTGTGTTTGTATGTTTGTTTATTTGTTTGTGCTATATAGACGGTTAAACGGCTGGACGGATTTCCTTAAAATTTTTACAGAATCTTTCTGTATGTCTAGAAGGAACTATAGGCTATACTGTAAGTTATAAGTGGGCGGGGTGCCACGCCCTATTAAAGAATATATTATATATCACGAAAGTTAATGCAGCTAGAGTCTTCAAATTAAGTACAGTAAACTTCGACATCCACACGAACATTTGTGTAAAAAATGGGTGGACTTTCAATAGTAGGCGTGGCCACATGAATTAAATACTAAATTTCGTATATTTGGAAAACGATATCGATTAGTGTACTAAAATTTTGCAAGAGCAACTTTGACACCCAAATAAACATTTCTGGAAAAATGGGTACATAAGAAATAGTGGGCGTGGCAGCTCTCATAGCAACTGAATACTAAAACTCGTATATTCGGGAAGCGATAACAGTTAGAGTAGCCAAATTTGGCAAGAGACACTTTGACGTCTATATGATTATTTGAATAAATAATGGATGCTTAAGTAATAGTGGGCGTGGCACCGGTCATATGAATTAAATGCAAATATTCGTATATCTTGGAAGCGATAATAGTTAGAGTACCCAAATTTTGCACGAGAAGCTTTGACATCTATATGACTATTTTGATAAGAAATGGATGCTTTAGTAATAGTGGGCGTGGCACCTGTCATATGAATTAAATACAAAAATTCGTATATCTGGGAAGCGATCATAGTTAGAGTACCCAAATTTTGCAAGAGACACTTTGACGTCTATGTGATTCTTTGAATAAGAAATGGTTGATTTAGTAATAGTAGGCGTGGCACTTGCAAAATAAATATAATTTTGAACTATAAATTTTTTTTTTCATTACGATGGGGGTGGCGAAGCATACCGGGTATTAGCTAGTTTAAATATATAAAAAGAAATAAAGTACATACAATTATGAAATACATTTATAAAAAAAGATATCTAAAAATATGCAAATAATGTCAGTTAAAATAAATTATGGGTGAGGTACGAACAAATTTAATTTCGATACAATTTTTATTATGCTGTTTTTAAATGCCTTTAAAAAAATATTACCTAATCAGTCGCACTTGTTTCCACATAAAATGGCTCTTGCGAACAGATCAATAGCTTCTCTTTTTGAGACATTATTATGGACTTCCTGAATTTCATCTAGAGAATTGTCGGAGCCTTCGTTTTCCTTAATATTTAAGATAACGTAAAATAACACAAAAACAACAAACACAGAACAAAATAATGTCCGCATAACAAAGGTAAAATTTTTAAACTATTCAAAACATATAACTGTGCGAAGAACTGGATAGTTCGGATTAGCGAGTATCCGGACTACAGAGGTTATACTGTATTCTGAATTAACCCACATAGCGCCTGAATTTTATTTTTTTTTTTGTTTAACTGAAATTTTTATTTCGTAACTTGAATCTTCCATTGCTTCAGACCATTTTTTATTAAATAACTTTTTTTAAAGCTATAGTTTTCAAGAAACAGTCCTTTAAATGTAAAGTGACATTGCATTTTTTGCAAGAAATAGAACTTCTCGTAACAAAACTTGCAATGACTTTTGGGTGCCCCAACGAATTGGCTTGCCGCGGATAAACTGTCTTGTACTATGATGCAGAAAATATAATTGATTCGACAACGCTATGGGTTTCTTAAAGTGGAGCATGGAGTATAAAATTTTTCCAATAGCATCTAAAAGTGGTCGAACTTTCGCGAATATGTCATGTTTGGTATTGTCGCACTAATATATGTCTTCATTGCTCTAGAATATCGGGTATATCGTTATGCCTTATTTCCACCTTTGTTCGTAGCTGATCACCTGGCGAATTTTTTAGGCAAACATTAACTTTGCCGCCATTGCCTTCAGCCGTTATGTAAGCGTTAGCTTTGTCTGAAAGTGCCATGTTAATGGTGCCAAATCCTCATCATCACTGTATTGCTTGAATTCATTTAAAATTTTTTTGCAGCCTTAATGGCTTTCGGTTTTATTAACCGAAAAACTGATACATAAATACTATTTAACACAAATTACTTATAAAAGTAGTATATTTTACCTTTGTAATTTTTAAAGGACAGCACAGTTTGCGCTGTAATATAGCAGTACGCACGCTTTTTATTTATTTGTTGTTTGACCAGGTTGTTACTCTTATTCATTTTTAAGCTAAAAATAATGATTCAACTGGATGTAGGTGATTCAGTTTTACATTTTCTTTCACTGCGCTCTACTAAAAAAAACCGCTTTCGCAAAGAACTCGATACACAACTAAAAAACACGCGCACCAGCTTCCATCAACATAAACAGTAATAGTAACGGTGCTTCTCCCTGATTTGTGATGTTCTTTTAAAAACAAAGTTGCGCCAAGTGGGTTAAAATAAAAAGACGAAATAATTTGATTTAGTCAGTCTGACCGTCAGTCTGTCTGTCCGCCTGTCCATGTGTATGTTGAAATCAAATTTTTTGAAGGCCCCACGTGCAACTTAGATACTTTTGTGGTTTTAGTTCATGATATGCTTTCAAGAACTTTACAATTAAAAATCAGTTGCGTGGGTACATGACAAGCTAAGATATAAACGAAATATCACAACTTCCTTTGTTTTTTACCCAAAAAAGTCGGATTGTGAAGCTCCTTTCGAGTTCTTGCAATATTCATCGTATATATAAAATAATAATCTTTGGCAACATTAACATAAAATCAGGTTTAAATAGGTCAATGTGTGACAAAAATATTGGCGAAAAATTAAACTTAAAATTGAAATTAACGATTTCAAATAATAAGTTTTTGTTACAGTTGCGCCATATAATGATCATTTATGGCCATTGCAGGATAATACAAACTGTGTAAAGTATGTATAAAATTCGCCACAGACAAAAATGGAGCTTTTACTTGTAAACAAATAATTTATGCACTTACCTACGTGTACGGAAAAGAAAACCCGGCATGCAAACGCTTTTGTTTTTTAATACATTTGTTTAATTTAAGGTTTTTTTAATAAAGTAAGTTCATGGTATTTTTTAGTAGTTAGTTAGAATAGTGGTATCAAGTAATAATGGTTTAAATATTTATTTTTTTTATAAATATATCGAAATCAAAATGTTTTATACTCACTAACATGGCTATTTCCAAATATAGAATATAATTAACTTCACATACCTTTAAAGAAAAAAAAATAGCAGATAATTGATATGAAGATCAGTAACTTTACGAAATATCTAAAACAATGTTACTACCCAGCAAAATATTTCCAGGAATTGAATAAAGCCGAGAATAAATATTTTTCAAAGTTTTTATTTCCAACTGATTTGTCTACTTGATTCTTTCTGCAAGGCATTAAAATAAGTAATAACAAATTCTTTCTTGTAAGTGATTTTTGAACAAACTATACAACTGGTTATTTTATTATTCGTTTTTATTATAATGTAATTGGTAATTCAGAAGGCTAAATAAATCTCCAGAAACGTAACGCAAAATTTGTTCATTTGTTCTTAATAAAATGTCGGATTTTTTGCTGCGTAAAGGTCATTTAAGGGGTAATGCTTTTATACCTAAAAATCTTCCTTAAATCTAAAGCTGCAAAAGTCTTAAAACAACTCTCAGTGCTAAGAGAAACGATGTACCTAAGTAGAGAACTTATTACCAATCGCCGGAAGTAGAAAGTGTTAAGGAAAAGTTTGGAAGGTACGAACTGATATACAAGCTATGTCTTAAGTATCTGGCTGTCACGATAGATGCAAGGTTAAACTTTAAGATGCATTTCAACCCTATTTGCCAAAAAAACATAAAATATAAGAATTGCTATTGAGAGAATGATGCGAAATATTGGAGGTCCCATGCAATAAAAGAGAAGAGTTGTAAGACTGCTGATGTTAAATGCAGCACCTTTATAGATTGAAGCTCTTAAGAAAAAAACGGCAGCAAGGAAATTCCTAACAGCATATAGTCCGTATGCACTGCCCACATGCCACGCCTTTCAAACACTACCAGATAAAACAGCGTTTCTTATCTCGTAAATTATTCCTATGGACATCCTAGCTGATGAAGCAAAACGTATCTGTGAACGTAAGAGAAGAGGAGAACAGGGGTTAATTTACGATATTCAATCACGATCGAAATTTTACTTGAACGATCGAGTTTGCTGTGCTTTAGGTATAGAGTTTCTAATAAGAATTTTCAAATTTCGATCACGTTCGAATGCCGTAATTTGACCTCAGAATACAAATGCAGTAGGTAAACTAGAAAGAGAGATGTATCATTAAGATTGTGGCTGACAACAATCAGTGACGTCGGTATGACATTCTTAGCAAGCTTTTTAAGATCATGACTGACTTTTCTACAAAGTCGTTCGATTATGTCAAATAAAAAGCTGATCGATTTCTGTCCTACATGATAAAATCGAAACAAAATGTTAGACTGTCATACTTGTTTTAAAAGCAACTCTGATCAAACAGAACCTATTATTTGAGAAAATTTCAAAAAGATTAAAAAAATCAAACACACTTGTAAAAAAATCTGTGCACTATTTATCCATGCTATTAAATTTTCTGAACACACATATACTTTTAGATATATGAAACGACTAAATCTGAAAGTCAGTCATGTCCTTAAATAGTAAAAGTACAATTTATCTTAAATTGATTTCCGCTAAAAGTGAACTGGCGAATCTTAATAAGTTATACGTTATGAACTGTTCATTACAGTAATATTCATCTAACTATGTTGTTTAATAAAGCCTACGAAATAGAAGTAAAAATGATTGACATGAAAATGAAATTTTTTTACAACCTACAAAACCAACAGGTAAGAGTGCTATATTCGCCAATGTCGAATCCGATAATACCCTTTATTTTATCCAACGGAATTTTTATTTTTGAGTTATTTGTATTTTACTAATCAGCCCCTTTCATTTGATACCCATATTCATGAGCTTAAGAAAAAAATTACCCGCCATTTTGTTAAGGGCACTTTCTTTAGTTTTTTCGTAGTTTACCTTATTCTGCTGTATAAAAATATTGAGGGGGTTGAAGTGGATACATTTTTTTTTATAGATTTTTACGACATTATGGCCATTATGGATTTTTAAGTGAATTCTATTTTGCTATTTAAGCCCTTTCTTTTAAGACCCATATTGCACCTCTTTGTTGTCTTGTCAACTGAAAACAATCAGCTTTCGTTTGTAAATTAAAAAAAAAGAACCGAAGCAGTTGTATTTTTGTGGTTTAACCGATTTGTTTGTTTTTTTCAGCAATAACTATCGAGACAACAGCGTATAAATTTGTATCTTCATCTTGTGCAAAAATTAATTAGGAGCTTTCATAACTTGATATATTTAAAAAATATATACAGTTGCGTCCATAAAAACTTCAACTCTGTGATATACAACCTCACATCGAATCTCTTTCAAAATAAGGGTAACCAATTCATCTCATCTTTGGGTTGTATTTTCTTTTGCTTGTGAGTAAACAATTTAACAACATTTAATTTGAGTTTCTGTTACATAAAGTGAAGATCAAAAGTTAAAAATTTTAAGCGAGAAAAAAAATGCACCGTAAATAAATGGTTATAAAAGTAAGTTAATTATTGATTTTTAGATAAAAGTTGCCCAATTTTTTTTAATAATATTTACTTTGCTTTACAAACAGCTATCAACAGATTGCAAAAAAAAAAATATTAATAAATTATTAGAGAAAGGGAAATCCATGTGAAAAGTTGGACTGCTTTTTGGAGTTAACAAATCCACCATCGTGTAGCGTCATTAAACGTGCAAAAAATTGTGGAAAGAAAATCAGGCAGTGGTCGTCATCGAAAAACTACTGCAGTGCGCCAAGATCGTCATATGTTAAAAATGGTCAAAACAGACCCACGAAAGATGGCAGTAAACGTTGCCAGTATCGCAAATGAGCATATGGGTGTCTCTATTGGGGTACGCACTGCACGTCTTAGTCTAAATGAACCAAATTTTCTTACTAGACGACCGGCAAAAAAACCATTTGTATGTAGAGTTAGCAAAAGGAATGGTCTAGAGTTTTCTAAACCCAATCAAAAATATCCTCCTAAATTTCAGCTACCAACAGTCAAATATGGTGGTGGATCAATCATAGTGCGGGAAAAGAAGCCATGCTATACTTGCACATCTTATGCTCCCCCACTTTCGTGAAAAAATGGCGCCTTATAGCATATTTCACCATTACGATCCCAAGCTTTAAAGTCGCCTACTCGAAACTTTCTAAGCGATAATGATGTGCATCTTTTGGACTGGCCATCATAATCACCCGTCCAGTGTAAAATAATTGGAATCAATTTTGAAAGAAGAGTGGAATAAAATACCCCTCAATACTATAATATCGCTAGGCGATCCAGATTAAAGAAAGTAACAAAAAATAATCGCTACGCCATCAAATATTAGATTTAAGCTAAGTTTCCCAAGAAAAAGTATTTTAATTTAAATAAACACGTTCAATTATAAGAAGCTGCATTTTTTGCTCGCACAGAATACGTACACGTTCTATTAAATAAAAAAAATTTTGATTAATAAACTTATTAAGACACATTAACTCAAGCTAGCCCACCACAAATGTAGAGTACAAAAAACAGCAAAATAATGTGAATGTGATGTGGATAATGATGTTTTCAAGGAATCACACATAAAGACCATGGTAATAAGCGTTGCATTTTTTATGTTCACAACTGTCCTTATCTTAAGCCAAAACTGCGAGATTTCACTTTCCGAATAGACTAATAAATTGTGTGCAAGCTAGAATATAGAACTCATTTTAGCGTAGGGTCTAGGCCTTATAAAAATGCCTTAATGCACTTACTAAAGTAGACAAAATACGTACTTCAACTATTAAATAACCTAGAATTTAAATTTCACATTTTTCTAAAAATAATTCTATTAGTTAAATAACATACAATTTTAATTCAGGCAACAATGCAAACAAATAACGAGAAAAATATTTTGAATTGCTCAAATACGTTAAATGACTGGAATGCAAAAAAAAAACTTCACAAAAACAAACACGTTAAAAACTGAACTCCTTTTTTTCGGGCACTTCCGTTACCTACGGTTAAGTTTAAATGCCCGCACATGCAAATCAAAACGATTATCAAAGCCACACTTACTTAAACACACACTCATTTCTATTTAGTCTAACTCTCTGAACGTATGAACACTTACACGCGCAGCGCAAAATAAGAGCCAACGCAATAATATTGGCACAAAATACAGTGGAACCGGATAAAGCTGCATGCGAAAATTCATAATTTATAATAAATTTAGATTTTGATAAGAAATTTCAGATTAAGTGGGTCTATTTAATCTTTCCATTGCATAGGTGACGCTTAATGTTTTTTTTTTTTTTTTTTTTTTTATTAACAATTCATGTACATTATAATTCAAAATTATTTTTGGCCTCAGCGCCATGAAGGCATTGTTAAGGCAAGTTGGCAAATTTACGTGTACTTATAATAATGTAAATATTTACATATTTACATATTAAAAAAGTTTTTTTATAAAAAATAAATTATAACAGATTTTAATAAATATTACAATAGAAGCGTTTCCAGATTTTCAAATATATATTTTTTAAGATCTGTTTTGAACAGTGATATTCTATTCTGTCTTTTTAACGTAACTGGCAAATGATTAAACAGTAAGCTACCCATATATTCAATGCGTTGCTTGGTTTTCTCAAGTCTACATCTTGCTACTCTAAGGTTTTCTTGGTTTCTAGTATTGATCATGGTTTGGTTTTGCACAAACTCAATCGTATGATAACCGATGTTATTTAAAGCTTTGTAAACATACATTAGCACTTTAAAATGATACAACCCCAGAATCGGCATAATAGGCATACAAACATTTCTATAGAGAGATAACGTTGAATATGTAATTGGTAACTTGTATATAACCTTTAAAGCCTTGTTTTGCATAGTTTGCAGGGTATCTAGAACATTCGTGTTATTATAACCATATAATATAACCATATAATTCAAATGGCTTTGCACTAACGCCTGATATAGTAACATTTTAGTTCTAGCATTTAATTTGTATTTCATCTTGTATAAAATACCAATAGCTGGAGCAATTTTACTTTTAACCTCCCTAATATACATATCCCAAGATAAATTACTCTGTAATGTTGTTCCTAAATATTTCACAGAATGCGTTTCATAAATTAAATTACCATCAACAAAAATGCTGAAATCCCTATTAATTGCATGCGAATGTGGCCTAAAGCGTATTAATTTGGTTTTATTTGCATTTAAAATCAATTTATTTAATCTAGCAAATTCAAAAATCAGTGAAACATCCCTTTCCATGCTTGTTTTCAGCGCTAAATCATACTTGTATGGATAAAAGAGACATACATCATCTGCAAACATGTATAAACGACCAGTGAGATTTAAGTTATTCAAGTCGTTAATGTAAAGGGAAACAACAAAGGTCCTAACCCACTACCTTGCGGAACACCAAACATAACATTCATAACATCACTTTTAACATTATTAATTTGTACATATTGCTTACGATTTTGTAAGTAACTTTTAAACATTTTCCACTCACTTCCTACTATACCATAATACTTCAACTTCTGAAGCATTATTTCGTGATCAACCAGATCAAAAGCTTTTGTAAAATCTAAGAATAATCCTGCAACTCCTCTTGACCCTTGATCTAAACCATGACAGATGTAATTAACAACATTCAAAACAGCTTCCTCTGTACCACAACCTATTCTGAATCCAAATTGATACTTATACATTATATTATTACTGTCGACATATTCCAAGAGCCTCTGGTGAATAATTTTTTCAAACATTTTATCAATAATTGACAAAACTGCCACCGGACGATAGTCATTAAGTAAAGAAGAGTTTACAACTTTCGGGATTGGAATAACCTTACTGATCTTCAAACAATCTGGATAAACTGATGTTGTAATAATTGTATTGAAAATGGTAATTAACATTGAAGAAATAACATCTTTACAGCTTACAATAGCCTTTGGTGTTATATCATCATACCCAGCAGACTTCTTCAGATTCATATTGCCCATAATTAAATCCAGATCTTCATTAGAAACAAGTTGAAGAGAAAAACGAGGTAAAATTTGACATAACGTCCTAAGTTGATTACAATGATCACCAGCAATAACTAGTATTTGTTGATTCAATTCACAAACAGAATTTACAAAATGCTGATTTAGCAAATCAGCTTTAACTTTGTCTTTGTTTATGTTAATATTTTTACCACATCAAGTGGTAAATAAGGGTGTAAAAAAAACTTATTATTTCTTGTTATTTACCAACAAATAATTATCTAAAAGCTTACAAATTATAATTTATTTTCTGTTCGAGCGCTTTAATAAGCTACTAAGGCGAGCTTGTTTTATATTAAATTTGACTTGCTTTTCAATTCAAATCAATTGGCCAAATTTACCACTGTTTAACGCAATATTATTGCCTGAACAGAAGAAACTATGCAACTATTTAAAAAAACTTATGAAATCAACTGCAGCTCTAGTCACACGATACAGCAACAGCAACAACAACAAGTAAACAAACAAATAAACACAACTCACATGTAAAGCTTAACAACAGATACGTTATCATGATTATAAATTCATGCATATAAACACACCAACACCAAAAGCAAAAACACAACCTATATTTTCAATGCACATATACAAATGCTAGTAAATGCATCTGCATAC
This sequence comes from Phyto melanocephala, assembly GCA_941918925.1. NCBI lineage: Eukaryota > Metazoa > Arthropoda > Insecta > Diptera > Rhinophoridae > Phyto > Phyto melanocephala. The sequence goes on from OW799235.1 coordinate 17,084,701, forward strand.
ACAAACATATTTATGTATGTATGTATGTTTATGAATGCAAAGCTTTTATGTAAGTAAAAATGTATATGTTTTGGCTAACAATATTTTGTAGGCATTTATAACCAAAAAGGTAAACAACCATGTTTTATAAAAAAAAACGCCAAACAAACGGCAACGTCAGTGGCAAAAGCAACAACAACGATATCCAGCAACAAATACAAATACATATTGAAAGTATAATAAATAAATTTTTGTGTTGGCTGACCAGATTAAACCAAGTGAATAAAAATGTCTGAAATAACTTCCGTTGGCAAATGCACAATAAATACACACACGCACGCACTGCTGAAATTGGCTTTTAAATGTAACACGAGCACTTTATATTGTATGGGAAGCAACTTAGTGGCAAAAAGTCTACAGCATAAATAAAAATTAAGGCAAATAGTAAATGGAACGCAACAAAGAGTTAAAAGGTGAGACACTGAAGGTATGTATGTTGATTGATTAAGGCAAAAGAAAAGAGGCAAAAAGTAGGGGAATCAAAGACGTTGTCGATTATTTTTAATACCAGCGATATCATTATTGTTATGGGCAATCATTAGAATGGTTAATTTTTTAAAGACAATTAAAATAATACAAACGTGCTATTGCACAACAAAAAAGGGCTGTTTTTAAATGCAGTCAGGGCTTCTATACCCTCCACCTGTAGTCGCAATTGTGTAGCCTTGTCATTGTGTTGGTAATTTCTACAATATTCATTTTCGATCCCAAAACGAATACATTTTCTGAAAGCTTATGATAAGGAAATTCGACTGCATAATTTCAATTTGTCCATGAGTTGCATGAAATCTACATTTAGAAGCTCCCACATGGTATCAATCTTTGGACAATTTACGGGAACGAATTGCTATTGAAATTGAAATATGAGCAAATAAATACGAATGCCTTTGATTTTTCTGATATTCTTACAATTAAATTTAAAATTTTTTCAGTCTTAGAATAATTATAAAAAAAACTTAACATTTTGAATTACAAAAAACAAATGGAACTAAAGACATAAAAAAAATTAATGCTGAAGTGTGAGTTTTTACCAATTTAGTTTTTTGGGCTGGTAGCACTGGTTGGGAGTTGTGTCCAAACTACATCTGTGAAAGTGAAAAGTGTTCAGTATACTCTGCCATTTCATCATGGAGAAACTTAAAGACGACCATGTAAGAAACGTTACCGTCAACGGCGAACGATATCGAGCCATGACACGCTACTTTTTTTTGCCCCAATTGGCTGAGTTGGACTTTGTTGATATGTGTGGTTTCAACAAGACGGTGCCACATGCCACACAGCTCATGAAACAATGGACATATTGAGGGATGAATTTGGTGAGCAGTTTATCTCTCGAAATGGTCCTGTGAGTTGGCCGCCAAGATTATCTTATTTGACACCTCTCGTCTATTTTTAAGACCGTTTGTAATATACTCGGTATATCTTTGTCTAATTATTAAATACAAAAATTGTTATAATGGTGTTTTATCATCAGCATCCAACTCGCTATTATTGTCAACATAACTTTCTTTAAATCCTATCAATTTACAATAATTATGTGGTACTTCATATTGACAACAGCATTTATCAGTTCTTTTTAAGCCGTATGTTAGAAAAAGAATATAGAAAAAATAATATATTAGTCTTTCGAAATAACCCAAACTCTCTTCAATCTTTTTAAGTCATATTTAACGTGCCACTCATGACAGGCAACTTGAGTTAAATAGTGGAAAAAGTGCTCGAAAATTGGGTTCATCGAATTCGTTCCTGCGGAAGTAGTCATGGAGGCCATTTGAATGACGTTTTCTTTAGTACAATCGATACTATTGATTGAACTGCATTTTTAATAAAAAAAAACTTTTGAACTTCCTTAACAATTAGTGTATTTTTTTTTTAAAAAATCGTATGACTCTTATTGGAAAACCTTCTACATAGCTAATGAAGCCTCCTGCTGTTGTTGGCTGGGCCTTGATAATATATCCAACTGCATTTGTTTCAGAGTGAACAGTTAGTTCATATATTATTGCATTAATTTCACATTTATAATATTTACAAAAGGCCTTTCCGAAACTTGGGTGGAATAACCATTCATTCCTAAACTTCTGGGAATATCTTTTACTCATTTTACACACTTTTTGTTTATTTTTCTTTAATTTCTTTTCTTATTTATTTTATTAAACACGGCATGTTTTTTACATCTGACTTTAAAACTTGTGAGACATATGTAAATCTACATGTCTGTCAAAACTGTACTTTTACAGGCAACCATCGATGACTGCTATCCAGCAGCAGAGATTGCTGCCAACGGCTGTTTTCAGATGTTTTGACAGAAGAAAATAGAGCGCGCTCTAGTTGAAATTTTGTCAGATGTCTTAACACATGTCTTTTACATAAGTAATGTTTTAAAGGTAACACTCGACATGTTCGTATTTCGCAGTGTGGAATTCGACAAGTCAGATGTAAAAAACATGCCGTATATTAGCTCCTTAAATAAACATGATTGGTTGATTTATTTTACTGATTTATTGTTTGTTTGTTTGTTTATTCATTTATGTATTATTTTAAAGAGGTTTCCATCAATGCAATTTTTAGTAGTTAAAAAAAAACATTGTTTTAAAGTAGCGTGTTCACTATTTTGGAAACAAAATAACAACAAAACTTAAAAGCAAAAAGTCAAAAATGGCTGAAAAATATCTAGGAATGGCTAAAAAATGGCTTATAGCTAAAAGCAGATTTTTAGAGCTAAGAGTGATCCAAAATGGCTAAATCTAGCTAAATTGGCTGAATTGGCAATACTGGTTGGTAGATAGGTAGCTGTTGTGCAGCTCACTTGGGTCCATTATATCGATTCCTCTGTGATAACTGAATAGAATATAAAGAATATTATAGAAAAGTAGAGAAGGAGAAGCAGACCAGTGCAGAATCTCTGGCAGGAATCGAACCCTAACAGACCAGCACACTACTGACTAGTCCACCGGAACCTACAATGTGGTGGTGAAATATTATTTAGAAAAAAAAGTTGCATATAAACATGAACAAGTGGTAAATATAACCTCAAAATCTAATTTTTTCCCTTTACTTTCTTGCTACAATAGTCAAAAAAAAACTGAATATCAGTTACTATGTATGTATGTGGGAACCTTAGTGGGTATCGCACAACTGCTAATTGGTACTGTTAACTATTTTAGTGAAATGAAACACTCCAAGCTGCAGTTCAAAATTATTTTTATATCAATTTAATTTCTTAAAATTAAAAATGAGTGGGTAAAATTAGTTAAAGGTTAATTCAAATTTTTATATTTGATCACTTATTTCCATTGTTATTGCTTTGTAACCATACTGTTGTTTCCCTTAACATTTAATGATTATTTTTTACTTTAAATATCATCCTACTCCCTAACAAATACAAAATTTTTACTTTATGTGTTAAATAAATATTTTGTAAAAGAAAAATATTCTACGACTCAAATTTCTCTTTTTCATACTCCATTACCTTATTCTTTCCATTACCTCACATAACTCACTTGCACATTTGTTCATTAATCTCTTTACCTCTTAGATATATATTTAAATGTTTTTAAAATCCCCAATTAAATATTCATCAACTACACATTTAACTTTGTAGACAAATTAATAATAATAAAAGCAACAGAAATGGTAAAGTGTATTGTGCACTACCCTAGATACTTTTGTGTGCTGCAAAATATTTGACTTAAGAAAAACTGGCAAATATGGAAAATTAATATTTCCACTTAAGTATAATTTATGGTTTAAGCAACTACTACTCTATTTGCCCCGCCGCACAAACTGCAATTGTTCATTTTCAAATACACACATGTTTTCATATCTGATATATTGTTTAATTGCTCCTGCCTGCGTTAGCAACATTTAAAGCACTAGCGCTATATTTAATGCAAATATTTATGTTGGCAAATGAAATTGAAATCAATGGAAATTGATTGCATTGAACTGCTGCAGCAAAAAAAAGACTTTCCAAAGGGCAGATAACGAGTAAGATGGACAGAATAACATACACAATATAAATAAAATCAGAGTTAAAAAGTTATTTTTATTAATAAATTTATATGGCAACTAAATAAATGGTAACTTTGTTTTCAATTCGGTTTTGGTTTTTTCTTTTTTTCTTGTTATTATTGGCTTGTAAATAAATATAAACTAAATAATAGTAATGAATTTGATGAGCCACAGTGGGTTAGGCAGAGCTAAAATGTAAAATAAAATGTTTTTAAGTGAATTTTGTATTCTGTAGGGTTTATTAGCCTATTGGACTGATGTTTGTGGGTATGGTTACTACAAGAGGTATAAGTCTTTTATAAATTACCGTGATTTAATTTTGTTATATTTTAGAATAAAGATTTAGTTACGAACAACATTGTTTTAAAATGCTTGTACCATGGCCTATTATGTAAATTACTTTAAAGATGTTTCTTTTTATTATTAATTACTTTAACGAACTAAAATGTATTTACATAAGTATACCTAACATAAACTTTGTTTGCTTTTAATCATATTTGAAATGTATACTTGTCTACCCGCTATTATATTATTTTTTAACTTTATTAACGTAATACAATATTAAACAGGCTTTAATATACAAACTGTTTTCTTTTTTACAACATCCTATTCTATACAGATTCACATACAGTTTTGCATTTCTATGGCAAAACGCTATTTACCGCAAAGTTTTTTAATTATTTTCAGTGCAATTTTCAAATCATAGAAAATAGAGAAGAGAGAAATCATATAGAAAAGAAGCATAAAAAACATTATAAGCTGCTCATATGTACAAGCAGCCGTGTTAAAAAAAACAACTTCAGTAAACGAATTTTATGCAGGCATAAAAAGCTCTAAAATGTCATTAACGACAGACAGACAGAGAGACAGACTATTAGAAACAGACTTAGTGTATATGTATGTGTTAATGTGTGTATGTATGTATGTATGTATGTATGTATGTATGTATGTATGTATGTATGTATGTATGTATGTGAATTTACGTGAATATATTACAGTGTTGCTGTTGAAAAGCAGAAGAATAAAGAGAAAAAACAAATAAAAGAAAAACTAAATTACGAAAAGGCACTAATACTAGTAAATGACATTTCGGTAGCCACTATGGCTCAACAAAAAACTTTCTTTGGCTTTCGGAATTTATAACAGAAAAGAATATTATCGAATCACATTAAAAACAGTCAAATATTAATGACACTAACCTGTAGCTGTTATAAAAATCATTTCATTCCATTTCAGCATTAACAACCTTTTGCGGAAAACCTTTAAGAAAAATAAATAGTAGCGGTGCTATATCAGATATGCATGATTATCTGAAAGTTAAATATTATTCCAGACGTCTCTATTTATCTCTATTTATATTTTAGCCGTCTCTATTTATATTCCAGCCGCCTCTATTTATATTGAGTAGGCAGCATCACTCTAAAACGGTTTCCAGAAGTCAGACACCACGTCGAGTAACATCCAGTAAACTAACAGCGAATCTGTTTTCCAGCTTCTTCAAAGGGGCCTCATCAATAGCCAGTCTAGAATAAGTAAAGGGTTCGCCAAATAATCTTTTTTTTTTTTTTTTTTTGAAATGTTATAAAAAAGTGTAGCTTTGGCTGTGTGGCACGTTGCGCCGTCCTGTTGAAACCAAATGTTGCCAATATCCTCCTCTTAAATTTTTATGAACAAAAATTCGTTTAACATGGCCCGATAGCGATCGCCATTGACTACGGCCACTTCTTACTCATTTTCGAAGAAAAATGGCCCAATTATGCCTCTGGACCAAAATCCGCACCAAACAGTGACTCCTTTTTGGTGTATCGCCTTTTCAATGTATGCGTGCGGGTTTTCTGTGCGCCAAATGCGACAATTTTGATTGTTTACATACCCGCCAAGATCAAAATGAGCTTCATCTGAAAAGATGATTTTTTTTGGCAAAATCGGCCAAAGTTATGTCGCAATATTTCCCAGCGTTGTTCAAGCGTATACACAACCATATTCGTTCAGCGAAAAATCAGGCATGAGCTATGTGTTACCTTTCACGAAATAAGCCCTAGTTGAAAAAAAACGTTAGATGTCGGACCCTTTACTAGGGGCCCCTTGACTCTCGTGGTACTAGATTGTTCTCCGTTAGGCTTTCAAGGACCTCTGACAGTGAGTGGTTGCCAGAAGTGAGACAGTAACATTCGGTAAACTAACAGCGAATCTATTTTCCAGCTTCTTCAAAGAAGCCTCACCCATTACCAGCATAGAATAAGTACTAGGGGCCTATTGATTCTCGTGGTACTAGATAAATCTCAGTTAAGCTTTAAAAGACCTCTGACAGTGAGTGGTTGCCAGAAGTCAGACACCAGGTCGAGTACCATTTAGTAAACTAACACCGAATCTGTTTTCCAGATTCTTCAAAGAAGCCTCACCCATTACCAGCCTAGAATAAGTACGAGGGGCCTATTGATTCTCGTGGTACTAGATAATTCTCTGTTTAGATCAAAAAATCACTGACCACCATAAACTCCCCTTACTTTTGGCTTTAGACAACCAGAGGTGTTTGTAACTCTTCTACACCGCGTACTGGCAGTCACACCAAGAAATAGGAGTCTACCAAGGTGGCATGCATTCGGGAGAGATGTGGACGATGTGAGCTGCAGCTTCAGCATGGACTTAAAGAAAAGTTCGTTACATACCTACGAATACAATGTAATGAAAGAAACAGTAAATATATTTGCAGATTACGTAGGGCTCGCCTATTTTCATTTTTGCATCATCGCTACATCACACTTTGAAGATTATATTGCATATATCGAAGATATAGCGACAAATCTAAAAAAAGACCCCTACGAATGGCAAAAAATATTTTTTTTTTCAAATTAACCTTGCTAAAATACTTTGTATTCGAAGGTTTACGGCGAAGTGTTTTGCCGTTAGGGTTTAATTACATGATGCCAAAATTTGTTGTCTAAAAGAAATAATTTTAGTGGGCTGATGATATTGCATTTCGAACCTGTAATGTAGCCTCTTAGTTGCGATAGTTTTTTGTGCCAAACAAAACTAAAGGTCATGAACGATGGTCAAACTGTCATTCACGACGACTTAAATGCCAATATAACGCTTATAATTTCCGGTAGCCAGGTTGCAGATCATGATAAAAAAATTTGCCTACTATCGTGTATATGTGGAAGTGGGTAACGATCGGGAGCAGTCACACAGTTTAATAGTCTATAATCTCCACATGGTCTCCAATCATTTGAATCTTTCTTTGGGACCATGTGAAGTGGTGAACAGACAGAAGATTTAGACGGACGACATATACCCATTTTAACTAAATTATCGAACTCATTTTTAGCTATTTTATATTTAATTGGGTCTAATCGACGAGGTTTGCTAAATGGAAGAGAACCAGAAGTTTTCAGTTTATGAACTGTGTTATGTTTTACTGTTTTACAATAATTTGGTTCACAAGTTATAGATGGAAATTCTACCAAAAGTGATGTTAATTTGGAATTAGTATTACTAAGTCGTAAAGAAAATATATTTGAATATCCTAAATGGGCAGTAGAAATAATTCTATTTGATGTATCTATAAGTTTTTTGTTTTTTACATCAACTAAAATGTTAAATTTTTCTAAAAAATTTGCCCCAATAATGGGAATTTCAATGTCAGCCAGAATAAATGGAAAATTAAAGTTTTCACGAGAACCAAAATTTACATTCAAATCTTTATAGCCAAATGTTCAAATTGAATTTCCGTTTGCAGCAGTAAGAAATATTTCGCACCTTTTCTTTTTGCCTTTAAATTCTTTGATTGGAAAAACAGAAACTTCTGCACCAGTATCTACTAGAAATTTTAATTTAGAATTTTTATCAGTAATAAATAGACGACATGAATTTTTTGAAAAATCCTCATTATGTGTCGCCAACATAATGGGTTTTTTTAGTTTAAAGATTGTGATTGAAAGTTTTTAAAAAATTTGCACGATTTTTCACACTTTAATGCCTTGTCTCCAAATCGCGAATGATACCAACAAATATTTTCAGTAGTTTTATAGTACTGAAAATTTTTCAAAGGTTTACGTTTCAAATATTTTGAATTATTTAATTGTGAAATATTAAATGTTAATTTCTCAATGCTTTCAGCTAACCCATCTGTTAATTGTTTAACATTTTGCATTACATCGTTGGTCGATACTTTAGTAGAGTTAACAACATTTATATTAGATTCATGCATTTGAAAAATTTTATCAGCTAAAATTACAATTTCATCAATTGATTGCAAACAAGAAGAAGTAAGATGAACTTGTACATTCTGAGGTAACTTTCTTTGCCACAACTTAAAAACCAATTCACGAGAAACAAACGAAAGTGGTGCGGCTAATATTGTTAATTCTCTAAATAATGCCGATGGTTTTCTATCTCCTAATTGAGAATTACAAATAATTTCTTCAAATCTATTTTCATCATTAAGAGAAAATCTTTCACAAAGTGTTTTTTTAATAATTTGGTATTTATTAGTAGAAGGAGGATTCTGAATAAGGTCAAGAATCTTTACAATCACATTCTCTGTTAATGAAGTGATTACGTATTGGTACTTTATACTATCGTCTTCTATATTATTAAGTTGGAACTGTGTATCTATCTGAATAAACCATGCCAGTGGACATGATGTCCAAAATTGTGGAAGCTTTAGATTAACTGGATGGTAGTGTATATTACTACCTTCATTTTGTATATGTAGGTATTTCAAAATTGTTTGGGAGAGAAGATGGTGTAGTTAAAGAATCGTGAAATTCTTCTTGATTATCAACATTTTGTGATCGCGTTAAAACCATGGTATAAAATTGTATAGAATTTCTAAGAGAAGTTACACAAATCTAATTATATAAAAAGTATTTATAAAAATTCTTAAGTTAGGTTATATTCTAAAATAATTTAAGATCTTATTTATATGTAAATACTTATCAATTCTTCCTTTCTTTATAATTGCAAAATCAAAGATGGATGTGTCTTCCGAGAAAGTCTGAATATAGATGTAGTTCTTGATAAGCTCTATAAAATTTAATGCTCTTCAGATTTGAAATCTCTATACATTTTTGTATTTCTAAATTTATTTCCAATTAATTGTTCGTTGATTTATATAACTTCTTGATGTAGGTCAATTATGCAACTTATTTCCAGTTTTATTTGTTATTTAAAGTTTGGCCAATTTTAAAAGTAATTCTTCTATTCACAAGTTCTCCTGGCAGGATCGCCAATTTAGTATCTTTGATAATTTAAATGATTTTAATTTATTAACATAAAAATTATATGTTTATTTTTGAAAGCAAATAAAATACAAGTAATAAATCAATAAAAAATATTCTAAAAGTTTTTACAAAACAAACTAGAATTATACAAAAATATTTCAACAAGTAAAGGTTTTAACAAGTAGGAAACTATAAAAATTAAATTTAAAATAAGGACACTACACCTACCCAACAGTTTACGGCTGCCCAACTTGAAAAAAAAATACAGAAGCAGAAGTTTTCTAAAGAAATTTCTTTTTATGAGATACACGATTTATCTCATATTCTGTGTAGGACAAAAGTGATTTTGGGTTTTGAAAATCAAATACCTTTCTCGTTTATATTCATGTTATTTTTAGATCATATAATAAACAAAATTGAATTGTTTTTTACTAAGTTATAGCAGTTAAATGAACCCTATATTCAGCCTCGCAATAATGGTCTCACTTTATAGCATTTCCCTAACATGTTTTAAAAATTTTTGGCTGAAGCGCTTGAGTTCCTGCAGCAGTGTTGTCGTTGAGTTGAAAGATTGTCTTGGGATTTTTAACATGTATAACCCCAAATAATCTGTTGATCTGATAGTCATTCATTCTTCCGGCCAAAAAAAAAATATAATAAAATATATAAAGAACTATTAAATTTTTAAAACCCATGCTAACCTTTGGTCCACCCAGTGCTTTTAAAAGAAACTAAAATGTATCTTTTAAGAGAATACTTAATAATGAAAAAACTTTAAATATCTAATTACTATCCCTTCTCACGACAGTGTAATAGGGTATATACAGTGCGAGACAAACATGTGTAAGTGTTTGTTATATGATTTTATTTCCCAATTTAATTTTTTGATGATTAAAATCATATATATTTAGTTTGGACAGATAAATTTCAAATTAAGTTTTTTCGACCTGATGTACCTAAATTCGTTTATAGAAAACCAAGCGCAACACTCACTGATCCTGATGTTATGCTGACAAACACTTCCACATATTTGTTTTGCACTGTAAGTTCGTCATTCCGTATGAAAGTTTTAAAATATTAATTTCGAACTCCATAAAGTATATATTTTCTAAAAACTTATGAATAGGGAAGTCGATTAAGCATTATCATTATGTCCGTGTGTATGTTGAAATCAATTTTTTTAAAACCCCCCCCCACATTTTCGAGACTAGTATAAAGTATCAAAATATTATAAATATTGGGGAACAGATTATGATTGTTAATCAGCATAATTGCTCTATAACTTTCTGGGATATGAGCAAATAAACATGACTGCCTCCGTTTCCATTTCGGTTAATTTTATTTAAAATTTTGTAGCCCTCGGATAACTATAACACGGTTCTACAATTTGTAGATTTGGTATATCTTTGGAGATATTTCTGTGGTTTTCATGGGCAACCACGTATGTCTTAAATTAAATTTTTCAGGAGAGCTACAAAACAGGTTTAGTGCTGAACGATTTTTGAATATATATAGAAGTTATGTTATTATACCATTAAAATAATCGGAATGGGTCCATCTAACTTGAGAAATTTTTGAAACCAAGTAAAGGCCGTCTAAAACCAAGCAATATGACATTATTAACTCAAAATCGTATAAAATGAACATACGCGGTTGCCCATGAAAACCTCAAATTTGTGAAAGTTTTTTGATAAATTAGTCAGTAATCGGCAAAGCTATAGGCAACAATTATTTAAAAAAAAATTATATTCTTTTAAATATATCAAATTTTTTCAAACTCCTAAATAATTTTTGAACCCGCTTAAAATACCAAATTATAAGCAGAGATCTCAGAAATTATTTTTAGGAAAAACTAACAAATCGGCTTGAAACTAGCCGAGATATAAGCACCACAGTACAACTAATTACTTCAGTGTTTTTCAGAAATCGATATTTTTCAGTTTGTCTACAACCTAGAGAGCCAATATGGGGATCAAATGAAAGGGCTTGAGTATTAAAAAACAACGCGTTGTGAAAAGAAAAAAATGCATAATGGCGTCCTAGATTAAATGGCGGTAAAGCGTATTATCAGAATCGGTATGGCGGAATATAGCGCTGCAGTGTTCATAAAAAATGTTAAGGTTTGGTCAAGTCTTATTTAACAAATTTCAGTACAGCATCTGTCAAATAATACTTTAGTAAACATAAAATACTTTTTATTACTTAATACGGCAGTAAATGTTTAATTTTAAATTCAAATTTCAGTGTAAATAGTGATAAATCTTACTGCCATATTTATAGTAGTGCCGTAGTTTAGATCTTATGAAGGCTTTTTTGACAGATGCTGTACAGAAATTTTTTTAATGAATTCGGTAGTTAAAATTTAAATGTCACTTAAAATTGGAAATGGATTAAAATGTTTGCAACTGCCACGCTTTAAGAAATACAAATTAAATCTATTCATCATCATTTTACTTAGAGTTACAATATAATTCAGCTAAAATGTATGGATACCCTTCCATAGTGCTGTGATAAGTTGAAGAATTCATGCTATGACATGCACGTTAACAAACAAGAATAACAATAGCAAAAAACTGAAGTTTTTTATTCTTTTTCTAAAAGTGCATCAAGTAAAAAATCCAGGCCTGCTACAATGAATGACAATAAGTAGTTGAGGCATTATATTTTTATAAAGTGAACAAAAAATATCAACTAGAAAGTAGTGAAGCGCAGCTGGGGGAATAGGTGGTGAATTGTATGAACAAAATTACTCACTTTGACAATGAGTGACAGCTTCTTTTGTCACTTTTTTCTTTGTGAGCTTATTGCAAAATATATATGAAGCCTGTAGTTGAAGAATAAATAACTGAGTGTTGGTACGGCTAGAGTAAACGAAATAAAGATAGAGAAGGAATATATAAATGAATAAGCGAGTGTATGTGAGTGTATTAGTTTTGTTAATTTTTACTGTATAGACATGCCATACGTGCAACTGTATAATCACTGTTGAAGTTTGAAAATTAACAAAAATAAAACAAATAAAATACTGTAAAACCTTCATTGAAAAGCTTTTTTAACTTGGCTTATAGAGTTTTTTTCTTATATCTTTTTATTATCGTTGTCTGTTTTTAGTTTTTAAAAGGGTTGAAAGGTTTGTTAGCAGGCAAGTCATCAAGTTCTTTTTTAGTTGGCTGTCTTTCTCGAGTACAACCAAAAAAAGTATTTAATTTGCTTAACTTTTTGTTTTATACATACTTTTTTCGTTTTCGTTTTCTTTTTTTTTTTTTTTTTGTAATTTAATGAATGACGGAGTCTTCTACTACTGATGACTTGTTGACTTCAAACAAAATGACACATGGTTTGACAGCAAAGCAGTTAATTCTCTGTTAAAAATATTTTTTTCCATTTTTCATTTAGATACAAAAAACGTTAATTAAAGGCTTTTTAAATTAAAATTGTCATTGTTGTGTTTGAAGCTATAATAGAGATATTCAAGCAAGTGACTATTAATCTTAAAAAATTATTATAAAAAATTAAAACTAAATAAATATTAAAAAAAAAAAATAAAGAAAATTAAAAGAAAAATTTACATATGTCTGGCTATTTGTTTAACTAAATTTAACGTCTTTTATATTTTTGGCCTAAAACAATTCCCACTCACTATTAACTACGAAGAAAATTATTAGAAGCAACCAGCCATTTTTTTTTTAAATTTCTTTATTTCAGCCAATTCAATTCATTGCACATGAAACAGCAAAAAAAAATACAATAAAGCAATAAAACCTACAGACAAACGACGGACCAATTAACTAAACCAACTCTTTAAATAATACACATACTAACAGATAGTTAGTCGACAAACGTACCCAGCATGCAAAATTGCCGAATATCTGTCAGATGCCTGTAAGAAATGCGTAAATGGAAAATTATAATTTTTTTACCGACGTGTCCGATAGAAATTTATCAAAAGACTGAAAAAGCAGGCGATATTCTGATTTATTGTGTTCCAAGGCCAATAAAAAACACATGTATTTTGTTTTTGTATATATGCCGGCATATGTCACACAATTTTTTTATTTTCTTCTTTAATTTGAATAATTTTTAAAAAACTTTTACGGTTTTGTATTTTTTAGAACGTTTTAAACTAACTTTAAACTAAAATTTAGTTTGACAACTGCAGGCAAGACTTTTAAAAAATTTGGTAATACTCAAGGCGAATTCATACACGTGAAATTATCAGAACATGACGATGGGGAAACACAATGTCTAAATTTGTTGAATTCTCCTTGATTCCATTTAATAATGCAGGAATGGAAAATAAGATTTTGGATTTCGAATTAAACATTTTACTTAATTGTGCTTTTTTGGTGATAAATTTACCAACTTTATGTATATTTGTTGTTCTTGCACCATTTATAATGTGCTTCACAAGCATATATACTTTTTTTATAAAATTTTATTGAAATAAACATATAAAAACAACTGTTCCATCTCTGTTATACAAATTGGCCTTGACAGAAAAAATCCCTAATAAAAAGTTGCTTTCTTGTATCAACTCGCCGTTGCATATACCTGTATGAATATGCCTTGGTAACGCTTAAAAAATGTATATAAAAAAAACAGTCAGCTGATTGGATACGAGTACCTTATGGATATGCCTTGTCCAAGGCGAATTCATACAGCTGAAATTTTAAGCACAGCTTATTTATTTATTTAATTTATTGTCTATAGATTATAAATCCTTACAGACTAAAGTATGTAAAATAATAAAACAAAATTAAGGTTATATCTATGGATTTATGGAGAAAATGGGTTCATTAGCAATAGTGGGCGTGGCACCTACCATATGAATTAAATACTAAAATTCGTATATCTGGAAAACGATATCGATTAGAGTACTAAAATTTTGCAAAAGCAACTTTGATATTTAAATAAATATTTATGAAAAAATGGGTGCATTAACAATAGTGGGCGTGGCACCTGTCATATGAATTAAATACTAAAATTTGGGGTGGCAAAGCACACCGGGTATTAGCTAGTATAAAATAATATACAATTCAACGATTTAAATATAAAATGATATTTCTTTTAACAATTTCTCTACTTTCATTAAGGCCAATAAGGTGATAATAATTATGAAAGTTTTCACATATACGACGAAGAGTTAAGTTAATAAAACGGAAATTTCGAGTTGGTCTGGTTGGAACATTAAAAGATATTTTACTTAGCAGGAATTCAGAGTCCACATCGTCTTGAATTAGGCCCAGCACAAAAGAAAAACTCAGCATTGAACGACGACTTTTTAAAGTTGGTAATTTTATAAGACAGAGTCAGCTTTCGTATGAAGGTAGTAAAAACGAATTCTATCCAAGGCCACGAAGACAAAATATTAAAAACTTCTTTTGTACAGACTCGATACTATCAATATGAATATTATAGCAAGGATCCCAAATAATCGATCCATATTCTAGAATAGGTCGAACTAACGATGAATATAATTGTTTCGTAATATAATGATCTAGAAATTCCTTGCAGCACCTCTTCAAAAGAAGCAAAATACCAAGATCAAGAAAATTTAGAACTTTATCAAGTTTACACTCATTAATGCAATAAAATAAATCCAATTTCTTAATTCTGCAAAAGGACATATGCTTACATTTTTTTATATTCAGTCCCATTAAGTTGATTTCACACCAATTAACCAATTTGTCAATATCAGATTGAAGGAAAAGTTGATCTTCGGGATTATTAGAAGAACGAAAAATTTTGACATTATCGGCATACATCAAAACTTTAGAGTGCTGAATAACTGAAGGTAGATCGTTTATGAATAAGGTAAATAAAATAGGACCAAGGTGGCTACCTTGCGGAACGCCAGAAGGAACTTTGATAGCATTAGACGTAGCACTTCCATACTTAACTTGTTGAGTTCTTAAAGACAAGTATGATCTTAACCATTTTATTGTCATATCCGTAAATCCCATTAATGACAATTTGTTAAGCAAGAAATCATGGCTTACCTTATCAAAAGCTTTACTAAAATCTGTGTAGATAGCATCAGTCTGCATATTATTAATAAAACCGTCATTGTTTGTAGTAGTTAGCTCCAAAATATTAGTCGTTGTAGAGCGATATTTACAAGAACCATGTTGGCACGGTGACAGAATCGAAGAAATTTTATAGTATAAATTATCAGTTAAAATTTTTTCAAAAAGTTATGAGAAAGTATTTTGTCAAAATTTTTTGAATTCGCCCTGATTTCATTTATATAGAATTTTTATGCCATAATATTACTGGATTAATTAGACCTTATGGGCTTGTAAGCTGTTGAAATTAGTGAATAAATAAATAATGCAGGGATGGAAAATAAGATTTTGGTTTCGGTATTAAACAATTAACTTGAGTGTACATTTTTGATAATAAATGTGTGTATATTTGTTGCTTTTGCAGCATAAATAATGTTTTTCACAAATATATATTCTTTCTAATAGAAAATATTCAGTTGTGTTAGAAAATTTTGTATCTGTTCCATAAATTGCTCGCTCAGGTGTTCCTCAGCACAGAATATTAGGTCCTTTGTTATTTTTAATATTTATAAATGATTTACAGTATTTAATTTTGGTTACTCATTTTATATTATATGCTGATGATCTTAAAGTTTTTAAAGGAATTACTTCCATTGGTGATGCTTCATTATTACAAAAATGCACTAATGATATATTTTCTTGGTGTTCAAAAAATAATTTATCATTCAATACTGAAAAATGTTATCAAATGACTTTTTGTAAGCGTAATATTTTTAATCGTAAGTTTCCACAATATAACTTGGGCAATATTAACTTTAAAATTGCTAATGAAATATTAGATCTTGGCCTTGTTTTAGATTGTGAATTAAATTTCCAAGCACATCTTAATTACATGATTCGTAAAGTCTATTAGATGCGGTCTTTTATAAGAAGAAATTGTAAAGAATTTTTGGATTCTATTTGCTCATGTATAGAAAAATTATAAAGATCATAAGCTGGATTTAAATACCAAAAATATTCGAAATCATTTGTGATAAACCAATACTATTCACGAGTCCATAGGGTATACGGATTCTGTAAAAAGTTGATTTCAACGCTCGCACTTACGGACAGATGAACATAACTAACTTGACTTCTCATTTGAGAATACTAAAGAATTTTTCCAATATTATCCAACTTAATTTAACATCTTAACAACTTAATGAAATTAGAAAATGGAAGCATAGAATATGTTTATATTTTTTGCGATCTTCAATGCCTTTTTTTGCAAGTGGCTATGAAACTTAGGATCGGTTGATATGCATAATCGATTTCAAATAAAATTTTTCATCATACTCCCAATACATTATTGCTATTCTTTCTATATTCAACCTTCGACTGGGAATATATACATATATTTTTCTTTGTTCATTGTGCCTAATGTTTAAAATGGTTGGCTTCTTTTGCCATAACTGAAAATGGCTTGCCACACAGGAAACATCTTAGGAAATTTTGTTTCATAAAAGTTTACCTAAATTTTTTCGCTCGTTCTTTTGCTTCTGAGATCTTTACCACATTGCGATCTGTAACTTTTCAAACGACCAACTGTTACTTTTATACGACTTCCGTGCACAAAAAAACAGAGCATTTAACTTTATGTTTTGCTTTTCTAATAGAAGTATTTCAGTACACTTCAAAATCTTTGTTCGACTTCTTTTGCCTTACTTTTATCCTTCTTTTTTTTCTATTACTGTTTAAATCTTCCATTCTTGTGTATAGAGGCTTCTAAAACTGAGAATGAAACTTCGATTCATTGGCTATTTTTCCAAGTCCATATGAATTTTTTTTTTTTAAGTTTCAAGTATATTTACTCGCTTGACCAAAATAACAGCTTTAAATATAAGATTTAAAAAGCATAATGTCTAACACATTTTTAAAAGCTTACATGATTAAAAAAAAATAGTTTATTAGACAAAGGATAAATTTAGCCTGGATTAGTGTGTATACTATATGTTTTTCCTTTTTTAACTCAATTTTTGCTATCAGTTTTTCGTGTCGCCAAAAATTACAGAAAAGTTTTAAATTCTTATAAAAGTATGGCAATATTGTTGAGAGAGTACGTGTCTTAAAAAGAAATCATAAGGATATATTCTTTCAAAAAGAGGTGTGGTCCAACCATATTGCACGATGTTAATTCTCAATAAAACAAAAGTTTGCACAAAATTCTCTCAATATAATTAATTTTGATAGAAGGATTTATGACAATTATGTGCCAATAAAGGCCAAATTCTCACCACAGCTTCGGTGGCATACTTCTATCCAATGAACCACAATTTTAATGACACTGAGACATAATTAAGCTTCAATGTCTTTAATATGTCAAAATATCTGGTCATTTAGCTATTGAATTGTTCTTAACTTATTGGCACACACTTTTTTTTAACATATCTCCAAAGAAAGAAGTCCAATGGTGTCAAGTAATATGACTGTGAAGGCAAACTAACATCGGCAATTCACATTCGTTGGCTGTGTGGCAACAGGCATCATGTTGTTGAAACAACATACAATCCAGGTCTATATCCTCAATTTCTGGCTACAAAATGTCCGTTCTCATCTCACACTACTGAATATCATTTACGATAACTGTGAATAGTGTTCAGTATCTCATCTTGTTTGCGAAGATGTACGACCCAATGATGTCGTCAGCTCATAAACCACACCAAACACTTAAACTTTGTAGATGCAGCGGCATTTCAAAAACCATTGGTGGTTCTCATTCGCCAAAATGCAGAAATTATGCTGAGCTGAAATTATGCTGACCAAAAAAAGTGTGCACGAAGAATGCCCATTTTCGCAAAACTCTACACCAATTTTAACGCAGTGGTCAACTGTGTAACTTTCCATGGTTGGATTTGTTAAACACTGAAACAAAGAAATGTCTCATTGAGTTAAACAAAAAGCTTGACGTTGAGCTTCGACTCACAATTAATAATTTGCATTAAGCTCTAAACACATAGACGCCAGCAGACTTCACAACTTCATGACTTCAAATGCTGCCAACTTCAAATGCTGCTCTGAAGTCAGCTTCATAATTATTTTGAAGACAGCAACAACATAATAATCAGCTGATGTGCATTTTAGCAATACAAATTTCAGGGATGCCGCATATATATTTTATAATGAATAAAATTAAAGTTAGTGATAAAAAAAATGTAATTATATTACGAAAAACTATAAAAACACATAAATTTCTTTCTTTATTGTATTTTTGTAATGTTCTTTTATGTTTAATATCAAAAATAAGTTTTTGTTATTTTTTTCCAATTTAATATATGTAATGGCAACACTATATTTGTTCTTGCTGCCCGTCAAAATAGAAAATAGCCTAAGTTGGCAGCAGCAGCAAATGCTGTTGTGCAGTCGTGCTGCTGTGCTGCCGTCAAAATAATCGTTTTCATTTAAACACATGGATTTTATTTTTGACATATTGCTGCTTGCTGTCTGCTGTCGTCTATGTGTTTAGAGCAGTGCTATTCAATCTTTTTGGCTCGTGAACCACTAAATTCACGACAAACTTTTCGCGTACCACAAAAAAAAATATAATGTAAACAATTTTAAAATTTTTAATCTATTTTATTTATTAATAATAAAAAACAATAAAATTAAAAAAAAATAATAAAAATTACAAAAAACATAAGAACATGTACATTAAAGGTATACTTTTAGGATGATTTTTCTTTTTGTTTCCAATTGCAAAATAGAAATCGTTAAAATTTTAAAAGAATTCGCGAACCAACTGGAAATTTTTCGCGTACCACTTGGTGGTACCATAGGTTGAATAGCACTGGTTTAGAGCATTATGGCTGGATGACTCACACAACTACTTTCTATGACGAGTTTTAAATGGCTTTTTGATAAAAAGAAAGCTCATCATTCCCCAAACCACTATAAGCGTTTGCTTTGCTTGCTGTATTAGATGCTTTTTGTAAACCAGAATTTAATATAAAAATATTTTAAAACACTTAAGTCCCTTTTCTTATAATAGAGTGCCCCGGTGGACTAGTCACTAAGTAGTAGGCTAGTCTCCTAGTTATGGGTTTAAGCGTTCGATTTCTCCCGAGACTCTGGTCTGTTTTGCTTTCTATTCTATTCTTTCTATTATATTCTTATACAGGTATCACAAAGAGAGCAATACGAATGACACAAGTGAGCTTCAAAACAGCTGCCTGTTCAACCCACCAACCTACAAATGTACCTTTTGTAAAAATAAAGCCCCTGTTTTATAAAAATCGATTAAATTATTTAAATCGTCCCCTAAAGAATTGATTAGTTTTTAATAAAAAGATTTTGTTTCTTATTTTGTCTGTTTTTTAAAGTTCATTTCTTAACTCCAACAAAAATTATTAATTCACTTGAATTTAATTCTTGACTTCATTAATATTAAAATTACCCATCAAGCTGAAATGAGTTCGTTTGCTCAAACAATTTTCTAGCTTGTTTACGGAAAAAAAACTTCTGCTTGTCTGAGTTGTGATGTTCGTTTAAAACCCCTGAATAAGCAACCAACAGAAGTTGCAATGAAAACATCAACCCTAGCATCAACATAAACACACATCGTTAAATACCGCCACTAACTATTCCACCTTTAAATGGCAACAGCAGCAGTGGCAGTCATACTCAGCCACAATCTGCCAACCGTCTGTTGATTTACAAACATTAGACGTCTTGACTGCGGTTTTTGATGGCTTTATACTTTGTTTTTGCTTTTATTTTATATATTTTTTTCTATGCCTTTTGTAATTTTTCCAAGCAATAAAGTCAAAATATTAAAAACAAAAAAACGTCAAGAAGTTGATTTTAAAGGCAGGGTTCTTCTTTGTTTCTTTTCCAACAAAATATGGAAATTATGTAAGAGGATAAAGGAGGCAAAAAAAAAAACTAACAACAACATGGCTTAAGTCATTGTAGAATTTATTTATAAGCAAAGAGTTGAGATGAAATGCCTGCATACTTAAGTGCAGCAAAGAATAGACGCGCAAAAAATGTTCTAAAAAAAAGCTAAAACCACAACTTGACTTGAAAATTTTGCTGCTAGTTTAGTTGCTGTTGGTAGTGTGTGTGATATATTTTTTTTTTTGATAAACAGCCACAGTAAAAGCTAGAGCAGCAGCAAAAAAAAAAACAAAAAGAAACAAAACTTTGCGAAACTAAATAAGCAGAAAATGAAATGCATGTCGAAAAATTAAACCCACAAAAAAAAAGGAAAATAAAAACCAAAAATATTATCTGTCTAGAACTACATAGACAGTAAGCTTACACAAACCATGAAGTATTTCGTGTTCTTGTTTTTAATTTGGTAATTATTTAAAATCAAATGCAAACTAATAAAAAGCAAATTATAAAAGAGCTTTCAGATTTGTTTAACCACACTTGTTCCATTGTAAATATTACTTAGTATGACCTAAAAGATATGTGAATATCGTTGAAGCTTGGAAGCATATCTGAAACCAACACACTATAAATCCATATTTCTGTTATCATGAGTATTATGCACATCACTAAATAGCTTTAAAGGTATTTGAAATATAAATGCGTTCACAACTGAAATCACAAACATATTTACTTCTATGCCATTAAGGTAAAAATTTTTCTTATTTTTTGTTTAATATTCTACTACTTTTCATTTCAAAAACATATTGTGTTACAAGTTTTTGTTTGACTTTCCTTTTAAAACTTTAATTTGACAACAGAAAATAAAAATAAAAAAAAAACATCTCTCACTAACATTCGCTAACTTTCCAATTCATTTGTTGCTTCAACAAACTTTGTCAAAACAACAGGAGCAGCTACAGAAAAAGCGTCACAAAAGCATGTGTTGCCATTATAAACAATTAATTCGTAAAATATATTAAACTGCACAAACTCATTTGCTGTGTACATACTTAAATGGTGGTGGCATATAATAAAGACGTTAAAAATACTAACAATACGAACACACATGTGTTTCAATTGAAAATGTCAAGATCATGAAAATAAACGTAAAAATGAAATTTTAATGAAGAGGAAAAATCAAAAGCGAACAAAATGCAATAACAACTTTCGCAAACATAAACATTTAAATTAATGACGGCAAATGTGTTGGTGTATAAGTACATGGGTGCTTGTGTGGGTTGGGTAATACATATGAGAGTATTCAAAAAAACCCTTAAACTTATAGTTGAATATTGTAGAATAATAAACATAAGGAGAATTACGGTTAAAATTTACATAAACATAAGCATGAGACAATAATGTAACGGTTTTACTATTGACATATCGCTCATTTGCTGCAAGAACGGCATAACTTAAAATTTGCGATTTTTGAGTTAATAATACAGAAATATTGGCAATATGATGTTCTATCTTGTGTAAAATACTCATTTTGATATCTTATATTGAGAACGTGTGAGATGAGTATATGCCGTTATTTCTATTCATATGTTTCGATCTTCTTTTACTCACAACAACGACAAATCGTTAGTTACGCCACAGATAATCGTTTTGTTTTCGGAAAGAGCGACATAATTTGCATTGTGCCTTTATAAGTGGAAAGGTAAAATGAGTTTGATGTAGTCAAAATTCTTATATACTGGCATATTTTGTATTGTGACTGTTTTGTGGAAAAAAAATTTCTGATTATAACTAGCTATAACACAAAATATGCCTTTATTGTTGGAAAAATGTTTATCATAAACTGAATTATTTTTACTTATGACGTTATTGCTACTAAAAAATATGTTGATAAGAAGTCAGCATAAATTTTTAGACGTTAAATTTAAAATTATCGCAATAACTCAAAATAAGTCCTTATTGCTGGACAAATTTGTTAGCTTTTTTTAAATGTCTGACTACAACCGGTGCAAATCAGTATCTACATAGTTCTTTAAAATTTTTGGAAAATTTTGACGATTCTGTTGCAGATGTGACATGCTGCCAATTTTTTTCTGGATGATAAAGATAGCAATGACAGCAGTGAAAAAATATTTTTAGAACTCGAAGCTACACATTTTAATCCAGCCACTGTCAACACTAATATTTCACAAGTTGCAGCAACATCTTCTAATATTGAAGATAATAAATAATAAATAAACAAATAATATAGCCGCTGGTATCACTAAAGTCAATATTTTTCAACTTGACGCAGCAACTTCGAATTCTACGCTCTGTGATGCACTACCTAGCACTTCAAATACAGCAAGCTCTTACTTTTGATAAGCCTTTAAAGAAAAGGTAAAAAAAGATCAAAACAGACAGAAAAGTGGAAGAACAACAGTATTAAAAAAAGAGAAATAGCGGACAAGAATACGAAATGCGCACAAAGAACAAAAAAATAAGACCTGCAAGACAAATGAAAGAGACATGTGCTAAAACTTGCAGGTATGAATGTTTCATAAATTTTAGTGAGGAGGATAGACACCTATTGTTTGCATTATATTGGTATCTTCGATACTTTGAAAAGCAACGACAATTTACTGCCAAATCTATTTGTCGAGCCGAAATACCGCTACGTGCGTATTGGAGGTATAAGAGGTCCTCGTCATAACAACAATGCCTTCTTTTTTAAGAAAGATGAGGGTTTAGTTCGTGTTTGTAAACTTATTAAAAAAAACACTCTAGATATCTCCGATCGTATAATTAGAAGAGTATGGGAGAAACGTGAAAAGCTGGCTAATCAGATATTGGAATGTGACCAAAGGGGAAAACATGGTAAACAAAAAAAACTAATCCAGATGTAAAAGTAGGTGTAAACGAATTTATAGAAAATATTTGTTTATAAGACTTTAAAATAAAAGATTGAAATAGAAATAAAAATTTCGCATTAAGAACAACACATTTTAGTTTACTACACTACTACCAATGAACTTTAGCAGAAATAACGTCATAACTCAAAGAATAACCAATTTTATATCTAAAAACAATTATTAACAACTTATTACTCTACTTTTCTATACGGATATATTAAATATAAGTTGATTTATAAGATGATATCAAAATATTTACATTAATTTATTTTTCTTCAGAGCTATAGTCAATTGAAAACTTTTTTTTTTATCTCAAAATTGAAAATTTTGAGTTATGCCGTTCTTGCAGCAAATGAGCCATGAAATACAAAGTTCAAGTGAATCTATGTTTTAACAAAACCCAATTAGAAGATTAAGCGAATGCTGCTGAAGTATGTATTTCGTTCTATTGGCGGCTACTATTTGACTTAATTTTTTTTCATTCCCTTATTTACTCCACTCTGGAACATAGGGCTTCTACAATCAAATTCCTACTAATTCTGTCATTACAAGTTTTTTGAATTTCATCAAAGGATTTGTCTACTTTCTTAAGTTCATTTAAAATTGTTCTCTGCCATATTTTTTTTACGAACGTATCATCGTCATTCTTGCAAATACCCCTCTAAGGCGGCTCTCGTAACGCTGCCAATAGATCAACGAAAAGTACGTCCTATCCATCTCTATTTTCTTCTTGTTATTTGACGAGCAATTGTGGTTCTTCCTTTGCTAGCTTTCAGAGCCTTGTGTGTGTGATTTTATTTCACCAAAATATTCTTTAAATTATTCCCTGACTCTTGCTTATAAATACTTGGAGTCTTTGTACTATGGTATTTGTCATCCGCCAACAATCGCTTTTATACAGAAGTGTAGACTTTACTCAAACATTGAATATGCCGATCGTCGTATTTTATGATATTTTTGGGGACCGCCATGTTTTGTTTAGGCGACAAAATTCTGCCTCGCCATTTTAAGTCTGTTAGATATATCCTCCTCAATGCTCACCTTGTTTATTACACACATCGTCCGCCACACCACCATTAATTGAAATCATGCGTCCCAGATAACAAAAGTGTTCTACAAAATTAATCAGCTGGTGTTGTATTTTGATTTCGTTATCTGTAACGTTATAAACTCGCCATAAACTCGTCAATGTTATAAACATTGAGTTTTTTCAATGTTTATTCCTAAACCAACTGCCCTTGCCGCTATATTTGATCGTCCACTTTGCTTTGTATTTCGTTGAATTTGAGCGATATGAGGCAGATATCGTCCATAGCTTTGACGAGGTTTATTAATTTTGATAGTATGCCCTTGTTTGTGCCATGTTTCGCCACGTCTTATAGAATTGAAAGCTTTTCTAAAGTCGACAAAGACAAAGTAAAGTGGTGTGTACACTCGTGTGCGCTACTATGCAGACTGACCTATAATGATACGCAGAGTATTTGTCTGATCTTAATAACTCTGATGTGGCCGAAATCCTGCCCATTTGTCTCGCGGAGTCTGCTCAACGCGATCTAGTCTATTTGTTATTAAAATAGTAATTATTTTATGAATAGTTCGAAGCCCCCCTCTATATATCGCAGTTGGTCAAATCATTTTACTTAGGAAGCTTAATGATGGCGCATTTTGTTCATGTTTCAGGAAGCTGTACATTTGCTTAAGCATCACGAATGTATGGATGTAAAATGTCTGCTAATTCTTTTCTATGAATATAACCTTCAAGTAGAGAGACAGAGAAGAGACAAAAATTACATTTATTTTCTTATAGTTCATCATACCAAACTTGCGTAATTTTTAAAGTCATAAAACTTCTTTAAAAATAAAATAACAAATTTTTTTAGAATTACTAAAATTATTGATTAATCAGCTCACAATTTTCATGGTATATTATATTGAAAATTATTTCTGGTATATAGCTTTCGCAACTGCTTCTTACGAACGCCATTTCATCGCTCCTTTTTTTTGCACTACTTCCCCGCACATTCTGCCTCTCTCCTAAAATATTTTCTTTTTGCTTAAATACCCATTAAGACAGAAATATAATTCACGGCTGAAGATGATTTGACGACAGAAATCTGGTTCGACTTCCAGTAGCTTCTCAGCCCATCTACCGAACACATCTCGCAATTAATGATTCAATGGTTCTTCACTTAAAATTTTTTTAGTAGTAGATGAGCAGAGACCAAGTAAAAGTGTCCGATCTCCTAACCCGAATTCTCGGTCATACTTGAGTATGCAGTGGAAGTGGCTTATTCTTTATGCGTGCGGTACGTGCTCAATTTAAAGACAAAGTGCTCTCTTAGTTTGGTTAACAAACGCAAATTTTGTAAGCGAATTGACAACGTCGAACTAGTGTCTTTTTTTTGGTGATTTACAAAATTATACAAAAAAAGTCGAACATACTTCCTTAGTAAGAAAACTTGATTCACCTTTTTCCCTATCGGTAGTTCTATACGGCTAAAACCTAATACACCGGCT
The DNA here is from genome assembly GCA_941918925.1 of Phyto melanocephala. Lineage (NCBI taxonomy): Eukaryota > Metazoa > Arthropoda > Insecta > Diptera > Rhinophoridae > Phyto > Phyto melanocephala. The sequence goes on from OW799235.1 coordinate 17,110,261, forward strand.
CTTTTGCAAAATTTTAATCTAATGTCTTATACGTCTCTTTTCTTAGGACCAGAAACTTAAATTTTTGTTTAATACCAAGCAATATTTACATTTTTCTGAATTATTTCCTAAAGAGCAAATAAATAAGATACGTTGTGCTAGACTTAAGTAATTGATACTTAATAAAGGAAAGTAAAGAAAGTAACACCCAATCAAACTCTCGATCTGCACCGTTTAGACCTAAGACTTTTTTGCCTAACGTCAAAGATAAAGCAACACTGGCCGTAATGTAGAAGAGGGTACTATGTTACGTATGATTAATAACTTTATGTATGTAAATTTCATATAACTCATACGCCCCATAAACAACAAATTGTATCATTTTAATTTCAATACAATAAATTAAAGCTTTTATAGATATATTAAGATACTTTTATTTTTGTTTCGGTTCCAAAAATTAAAATTATGTTGATCAAGTGTCTAACCTGACTGGTGCACCTGAAGTAATAAAAAGTACATTTAATTTATGAAATTTAAACAGAACTGTCACACACTTCGGTTAGAATAAATTTGATTTCGTACAATTTCTTCGTTAATTTTACATGTTTCTTTTTAAACACAAACACTTGCATATTTTAAAATTTTTTTTCGTATGTTTCGGTATGTGCACTGCGACAGCAAACACAATAATTAAAAACTATATGCATTTTGTTTTTGTATATATGCCTGCATATGCCACATATTTTTTTCATTCAATCATTAAATCATTTTTTAAAAAATTTTAGTCGTTTTTTAACAACTTAAAAGTAAAATGTTTTTATTCTTGATTTTATATTCTTTACAACTATTGAAGCCAACTGAAGCAACTGCAAATTGTTTATTGTAGATAAATATACAATAAAAAATTAAGTCTGACAGATGCAAGCAAGATGCAAGCAAGATGCAAGCACTATTTGTGAATGGTAAAACAATCATCAGCTGATTAGATACGAATACCTTACTAATCTCCCTAGAAACAGGAGTTTTTTATATTAAAGACAAACAAAAAATTATTACTGTAACCGGTTGTATATGTAATAACCGAAAACCGGTTTTTTTCTAACTTAAATTTATTGAATTAATTGAAAACTTGTTTAGTTGAATTTATTTCAAAAATCAAACTGTTCTATTATAGCCTCAAAACCCCAGAATTTATAACATCGTGAAAAATATTCTCTGCTGCTGCAATCGTAATCCAATATGTATGAGGATGAAAAAAAATTACTGAGTTCTAACATCACTAAGAAAAATGCATCAAATAGTAGGTATGAATATTGAATTTTTATTTCAATGTTGTTTCAATTTTTTATTATTTTTTTTTCTGGCCGCACCACATCTCCTCCAAAAATAGAAAAAATTAAAAAATGATAAAACGAATATGAATTTGTGGCATTAGAGTGAAAGATTTATATTCTTTTTGCACGAATGTATCTTGTGGCCATGATGCCCGTAGTGCTGATATTGTTAAGCTGTAGATTTAAATCTCCATGCAAAAGTGTATGTAAGTATGTCTCTTTGGTTTTTTAGATAACAATCAAATCATTGTGTTGTGTGCACTTGTAGCTCTTTCCAGTTGCCAGTTGTAATTGAGCGTTTTAGTGGGTTTCTGGATTTGGGTCAGCTACACTTTTGAGTTTATTTCAAATGCAATTTCGCGGTAGAAAAGTTGTCGTTTTTTTGAGGAAAACTAAAATAAGATTGCTCACTTTTGTGCTCTCCTTAAAACAGTTTAATGCAGTAAAGGATTTGTAAACAAATTAAATTTTGAAAAAAATAACAATCTAAAGATTACGATTTTTAAGTGAAATGATTACTTAAACGTTGGTCTTCATTTCAAATATACTTCAAACAGAATATTTTGTAATAAAGTTTTGCATTTATATTTTTATTCTGCTGACCCACTTTAAAGCACCAGTGTATGATATGCAAACTGATATGTAAATTCTCTACAAAATTTTGTCACTATTTTTGAAGTGTTTTTCTTTTTTTTTTTTTGCGTCAAAATGAATATTTATAAAATACTAAAATGAAAACAGTTGTAACAGATAAATATTAAAACACAAGATTAAAGTGTAACATTTTTTAACAAAATATACAAAAGTGTGTTCGCTTGTATTTGAATCGGTAATGACAATAATAAATATTTATATGCAGTTCGTTTGAATAAATCATATGTCATCTATAGTTATATAAGATGAATCACTTGAAATGCTTGATCTAACTAAGAAAACATAACAAAGTATTGAAAGGTTATATGGAAATAACACACATGTTTATATATAAATATATATTAAAATACATATGCACAAAGTAAACGTTTTTCAACAATTTTCATGTGATAAAAATACAAATAATATTTGCTTTACAATATGAGATTTGGATTTTTACTGGAGCTTAAATCATCATCAGATTTCACGATTCAATAAAATAAACTTAACTATAATTTTGCAAAAATAAAAAATTAAAGATTCTGTCACATACATGTGACATCACATTTTCCATTTGCTAAACTGAATTTTACTAATAGAAATGTAACAACATAAGAATAATCTATTTATTAAAATGTATTTTATTTGACAATAATGTTGCAATTATTACTTTTAAAGATCTGGTACATTAAATGGAATTTTTCTTATATGTCACATACCGTATGTGACATTAGAATTTTCTATTTATTAACATGTGTATATCTATAATATTGAAAAAAGTTTAAGAAGATAATTTGTATTTTTTAAGCTCTGGTGTAATGTGTTTTTTTGTGTGTGTCACATTTATGTGACAAAATAGTTTTTACTTACATGTTTCTGAAAACCACTGCTTAAAAATATGGAAGTCTTAACAAGTTATATTTTCATGCTTTTAAGAATATATCACAATAAATAGTACTTTTTTTATATGTCACATACATGTGACATCAGAATTTTCTACTTATTAACAAATATTTAACTATAATATTGCAAAAGCTTTAAGAAGATATTTTGTATTTGTATTTTCTCAGCTGTGGTATAATGTACTATGTTTTGTATGTGTCACATATACTTATGTGACATAATATTTTTTATTCGCGTGTTTCTAAAAAAAACTCTGCTTGAAATACATGGAAGTCTTAAGAACTAATATTTTCGTACTTTTAAGGATCTAGTAAAATAATTAGTAATTTTCTATTTATTAACATGTATTTAATAATAATATTGCAAAAACTTTCAGAAGATAATTTGTATTTTTCATGCTCTCGTATAATGTGCTAGTTTTTGAATATGTCACATAGGTATATGTGAAAAAATTTTCATACTTTTAAGGTTATAGTAAACTGAATAGTACTTTTCTTATATGTCACATAAATGTGACATTAGAATTTTCTATTTATTAACATGTATTCCACTATAATATTACAATAATAGTACTACAGTAAAATGTTTCTTATACGACACACACATGTGACATTAGAATTTTTTACATTTTAACAAATATTTAACTACAATATTGCAAAAACTTTAAGAAGATAATTTGTATTTGTATATTTTAAACTCTACTATAAAGTGCTACTTTTTGAATATGTCACATATATGTGACAAAATATTTTTTATTCGCGTGTTTCTAAAAAAAACTCTGTTTAAAAAATATGGAAGTATTAAGAACCAATATTTTCGTTCTCTTTAGGATCTGATACAATAAATAAAATCTTTCTTGTATGTCACATATATGTGACATAACAATATTTTATTTATTCACATGAATTTAACTATATTATTTCAAAAGCTTTTAGAAGCTATTCTTGTATTTTTATGCCTCTGGTGCAATGTTCTCTTTTTGTATATTTATGTGTCACATATATGTGACAAAGTATTTTTTACTTGCATGTTTACTAAATAAATAAAAAAGTCTGTTGGAAAATATGGTTTTGTTTTTGGGAGTTTTAGGAAGTAATATTTTACTAGTCAGGATCTGGTACAATTAATACCACTTTTCTTAAAAGTCACATATATGTGACATTAAAATATTTTATTAGAAAATAAAAATAGAATTTTTATTTATTTGTTGAACTCTTCTGTTTAAACTTATATATTAATTTTATTCAGACTCAAGTTCATTTTTTAAATTCTTATTACAATAAATTTTCAATTATGATTAATGAAAGAATAATCTGAAAAACTATGTTTCGCCGACACTAGCCGAACGAAATGCATTTTCGAAACTAGCTACGTTTTTAAAATTTATGATTTTAAACACTGATTGTTAAATAAAAATAAAAAAACAATCTTTTGATCTTTTTCTTTAAAGCAAATTTTTATTTATAATTTTTTTTTTTTTTTGTAACACACAGAGCCTTATTTTAAATTTTCAAACAATTGAAAAAACCACAAAAGTGTTCAGTAAGCGACGCATCGGCATCCTTAGACATGTGATAAGCTACTAAAACTCTGCGCAATTATTTGATATTCTTATAAAATTAAAAAAGAAATAAAAGGCTGAAAGAGGGCCATGAATATAAAAAAAAAATTAAGAAATACAAAATCTACAAATTTAAAAGTGAAAAACACTATCTTTCCAAAAAGTTTCTATGTATTTAGCACAAAAAGCTCACAAGCTTTTAACACCACAATTATGTTGAATTTATTCATGTAATCTTCTAAAACAATATGCATACAAACATATGAAAACATGTTCAAACATTTTCTAAAAAACACACACCCACATATACACACATGTGTATGTAACTACGTATTTATATTCAACAAATCCACATTCAGCACTTAAATCTAAGGGCCACAGCTGTTTCTCTAGTTAAATCTATATTTACCAAATACCATCATAAAAATATTTGAAAAAAAAAACAATTTCAAAATTTGCACAAATAGCACACAAGTATGTTGTTTAGTTTAAATCATATTTGAACTAAAAAGCAAATACATTTGTTGAGAAAACCAAGAATTTATTTTCTTACTTTTTTCCTAACATGTGGCCTTTACAAAAACACACTTATTTACTAACACACAAACGTTTCGGTATGTTTTAGAATCTGCAGCGAAACTAAAAGTTTCTACACCTACTTTGTATTTTACTTTTTTTTTTTTCAAAGTTTTCAGTTTCAACTTTTCGTTTTTAGAAAAAAATTTTAAGTTCGATTTGCAAAAGATTTGCTTGTCTCACACCCAGAAAGTATGCAACACATAATATGCACATATAAACACAGTTATGCAAACAAACAATCACACATAAATACAAACTAAAATTGTTCTCATCATTACCATCATCAGCACTCTTTTTGACAAGTGCAGAACTTTTTCCTTTAATCATACTCAGAGTCTTTTTTTTACGATCAAAAACCAACACACAACTAACTGCAACAGCTGACACTGACATTAGCAGCACACATTTAAAAGCTACAGATTTTTTCCATCCCATAGTCATTTTTATGTATTTTTCTATTTGCGAAATTTTTTTCTGCTCTCTCAGTTGGCAATATGGCAATAAAAGTTTGTTGATTGTGTCACTATTTTAGTTGTTGCAGAAATGAAAAGTTTTCAGAAACAAAAATATGTTCAAATTATCACGTTTTGCATTGGAGAGCAGATAAAAAAAATAAATAAAAGCAAAATTCTGTGATTTTAAAATGTTGGTAAGATTTTCAGATGCTTTTTACTTGGAAATTGGTTTGCCATATGTTTGACTTAGATTTTAGTAGGAATGCCAAAAAATATTTTGAACGGATTCTAATGTCATAAAAAATGACGGAAAGATACAGAGGGTTATTTACTAATTAAATTTTGTAGATAAATAGTTCAAAAGCTTAATAGTCTAAAAGCACTTTTTACTGTGAAAAGTTATTTAGTAGTTTCGCTTTAGACTTCCCTAAGTCTAGTTTCATTAAATTCTCTATTTGATTTCTTAAAATTACGTTTTAAGACAATCGAAGTGTTAAGAAGAACAATATTGAAATATATGAATATGAAAGTGACCAATGAAATCTATATATATAAAAGTGAAACTCTGTTTGTCTGTGTGTGTGTGTGTGTGTGTGTTAACTACAGACTCCAAAACCGTAAAGCCGATCGGACTCAAACTTAGGCAAGTTGTTGTACACATTCTAAGGATTGTTTATGGGTGGTAAAAGGTGGGCGGGGCCACGCCCATAAAAATAAGTTCTAATTTTTATCTTATTGCACTAGATCGATTTTGCTAAAATTTTGCACACATATTGAGCTGTCGTGACTATACAGTTTCGTGATTAGAAAAGTGGGCAGTGCCACGCCCATAAAAGCTAAGTTATAATTTTAACTACTTTCACTAGATCGATTTTTGTGAAAATTTCTACATATATTGAGCTGTCATAACTGTATAGTTTCGTGATTTGAAAAAAAGAATTATAATTTTTAGCTTCTTGGACTTGATATTCAATTAAAATTCAGAATGCATTTTTATTTATTAATAGACGTAGCAACGCGTGCCGGGCTTGGTTAGTAATATACAAAAGAGAAATGCTCAATAAATCGGTATAAGGTCACAAATCTCTCATTTCTATATAGATTGCAGCTATATCTTAAGACTAATAGTGCTCAGCTAAACTTGCGCAAAGAGAGTAAAGCCCATGGGTACATAGCGTGGTGGAAGGAAATTAAACAGGTGCAACTATAGGCTGCTTTTGATCAAGACCCAGTGATATACTCTTTTATGTATTACTGGTACAATATTGATCACTACAGTGCAAACAAAACATGCCCAATGAACATTATGAGATCGGAGTGACATCAAATTGTCACTTAGGCTATATGGTGGCATCCCCTTCTACAGGAAACTATTTTTCTGCTAAAGCCTGCCTTTTAAGTCATCTGCATGTTGTCAGGGTGATTATTAAAAGATTTCACAATTTTTTTCAAACTTTCATTTCGTTTGGCTTTTTTGAATCAGATAAATATTAATACCAGGAAAATCTATTATACTAATTTTTCTTGCATTTGTTTCAAAGCATATTAGACAAGATTTCTTAAATATAAGCGATTTTCTTTTAAAATTTTACATTTTAACATTTTTGCATGTCTAGTCAATTTTTAGTTAAGGATCGAAGAGGATGTCTACAAACATAAGGGAGAGAGTTTAAAATTTAAAATTTTCAGTCCTACAAACTTAAGATGAAATATAGTTTGCACCTCTTTTTGGATTATTGACAAAACAACTTAAGTCGAGAAAAATTATGACATAAAGTGTGGTTAAACTTTCAGGGCCGATGTTGAATGGGACCAAATCTAAACGGCAATTTTTTTTTCAACATTTCATTTGACATTTCTCAATTTCAGACTAACTCAATTTGAACCATGGAAAGATACAAAATCGAGAATCTCTATACCAGCAGCAAAATAAACTTCAACGTTCAGATAAAATTTCGATCGTAATCGACTTCCACAGTTTGACTCCAGGTCGAGTTTATAAATTTTAAATTTTACTTAGGGAATTAAAACTTAGTAGAAGTCTCTTTTCTTGTTTGTTCTTATACATTAACTTCATAGGAAATTGATTTGAAAATTTAAAACATGTCTAACATGTCCAACATGTCCAACATCGTATAACATATTTAAAACAAAACGAATTATTTAGAAATAATTCTGTTTTTTCGTTCCTCTCCTTTTCCTCTGAAATATCCTGGCAATATAAAAACGTATAGAAAAACGCAAGAAACAAAAATTATTCTAGAAAAAAAATTCCTTAAATTGAAATGTAATCTTGGCAAACAAGTGGCTGCCAAACTGTAATAAAATGTCTGTAAAATTATGGAAGAAAATAGACGGAATTGCGTAAAAACATCAAATAACTGAAGCAGCAAATAAAAATTAAACAGATGCACGAAAAAATAAATAACTTTAAACTTATAGATGTTTTTGTAAAGGGTGTTCCTGTAAGCGCCATATAATACACTCAGTTTTTAACACTTATGAAAAGTATATTTAGTCTAGCAAATCATCATGGACAGATTAACGCGTACACAGTGCTACCAAATTATCCAAATTTACTTTGAAAATAAGTCATCAATTCAACTTTGTTTTGTTTCAAAATCAGGTTCAGAAATAAGGATAATCCATACCAATATACAATTGAGCATACAGAAGTCAAAACATCTAGGAAAATATTTTGTTTTGTGCGCTATATTCAATTTATTAAAATTTAGCGATAGCTTAATGCTAAGAAATGGACCTGTTATTTAACCTCCAGGTCAGTGCAATTTATTGCCTGTTAATTATTTTCTGTGGAGTCACAGAAAGTCACTGATTTGTGTTGTTAAACCAGCAATAATTGAAGCCTCGGAGGCCAACAATGTTTATGCTATTTGTAACATACATCTGGAAGTGTTAGAAAAAGTGCCCTGAAACTGACAGTTAGGTTTTTCATATGCCTGAAATCATTTTCAAATATTAGTTTTTCAAATAAGAAATTTTACGTGAGCTAAGAAAACACCCTATACAACTTAACAATTCAAGCTTACAAATGTATATTTGGGTGCATTTAGAGATGAAAACGTGAAATGAAAACTATCTTTAACATGTTAAAGTGTTACCAGGAGCTCATTTCGCGTTTCATTAAATCAAGCTAAACTAAATTTGAATTAAAACTAAATTTTTTATTACAAAATTTCTTTCAATTCGATTGTGTTTTATTTTATGCGTATTTGAGAGCGTTTATATTAACGCTCCCTGCCTTTTTTTTGTTTTTGCAAAAAGAATCACAACTGTGTATTCAAAGTTAAAAACATAGTCATCTACGTCTGTCTAACAACACTTGTCTGTTATTATTGCAATGAAGACAGTAGTTCTAAGTATTAGTTTATATTTAACAAGTAAAAGCGCTATATATTTGGCCGTGCCGAATCTTATATACCCTTCACAACGTGTAGTCATGCAATAACAGTAGTTTGTATCACCATTCCATATGATATACGTACATACCTATACATATAAAATACATACATATATAAAAACATCCCATTGTAAAATTATAAATTTACGTATGTATGTTAAAAAAAAATATTAAAAAAAAATTTTAAAAAAATATTTTACAAAAAAATTAAAAAAAAATTTTTTTTTTTAAATAATTAAAATATATAATAAATATAAAACAAATATTTACAAAAATATTTAAAAAAAAATTTAAAAAAAAATAAAAAAAAAATTTAAAAAAAAAAATATAAAAAAATATAAAAAAAAAAATTTTTTTGCCTCAGCTGGGATTCGATGCCACGTTTTCTCTAACCAGTATACACGTTTGTATGTATGTATGTATGTTGTTGTTGTAATGTTGTTTTTGTGAAAAAAAAATCGAGGTGGTCGTGGGTTTTTGCTCATATCTCAGTTGTTTATGTACCGATGTTTCTGATTTTCAATACCGATCTACTCCCGAATATTTCTGATATTTTAATACCTCACCCGAGTCCAAGCGATGTCGGGGGGCTTCAAAAAGTTGATTTCAACATACACACGGACAGACGGACAGACTGACAGGGCTTAATCGATTCCCCTATTCATAAGCTTTCAGAAAATATATACTTTATTGAGTCGGAAATCAAAATTGTAGAAATTTCACACGGAATGACAAACCTATATATACCCTTTTTCACTGTGTGAAGGGTATAAAAAGCTCAACGTGGAAACACTGATCGCACAAAACACACGCAATATGTTAATTTTTCTAATAACTGACTGTTTGGCTGTCTACCAGCTGACTACTGTAAAGAGTTTCCCATCTTGTAACGGTTTATATTACAAATTTGTTCTACAAACACTCACGACAAACAGAGTAATAACAGCAACTAACAAAACACACTACAATTTCGCCAAAGACAATGAGTTTTTCTATTGCAAATGCATTTGTGTGTTAGTGTAAGTATTTGCGAGTCTGTATATTTAAAGTCTATTATAAACAACATGTTAAGCAGACAATCTTTTTTTCTTGTCATATTCAATTTTACATATCAAAGTGTGTGTTTGTCTGTGTATGCAGTAGTGTGTAAAACATTTACTTCCGGCTTGTTACGGAAGTTGGCTGGCATTTCAATGATATTGACTGCAGTTTGCCTGTATTTCAATATGGTATGAGTGCAAAAAAAAATTTAAATTTAAAAAGTAGAAAACTTATCGAAAATATTATAATTTCTTAAGTAACAATTTGTTGGAAATTTATTTATTTTTTATTTTTTTTTTTAATACATTTGAAACAAGAGAAATATTCTTGGTGGCAACCGAAATATTCAAAAGTCAAATGATTTCAATTTTATCATTTATGTCATGCAGTTTCTACGATTACACAGTCTGACTTTACACTGAAATTTCGAATACAAATTCTGTAGCTACAAATATAAAATTATGGTCCAACTATACTATTTGATGGAAAAATAAATGTTTTTTTTATGTAGTCTATCTTATTTTTCCAAAATAAATAATAAGTAAAGAAGTTCTGTAACTGTAAATGCAGAACGATGTCGATTTACAAAATAATATCCTTTACGAACAGCTCTTGAAAACAGAGCTGATATGAGGTTTCAGCAGAATAAAGCCACAACTCAGACTGTTTGAGAAACCAAATCATATTTTTGGAGAGCTAATAAATTCCAGGAACGCAAAAATTAGCCAACTGGTTAGCCAGATTCGTCAGCACGTGGCTGGTTTCTTTCGGGTGCATATATGTAAGCAACCTAAAGACAATTGTTGTTGCGGAAATTTTGAAAGATGTTATAGAAAATACTTCAGAAAAAGTTCATTTCCTCTAAACTAAAAACAGGGGTCATTCAGGAGACATTTTTTCCAAAATTTGTATTTTCCTTATTTTATAATCCGAACAAATATATATTCAAACGCAAAGATTATTAAATTTTTAAAACCCATTGTTGACTTTTGATCCCCTTGAAGAAGTATGCCGCGTTCTTTAAAACAATTGCCTGTGTGATTTTTCGCTGTCTTTTTATAAAACAAGAGTTCTGCAAGAAGCCTTAATATTATTAAAAATTGCTTGAATTTTATGGATTGATACAGTCAAATTTTAAGCATTTTGAAAGGAAATTTTTATAATTTAAATTCGTTGGTCGCTATATAGCATTACGTGGCTGAAATACCCAAACTTAGGTACTCAATAAATGACACTTCAAATATGATAGCTGAGATTGTTCATTCTGCAGATATTTAGATTGCTATAGAGAACCTAAATATTTTTGTTTTGTTGTCAAGCACAAAGTCCCCAGTATGTAGATCCTACTACTATTAATCTATTCTTTTGCTATCAACAGAATGCTGGTTTAAAAAAATTTAAGACTTAACAAAATTTTTTTATAAAAACGCAAGACTTATTTATATTAATTTAGAAACTTTTTAAAAGAATAACAATTTTGGTTTTCCCGATTTTTGTAGTTAAATAGAAAATATTTCTTACAGGAAAACATTTTACCTATAACCCAGCAAAATCTTTGCTTACCTAGTAAGTTAGTTAGTTAGTTAGTTATTGGATATATACTAGGGTGATCGACCCGGTTTCACAACCGGTAGAAAACCCGGTTTTTTACTATTTCAGCTTGCGGTTTTTTTCAAATTTTAATTTTTCGAATGTCGAATACACCTATATTCTGTGGCTTGGAGCTAAAAGGGCCAATATCAAAATATTTACTTTCGAAAAAATTGGAATTGAACTTTAACTTTTACATGTGTTTTCATAGTGAATTTGGCCAGCATTTTATTTATGAAGCTGTTCTGGGCTAAGTATGACTTTAGCTGTTTTACCATAATGAAATAGAGCAAGAAAACAAACCTAATGCAATTATTAACTTAAAAGTGCAAAAAAGTGACATTGGCCCTTTTAGCTCCAAGCCACAGAAAAGTTTCCAAAAATCAGAAAATTTATTAAATAATCTTCCATAATATTGTAAAAAATTTATTTGTTGTTTCAAAAACAAATGTAAAATAAAGAAAATAATCAGGCTTAAATATTATTTGTTTTAAATTGAGAGCAGGTATTTTATACGTTGTTGCGTTTATAATTTGCTGTGATAATCAGCTGTTCAGTTAAGTTATTTGATGCAATACTTTTTTAGCTCATTTTCGAATTTCATAATGTTTTGCTTCTGCGAAATCTAGCGGCTTTTACTAAAGACTACCCATAACTTTACTAATATCTCTGATAACATATGATTTGTATACTAAAATAGTTTGGCACACAAAGGGTCATTATTACAACTTGCCTACAAAGTTAATGTTAGTAAAAGGTACATTTGACTACAGTGAGCAGTAAAGTGACTTTTTAATATTTTTCATTATTACAACCTCCTTGTAACAAAGTTTTTTTTGTTAATATGGCAGTACCAGAGCAAAACCGATTATTTGTAACAAATTAATTTAGTTCTTAAAAAATTTTACAAAACGAAATAACCGGTTTTTTCTAAATTTTTAAAAAAGCAACCGGTTTTTTCTTTAATTCTAAATTTCAAACTATTTGAAAACCGGTTTCTTCAAAATGTCCAATAATCTATCACACTAGTAAATGCATAAACTAGTTGCTTTTCGACTGAATAACTATTTATTTTTGTTTAAGTTGTCCCAGAAATCATGACCTTCGCTTACAAATGTTCTAACAAAAAGCAATTACATAAATATTTACTAATAAAGGTGAATTACAACTGTATTTTAAAATAGTGATGTTGGTAACGACCCCTAATTACTGTGTAATGTATAAAATAATGACAACCTATTGCACTATATGTTAAAAAATCTTAAACAAATATTTTTGTATTAAACAAGATTGAACTTAAATTATAAAAATTTTCTTTTAATGGAAACTTTAATTTTTTTTTAAATAAAAATACATGTTGCATTCGTTTCTATTCTTCTGGCAACACAGTGTCATGACGAAGGCTTTTATTCCTTCATACATGTATTTCTAACTCCATAAGCAGCATACGAACGCGCATATAAATTAGTGCATTTCGTCTATATGTATTGTTAATGCTTGCATCATGGTTATTACCACTACCACTAAATTTGTATTTTCTTTAGTTTTCTTTGCATTTATTCTGTATGTCTTTCTGTCTGTCTGTCTGTCTGTCTTTCTGTCTGTCTCATTTTCAAACTCTCCAACCATATCATGTCTCTATGCTTCAATTCAATTTAATTTCCATTTCTATATACTTTCGCTGCCAAAGTCAGGGCGACACAACAATCAACATGAGAAAATAGAAACAGAAAAATATGATTGGAAAAAAAGTGATGATGATGTGATGATATTAGTAGAAGTATGCATGTCTGTACGTCTGTGCACAATATGATACTTAAACATATTATTATGTACGATTTCCACTTGAACTTTTTCAACTTCCTTGTGGCTACAGCACATACGACACACTTTCATTTATTTGCACGTAAAAAGTTACAAATGCATACATACACCCCTAAACATATACACTTAAAATGTTTACAATATTCACAAGGAAAAATCAAAAAAAAACTAAACATGTATGCATGTATATGTGTATGTAATAGCAATGACATTTGCAGTAGTAGAGACAAAAAGCAAAGAACTACTTGGAGCACGAAAAACAAACAATTGTAAAAATTTTAAGTCTTAATCATAGAACATAAAAAGAAACAATTGTCGTAGCTGTTGTAAGGGCTGCTGGTAAATTGTGTAGTTGTTGCTATTTTATTTTTTCAGTAGATGTTGCAATTCGTCTGCCTCGTCGCTTAAAATGCACGTCTAGGTTTTAATCGTTTTCTTATGATACAATTTCTTTTCTTGCTATTGTTATTATTTTTACTGTTGTTTCTATTACTGAGTTGGTTGTTAATTTCGGCTGGCAGCGAAGCCAATCTTTTAAGTGTATTCGGGAAAACTATTTTTACTATTTGGTTTTCAAGTGAAAATTTGTTTCATTGTAAAAAACAACCAAACAAATAATGCTGGCAAATCGTTTGAATTTTAATTCAAAATTCGTCATGTTTAAGAAATTCGTTTTATAAATTGTGCCTATTTTGTGGTCGTCATAATTGATCTGCTGAGCAGGACAGTGTTAATAAAGATTTCGATATAAAAATTCGTCAGCATTATCACCACCTAAAGGATACTGTACAATGATTTCCGATTTTTGTTTGTCCAAAATAAAAGAATTGAACATGATTGACATGTGGCTTCAACAAGGCAGTGCTACATGACACACTTAAAAAAAAATAAAATAAAACACAAACAATTATGGCCTCGGTCGAAATGTGTTTGAAAAATTTATATCCTTTTTTTAATCAAATTTTATTATATTTAATATGCCATAACAACTTTTCCATCCCTGACATATGAATTGACTTTAATATAAAACATCCCCTCAAAAGTTGCTTTGTTGTATTAATTCACCATTGCATATACCTGTATGAATATGCCTTAATCAGTAAATTGCACCTGTCTGAATTCGCTTTGGATTTGACTAAAAAAATTTTAGTCAGAAATTGCAAGCGAATGCTAAAGTGTTTGTTTGTTCTTCGATTGGCATAAAATAAAAATTTTATTCATAAATAAATAATCAAGAATTTGTTTCACAATAATTGCCAATACATTGACACTCTAACCATCACGTCAGTCAAGAAGGTCCCACACCTAACGGAACATAACAGCGACACTAAAGATTAACAAGAAGTTGGCTGCAACTGTAACGTTTTTATGAAGTTGCACTTTTGCTATTGTTAAAATATTAATTTCATTGTTATAAGTTTTGTGAGTGTGAGATCATTGTTCAATTCCAGCTTTAAAATTTTTCTTGGTTTGACTATAATGACCGTTGGACTCTTAAATATATTAAAGAATGTCTTAAAGGTACTAAACAAGGCAACTTTTATATTGATTTCAGGACGAAGTGTGTGACAAAATAATTTTGTAGTTTTCTTTTGTCAGATATTTTTGGCTGACAAAGAACTATTCAAAACAGGCTTAGAAATGGCAGTTATAATGTTTTCATTTATTTATTATATTTATTTGAATTTATGGATTCTAGATCGTTACAGACTATAAAGCAGTACATAAAAATTGTTTAAAATTTGTTATTCAAAAACAAAATTATTTTACATTTTACAATATTATTACTTACAAAAAAATCTATATTTTGAACTCGGTTCAAATCCTTAAAAACGGACCGATGTTGGCATAATTCGTTCTGAAAACTTTGACTGATAGCGGACAAAAATGACGTGTAGAACGAGATGGTACATTAAAAAATATATTCGCTTAAATAATTAATATTGAACAAACGTAACATTTAGCATTGTTCTTCGACTTTTCAAAGTTGGCAGTTTTACTAGTGCAAGTCTGCTAGTATAAGGCGGCAGGTTTAACTAATAAATAATAACAGTAACTGCTTTTGCATAGATTCAATGCTATTGATGTTAGCATTGTCAGTTGGGTCCCAAATGATTGTACCATACAAATATCAAGATCCGGATAAGTTCTTCTTACAGATTTATCTTTAAATAGCTAAATTTACATTATAATTTATTTAAGATGTAGTAGTTTAAGTTACTGTAGTTTTGTTTGTATTAGTTTATTTCGCTGGTTGTTCGAACATGATGTTTGTTATCATGTGTAGCAAACTCTTAGGCACTTTTATTATTCCGGCATATTACTTAACAATAACATTACGTCGTAATTTAAATGTAACGGTTTTCGAATTTACTAGTGTGTACATACGAGAACTTTGTCGAATGTTACCAAACACCACTATGTTACTATAAATAGCCGAACAACACAGCTAACATGATCAGTATAACAGTAGAGCTTGTAAAGCGCGTATCAAAGTGAGTTTGATAATAAAAGTGTATAGCAATAAGTGAAATAAGTAAAGTGCTATAAAACAATATCTGAGTGTGTTTAAGTAAATAAAGTGCTGTTAATTTTATAACTGATTTCAAGTGTTTTTGATTGCAATAAAATAACTCAAGGGGTATTTAAAGGAAATAAGCCAACGTTTATAAAAGGTATAAACGTAATAATATATAGTGAACCAAAAACAATTCTCTTGGAAATTGAACAATTTTCATAACACGAAATAATAAAACAAATAAAAACTGAGCAGAAAATTAAAATTTTTAGACAAGAAAAAACTATGAACGATTCCGATTTTGATTTGCTGTGAGTTATTTACGTTATTAAAATCAAACACTTATTTATTTTTAAAAAAGTAATTGCTTATTAGAAACTCCATTTGCCAGCAGTGGTGTTAAGTTCTTGCCTCCAATAAGATTGCCCTGTTTAATAATAAGTTTAAATACCACATTATAAGTATTGAAGAACTGTATTTCAGTATTTTAAACTCATTATTTTATAATACTAGTTTATGCTCGCATACTACCACTGTTTTAAATGTGGCCTACCTCAGGCAGTAAATTAGTTGTTTTCACTTTATATTTGCATGCCCCGATATTTGTATAAAATTTTTAAGGTTTCTTGGTTTTTCCTACTTCAAACAAATAACGAGTTAAAAAAACATATAAAAGCTCTGCTAACCTTGTGAATTAAGACTAAAACTTTAAAACACATGCTGTGAAAACCACTTTTTCACAATCCTTCATAAAACTTTTAATATATATTCTAAAAGAATTGTATTGCTCTGAAAAAAAACCATAATTAACCCAATAAAATCTATCATACTTTTTTGTTTTCGCAAAAAATAAACTCTTCTTAACCTGCCCTCATATGAGCGTTTTAAAACATGTCTTAAGCAAATACAATTTTATTTCAAAGATTGCGGTTTGTATGTACGAAATACTATATACTCGAACGTACGTATTTATTCATGATGCTGCAGTTGTTTCAATTTTATACTGGTAATTGTTTATTTTTGTAGTTGTCTCTATGGTTGATAAAGAATGTGTGAGCATGGCTGTGTGTGTGTGTAAGTTTTTGCGCCGCAAGATGTATTATTTGGTGTCCTTTACCACATTTATTTGTGTCGATGACATCTGCTTATTTACACTTTTTTATAACATCTTTTGTCTTCCAGCTTGTTTGTGCACATAATCAAACACACACCCACACATACACACATTAAGAATATTTGTTAGATGTGTTTGTATATTAAACAAATATGGGAAATATTACAGAAGTGTAATTAAGAAATAAGAAAGTATTGGCAATTTTCTTTAAAAAAAGACATTATTCAAAATTGATGTTTATAAATAAAGCGTGATTTTTAAGCAAATTTTTTTTAAAAAATTTAAAAAACACACAAATTTTTGCATCATATCTTTTTATTGGAATCGATAAATAAGCCTTTGCCATTTACTTTTTGAAAAAAACTTCATGCAAATGCTGCCCGCGGCTCGGGTTTAAATGGTCCATTCATAAGGTCCAATTTTGCATCACTTTTTCGAGCATTTTGGCCTGTATTCCATGAATAGGACGTGCTATGTTATACTCCAAGACTTCAACCGTGTTTGGCTTGTACACATAGATCAACGACATCACATAACCCCAAAAGAAATAGTCAAAAGGCTTCAAATCACATGATCTTGGTGGTCAACTCACAGAGACATTTCGAGAGATAAACTGCTCACCAAATTTATCCTTCAAAATGTCCATTATTTCATGAGCTGTGTGGCACCGTCTTGTTGAAACCACATATCAACCAAGTCCAATTCAGCCAATTGAGGCAAGAAAAGTCGCGTATTATAGTTCGATATCGTTCGCTTTTGACGGTAACGTTTCTTCGACGGTCGTCTTTGGAGAAAAATAGACCGATGGTGGTATCATAAACCACATCAAACTGTCAGATTTTCGGGATATGTCGGTAACTCTTGTACGGTAAGTAACTGTTCTTTGCCCCAGATGAGACAGTTTTGTTTGTTTACGTATCCATTTAGCCAAAATTGAGCCTCATCGCTGAACACAATTTTTCGATAAAAGAGTGGATTTCAATCGAGCTATTGTAAGGTCCATTCAGGTTTTTGTAGGTCATTTTAATTCTTGTCATTACGAGTTGGATTTTATAGGCTTTCAAATGCAAATCGACACGTGAAATTTTACACGTGGCTAAATAACACATACCCAATACCTGAAAACGGCGACGAACTGACATTTTACTATCCTTATTAACACTGGTCGCTACGGCTGCAATATTCTCTTTGGTACGCACTCTACGAACGTGACTCGGTGGTATAACGTCCAACAAAGTAAATTTAATGCGAAATTTGGTGATAATAGCATGAATTGTTGCTTTACTAGGTCAACTACTACGACAATAAAAAATTCGTAGCTAACGATGCACATTTCTCACAGAACACGAAGCAGAGCAGAGTATACTGAACACTTTCACTTTTACAGATGTAGTTTGGACACAATTACCAACCAGTGCCGCCAGTCCAAAAAACTTAATTCATAAAAAATCACCCGATTAGCAAGTTTTTTTGCTAAATTCATGTTTTAAAATATGCGTTCGGTAAATAATAGATTAAAGACAAACGACTAAAGCATTTTGTAAAATATTTTTTTTCAGTAGGAGTTTTTTACACAAAGCAATTGAATTAAAAAAAATTTCATACATATTTTAGAGAAAATTCCTTATGAATAAAATGCTGTATTTCGAACCGTCCCAGCAAAAAAATGTTGCACCAGTTCAATGTAAATAATATTTTCAATGACTTATAAGAGGAGAAGGTAAGAGGAGAAATAAAGAATGCTTTCTGCAAGTACTGAATAGTTAGCCTTTAAAATAGATGCAAATGCATGCAAGAAAAGCTCATGAATAATTCATGTAAACAGACATTATTAACTCACGAAATATGGGTTTCTTTTCAACTACTGTGCATGCGTTCCACATACTTATTAGAATTGAGTGAAATTTGATATGTGACAATCTCCGAGAAAAGAGACCTAGTGTGTGAAAATTAAGTTTTAAGAAGAACGCATATAAAGCTTCATAAAACATTATCACTCTGAACACATCCAAGTTCGTTTAGTACGTTTTAATGGGGTAAATCAATTTTTATCAGAAATCAAACTCATTTCATCATCCACTCTTAAAGGCCTAACTATATTATGCTTTTGCTGGCTTAAGCAAATGTGCGGATACACAAAATTAAATGTATGCAACTATATTGTACTTAAGAAACTTTTCGTCAAGTTTCGTCAAGTGTCATTTGCTTAAGCAAACTGCGAATCTGATCGTACTTTGCTTACGAAAATAGATTTTCATTTGATATGTACACACTGGTGCATTATTTAGCACTTTTTTTATTAATGTTGTCATTTGTTTTTTTAAATTAGTGAAAAAATGTATAAATTTAATAGTTTATAGTAAAATATTTTTACATTTTACACATTAAATATTAATTTTGTGACAATATCAATATATTTAGGATATACAGAAATAAAACAGCTTTTGCAAAAGTACAAATATTTGCAACTAATCATAGTAAGTATTTAAGTTTAAAAAGTACAATATATCCACCGACAAGTCTTCAAAAATTTGCTTAAGCATTTGACAGACTTTTCGTTGGTTTTTGACATTAGCTTAAGCCAGCAAAAGCATAATATAGTTAGGCCTTTAGTCCAAGCCTGTTTTACGACACACTAGGTTCCTTTTCTCGGAGAAGATCACATATATTCAGCATGTCTTTATATGGCACGTTAATGATAAAATCATGCATGATTCATCTAAGAGGAAGCACTTCGTTAAGGGTTGAACCCATTCATTCAATAGTTATTTTGCATGTCTTATTTTGCTGGCTTCAACTGCAGTTAAGAATTTGTAGAAAATATTCCATTAACATAGAATATCTTGAGAGTTTTTTAAAGGCTATAATACACGGCCTGTTTTTTACATCTGACTTTAAAATTTGTGAGACATATGTTAATCTACATGTCTGTCAAAATGGTACTTTTACGCTAACTGCTTTGCAGCAGCAGAGATTTCTGCCAACGACTGATGTCACATGTTTTTACAAAAGAAAATATAGCACGCTCTAATTAAAATTTTGTCAGATGGCTTAACACATGTTTTTTTACAGAAGTAATATTATAAAGGTAACACACGACATGTTTGTATTAGCAGTGGAGAATTTGACCAGTCAGATGTAGAAAACATGCCGTGTATTAGCTCCTTAACTACTAGTCATCAAAATTCAAATAGAACTAATTTATGATTTATAGATTTATTTTTAAATTTGAACAATAGTTTTAATAAATTTAAATAATTTGTTTAACTTAAATTTTTGGAAAAAAAATTTTTACGAAAAACTTAGAGATTTCTGTCAGTGAAAAAAGTGAGCTAGAATAAAAAAATAAATTTTTTGTCAAGAATTTATTTTGAAGAAAATAATTATAAAATACTAATATTTACAAAAAAAATTTCAATCAGCAGATTAAAATTTCGGTAGTACATATTTATGGATATGTATATGTACATAGCTAAGCAATTAAGAGCTCTATATTCGGCGGTGCTTAGTCTGATAATACCCTTTACCGTAATGTACATATGTATGTATGTACATACATAAATACATAAGTAGGTATAAACAACACATCGCAACTAAGCCTTGATTTAAGATTATATCGCCGGTCTCATGTAGAAAGGCCCTAAATGAAATAATCATAATTTTACAGGAGATGATAAAAACGTAACAGAAACTGCATTATCGTAATATAATTTCTTTTGTAAAATCGTGTGTTCAAAAATTATTAAGGTGTTTGAAAAAATTTGATATATATAAAAAATATATATTTTTTTAAAAAATTGTTTTGCAATAATTTTAATATAAGTGACCCATTTATCCAAAATTTTTCATGAATATCTTCAGAGGCATATCAAATCCAAAAACAGTAACTTATTTAGTAAATTATTCTAGGTCTGGAAAATTTTAAGTTTTGTGTTAAAAATAAGTGAAAAAACAGAGGCAGTCGTATTTATTTGATATAATCTCAGAAAGTTGTATGTTGGTTTTTAATACTGATCTGCACATAAGTATTTCTGATATTTTGGTACTTTAGACGAGCATTGGCGTTATTGGGGGCATGATTTCAACATACACAGGGACATACGTATAATGCAACCGACTCCCCTATTCTTAAGCTTTCAGAAAATATATACTTTATGGGGTCGGAAATTAATATAGTGTAAAACTTTCATGATAGTCCATCTTCATTTATTTAGATACAAACAAAATTGCAGAATTAAGGTGCCTAAAAATCAAAGATTAGTTACTGAGTCTTTAAGCTTAAAAGAAATTTATTCCAAATTGTTTCTACAAATAAAAAGAAAAAAATGAAACCCTTTTTTAAAAAAATTATTTTTTGAGGTATTAAGAAATTAGTTCAAAACCCTCTTTGAAATTGTTGTTTTTAACGTCAACATCTTTATAATAATCAACTTAACTGGTAATACGAACTCTGTAAATTTATAGTCACATCTGCGTATACCCACTTTTTGTCCGACAGTCTTTCTTTTATTCTTTCTTTGAAAACTTTCATTTCATTTGCGGTTTTTGCGGCATCTTATAAATTCCATTTTCTTTATGTCTATCTCTTTCACAAACCAGAAATCTCAATTTGCTATAGTATATACATACCTATACATACAAATATCCATTTTATACAAAAATGTCTTAATAATTGCATCATCTGCTCTTCACAATAACAAGAATCAATATAAAAAAATTTACAAGTTCATCAATATATTCATTATCTTTTTATATAACTGAGTGTGATAGCAAACATTTTATTAAGGAATTTTAAATAGAACATAAATATTTTACATGCACATGAAAGTAAAAGAAATTTCAAGACACTTGAATTATTTAGCAGCAAAAGATTGTGGGATTTTGTTAATTTTTAATGTTTTTAAATGTTAAGACGTAGCAAAATATTACTGAGCTGGATATGGCAAAGATTTCTTAGGATTTCTTTGTGTGCAAATGTTATGTAAAGCCCACCTAGTTACTGTAAGACATATTTTTTATAGAACCTTGGATAGATACCTTGGGTCTAGTAAGGACTCGTCCTAAGCTAGCGGTATCATGTTACTAAGGATTACAGTCCTGTCTTTTGTTAAATTATTATGCCCTGAATTAAATTCAAAAATAGTTTATAAAACTGGTTTAAATAACGAAAATACTTCAATGGATCAACAATATAAATTTTATTCTAGAAGTCAAAGTCGTTATCCTCTTTGCCTGCTTTAAACTTAAAAAAAATCGAATTTTCATTAACTTGCAACCAGTGGTAAGAGCACTTCATAATATTAGCGCAACTCACTCTTTGATGCAAACTACCCTTGCAAGTCGTACAGACCGTGCAAGTCTAGCAAACAATTCAACTTTTGCACGACTACAAAAACAAATTATATTTAAGCGCAATTTGCATCACTTGAGCAAATGTGCACAGCGAAAAACCAGTGCAAAGTAATGTCACACAAATTTGCACAACAGATACAGAATTTATTTACTTTCAGGATTTAAAATCTCCACAAATTCAATTTCATCCATGGCATTTTTACCAAAAAATGTTGATTTTATATTTTACCGTTGATTTAGGCATTGTAATTTTTTTTTTAAATTGATTAACTTTATTTTCAGAAAATATTAAAACACATAATCTTACTTATAAATTTAAAAAAAGATTTGTTGTTTCTTACATGAAAAAATCAACTGTTGCACACGTTATATGTATATCTTATATTACCGCTCTTTAAAGTATAGAACATAGAGACATAATTAGATTTAAGATTTCCATTAAGTGATAACATGGCATTTAAAGTAAAATAAAAAAATATACAAAATAAACAATAACTTAAACGACTTAAATAGTTGCCATAGAAAGAGGAAACATAGCAAAAAAGAAGACAATATATCTACAACAACATATCAACAATCTTGTTGTTTCATTTCCTATTGTCTAACGAAAAATATGAAAAAGACGAGAAAGAGGTAAAAAGCAAAAAGAATTATAAAACGAATTACCAAGCAAAACAAAAATGTTTAAGGAGAAAATAAACCATAATTTTTGTTTCTTTGCAATAATGTAGTTTTGGTTATTTTTTTTTCGACCATAAATAATAAGTTTCTTTACAGAGTGATCTATTTGTAGTTTTGGTTATTTTTCAAAATATTTTAAAGCCTATTTTTTTTTAATTTAAGTTATTACTTTCCCATAATCCAGTACATTTTTTTTGCGAGTATTCAGTATTCAAAAATAAAATAACAACATAAATTTTTATCATATTAATACATTTTGAGATCAAAACTATTTGACATCAGAAGTTCTTCTAAATTTTGAAATAAATAATCTTTCAAAGATTTTTTAAATATTAAAATTCTATTTATAATTTTTAAGTATTGAGGTAAGTTATTTAACTCAC
The DNA here is from genome assembly GCA_941918925.1 of Phyto melanocephala. NCBI lineage: Eukaryota > Metazoa > Arthropoda > Insecta > Diptera > Rhinophoridae > Phyto > Phyto melanocephala. Next base: position 17,133,629 of record OW799235.1, read on the forward strand.
GACTACCCATATATTCAATTCTTTGTTTGGTTGTCTCCAACCTACACCTTGCTACTGACAAATTGCTGTTATTCCTTGTATTGTGTGACTCTTGATTCCTAGTAAACTGAATCGTGTGATGACCAATATTGTGTACAGTTTTAAAGACATGTATCAAAATTTGCAATTTGTAAATACCAAAGACTGGCAAAACTGTTTTGAATTTATCCTTATATAATGATATTGTTGGTAACGTAATGGGAAGATTAGAAACAACTTTTAAGGCTTTATTTTGGCATCGTTGAAGTGATTTAAGCTCATTACATTGCTTCCATCCATATACGGCAGTTAAGTAATTCAAATGACTTTGAATAAGGGCATTGTATATCAAATTTATTTTTAAACTTGAACAAAAGCCCGGCAAGCTGAGCAACTTTTGTTTTTATATGTTGCATGTGTTGGTTCCAAGACAAATTGCTCTGTAGACATACACCCAAGTACTTTATGGAGTTGACATCGTAAATTTCACTACCATCAACATAAACACTAAAGTTTACGTTATTGTGGCAATACGGTTTAAATCGAATCAACTTCGTTTTATTTGCATTCAATATAATTTTATTAATTCTAGAATATTCCAAAATAAGAGCAGCATCTCGTTCCATATAAGCTTGTGCCACGGTTTCATGCATATGTGGGTAAAACAGAAAAATGTCGTCAGCATAAATAAATAGCCTCCCATGTAATTAAAAGTTTTTTATATCATTAAGATAAATTGTAAAGAGTAAAGGCCCCAAAACACTGCCTTGCGGAACACCATGCTCGACAGGTTTGAACAAGCTCTTATCTATCTATCTATTACTATCAGGAAAAAATTTAGAGACTCTGTTGGATTAGAAATTTAGTTTCAATATGCCCAACTGTAACTTATTTAAACTGGCCAACAGAAGTGATAAGACATAAACAGAATTGCTGTATTGTATGCCATTGCCAAGATGCAACCGCATACATATATGTTTTTTTATCTTTTACAGAGAGTGGAAAGATATACTTAGATTTATCACTCTGTGTGAAATTGCTAAAATATTTTTTACCGACCCCATAAAGTATATACTTTCTGAAAGCTTATAACCGTATGACCCTCTGTGCCCGTTTATGTTCAAAACAGGTTTTTAAAGCCCCCAGACATTCCCGAAACCCGTGTGTTGTATCAAATAACAGGAGCAAAATATTCAGCGAAGATCGATTTTAAAAATCAACACAATTCCCCATAATTTTCTCAGAAACGAGCAAATAAACACGACTGCCTCTGCTACTATTTCGTTTTTGTTTTTACTACAAAAATTAACATTTTTCAGAATGATTTATCAACACGCTAGTAAACATATCTTGATATGGTATGCTTCTAGATATATTTGTGAAAAATTTTTAACATGTCGGTTACTTACCGGCAAAGTTATAGGGAAAAATTATTTGGAAAAATATTTGTATGATATAAAAAATATATAAAATTTTTAAAACTCCTCAGTAATTTTTGAACTTGTTATAGACACCAGGTAATCAGCCGTGATCTCTAAAATTATTTCTGAAAAAAGCTAACAAATTTGTTTGAAACTAACTGAGATATAAGCACCAAAATAAAACTGCTTTGATGTTTATCCTAAAATTTTCAAACTTTAAAGGATCGTTTCACTTTCTATACCACCGAGACAGTCAATATGGGCATTACATCAAAGGGCTTGACAGTTAACTATGAAAAAGTAAAAATGGCGTCCCAGGTTAAACGGGAAATATATGAGCCAAATGTTATAGTTACTACGGCTTTGTGCCCTTTAACCCCCATAATATGGATAGCAAGTAAAAGGGCTTAACATTTAGAATACAGTAAACTATTGAAAAAGTGTAAAATCAAAGATGGCTTCTAAAACAAAATGGCGATAAATTTTTTTTTTAACACCAACAATATGGGTATCAAATGAAAGGGTTTGACAAGTAGAATACAGTTAACTATGTAAAAATTCAAAATAAAATATGACGTCGAAGATAAAAGAGAAAATGTCGTATAATATGAAAGGGTTTGACAAGTAGAATACAGTTAACTATGTAAAAATTCAAAATAAAATATGACGTCGAAGATAAAAGAGAAAATGTCGTATAATATGAAGTCCGTAAAATAGGCTAAGCTACGATGTGGTCATAACACCAATGTATAGAAAGGTGAGGAATCAGATTCGACATAGAAAAATATAGGACTCTTACTTGTTATAAAATACATTTACTTAAGTTAACTGTTTAATGACGAAGCAAAAATCACATTTTCCATCCCTGAACAATAAGAAGAAATCAAGGCTTATTCAGAAAATTTTTACATTACTCTTCTCGATTTGCTATCGATATCAGAGCAGCTTAAACAGGTGCCTTATGTTTATCCTTAGAAAGTATAAAAAAATTAAACACAATTTCTAATTCACAATAAAGAATTACCCAATTTTTTATTCAAAGAAAATTTCAACAAAATTTTAGTAATAGAAAACATTTCAAAAAGTGCAAAAACTAAGAACATTTTTGTAACGTTTTCGTTATGATGATTTTTTTTTTTGCAAGTGCTTCTTTACCATCACCATCTTAATATTTGCTCTTAAAATTTTTGCTGCTGTAACTCTAGCTGCATCATGTTTGTGGCAATTATAAATGTCGGGTTAACCATGTGCAGACATAAATAATCTTGAAACTCTACTACTACCACTAATACCAACAACACCACTACTAAGTATTTAACAGCAAGTGCTGCTAAGAAGAAATTATGTTGTCTGAACAAAGGTGTTAAGTATAGCAACTTGGGAGTTTCCCAATAACAAGACAGAAAAACTATAAAAAAAAACACCATCCAAGAAAACGTAGAAAATCCGTCAGAAGTGTCTGTTTGTCTGTCCCTCTCAAAAAAAACCCAGGTATAAAATATCTTTTAACACCATAGTTTGTGTTTCTTTTGCCACTCTTCTAGACAAGTTTTATTTTTCATTTTTCGTTCAAGATTTAAACGTGTCAGATGACAGATAATTTTATATGAAATGAAACGTAATGATGTAGTGTTGGTAGTTGTACAAGTAGTGGTGGCAAGGGTAAAGGTGCTGATTGTGTTGATGGTCCTTTAAGTAAAACATATAGTTGGTATGGGAGTTAAGCAAAATTCTCTGAAGAAAATAATTTATAATAGATTTTTTTTGTTTGCTGTTATTAAGGCGAGTTGTAAAATTTATTTATATATTTTTTTGTATCAAATAAAAAAACAAAATTAAATTGAGAATTTAACACTATCTATATATATAAAAGTGAAACTCTGTGTGTGTGTGTGTGTGTGTGTTAGCTATAGACTCCGAAACTGTAAAACCGATCGGACTTAAACTTTGGCAAGTTGTTGTACACATACCAGGGAGTGTTTATGGGTGGAAAAAAGTGGGCGGTGCCACGCCCATAAAAATTAGTTATCAGTTTTAGCTGCTCGCACCTGACCGATTTTTCTGAAACTTTGCACACATATCGAGCTGTCATTACTAAATAATTTTGTGATAAGAAAAGTGGGCGGGGCCACGCCCCTAAAAAGTTTAATTTTTGAGGTACTTGCACTGGACCGATTTTTCTGAAACTTTGCACACATACTAAGCTCTCATAACCATATAATTTCGTGATTAGAAAAGTGGGCAGGGCCACGCCCATTAAAAAATAAGGTTATAATTTTGAGGTACTTGCACCAGACCGATTTTTTTGAAACTTTGCACACATATCGAGCTATCATGACTAAATAATTTCGTGATTAGAAAAGTGGGCAATGCCACGCCCATAAAAAAATTATAATTTTTAGGTTTTTGCACTTGATATTCAATTAAAATTCAGAGTGCATTTCGATTTACTAAGGGGCGTAGCAACGCGCGCCGGGTTTGGCTAGTTATTTATAAAAGGAAGAAGCTAGAAAAATATATCAATGAATTTTTACAAAAAGTAAACATAACATTAGAATAAAAGTATGTGTGTATTAAATTGTGTGTATGTACATATACATATAGGCAAAATTCATCTATATATTTATATAGCATTGAGAGATTATTATCTGCAAATATTTAGATAACTTTTTAATTTTAAAACATTTTAGAAAAATAATTTATTACACTTACAACGTAATCGATTTAGCATATATTTAAATTTTAATGACAAGCTAAGCTACCGTCATTATTATAACAAGTAAAGAAACGTGTGAGAGTTATATGTGATATTCTCCGAGAAAAGGGACTTAAGAGTAGACTCTGGTACCTAAGAGGGTGTAGAATAAGATGAAATGAGTTAGATTTCTGATATAAATTTATTTACCCCATAAAAACGTACAAAACGAATACTGGTTGCGGCTTAAGAATCAAGTATCGAGATCATAATAAACAGAGCAGCAACAATAGCAAAGGTATTGTCACATTATACGCGAAAAAAAATACGTCACCACATAGACATGACGTCACCAAAGTCGGCACCTAATCAATCACAAACCATGCCAAATCTCACCTCCAAACTGAAGGTGTGCTCACAGTGATAATGCGCTATTTAACTTTAAATGCTTTTTTCGCAAAACTTTATTTTCACACACTAGGTTCCTTTTTTTCGAAGAAGGTTACATATACAAAACATTTCCTTAAAAATGCTTGATATAAAAAAAAAATAATGTATTTATAGTTTTTCTGACATTCAACACAAATATATTCTTAAATATTTCCAACAAGATAACATTATTAAGGGCTCTTTGGACTGTTGTTGGCTTCAACATATAGTCAAGCGGAAGTTTTTACTGCTTCAGATAAGAGCAACGACATTACATTTGAAATATTAATTGCGGCCAATATTATGAAGGCTGTAAAGAATTTTTCACAGTGAATACATACAACTCTGTAAACACACAGTAAATACAACAACAAACAAATTGTTATTTATACCCACCACCATATTGTCATTCCGTTTGTAACACATCGAAATATTCATTTTAGACCCCATAAATAATATATTTTCTAAGTTGTGGTTTCATTTTATGACGATCTAACTATATCCCTCCGTCTGTCTTTCTGTTGAAAGCACGATAGAACTGGAACCGAAAAAGTCAGGCGGCTCAAATTTTGCCAGAATATTTCTTATACACAAGGGTTGCTTGAAATTGAAAACGTTACTAAATCGGTATATTAGGAAGAGAGTTATAACTCGTAATGCAAGAGTAGGTCAAAAAAACCATGTTCTTCCAACATCGATCAAAATGCAATTGACGTAGAGCGGTGTGATTTCGAACGTATATTTCCTGAGAAAAAATATCTTTCCTTCAAAATTTTTGAAATTTATGCATAGGTTAGGTTAAGTTGAAAAGGAGGGGTATAAAAGTTAAAACCCATGACAGGTATGCACTTATGCTAAGTTCGGCATAGTATCCATCGTAAAATTTTCGCGCCTAATATACCTAAACGCAGGACAATGACAGAGGAAATGTACCAAAGTCTCATCCTCTTCCTCGCATGCTCTACATGTTGTCTCCTCACATAATTTCATGCGAGCTAGATGGGTTCTCAACTCCGTATGACCTGTAATAACACTGGTTAGTTTCCTAAGTGTAGGTCTACTTAGTCTCAGAATCTCCTTTTATTTCCCTAGATTTGGGTCACCCCATAGTGTTCTTTTCACCTTACCGACATCAGTGCTTTGCCATTTTCAGACATGTTCCTCCATCGTCCAACGTTTAAGTTCATCCTTAAATCGTTTAATGGGTTTGGCGTTCTCCAAAGTTATAGTACTCAGAAGAGCTCCCATTTTAGATAATTTGTTGGCTTTCTCTTTTCCGATCAGCCCGTGATGGCTTGGTATCCATATTATTTTCAGATGTTCACAATTTGCATATGAGTTTATCTCACTCTTGCATTGCAAAACGTTCCGTGATTCAACTTACTCCCTTCTCAATGTCTTAGTCACTGATTGGCTATCCGTTAAGATACGAATCGGGGTTTCGCTATTCGTTTCCTTTATCCATTTAATTCCTTCCGTAATCGCCATGATCTCAGCCTGAAAAATAGTGTTGTGATCTGGTAGACGGAAGTATTTGCTTCTATTTCGGCTTATGTCCTATAAGCCCATTCCAGTTTGGTCACCAATCTTTGAACCGTCTGTATAAAGATCGATTCCATGGGTGTTTCCCATCTTGATTTTCTCATCCCATTTTCCCTTTTCCGGTATTATGGTGATGCAGTTAGTATTCTCATATCTCATCGGGATTTTATCACACGTTAATTCCGTAATATTTCCCATCGGTATGATATCCGTTATTCTTTGGTATCTGGTCTTATGTTCTCTTATAAGCCACTCATCTATTGCCATTAATCTTGTGGCAGCTAAGACCGCTTCATATTTTACCTGTATCTCAATTGGCCAAATGGATAATATATTCTCAATGGCCATTGTCGATGTGGTCCTCATGGCGCCGCAAATACTAATGCAGCACTGTCTCTGAATCTTTTGAATAGGTTTTATATTCACCTTCTTCTCTAAGGATGTCCACCACAATAACGAAGCGTACGTAATTGTAGGCCGCAGTACACTCGTATATAGCAAATGTGTCATTCTTGGGCTTAAGCCCCATTTTGAGCCAATCACTCTTCTGCAGAGGGCCCATATTCTTTGTGCTTTTTCCACTTTACATTCAATGTGGTCCTTCCAGGATAGTCTCCAATCAAGTACTATTCCTAGGTATTTGACCTTCTTATCAATCTTTATTGTCTTATTCCGAAAGATGGGATAGCTATGCACCGGTATCTTCCTCTTTCTCGTAAACAAACAGATTTCTGTCTTTTCCAGGTTGACATTGAGCCCTCGCTCCTTTGCCCAGGATATATTCAAAGCCTCCTTGCTCTCATACATAAAGAATTTGGATTCGTCCCCCTGATAAGTATCTACGTAACAGATAGATTTATGCATAACAAAGGAGTTCTAGATCAAAATGTAAGAAAATGTATACCGCAGAGTATCTTTTGCGGTATATTTAAAACTAAAAAAGTAATGAAATTAACAGAATAAGAGGATTCTGAAATTTTTCAATCATTTCTTTTTGATGTTTAACGCCCACTGTAACACCTACCTCCCATACATCGCTTTATCTAAATTCATATAATTTTTCTATGGACAAAAATTTTGGAAGACTAAAGGACTCTGTGTTGAAATATTTAAGTTGATCTTATCAGCAGAAACTAATTTGCTACGCCCTCTTTAACGTCCACTTCTCACATAATATAAATATAAAAACCCATAAAACAGAATTAGATATATGACGATGATTTATTAGGCCAATAAAGATAGTATAATTCCAAAAAATAAATGTGGAATTATATCTAATTAATGCCTTATCTTAAATGCATATTATTTTCATATGCAAAAATATTTTTCAAGAAAAAACGAAGTCCGTAATGGGTCATCGGAGTTGATTTCAAACATTAGTTACATAATTTTAAAAGTAGGAGACGACATGCTGATATTATTTTTTGACTACCTCTGGATACCAAATTATATTCTTTGGATTCCGTAAAAATACAATATTAATTAATAAAGCAGTCAGTATTATTATTTCTAGTGTAGAAATTCTTAATGTTTTATTGTAAGACTAAATTTAAGGAAATAAATTTAAAAAAAATAAAATTTACACAAAGAAAGTAAAACATATTCTAGTATAAAGGGATTAGTCCATAGCGAAAACTGTTAAAACAAAGTAATAAATTTTGTGCTACAAAAGTACACGAAATTGGTGGTGGGTATAAAAGATCCGGTATAGCCGAATATACTGCTTTTACATGTTTTCGTTGTTTTAGACATTGGTTTTTTATAAAAGTTAATTATTCTTCTTTCTGGAAAATATAAAAACGAAAAATATTTAATTAACAAAAATACTTATTTTATAAATACCTTGCAAAACCAGCTACATGTTGTAATAAACTTGCAGCACACTTAGAAAAATACACTCATGCTTAGTGGCAAAAAATTAGTGCATATTTGAAGTATTTGCATATGTACATATGTATATACAGTGCAACTTCGACAATCCGGACATACGCCAGTACGGTCACTCCAATAATCCGGACGCTTCTATATTTCGGACAATATAAAGTTTTTACCTCTACAATTTGAAGAAATTTTCTTATGCAAGAATAAATACATATTAAAAGTCGGGGGTTTCCCGTTGGGAGCTATGAATTTCAGTAATGACGTAACTGAAAAAGATATCAATGATTGGGCAACTGGTGCAAATGAATTTTTATTGGATTTTTTCGATGAAGAAATAATACAACACGCTAAACGAAATGAATCGCCAGTGCTGCTTACGGACTCTGAAAACGATTTGGTAGTAATGGATGCAAAAACAAAGAACTCTAATGCTGCTGCAAAGAAATTATTTTTAGTTTGCGTTCAGTGGGCCGAGGAGAATAATTCGGATACGCAGGATATTCTATTGTTAAAGCGACTAAATAGAGCAATAATCACAAATCAACCAACTTAACAAAGTCAACACAAAATAAATTCGTTTTTTAATAAATCATAGTAAGTATGTATAGATGTATTTTACATATGTATTTAGATTACATACATATGTATTTTAATAATTTAATATAATACATAATTAAATATAATAATTTATGTTTTTTTAATAAATCATAGTACAATGCATGTATGTAGATACAATTAATATCACTTATATTATTTCAATATTTTCACCTACTGTAGTCCGGACAACTCGTTTATCCGACCGACCCTAAATCTATATGTGTCCGGATTGTCGAAGTTGCACTGTACTACCAAGAGTAAGTTTCGCTAATGTAATTGAAATCATGGAAAGGTACCCTAGAATAGGCCTGATCAGAGACATTTAGAATTGTTTTTTTAAACATATTTGGGTCAGTAAACTCTTTCGACCAGCACTTTATAAATCCAAGCACAGCCAGCGCAATTCAAACGAGTAAAAATTTATAAATTACACATTTTAATTTCCTTACAATGACAGATACACGTAAGTATGTTCAATAAAATTTAGTTTAGGACATAAAAAAATTTCAAGGTCAGAGATGATTTTCGGTCTGTCTAGAGTATGAACGTTTAAGACATAATTCACGCTAGTATGAAATATACCAAAGAAATACATTTATTTGCAATTAACAGCCCCATTAGGTTAAAATGACACCATGAACTAAAATCATCTGAATCCTTTTGCAGAAGGATGCAATTAGCGTGATGATTACAACTAGGGACATTCGAAAATTTAAACAAATTTGGCAGATCATTAATAAATGGGAAAAACTGCCATGACTTCCGTACGGAATAACAGAAACAACAGAAATTGGTTTAGAAGTAATATATGTGAATATTTGATACGTATTTTGTAGCCAAAGTATGGCCTGATTCAGTGCTATCATGGACGGATCAATATTGTTGACAAATATAAGGGTACACGCAAAAAAAAACATGATTACGTCATGATCACGATAGTCATATTATATTCTCTATACCAATATTTGGTTGCCGAAAACAAGTTAAAGTTAAATTTATTTTATTTCATCAAAGGTTTTCCCACGATAATCAAACGTTTATTTGAGTTTTATCATTTAAAGTTTACTTTTCGTATGAACTTCAATATGATTGCCGTTTGAAAATACTATGATTTAATAAAATTGTTATGACAAAAATAACATTATATTCAAAAGCAATTAATATTACAAATAATCATTAAATAATAGGCGAAACAACAATATGATTAAAAAGCAATCAAGCAATGATTTTTTATAATAATATTATGATTTCAGCTGTTCTTCTTTTTGATGAATAAATTTTTATTATTTTAAAAGTCTGAGATGTCAAAAAAATGATCAAAAGTTTTGAAAAAATTAAAGAAATTGAATAAATAAACGAGAAATTTAAAAAATTATTGGTATAAAAATTGCAATTAAAATTACAATTAGTTTATTTAACTTAAAGCAAAATGCAATAATATGCCGTAAAAAAGCAAAGATTGTCAATTTTAACTATAGCCATATATATGGTTATTGCATGATACTTTAGTTAAACATTGATAATTGTTTAATTGGCAACCACTATGATTAAATGATAATCATACAATTCAATCATAGTATGTTGATATTAGTTTATGATTACCACAACCATGTTTTTTCTTTGCGGGTAGTTAAAATCAACGACGGCGTTCTAAATAAAATGGCGGATATATAAGTCAAATATAATAATGTGGCTTTCTCTGCTTCAACCCACAAAATATCGATTTCCAATGAAAGTGCACGATCAGTAGAACATATTTTCCTATACAAAAAGAGTATAAAATCCAAGATGCAACAAAATGGCAGATTATATATTTTTTTTTAACCTCATATAATAGCAGGGCTAGTAAGTATAATATAAAAAAAACTTTGTAAAATAAAAATCAAAGATGACGTCGGAAATAATAAAGCAAAATGGTCACTAGACCTATGTAAATGGTGGTGAAGAGTACATCAGATTCGGTATTAGCGAATATAACACTCTTACTTGTATCTATTGATTTTAAAATATTTTTTGAATCATTTTATGCAACATAAATATTTCATCACTAAAGAAAGAACTTGTTAAAAATTTTGAAAAGAAAAATAAATATATTTTTAAAATATTGCATAACTTTTTATAAAAAATTCTTTTCAATTTTTCAATTAAACCCATCATTGTGTTTTTGTTAACAAATTGTATTTCCAGTCTTTTGTGAAAGAATTCGTTACTTAAACATTTTAAGTTTATTTTCCTATTTTTTCCGAAAATGTATACTTCCGTATACGTAAATTTGTATGCATGTATGTATATGTGTTCCGTCTGCAAGAATGCGTATTAAATTGAAAAACTATACAAATTTCAATTTGGAAAAACATGCATTGTATAGAACTGCATACAGTTTGTTGTAGTTTTTTATCTGTATTTTGTTTGTTATAAGCATTTTATGTTACAAATTGTTAGGAAAGAGTATGCTGTTTGTTTATGTTTTTTATATACAAAGAAGAGCTGTTCTACGTGGGAGGTTTGATAAGCACATTTAACTGAAGGCAAGGAAATAGATTTTAGTTTTCAGCAGCGTAACTTCTTATTAAACCTCAAATAATTTTGGCGATTTTAAAGTATACTAGTTAAGCCCGGTAAGCATTGGTGGCTTACTATTGTATATCGATGGTCAGAGCTAAAAAGGCTCAACTAATTGTTACTTTACAGCAGAACATAAACACGTAATAAAAACTGTTATAATCATAGTGTGACTTCTTTTGTAAAATTGCTTGCAAAACTTGTTTGATACTGTGGCCTTTAATTTTTGCGACGAGGTTTATTTGAGTAATATATATTGAAATCATTGAAATACTCAATTTTGTAAAAAAATACGTGTTTGGCCCTTTCTACCTATGACCATCGTTATGTGTTTTTTATAGAACTATAGAATTTTTAAATGGAAAAAAACCAAGATGAATTTTTTAAATTGACATGAAATTTATTTTATTCGATAGATAATCTTCTGGCCGTCACAATGACACGTATTGCTCTCTGGATGAGGGTGTGAAGATAAAATGCACCAACCTTAGTACCTAATCTTCTGGCATTATAATATTAATATGACTTCCGGCACATGAACACGACAGTTGGCTCGAACGTAGTCTTATCTGCAGGTCCAATTTCCAATTACTTTTTTCCAATACTTGTGGCCGCATATTGGCAACACCGCGGTAAATATTGTCCCCCAAAGGTGGTTATCAGCGTTAGCTAGTGACTTCACATATTCCAAAAGAAAATAGTTAAGCGGCGTTACATCGCACGATCTTAGGGCAAATTCAAGTATGAGATTTTACGTTTGGCAAATGTTTCCTGTAATAAATCAATAGTGGCACCAGTTGTGTGATGTGTTGCGCCGTCTTGTTGAAGCCACAGCTGCTGTACATCATGATTGTTTAATTGCTAAACGAAACAGTCAGTTATCATGACCCTATAGCGGTTACCACTGACTGTAACGTTCTCACCAACATCGTTTTTAATAAAGCACGAACCAATGATTCCACCAGTCCATAAAGCATACCAGACAGTAAATTTTTTTTTTAATGTAACGAAGTCTCAATATACACTTGAGGGCTATCATCACTCTAAATATGGGAGTTTTTTTTATTGACGTATTCGTCCAAACAAAAGTGAGCTTCATCGCTTAACAACATTTGCTTATGAAAACCAGGTTTAAGGGCCATTTTGTTTTGGCCCCATTCACCCAATCTACGCCTTGCTATTCGTGCACCAGTCTATTCACTTTGAAATGCTTAACCAAACTGAACATAAATTACACGACAGCTGACAAAACAGCCGCAAATTAAAAAAGTGTTACCAACTTAAATGTCTATACTTTTACATAAAACACCCGGTATTAATTTGAGGATAAATTATGAAATCATTGTTGGTGCAAATTCATAGCTTAAGTTTGTTAGAGCAATTTTGTTTACATTTCTCCTTCTTATGTCGTTATCTAGTATTTTCTAGTATCATTTTAATACCATTTTATTTAACATTTTTATACTTTCTGTCAAATAAAGAGTATCCAGTATGTTACCCCAGGTATCAAGGTACTTCTATGTTCAACTTTATTAAAATTCATCGAGAAGTTTTGGAGCCAATAGAGTTCAGGACGGCAGAAAGAAAGACAGAGAGACAGAAACAAGGAAACAAATTCTAAAGAGTGGTGCTTAATATGTTAGATCATTGTAACGCCACCAACATTTTTATAAAATATAAATTTATAATCTTATTATAATTTATATTATAGACTAGCAGACCCGGTCCGTGTTGCTGGCCCTAAGCAAACATAAGTGTTGTATTACCACACGATTTAAATTGAACTTTTAACGAAACTTACGGCCTTCAAATAAAAATCCATGGAATACCTATCATAAAGTTTTTTACAGAATAACTTACATATCGTGTAAGTATGGGCTCAATAATAAAATAAAAGCATGTATTTAAGGAAAATTGGAAATTATATTTATTTATAACTTCATCTTAAGGCCAGCGGAGAGACAATGTGTATTGTTTTTTTATTTGGTGTAAAAACGTATAAAATTTTTGGCGCCCCAACTCGAGAGCAAGCCACAACTGGCCGTGTGAAAAACATGAATTTTCCAAAATTAAGCCAGCAATAGTCAATGATTGGCTTTGTGCTTTGTTGATGGTTATAGCAAAGGCAAGACGCAAAGGGAATTGGAGCCGCTTGAATTGGAATGGTAAATCGTTGGAAATTATCGGAATTTGTGGAATAAGTACGTCTTCGCCTTTGAATCTGCCACTGATGATTGTTGTCTCGATTAAATTTCGTGAACAGGTTTTGATGGTCAATCCGTTGCACAACTTTTGTGCGTTTAAGTTGCGATTAAGAATTACCGGTGATCCAACCTTCAATGTTAGTATATGCGGTGGCAATCCGAGTGGTTGCAATGAATTCAAAAATTCATTGGGAAAATTGACGGCTTGTTCTTCACCCATTACTGTGTTGATCGATTTGTACTTGATTAATTTGGCGGACAGTTTCAATTGAATTTGCTTATGAGCTGCAAATGTTTTTTGTAAAAAATCGAAAACACGGATTTTTGAATGCAACATTTCGAGAGTTTTAAAATTTTGATATTGGATCATTATTAACATAGGTTTTTTGTAAATATCTTCGTAACTACATGACCGATTTAAGAGTTTTGATAAAAAACATGACAACGGCTTTAAAAAATAATAAAAAAAAACAAAAAATATATGTTTATGTCATTAGAGGTGCAACATGAAAATTGGATTTTGACACGCCCCCCGCCCGCAGACCAAAAATTAAAAAAACAGACTTCACAGTGTCACCCGCTTAAAAAATCTGAAGATTCCCTGAAAATTTCAGCAAAATCGGCCCGGCCGTTTTGGAGTCCATACGTTACATACATACATCTTATTTTATATATATAGAAGAAGAAGAAGATGTACATCGCTAATGCAACAGTTAAACAAAATTGTTCTTAAACAAAAAAGTGAAAGTTATGCATCTTTAAATATTATCTCAAATAACCCTCGTTTAAATCTCTCCTTTCAATATATTCAATACCTACAAATACACAAAAGAAAATCAAATCAGTAACTTTTCTTACCCGAACGCCTTTTCTTAAGTTGCTTTTTCCATATATTTGAATACATTTTTAAACTCGTTCATACAAACAAATGAAAAAAAATAAAAAATAAATAAAAAACTGCAACAATTCTTTGTTGCTTCTGTGTAGAAAAAAAAACGTTAGTTTTTCCCCCGTAAGTAGTTTCTCTGTCTTTTTTTCTCATAGTTTAAATAAAATAAAAGAAAGTATTGAAAAAAAAAATTGGAAAATTGGTATATTGATAAGCAAAATAAAAAAGATTCCAAGTATAGTTTAGAGGCGTATTAAAGAAAGTTTTTTTTTTGTTTTTGTTGTGCTGTTCGAATATATTTCAAACTTATTTATTCTATTTTGTTCACTTTATTGGCGGATAATAAAAGTTATTCGCAAAATGGCAGTCAATTTGGTTGAACTAATTTTGGATGTATTTAAATAATACCAAAGAATTTTAAAAGAATTTAAATATTAATAAAAAAATTTCTATAGCATGAGGTATGAAAAGAAAAAGTGAATGTGTAATACTAACCTTATTCAAGAGAGTTATTCAAATCGCATGAGAGAAAATTATTATTAAATCCATAAATATTAGGTGAAACAAATTCTGTAAAGAAAAAAAATTAATAAATAATTAGGATTTTTATTTTATTGAAATTTAAAATACACAGAATAACAACATAATTTTTATCATTATATTTGAAAAATTTAATAATGTTTAAAAACTAAATTTATTTAATTTTAAATTTGAATTTATAATATCAGAAATAAAAAATTTAGTTTTATTTAAGCAAACACATATAAGTACAACAACTTAACCAGCCCTGCTTTTTATTAAACTAGTGTTTTCTCTCTGATTTCTCATAATTTCCGTTACTCTTTCTCCTCACAAATTAAACACACACTGCTCACACTTATCTCTTGGTTTCTTTTCCTACGAAACATTTATTGCAATAATTAAGCAGCTAATACACGGCATGTTTTTTACGTCTGACTTGACAAATTCCACACTGATAATTATGAACATGTCGTGTGTTACCTTTAAAACATTACTTCTGTAAAAAACCAGTGTTGAGACTTCTGACAGAATTTCACTTAAAGCGCGTTCTATTTTCTTCTGTCAAAACATCTGACAACAGCCGTTGGCAGAAATCTCTGCTGCTGGAAAGCAGTCAGCGATGGTTGCCTATAAAAGCACAATTTTGACAGACATGTAGATTTACATACATGTGTCTCACAAATTTCAAAGTCAGATGTAAAAAACATGCCGTATATTATAGACTTTACTAAACTAACAGATGATAGTGAAAATATGTTTAAAAAATTAACATCGCCTGTCAAATTTAAAAACTGAAAATTACACTCAATTTACATGATGAATTTTATGACGTCCAATTTTCTTAATTCCCTTTTGAAGTTGTTTCCAAAAACTACTCGAATTTATACGATGGTTTTTTTTGGACGTCTAATTTCTAATTTGTATTGTTGACTATTAAATTTATATTTTTAATATTTTTAATTTCCTTTTTTTTTTGAATGTAGAAAAAACTAATTACTGTTTAATATTTTTTTTTATCAGTCAAAAAGCACAAAACAGTTGATGAGAATATAAAAATAAAACGTAACAGAAAGAACAGAAAAAAGTGTAAAGCGAAGTGTCAAAAAAAAACCATGAAAACAGAAACCATGTCTATTTTTCTACCCCCCTTTCTTCTCTACACCGCTTGCTCCAAACAAAAAATGACGTCCAAAATTGGACGTCATAAAATTCATCATGTAAACCTACTGTAATTCACGAATTGAATGCTGGTTTACCATATGTTTTATTTTTGCCTATAAAAGCACGATTGAAAATAAAATTTTTTTATTAAAAATAAATTAAATTTTACATAAAAAATTGAAAATTTTCTTGAGACAGACCAAGGCATATTCATAAAGGTTTATGCAACGGAGAATAGATGCAACAAAGCAATTTTTTGTGGGATGTTTTCTGTCAACGCCAATTTGTATATCAAAAATGAAAAAATTGTTATGATACGTTAAATTTAATAAAATTTTATTAAAAAAAGATATAAATTTGCGAAACACACACACACAAATGGTGCAAGAGCAACAAATATACATAAATTTGGGAAATTTACTATCAAAAAAGTACACCTAAGTTAATTGTGTAATTCCAAATGCAAAATCTCTTTACCATCCCTGCATTAATAAAAGAAATCAACGCGAATTCAATAAATTTTTTAATCATGTTTCCCCATTAGGTGAGCTGATAATTTAATCTGTATCGTTCGCTGTTTTCGTTTCAATTCAAATCAGCATAAACTGTCACTGTAATAAAACTGTATGAAATTCTTTGCAATAACAGACGCCATCTGTCTAAAATTGGTCATACCAACTTAGACACCTTTAAGGGCTCTTGCACAACAACTTTGCTAGAGATTATCACCTGATCAAGTGCAAAGTTTACGATTCTATAAAAGACATACTGACAAACATTCATTTATATATCGTCGTTCTCAAATTATTGTGCTCTATAGTTATATGTTTTATGTGTCACATAGAACACAATAACTTGCGAACGACGATATATAGATATAAAAAATATATTAAATTTAGTTTGTACTTTAATATAAAAAAAACAGTATTAAATCAGTAAGGTACTACATACTAGCTTTGAAATGGATATCACAACAACAATTTTGATAATAACTTACTTGATAGATTTTAATCATAAAAATTTAAATTTTTTTAATTCAGTAAAACCTTTGTTGTCTGTTTCTCTCTTTGGTTTTAATTGTATTTTTGTAAGAAAAGATTCTTTCCACATTTGCTGATGAATGTGAAACTGATAGTATTTCCTCTACAATTTTTTCTTCTGAAGTTCTGAAAACATGAATTCATTTGCCACAATTTTTTATTTTAGAAACTGTTGTCCAGAAAACGCTAATATTTATACCAATTTTTCCATCCCTGATATGGTTCATTAAAAACAAATTTACTTTAATCATTTTTTGGTATAAATTATGAAAATAAAGAAAAGGGTTATGTACGGCAGGGAACATCAGACAAATGGGTTTCATGGAAAAGGATATATTTGGCAAAAAGTGACTTAATTTTAAAAAATAGAAATTTTATAGACAAAAAGTTCACTGGGATAAAAAACATATAAAAGAGAAGACCAGTTTCACGGCACTAGATCTGTGGAATGCTTTTTTGGAACAAGCTTCAGTTTACTTTTTGTACTTTTTAATCGGAAATGGGCAGCAAAATACGAATGTTGTAAGACTTTTGTATCTATTAAACTCGGTAATGGTGCAGTTAGAAGATACGTATCGTGATGTTACAACTCAGATAACATAAACCGTAGCATAAACAATGCGTATTACAGTTTATTAAAAATATATCACAGCTTTACGTGAGGAAGATATCTACAAAAAACAGATTTTGATGGAAAGCTCGTAACTCATTGAACACATTGCTAAAGAAAAGAGACAACACTACGTTTTTACTAACTCACACACACATTTTAACGATACTGAGAGCTGTAAAGTTAAACAATAAAAATCTAACTACGGTAAAGCAGTACAAGTGTAAAAATTATTTGGAAGCTCTTACATTTCGCAGAGATAACAATGATTAAAAAAATACGAACGTAAGAGGATTTTGGAAGCTGTTATACATGTTTGATATTAACTATGATTAAGCAATACAAATGTTAGAAGAATTCGGATGTTCTTATATTCGGCAAATTAATCATGCAGGCAAAATTCCAACGTATAAAGATTTCGGAAGCTCTTGCGTTAGGGTCATACTAGCTACGGCCAAACAATACAAATGTAAGAAGAATTCGTGTGCTCTTATACTCGGCTAACTTCTTGAGCAAATATTGATGTCGGACTCTTTATTCACATGCTGAAGTGTAGCATGAATAGCAATATCATGTTCCTCTGGCGACTACAATGTGGTCATTTAAACGTTTTGTTGCTATTGACCATAAAAAAATAAACGAACTGAAAATTACAATGTATTTGTTTGTATCTTACCCTGTATTATAAATAAACGTAGCACTTCTGGTTTAAAAAAAAAAATTATAAACATAAATTCTTTTAATATCTAAAACAACTATTTAACTTGCCATACCTGCACAAATAGAGAAAATAAAGGCCAATTTAACAGCCTTTTACATTAAGCTTCCCGATCAGCTGTTGCAACGAGACCATCTTGTGAATGTGCCTTAGTCGCAGTGTTTTTAACAGAAATATTTATTTGTTTTTAACAAGTTATCAGCAATTTAGTAGAGATAATGTCTTACTCTGATTTTCGTGCGATTAAAATCTAAATCTTCTTCATAATTCATTACAACACTTACATAATGTAATAACAGATTAAGAACCATTTCATCAAATTAAAAAGTCTGCTTTAAAAACTTGATGATATAAAACAAAAATCAAAGCGTTATATTCTTAAAACATAAAAACACATTTCACACTCACTTCCTTCATACTTGTCTTTGTCCCCTACACTTTTTCATTACTTAAACGAAACACAATGTTCATTGTTTTTCAGATCACTATTATTCTAACGCTTTATCCTTTTCAATTTTATAAAACAAATAATCACTTTATCACCTTTTAACTCACGTAGTTTTTTGTAATAAATTTGTGCCAACAAACAAAATAAGCAAAAAAAAAAAGCTTAAAGTACATTAAAATGTGGATTTTTATTATACCCTCAAGTTAAAAGTCTTGATAAAATAAGGGGGGAAAATACTAAGACAACAAAGCTAAAAATAAAACAACAAGACAATATCAATTTACAACATGAGTAGTAGCACTGTTACATAGCAAAAAAGGAGAGATTGTTATGAAGGATATGAAACAAAAAACTGGTGAGAAATTATAATCGACTGTAACCGAGCACATGATGCCCTACAGCAGCTCTGAAAGTATACTGCTTTATGTAGAAGCTGCAACATTGAGATATGTAGTTATTTTTTTTTGAAAGATAAACATTGGTGAACGATTAACTTTAAAATATGTTGCCTTTAGTAACACTACTGTAACTGATTCCTCTTATTGCGTCCTATCGACCTTAAGTAGCTATTAAAAATATTAAAATTATGTTGTTGATATCTCCTTACAAACAAATAAATAGTCGTAACGATTTAGTTTCCCCTGAGGAAGCTGTTGGGTTAACAAATATAAATTATTAATAACAACTATTTTGAAATAGAACACTTATCAATTGAACTTTGTTAACTTGCAGTCATGATTTTTATTACATACTTGTGGCAATTTAAAACAGTTACTGAATATAGAATTAGACAGAGTTAGTTTTGTCAACTATATATTTTATGCAAAGCATTTGTAGAATATAATAAATAAAATAAAAATTTGAATTTGATAAAAACTAATTCTAAGCAGACATAGTCATCTTTAGTTTAATGAAGTAATTTTCTTCTAAAAATAATATTTCGAAATCAGAAATTCTCTTAATTCAATATTTAACGTTTCAAATAAATCTAAGTAGCAGTTTTAGAACTAGAGTTCCTCTTGTGGTCAACATTAAACCTTGATACTTAATTTTATGTCTTATCACTAAAGAAGCTAGAATTGTTTACTGCACTGACTTCCCCATTCGTGTATCAATTTTATAATCAATTGGGTGATTCACAAGGTGTCTTATCATGTCATACTGTTCTAAAATTTTACAATGGTTTAAAAATGTTGTTGTTGCTTTTCAAACAAAAAGTGTCTTATAATAATAGAACTTTGTACGCTATGTTTATTGTGCTGTCGTATTTAATAAGCAGAGACCTGTGCTAAACGGCTCAGCCGGCTAAGCCAGGCCGCAATAGTTTTTGTAAACCGTCGCCGTTCATTGTATAATTTTATCGGCCTGACATTCAAATTTAAGCGCAGTTGCTAATTTTTGATAACAAATTACTGGCGGCGTCATATAAGATTGGCTAAGGACTCTGCTGTTTTTGTTTATCAAACAAAATTTAATTTATTTGTGACTTGCGGCAAAACTGAAAAATGGAAAATATTGTGGTAAGATCTAATTTAATAAATTCATGGATTAGAATTAAAAAATATTTTAATTTAGCCAAAGCCGAAAGTGATTTAAATTTAAAATAGCACACTAATTATGAGGGGTTGTTCACAATAGTCTTAATTTTTAAAGCTATTATTATAGAACATATGACTTTATGACACTATTGTGAATCCCCCAAATATTTTTTTAAAGCTATACAACTTGTGTTAAAAATAAGACATCAAAAATACAATAAAATGACCACAATTTTGACTTAGTAGTTCACAAATTCTATGGCATTTAATATTTAAAAATAATCTTCACACCATTATGACGGTATAATTTGCACTACTTTTTCTAGCATACCTGGTCTAATTTTGTCAATAGGGTATAGATTGCTGTTTTCTAAAATAGCAGTCATTGCTAGTTTATTACCAAAGATTTAATATTTCTTATAAAAAATAATTTCAACCAACACACGGACAGATGGATACTGCTCAATCGAGTTCCCTATTCATAATCTTTCAGAAAATATACTTCATGGTTTCGGATAATAAAATTGCAGATATTACAATACTACAAAGCCATATATGTACCCTTGACGCCATAAGTGAAGGTTACCAAAATTAAAATTAATAGTTCCGACACTTATTTCTTTGTACTAGCACGAGGGCTACAGTCAACGAATAAGTTATCATCAAGCTCCATTAACTAAAAAAATTTGTTTATTCTAGGTGCAGGTACCTATATTTAGCAGTCTGGATAGATAGACAGCAGTAAAATTAGTAACTGATTTGAGGTCAATATAAATAATTTTCGAATGTTGTTGGATAAGTCTTGTAGCCTGTTACAGACATTTCAACACTGTAAATTATTTAATTTATAAAATAATTCTGTGCATAAGTTTATTGTTTCTTGCTTGATAAAAATTGTTTCGTGATAGTTAAAAATGAAAATATTAATGTAATAATATGTTTAAAAAATTACCACGAAATCCCTTGAAAAAGTCAACAAAAAATTGACGAAACGTCAGAAATAATATAAAATAAAATAAAATTGTTTTATTTACATTAGGCCCTATTAGCTTAAGTTTATGAAAAACTAACATAACAATAGCATAATACCTTATCTACCTGTATGGATGTATAGAATAAAAACTGTTAAACTATGCGTGTGTAAAATATACGTAGTAATATTCAATGAAACCCAAAGGGGTACGTCCGATTTTACTATCATATAAGGCGTTTGAAAAACTTATGTATTTTTAAGGCAGTTCTGAGTTTTAATGAACACTTAATTTAAATCAGTTTTTTTGCCCATCAGACAGTAAAAAAGGGTATTCGAGTATATAGGTGACTGTCTGTCCCTGTGTATGTTGAAATCATTTTTTTGAAGCCCCCCGACATCGCCTGGACCCGAGTGAAGTATTAAGATATTGGAAATATTCGGGAGCAGATCGGTATTGAAAATCAGAAAAAACCGGTACATAAACAGCTGAGACGTAAGGAAAAACCACGACCACCTCATTTATTTCATAATAACAACAACAATATACATACATACAAACGTACGTAAATTCAATTTATAATTTTACAATGGGATGTTTGTACGTATTTCATATAACATGAATTGTGATTATCTGTTCACAGTATTTTTTTATTAAATATTTTTTATAAAAGTTTCTTCATGAACATTTCTTAAAATTAAAAATATGTTTATGTTTGTGACATACAAAGTACAAAATATTTTTAATCAATATTTTATTTGATTTTGCTCCAATCATCAAAATTATATCATTAATTAAACAATTTTATTTGAAAAAATATTGCAAAAAATACCAATTAAATCGGTACTAAAAAAACTACTTAAAAATAATTTTATTCTTAAAATTATTCAAAAACTTTTCTATTTAAAAAAGAAAACTATGTTAGGAAATTACAGTTTAACACAAGGATGCTAAAACTCTCATACGAACTCGTGAAATTAATAATGAAAAAAGCAAGCAAGAACGCTATATTCGGCTGTGGCAAATCTTAATATAACCTTCACAATTGTTTAGATAAACACCTCTTTTATATGTATGCTCTTTAATTTAGTCGTCCATACGACAGTGACGAGTACACATGCTTAGCGGTTGTGTTGATATTTATTCAAATTCAGTGCGTAAAAAAATGATGATGGAACTAGAAATATATTTTATGTTTAAAAAATTTAATTTAAAACTGTAAAGTTTAATGGAAATTTTGCATTTTAACAAGTATGGAAAAAATAAAATCAGTCTTTACTGCATTTTTATTAGTTTTTAACACTCAAAAAATTTCTTATATGAAATTTTAATGGAAATCTTTTATTTTCCTTTTAACTAAAAAATAGCAAACTCAGTGTGAACTGCATTATTTTACATTTTAAAACACTAATTTTTTTTTAATAAATTTTGATAAAAATCTATTAGCTTACTTTTTCACAACACTGTACTTCAAAATTCTCTCAACACTACGGTTGCAAAACATTTTTGGGCATCTATGATATTATAAATTGTTTGTGTATTACACGTGCTTAATCTTTGCTTGCATTCACTCGTACAAATAAAAAAGCATAGAAAATATATCAACAACAACTAACACTTTTTCGCCAATATCAACAACACCGCCTGCTTTTGTTGTTTCAATCTCAATATAAACAGAGACATACATTTTTGCTCATATCTGAGCTGCTAATAAATTAAAATTGCTGATTTTCAATAGCAAAATTTTCGAAAGTATTTCTGATAAATTAATACTACATACAAGTAAGTAGAATATACAGGAGCTTCTAAAAGTTGATTTCAACACTCACACGAACGGTCAGATGATCTTAGCTGAAGCCTATAAGAATTCAAAATATTTATACTTTATAGCTGTTTCCGGCCTGCGTACACAATTGTGTAGCTATTTTGATGAGAACTTTTTATTTATTCTTTTGTGTTTTAACTTCTTTAAATGCCACAGTAAAGATCCTGCTTCTAAGGATATGAACATTGCAGGGATGTAAGAAATGCATTTTTATGATCAACTAGCTAATACCCGGTGTGCTTCGCCACCCCAAATTTTAGTATTTAAATTATATGGCAGGTGCCACGCCCACTATTGTTAATGCACCCATTTTTTACATAAATGTTTATTTGAATATCAAAGTTGCGTTTGCAAAATTTTACTACTCTAATCGATATCGTTTTCCAGATATACGAATTTTAGTATTTAATTCAAATGGTAGGTGCCACAGCCCACTATTGATAATGCACCCACTTTTTCCATAAATGTTTATTTGAATATCAAAGTTGCCTTTGCAAAATTTTAGTACTCTAATCGATATCGTTTTCCAAATATACGAATTTTAGTATTTAATTCATATGGCAGGTGCCACGCCCACTATTGATAATGCACCTATTTCTTTCCAAAATATTCATTTGGGTGTCAAAGTTGCTCTTGCAAAATTTTACTACTCTAATCGATATCGTTTTCCAAATATACGAATTTTAGTATTTAATTCATGTGGCCACGCCTACTAATGCAAGTCTGTCCATTTTTTACCCAAATGTTGACTCTAGCTGCATTAACTTTCTTGATATATAATACTTAATACTTATTCTTTAATAGGGCGTGGCACCCCGCCCACTTACAATTTCAAACCAAAGAAAGATTCTGTGAAAATTTCAAGGAAATCGGTCCAGCCGTTTAACCGTCTATAAAGCACAAACAAACATACAAACACACATTGATTTTTATATATATAGATAAGACCAAATTATCACACACTGAAAATTTTATAAAAACCCCCTAATTTTAAAATTGCTCGGGTCGCAAATAAATACCACAGAAATTACAAAAGGAATGATAAACTTATATATACCTTTCACGCTGTTGTATGATGGGTGTAAAAAAAAACGAAGACAAAAGTCACTGCACTAAATTGCAACTTTGTAAAAAATATTAAAAAGTTTTTTTTTTGTTATTGTAGTTGTGATGTTGTTGCCACTGCTGTTAGATGTCGCCAAGATATAAAAACAAACAACACAATGACAATAACAATAACAACACTTAGTTACCCCCATACCTAAACAAGAGCGTTGAGCGTCAAGCGTTGGAGTTTTACATGTGTTTTGTTTTTGTTACAATAACAAAATACATGCAAAATTGCAACGCTTGACGCTCAACGCTCTTGTTTAGGTATGGGCCTTAGAAGACAACACACACACACAATTACCATTAACACACTGTCACACATATGAATATGCGTGCTTGTATTTCGTAAAAATTGTTTATGTCATACAACATTTTAGCAATTTAGTACAAAGAATAAAAGATTTACAAGTAAATAAAAAGAGATATAAATAAAATTGTAGGGAAACTTATATTACAAGTGTGCAAAAAAAAACTACTTAACATGTATGTGTGTGTGTGTTTACTTAATGTGTATTTTATGCTGTAGTTGTATAGCTGTCTAAGCTTAGTCGTGTTACCCAAACAACTATCTAAACTATTGTCTTAAAAATGCTTAAAATACTCTTTTGAGGTGTATGTATGGATGTGCTTTGTTTGGCAAAGATTTAATATCAATTATACATTGTCTTGTAATAAAATGTTATAAAAAGAAAAACTCACTTACAATATAGAGTTTCAGATTGTTTCTAAAATAACCGTAGTAATAAAGCACATTGTAAGTTAAATAGCAATATCAATAATTACAAATGTCACACTAGGAGCCGTCAAAATCTTTAAGCCTTTGTGGAAACAACCACCAAATTTATCCTTTTGTACACCGGTAGCATAACTTAATACGAGGTAAAGCGATACCGAAACTTTAAAATTTATTATTTGTGTCTAAACTTAACCAACTTGTTTTTTTTCGGACCTAAAGCCAAGGCAACACTTACATAAAAAAATCTTTAGAAACAAAGGACAGGCCCCATATGAATATATCATTCAATTTTGAAAATTTTCTGTGTTCTTTTAAATTTTTACAACCGCAGCGGTTTAAAAGTCAATCGTTATTATACATTACATTACATTGTGATGATAAATTCACCACACAGCACGCATCAAATAATGACAGCAAATGAAAGAGAGTAAGACGTCAATAAACAAACTTATTATAAGCAATTTAGCTGAATACTATACAGCATGTCCTGACATCCCTGAACTAGCAGATACGATAAGAAACTTAAAAGAGGAAAAAGCTCTAGGACGATGATATTGCGCTAGAAACCGATCCGCTTACAAGTGCACAAATTATGCTGCCATTTTAGACCGCACAAATCATGTATAGACCATTCTAACTGCTTGAGAATAATTGTTGATTAATCGGATGTTGCCGCTTTACTTCACATTCCCAAATCCTTTGACACTCTCTGTCACACAATCATATGGCAAGCCCTAGATTGCAAAGGAGTGCCATAAAGATTCATTAAAGCACTATACAAAGATGCCAACTGCCGAGAAGCACTTAGCGAACAAATAAATATACAAACAGATGTAGGACAGGGTTGTGCGATGTGTCCGTTACTTTACAATATGATATTTTTATGTTGTCCTGTCAATTACAATGGACGCAGTCGGAATTAATTGAGGTTTGCAAGGACGTCTTAATGAACTAGATTATGCATATGATATTTGTCTCCTTGCACACAATTACAGTGACATGGGCGAGAAAGGCGTGTCCAGTGTGGATATAGAAAATCATATCAAAAAGGCACGGCAAGCTTTCGAGCACTTAAGTAATTTAGAAGCTGAAATAAATTGAATTATGTACACACTTGGAAGACCCAGCGACGATATAACCAGAATTGGGATTGAGTGGAACCCCGCAAAAATCTTTATGTAGAAGAGGAAGGCCGGTACACACTGGAAAAAGGAAAATCGAAAAGATTATGAGGAAACGTAAAATTGAGGCGAGTTGAAAGCACCTACTAACAGCCGGAAAGATTGGATTCAAGGCTTAGTTAGCCTATTCGTGAGCTCCAAATTTGGCATACTTTTTCCGAAATTTCTGTCGATTTCTCACCAATGGCAGCTGTAACCTATGTCAGCACGTACCCTAAAAAATGGTGTAGTGAGGTAGGATCCCATGATCCCGGAAGTCAGTTCACTTCTCAAAAACTTAAGATTAATTGCTCTCCAAACTCGCCTCATTAAGTGAAACGAGTAAGAGTGCTATATTCGCCTGTGCCGGATTTTATATACCCTTCACAACGTGTTGTCATGCAATAACAATTGTTTGTAAAAAAAAATATAAAAAAAAATAAAATGAAATAAATAAAACAAATTTGTTTGTCTGGAATTCGAACCTACGTTCAAACTAGATGAAATGGTGTGAAGAGATAGGGTAGTCCTGGTTTTTCGTCATATCTTAGTTGTTTATACAGCGATTTTTCTGATTTTCAGTACCATCTGCCACCGAATATTTCCGATATTTTGGTATTTATCTAATATGGGCCTTGCAAATATCTGGGATCTTAAAAAATTGTTTTCAAAATACATGTGGACAGACGGACACACTGACAGACGAACAATGCTTAATTGACTTTCCTATTCCTAAACTTTCATGGGGTCAGAAATGAAAATTGTAAAAATTAACACGGAATGACAAACATATGTCTCTATGCCCTTACACTCACTGTGAAGTGTATAAAGAATCGTTAGCCATCGCAAAATACTTTACTGCTTTAACTGTAACGTTGCGATGCCGTCGGATGACTAACCGGACCTAACAGTTTATCTTTCTGTGTGCAGTGACATTTCTTGAACTGCTTCTGGCTGCTCTTCACACAAAATTGGGCAATTTCGTTTACTGATTCGAAATTTTTTCTTTAAAAACTAGAATTTATTGTGAATTCACCAATTTGTTTCTCTTTTATTCGCCAGAAGCCCTACATCACTCCAATTGTATCCTGAGGTTCGCATTTTATAGTCGAGCTTCATTCAACGTGGCTCTGAGTCTGAGGGTTCTAAGGAATGGCCATTTTGCAATGTCGTCTAGAGATTTGCTGATGGCGTGTGCCCAGTCCAATGCTATTTTCATTGGGTGTTAGGCCAAAAAACATTGTTTATTTTTCTTATTTTCCAACCTATACGTATGATGTTGTAAAGACAACTACTATTCGGTAGAAGTTACAGGTTTAGCACTCCAAGATTCGGTTCAATAAAGAAGTGTAGAATTCGCGTCGTAGTTACAGAGTCTAAGCTTTATGCTAGTCTATAGCTAAGAGAGTTCAGTCTTCCAAATGCCTGTCATGCCTAGTTCGCAACTCGTTTCTTTTACAGCCCAAATACACAAAAAAAGTTATACATAATCCAACGGTCAGTGTGGAAAAAGTTGTGCTGTGTGATTTATGCATTGATGTACATCATCTTATGTTATTTTTTTGCGTTGATTTTAGTCTCATTTTTGAGTATTTCTTATATTGTCCTGCATAGATTGCCTGTGTGCGAGAATAAAGAAATCGTCTGAGTAGTGCAGGTCTTTTCAATTGTTCTGTAATCCCCAGGTTATGCCTCTGTTGAGGCATTTAATATTATTGTATCAAGAAAAAATTCTATAATACGCAACCCAGCCTAATACCTTCTCTGGCTACAATTTTGTGTCCAGTTCCATTTCCATGTAGTACATCATACACGCAAAGAAAAACCATGGTTACGACATGATCACGACGGTCATATTATTTTTTCTAAAACAATATTTGGTTGTCGAAAACAATTAATAGTTATTTTTGTTTCATTTCATCATATATTTTGTCACTAAAATCAAGCATTTGTTTGAATTGTATCATTTAATGATTACTTTTCGTAAAAATTTCAAAATGGTTATCATTTAAAAATAGTATGATTTAAAAAAATTAATTTGACAAAAATAACATTATATTCATAATCATTAAAAATTAAAAATAATCATTGAATAATAAGTGAGACAACAGTATGATTACAAAATAATCAAGCTATGATTTTTGTTTAATAATAATTTGATTTCAATTGTTCTTCTTCTTGCTGAATAAATTTTTATTATTTTAAAAGTTTGAAATGTCAAAAAAAAGGAACACAAATTTTGAAAAATTTAAGAAAATTTAAAAATAAACGAGAAAGTGTAAAAAAAAATTGGTATAAAAATTGCAATTAAATTGGTAAGTACAATCAATATGTGTATGTCACAGCAAAAGACAATAATTTGCCGTAAAAAAGCAAAGATTGTTGATTACAATTGTAGTCATATATATGATTATTGAATGATATTTTAATTAAACATAATAATGATAACTGGTAACCATTATTATTTTAAACATAATCATACAATTCAATCATAGTATGTTGCTCTTCGATTATGGTTACCACAACCATATTTTTTCTTTGCGTGTAGGTGCGGACTAATTAGCGTTTTCATTCCAGGTCCCTAACAGAAACTTTCAAAATTTGAATACAAATATTTCTAAATCCAAACAATTTCTTAACTGAAAACCACTTAGAAAAATTACTTATTTCTAAATTATAAGAATTTGTTTGTTAAAAGAATTTAGCTCATTTTAATAGACAAATATAGTAGATAACACAGCTATTGTAATAAATACTTTTTAAATTTCCTGGTATTCGTTTAGTACAATAAATTTACATACACTCTCACACAATGACGGAAGCGGAAGTTAATGCTTAAGTAGTATACAAAACATATTTGTAAATGTATAAAGCGTAACTGCAGACTGTATTACTTTATCTACATTTTAAAGACACAATACTTAATGGTTCGTACAATAATGTTACTCAGAGTTTTTAATGTTGATAAAGTAAATGTTTTGTCTCTTAGCCGTATTTAACTATAAACGAGTGTAAGAATGTGTCTGTGTAAGAATGCTTAGACAAAAATTAATTTGTGTAAAAATAAATGTGTTGTATTGTGTGTGTGTGTGTGTACTTACGTATCTGTGAGTGTTTTCAAAGTGCTATTGTTTTTGGAATTTTTATAATTTTGCGAATAATTTTAGTTTCATTCATTTTTAGTGTCTCTCTTCCTCTCTTTCCTCTTTTAGCATTTGTGGTATTTGTGATGTAGCTAAAAATGTTCTATTTCCGCAGCATTGTGCATAAAATGTGAACATTGCCTTTAGCACATAAAATATTTCAATTATTTATTTCTTTTCTATCTGTTGGCATACTAAAACAAAGCATATTTTTAGGCGTCATTATTAAATAGAGATTAAAGTATGCATTTTTGCTATTTAAACAAAATTAATATCAGAATTTTGTTGCTAAATTATGTAGAATTTATTTTAATTATAAAATGAATTTTCGATCTTATTAAATTTTTATAGCAATTTTCTTAAATTGAAAATATATATTTACGAAAAGTTGTAAAGACATTTAAAGCTTACATTTCATTCCTTGTTGTTTTACTGTTAAGTATTTGTTAAAGGGAAGAGCATTACACAACCTTAAGGTTTGTTTCTGCAACTTGTTGTATTGTTTTTGAAATTGGTATCATTTCATGTTTTCTGCAATTTCATTTTGTTCAAGTTCTATGAAAGACTAGCATTGCGTTTTTAGCAATTTAAGCACGCGTGCCAAGAATAAGTAACCACAAAGTCACATTGCAAGACTTCCGCTATTTAAGTGCTCAACTTAAAGGCAAACAAAATATTAACAATAACGACAAAAGGTCAAGAGAGAACGAGAAAAAGAAACTGTATTAATGGAATAGTGGTAAATTACAAAAATTTTAAAAGCAGACACTTTACCAAAGACTTAAAGGAACATTTCTTAAAGTCCATGTCCCAGTAATAGTGTTTTGTTATAAAAGTTGGTTCAAGTACAATCTTAAGTAAACATTAAAATTTGTAGGCGAAAGGTCTGCAGTAATCACAGCGTTTAAAACCAGCTTAAGTTATCAGACCAGCACAGTGAACTTGTTCATGTATACAAAACTTTATGTCAGTTCTTACCGCAGAATCGATTTTCTTTAAATTTTAAGACGGTGCGATAAATAACCTGAAAGAATTATTATATATATTTTTGTAATCTTTTTTTGGTGCCACGCCTTCCACCCAAACAATGATAATTCCTAATATTTGCATATCTTGCGATCGAAGAAACCAACAGTCTTGAACTGTAGGCATTACAGCGTCCATATGAAAAAATATTAACATTAATATATCTGGCTAACGATGATGCCGACAATTTTTACAAATTGTTTTAGTAAATTTATATAGAAGATGTTTTTCAGCTGCGTGAGAACAGAAATATTGTTAAAAACAAAATTTATTCTATTATAATCTAGAAGATAATTTCACGGCATTTACTTTTTAAATATGATTAACGGTGAGTGTCTGCCGCAAACACGAGTTGCATAGTCCATTCGATCAGTCGAATTTTTTTTACTAATTTTTCGAATTTTAGGGCAATGTGGCTTGGCTTGAACATCTGCTTCCAATGCTTTACGAACTACTTTTATTTGGGGTCCGTTTTTTTCAAAATCGCGATCGGGAAGGTAATAAATTGAACTATTTAAATAACATTTTTAGGTACTGTATCAATGGACAAATAAAACGAATGAATTTCGATGCATTGTTTTATTAGAGAATAAACAAACTCTTTGAATAAAAAGAAGCAAGTAAGTACTAAGGCTTTTTACAATATTAATATAAAAAGACACGTCATTATTTGCCGATGACACCGCCTTTATAAGTGTAAACAGTGATCCAACAACACCTTCTCAACAATAACAGACTCATATACATGAACTAGAGAAATGGTTGAGTGAGTCTAAGCAAAATCAAAGTAAATCATTCCAAATGTGCTCACGTGACTTTTACGCTTAGTAGAGACAATTGCCCAGCGATATAAATAAACAACATCCCCATCCCGGTGGAGAATCAAGTTAAGTATTGAGGAATTCACCTTGATCGTCGCCTAACATGGTCCCGTCACATTGAGGCTAAAATATCTGCTATGAAACTCAAAGCTACAATGACTTATTGGCCAAAAATCTACACTTGCTCTGGAACACAAAGTCCTTTTGTACTAAGGCCATTATAAAGCCATTATAGACTTACGGCATCCAGCTATGGGATACAGCCTGTGCATCAAATATCCAAAAACTTCAAAGAAGACAGTCTAGGATACTCAGACAAATTGTCGGCGCACCATGTCAATTACGTAGCACCTACATTCACCGAGATCTAAATATTCCCACTGTTTCTGCAGAAACAATAAAGTATTCGCGCAAGTACGTAAACAGACTGCCGGTCCATCCCAATCCAAAAAGCCAGGGACCTCTTGCTATTCGAAGGACATAAGCGGTTAAAAAAATTCGATACATTGAGCCTAGCGAGAAGGCTTTCGTAACTCTAAGATTCGAATATGATCAGTCAGTTGTTACAGTGGTAGTAATTAATATATAATTAGTATAAGATTTAAGATTTGTATACATATGGGCAATTCCATGTCATCGTACGTGACATTTGTACTCCTATAAAGTGGAATAATTTTTGCAAAAGTAAGAGTAACTGAAACAAAATTAGATCTTTATGTTCCATTCAGAGTGTATTTTATTTAAAAAAAAATAATTATATTCGAATAATTGTTGTCTAAAATTAGCAAAATTAGAGTATATCGTATGTGACATAAAAAAGAAGTGATTTTGAGGTATATATCGAAATATGAAAAAATCTGTGAATCTTGAGAGGTACTTTTTCTATTTTTAATTTCTTGCACTAAACCACATATTTTTCATTAAAAATCCATCATACTTAATTCAAAATAATCTTTAAATGATTTTATAATAAATATAATTTAATATTGTACGTGACATATCGTATGTGACAGATTTTTCTCTAATAGTATTCTTACGTATATATTTTAAGAAAATAAGTTAAATTCTAAATTAACTGCTAAGTTTTAACTGCCACCTTAGCCTACTACAAACTAGTTAAACTCTAACTTTTTCCCTTAATGAATACGCATTTTGAGAGACATTTCTAAAGTGCTTGTCATAATATGAAAACATATGAAGTTTTTTTATCTTTGGAATGAGCTGGATATTTTACCAAGAGATAATCAGATTAAGTCCTTATTATTGCTCTTAAAATAATTTAATAAGCTCTAAATACCTGCGCATAGTAAAATTTGAGTGTTTTTTTTATCATTAAACCTTTATTGAGAGTTTTAGTTTTTACAGTCGTGGTTGACATATTCATGGAATTGCCCATATTGTAAATTTCTATTAGAAACATTCAATATTTTAATATAAAAAAAAAATCCAAAACTTAAATTTTTTGTCTTGGACTATCCGTTCAAAGTTTGAGGTTAAGCTTGTGCAAGCTATTCTCATTAAATCTTGGAGATGTTCATCGTCAAGTCTGTTCCGAAATTTATTTTTAATGAAATTCATCTTAAAACGTATGCGGTTTCACAAACATATGTTGGTGTTTTAAAATTGTATTTTTGTATTGTAAATCGATAAATTTCATCTATGGAGAAGCTTTATTACTCCCGAAAATATCTGCAGCTTCATTACACTATTCATCCCAAGGATTCAGAGAGTTAATGTTACTGAGGATATCAACGACATTTCCAATTTTCTTATAATCTGCGAATCCGATTTTAGATCCTCAATAAATCTATTCTATTGGCCGAAGTCAAGCTCATTGCCATTGCAGACTTTTTAAATTAGGGAAGTGGGCCGTTTATTATCCATGAATATTTTTAATGAAATTGTTTGTGTTATCGCTCCCAAATTATTTTTTTTTTTCGGAATAGGTTTTCCTTTTACTTGTTAGTTAACGGATCATAACCGAATTCTGATGTCGAGATGAAAATATTTCTCATGAATTTTAAGTAACATAATTTAAAATATTTGTATTGTTTATAGAACGTCCGCATAAAATAGGTCTACTGTCCGGATATGGACCGCGTTCCGTCAGTTGGTGACCCCTGCTTCAAGAGTTGCAGGTTTATCGGCATAAACCAACGACTTAGGATATTTTAAATAATAAATAAATAGTGTGAACAAAAACACTTTTAGAAATAATGTTGTCACCGATTTTGCATTATATAGATTATCAATCGCGCTTTATGCCAAGTTTCTGCATCTTGTTGAAACAAAAACTCGTAGATGTTTAGCTAATTAATTTTTGAAAACCAAATATTCAGTCCACAGGATTCGATAGCGATCCCACTTTACCGCAACCGCATATCCTTGCTAATTTTAAAAGAACTAAGGACCAGCGCAAAAGCCGCTAAGTAAGTAACTGAAAGGCCGCTAACTATTTTTTCTATTTAAACAAACCTTTTTGCAATAAACTAAAATTTATTTTATATTTTATTTTATTTCAAAACCTTAAATTTGCTGCTTTAAACTATTTACTGTAAGTGCTGTAACATGCAAGCTCCCTTTACATAAAACTATAGTCATTTCTTATTTTCTTTTAACTTTAACCAACAAAAAAATATTATTATTTAACATCATGGCCGTCATTGTCTCATTATGCGGCTAGTGCTGCTACTGTTTCCCGTTACCCAAGCCGGCCAAAAGACAGTCTGTAAATGAGTCCACAATAACAATGCGACTTGTTTGCTTTAATAATTATGGTCACGTTAATGTTACAGCTGTTGTTCATTTTTTTGGAAATTTCACACGACAACTAAAATTGCTGCTGACGATGACAATGGCTGGCGTCTGGCATAAAATCATAATAAAATTTTATGATACAAGTACTTAATTTATTGCATGTTTTATTATGATTTTTCTTTTTTTTAACGATCTTTCCTTCAATTCCTTTTATTTAACCATTAAATAATGTATGCAGCCAAACATTTGCTACCAAACTCATAAAAGGCAACAAAATAAAAGTTTTTAAATATTTTTTTGCAAAACATTAAGGTCAACTTAAATTGCGGGAGAGAGAGAGAGGATTTAATAACAACCAACATAAAGGATAATTATCTTACAATGTTTGTGTATGTGACAAAGTTTCTGTAATTTTATTGCAAACTTTTTGTTTCACTTCATCCTTTTATATTTTGCGACACAATTTTTTTTTTTTTAATCTTATTTCAGCTGTAACATTAACCTTGACTACCCAAGCTTTCAGTATCCTGTGTTCTGTGTGCTACGGCACAAAAAAAATATTTCAATTATTTTCTGGCATTATCATCTTTTTTAATAATGTCCTGTCTTTTATAAGATAATCTTGTCTATTGTCATTTCCGTTTATAAATATTAAACTTAGCTAGAAAAATTACAAAATTCAAGTGCAAAATGAAACCACTTCACTTCGCAGCGAAAGGCAACGACAACAACGTCAAAGACACTAATAGCGAGAGACAGAGAGAAAATGTCAAAAACTTTTTTATTCCAACTTGTGCTTAAGCAATATTTATCATTTATTTTAAAGTGCACTTCAATTGCAACCCCTTTAACCATCTTCAACATTTGATGTGACGGCCTGCCTGCTTACCTGTCTGCCTTTGTCAATAGAGACTTTAGTTTAAAAAAAAAATCAAATATTTTCGCTGATGAAAAGAAAATAAGGGAAGTTAACTGTATTTGTATTTGCCCTAATACAGGGTAATCCAACCAAAACGCACAAAGTTATTTATTTGTAAATAAAACGAAAAGTTTTTGAAGAATTGACTTAATGTTTTTTGCTATGACAGAAGGACTATGACAATCATGTGTGATACAAAATTTCGGTCCAATGCTTGTCCTCGCTTGGTGGCCTACTCCCATCCAAAGGTAAGTGGTAAAGATTTTCAATGATACTGCGCCACAATTAAGGTTTAGTATCATTAAAGTGCCGAATTAACTCTTCCTTTAGCTTTTGGATTGTCCTTGTCTTATTGAAGTACATAGTTTGTTTTTAATATCCCCAAAGATAAAAATCAAACGAAGTCAAATCACATGCTCTCGTCGGTTAATTAACATTGATATCACGGTCATTGAATTTCTCATTTTCTCGTTGGCTGTGTGGCCACTGGCACCCACCTGTTTGAATAACATATTGTCCAGGTCCATATGCTCATTTTCTGGCTTCAAGAAGTGCGTTATCATCTCTCGATAGCGAACACCATTTACGGTAACTGCTTGTCCCACCTCATTTCCGAAGAAATACAAGCCGCTGACGCCGCCAGTCCATAAACCGCATCAAACATTGGCTCCTTGTTGATGCATCGACTTTTTACCCGTGGATTCCCGATTTCCCAATTGCGGCGATTTTGCACGGTAACGAATGCACCGAGGTAAAAGTGTGCCTCGTCGCTAAATATGATTTTTTTGTAAAGCTACGATTAATTTCTGTCTGTTCATTTAACAATTCGGCACATTGACGACGCTTAAAATGCTCAGTAAACTACAGCTCTTGAATAAAAAACCGCACCAGACTTTCTTTCTTAATGGATGCAGACACCCGTGGATTCTCATTTGCCTAAATTATGCAACCCTGCATGTTTACGAATCCACTGAGTTGAAAGTGTGCCTCATCGCTAAAGATGATATTCTTTGTAAAGTCATCTTTCTATTCTGTCTATTCAACCAACCATTCGGCATATTGTTAAAAATTGAAAGTGTCAGTAGGCTGCAGCTCTTGAGCCAATTGAACCTATTAAGCGTGTAAATTCAAATCTTTATTCAAAACTGGCATTAGTAATGTTCCTGAAATGTTCAATTGTTGGGCAAAACGACGAGCCAAGGTTGACATTTCTTCTGCAATACTGCAGTGAACAAAATCAATGATTTCCGTAGAACGAACTGTGAAAGCATGCAAAGATGCTTTTACATTTCTTACAGACCCGGTATGCTAAATTTTTCACACAATTTCTCCGAGTTTTGACATATTTGGGCGATTATGCGGAACAAAAAAACATCACGAATAGCACGAAATACATTATGGTTTGAACGCCCACTTTGGTAAAGGGCTTCAACAATTTTAACGCGCAGCTGAATTGTATACATTTCCATGGTTGAATTTGTCAAACACTGAAACAAAGAAATGTTAAAATGAAAAGTAGGTCGGTCCAAAAACTTGCCGCTAAGGTACGACTCAAAATGACCATCGTGCATTATGGTTAGACCACCCTTTATACGTTAAAGAGCTCCCTCTCTCTATGCCTTTTATTACTATTCTTCTTAAAAAAAATTCGTCATAGAGTTTTGTTATTGAATTTATATGTGTTTTAATTACGGAGCTGTTTGAAAAAAAATTTTTTTATTATTTTGTCAGATGTCAACTTTTGAACCCCAGTGACAACATGAAAGTTTTTTTGATAAGAGAAAAAGTTTTTTTCTTGTCTTTAAATTCTTAATTGTATATTACGGCCAGACCATTGGCTATTGACACGGGTAAATAGTTTTTGACACAAATAAAACAATGAAGGAGTAATTTTCATGTGCCATTAAAGATGTGACTATTGTTCACTTAATACCACAAAATTAACTTAAATAATTTGAATAATTTATAGCAGTAGGTCACTTTTTTTTTTTTGAAATAACCATCGTTAACCATTCATTTTTCTATCTCTCTGGCAGCATACGAATTTTTGAATCTTTATATAAAGTAAAGTGTGGCCTCCACCATTTTATGTTACGCCCTGCTTACATCTAAAGAGGTTCCCCACTAGCTTAACGACCCTCTCCTTATGGTGTAGACCGTTCACAAAAAACAGTAAAGTATAATCATTCTATTCAATTTACTACAAATCTTCCTCACTCGAACACGGAATAAGATGTTTCTCTGTACTTGCCGAACCAACCATGTCGTAGCTGGTTTTATATTATAGATCGAAACAAGTGATATTAACATGGGAAAATGTCTAGTAAATGCAACTGGTGTAGAAGGAAGTAATTGATCTTAGGAGAAAAAATGTTTCACAGTAAGTTATGTAGACGCGAAAAATTTTAAATTGACAAAACTGTTTTCCGTGACAACTGATTTCACTGTTTTAGGTTGGTTCGAGGTTCAAAAGCTGCGCCCATGAACAGAATTTTCGTATTTATAGCGATAATAATCCTCAAGCCAACAGCTTTTAGTTGGGTGTGGTTTATATGCCTGTAAAATCATTCATCCATATGTCACAAATAACGATGACCAGAACGTTACGGTCAACGGTGGGAGTTAAAGAGTCACGCTCACTATCTTCTTTGTGCCTTAGTTGCAGACAGGATAGTTATACACCTCAATCAATTTACTAAGGAAAATATTTGACAAACGAATAATTTAAAGAAACGGACATGAATAGGCCGACTTGTACATGTGATTTGACGCCATTTTATTACTTTCTTTGTGGGAGTGTAAAGTTCTAAGTCAACAAAAATAGACAAGAACCGATAGACCATTTCGAAGCTTTCATGTGAAACCACGTGTGTCTTAAAAAAAACTTTTTTTAGGAGAGCTACAAAACCGTGTTAGTGCTGAACGCTTTTTAATATATTTTTATAGAAGTTACGTTGTTATACCATTAAAATAATCGGAATGGGTTCATCTTATTTGAGAAATTTTTAAAACCAAGAAAAGGCCGTTTAAAACCAAGCAATATGGCATCATTAACTCAAAATCGTATAAAATGAACATACGCGGTTGCCCATGAAAATCAAGGATATATTATGTGTTATTGCCTAGGTTAGGTTAGATTGAGCAGCCGCCCGAAAGCATAGCTAACTTGGGTCCTCCGAGGGTTTTATTGCCTAAGTACAGTGTAATTAACTGCGAAGTGTAGCGAAATTGGGCTTCCCACTTAAGTCATGTCGGTATAAGCCATAGGCAGTCACATATCCAAAATCATATTTCATCATTAATGCCATAATATTGGATGGATGTGGAAAACGTTTTTCTCTGTTTTATTTAAACTTAAAACTTTTCTCCACAAACACTATACCACAACATTACATAAATTATTTATAAAACTTTTTTAGCTGCCATTGCACAGAATATCATTCAAAAAAAATTTCACGTAACTTTCTCATCGTCAAAGTAAGCGATGATTGATTTTGAAAATCGTTAAAACACGTTGGTTTACCGAATATTTATCCATAATTAATTTGCCACGTCTTCACTTCACGACTGCCAAATATGAACTGCCAAGACTAATTTTTACCAAGTCAAAGCGGCAAGTCAATGTAGTATACCTTCCCGTAAAATGATGATGCTGTACAAAATTCTATTTGAACTAGTGCATTTGTTGATCTCCCCTGTATACAGAAGAGTACCATTCTTAGCTAATGCATCAATGGGATGCTTGTTTAATACACATGAGTGTCTAAGTAACCATCTGAGCTCAACAGCAGTATATCTCATTTAGAGATACCCGGCAGTCCGTAAATTAAATGAATGTTGCGGAAACACCAACAAGCGATTTAATAGCAGATTGACTGTCGATAAAGATACAAATATAATCCAAATAAATGTATCCAACAGTATATCAGCCAGTTTACAGTCCCTTTTATTGTTGATGTTTCAGCTTATTATAATTCGGCACCCTTTCAATTCATTAGTATGAAATTCTAGAGCACCACCTTCCCCATCGACTGGAGTGCATTGAGATTGGATTGGAGATGATTGATGCAGACAACCTTCTTTTAAATAACGTAAGTGGTGGGCAATAGAAACAGCTTATAACATTACCAATATTTGTGTGGGAATCTGCCTTTGGCAATTATAGATTCAAACCTTTTCTTCAATAGAATACTTTCGCAACTTAAATTAATAACGCTGTCAAAAGGAACAAGATCCAGTTACAATCACATGAGAGTAATTTGACGTACACATGCTAAATTTATTGGCTGATTTCCTTTTGTCATTAATTTTGCAAATTTATAGCATTTTACAATAAAAGTTTATATTCCAAGACTGCAAAATTTAACGAGCTTAAAATGTAATTCTAAATGAAAAAAGCCACGCCTCCTTTTGGTTTTTTGTATAGACTATCTGCATACAATGACATAAAAGATAAACGTTCTGTAATGTTTAAATAATTTTCTTAAGTGTTTAATTCTACACCTTACGAATTGCAGCGGGTAACTTTTCTCTCTATTCAATTTTTGACTAATTCTCCATCCATTGAATATTTTAAATTAAGCCTTTGCACGTCGATTCTAATAACAATATTTAAAAAATGCGTAGAATTTCTAAATTAGTTTTTTCCTTAAAATTTCCTTCCCTTTGCTCAGTAGACAATGAAATTTTCTTTAATTTTATAAATATTCAAATGCTTTTGGCTTATTAAATCCACCGTCCTTTCCAAGCCTTTGCTTTCAAGTATTCTGTAATTCACATTTAATTAGGGATTGTGTCTTAGACGACTGAACGTTAAGAAGTAGGAAAAAAGGAAGCGAATAAGTAATTGCATATTAAATGTAAAAATGTTTTAACCTTTTTATTTAAGTTTTAATTTTTTTTTTTATTTTCTTTCCCGCCAAATACCAGGATAACACAAATAATTTGCACCAATGAGTGTAGACTTACAAACGTTTTACACAATGATAAGAAAAGTAAAATATTTTCTTCTTAAATTTTATCATTCAAAGGACAATCAGCAGACTAAGAGACAAGCAATGCAACAGTGGGTGAAAAAGGGATTTTTCTTTTTTTATATTTATTACAAATTTGATTCCAATTTTATTAAGTGAGTGGAATAACAAGGACTTTCTGACTCTTTTTATTCACATGGTTGCATGCTTTACATGTTGAAATAGTTCTCGAAGTTTGTAAATATAAAGTGGTCTTTATTCTACAAACTGCCCTCGAATCACTCTCAGACTGTTAATATGTTTGAGACAGAAATCGATACTCTTTAATTTAAAACACTCTCTTAAGATAAAACTTTTAAAATTTTTCTCTGGAAAAAGCTCTATATAAAAGATTATCCATTTTGTAATTTCAAAAGTATAGAACTGGAATTCGACATCTGCCACACTAAGTTGTTAAACCAATTTTTTTCTTTTCAGTTGAAAGTCTGACATTGACGAAAATGGATCGCTTAACTAGCACACAACGCATAAAAATTATCAAAACCTACTACAAAAATGGTGATTCTGGCACAGCCACATATCGTGCTTTAAGAAGAGATTATGGTTTACATAATCGTCCAACTGCGCAAGCAATTGGCAAAATTATGAAGAAATTTGAAGAGACTTGAGCGGTTACAGATATTGTAAGGCCTGTGCGTCATCGTTTTGCTCGTTCCGCTGAAAATATGTAAGTGAAGGTGTTGCTGAAGACCCGAATGTGTCGATTCCTTTTGGTTCTCAGAAATTAGGACTGTCTTACGGCACATTATGGCATATTTTGTATTTGGATCTACACCTACATCCACGTCACAATGGACCGTAATGGTCTCCGGGTGAAGGTGTGAGGGTAACTTTGCACCAGCCTTACCTACCTACACCTACATCCATATAAAGTCCAGCCCACATAAGAACTGAACCAGCTGACCATTCACAACGTCGTAGATATGGCTTAATTGCAAGAGACATATTTTTGGCCGCGTAATTTCACGTTGTAGCGATATCAACTGGCCACTAAGATCAAGCGATTTGACACCATTAGACTTTTTTTGTAAGATTACCCGAAAGACCGTGTTTAAACAGATAAATCTTTAACTCTTGAGCACTTAAAAACCAACATTCGTCAAGTTATAGCTGAGATACCGCCCAATATTTGACAAAAAGTTATCGAAAATTGCCTTAAAAGAATCAATGCTTGCAACACTTCGCGTGGTCGTCATTTAAATGATGTAGTGTTTCACACATACTGCTAACGTTCAAACTTTATAATAAAAAAGAAATATCATGGAAATAAATATTTTATATGTGTTTTATTTACGTTTACTTTTGAAACCGCATAATGGATAGCCCGGTATAATAATTGGTTTACGTAATTTTTTCCCACTGTGACAAGATATTGTCTATGCCAGGCGATTCCTTATTTTTCAATGGTTTTACGGCTGTGCTAATTTCAATATTATTGGGACAGTCAATAGAAATATTTTTATTCGTTGTGTGTGATTCAGAGCTGCGTACTGTCTGCTAAGTGTACAGAGACGATAATTACATGATCATATAGAACTCTTCCCAAAGATTCAGTTGCTTTATTTATTATTTTAATGTAACGAATTCTCCAGCATGTTCGTTTGGCTGCAGTATTTTTCCATACAGAAAATATATTGTTACGCTTTAACATTTTAACGCCCACCGTAAGTTCTTTAAAATAGAACAAAACGACACCAAGTAGCTTAAATTTTGTGCCAGACATGTGGGTATGTATGTATTTCGCTTTAAACCAACACGCCAACATACAAACACTATCAGTCTTTGCCGCATATAGAATCTATGCATAGATGATTCTCATGGTAAGATGTATGTATGTATGTATGTATGCCAGCGCTTGTCGTCAAATTCGTTATAAAAATAAAAATGATTTAAAAGGATTCTCTCTGTCTCCTAGTCTCCTTGTCTCTAAATGTCTGTACATAAATACCACCATGTGTACGTACAAGTATGCAACAGAAAAATTCTCTTGCATTGCAAAGGATTTCTTTGAGACATGACTAAACGAACATCAACAGGAATAGAAAAATTCCCCAGAAATTATTTTCGTTACACAAAAATGCGAAATAGAATTTAAGGAATTCACATCATTTTATACTCTGGTTACAAATAAATGTACAGAATCTATAGTTTATGTGGTTTTGGTAAGCAAATTTGCAAAATGAAATGTCGCTTGTCGTTGTTGCAAAAAAAAAAAAAAGAGAAGTGAATATTGTTAAAGGAAATAAATTGAAAATGAAATATTTAAAGACGATTATTAAATAAAACAGAAGTGACATATATTCAGAAATTGTAAGAAACGAAATATGTCAGAAAATGATAGAGAAAGCTGACGATTTGACACATATGTATATTCCATTAACAGCAGACTATTCTTACATCAAAATTCTTCAAAAATTTAAAGTCATTTAGATTTTTTGGGTTTAAAATTGCCAGTTATTTTATTAAACTCTCAATTTCCTAGTGAAAATAAAAATTTCCTAAAAATGTGACCATTTATGGATATTGTTATTTTTATACCCTTGTTCTGCTCTTTCTATACATGACCCAAGTTTTTAATAACTTTAAACAGCTTTGAAGCTTTATATTTGTTTCGATTTTATTGTTGAATTTGAAACTCAGTTTAATTCCTAAGATTATGACTAGATTTTTATATAATCTCTAGTTGCCCAAAACCGTATCTGGTTTTATTAATTTGACAAGTATAATCGTCAACGGGACCTCAATGTTATTACCTAGGACAAAGTAGTGATAGTATGAATTTCATAACAACTCTTATTACCCACTGCACACCAATTTCTTTCTTCTGCCTAAGATTCCTTTTCGTCATGTCAAAGACGGGTCAGAAGAAGCTTCTCCTTTGATGAAACGTATCTGGATGTGTAAATAAGCAAAAGGCGAAAAGGAGAGAAGTGAAGTAGGCGGCGGTGCCTATGGCAGAGAAGATCAAGTTTGAATATTTTCCATACTTTCCGATGAATTCAATATACCTCAAACTGAGGTATCTGCAACTAAACGGACAGCACGCTGGCTGAGGTGTTATTAGGTATTCCAAAAATAAGAATCTTTTCCATAGCCCAGCAGCCATAAAGTCCCTGACTATCTACTTGACACGACACCTCGCTATCTACATAGCTAATGGTCTTGTCAAGGGGGCGGCATTACTAGGTAAAAGGAAAACTGATCACTGCTCTAGAACATTCTTTTCTGCTTGCAAACTCCGTATAAATACATATCTCCATACACAGGCTCAGACCATATGGATAAATAATTCATTCATTGCCTTCTGATGAGAAGCGCCTTAGTAGCATTACAATTACGCTAGCTAGTCGTTGTAGATTTGGCAATCATTCCAAGATAATGGGACTACCCTGTAACGACTTCTGCACAAGTTGTTTTGACTTACAAGGCGACGAGACTATATAACACTTCGTATATCACTATCCTGCACGGGAAAATATCCGAAAGAAAATGTTTGAAGCCTGCAGACTGTATAGCTTTTCGCAGATAGCAACGCTAAGTCTTGCTGAAATTCCTACTTTTATCAGGCAAGTGTGGAGTGGTTAATTCTCTTAACCAGTTCAGAATTTTGGAACTAACGGCATCTATTACAAATTCTCTCGAAGCGGCTGACGAGCCAGATAACGATTCTGGCGCGAGACTCGCGAGGGAAGGGTTCGAAATTATTAAGGAGCGATGAGGTTCCCACAGGGACTCCAGATAGTAGTTGCTCCCCACCACATGCCGACAAACAGTTTGTCGTTTTAAATAGTTTTTCTCAAGTTTTGAAGTTCCGTAATATCCTCGTTGTTTTAATTAAACAAATAAAGGGTGTTTTTTTTTTTGCTAGATAGAACTTTAAATTGTAAAAAGTAACACAAAAAATTAAATTTTGATGAAATATTTTTTTTTATCGTTTCAGTATACTCTGACAAATCATCATGAATAGACTCACGCTTGAACAACGCTACGAAATTATCCAAATTTACTTTGAAAATCAGTCGTCGATAGACGCAACTTATAGACGACTTCGTAATTTTTATGGCGTACATAATCGTCCATCTGAACAAGCCATTCGTCGAACTGTGGATAGATTTCGTACCACATACTCTCTAGAGGATGCAATAACACCAACACGTCGAAGGAATGTGCGTACTGAAGAGAATATCGCCGCTGTAAACGAAAGTGTGGAAGAAGATCCAAATTTATCGATTCGTCGTCGGTCGCAGGAATTGGGGCTCTGTCCGTCCACTACGTGGAAAATTTTGCGCAAAGATCTCGGCCTACACC
Organism: Phyto melanocephala; assembly: GCA_941918925.1. Classification (NCBI taxonomy): domain Eukaryota; kingdom Metazoa; phylum Arthropoda; class Insecta; order Diptera; family Rhinophoridae; genus Phyto; species Phyto melanocephala. The sequence continues at coordinate 17,177,713 of OW799235.1, forward strand.
CATATAAGATCCAGCTGGTGCAGGAATTGAAGCCACGAGACCATTATATGCGTCTTTCTTTCGCCGATTGGGCTCTAGAGCAGTTGGCAACTGACCCGTTGTTTTATCGCAAAATTGTGTTCAGCGATGAGGCGCATTTTTGGCTTAACGGGTTTGTTAATAAGCAAAATTGCCGCATATGGAGCGAGACCAATCCACAAGAGACCCTACAGACTCCATTACATCCAGAAAAATGCACCGGTTGTTGCGGTTTTCACGCTGGTGGCATCATCGGACCTTATTTCTTCAAAAATTAGGCCGGAGCTCGCGTTACGGTCAATGGAGATCGTTACCGCACCATGATCAATGATTTTTTGTTTGAAAATATGGATGACATTGATCCGGAGGAGATGTGGTTTCAACAGGATGGCGCTACGTGCCATACGGCGAACGCAACCATCGACTTATTGAAATCAAAATTTGGCGATAAGTTGATTTCGAGAAATGGACCTGTCAATTGGCCTCCAAGGTCGTGCGATTTGACATCTCTCGATTTTTTCCTGTGGGGCTACGTGAAGTCACTGGTTTATGCTGATAAACCAGCAACAATTGACGCCTTGGAGGCCAGCATTGTTCGTGTTATTCGTGACATACGGCCAGCAGTGCTCGAAAAAGTGGCCCAAAATTGGACGTCCAGAATGCGCTTCGTCAAGAACAGCCGCGGTGCCTATATGCCCGAAATCATTTTCAAATGTTAATGTCACGTATTGATCTTTCGAATAAAAAAAAAATTTTGATTACAGTTTAATTTTTTGTGTTATTTTTTAACAATTTCAAGTTCTATCGGGCTAAAAAAAAACACCCTTTATTTCCCTAGAAAGGGTATATAATTGATGTCCTTTCTGATATTACAATGGAGGTCTTAGTTGGTGCATAATACTGTAGGCATGTTAGTCGTATCAAATCTGGCAGAGTTAACATGATCAGATAAAATGTTTCTACTTCCTTGGAGAGAAGAAACCTAACTCCATTTATTACAACTTAGTTTGTTGCTTAGACGATCTTTTGTTGTTGAATCTCCCATATTCAATATCTCAAGCTAAATGTGATTGCTAAGGAAATTTAATTAATAGCGGCTGATTAGACAAATATTTCGAATTCTGAACACAGCCAATAAGCTTCTAGGGGATAAAGGGCTTCACGTAATTAAAAAAGATTATAAGTATGTATTAAGAATATAACTTTCTAATTTTTTTTATTAATATCAAAACTAGCAAGGCACAGTCCGATAGTGCATGAACAATTTTAATGGATAGTATATTTATTTTTTCACTAAGGTCCAAAAAGTTCACACACCAACCGCGATTAAGTTTTGAAAAATTTTATTAATATTAAGAGATGGTAATAGATTTTTCCGAAAATCAAAACATATATTTAACAACTTTGAGAGGATGTGAGTTTCACCCAAAGCAAGCAGTTGAAAGATGAACCAGTTAATTCCCGAAGCATGTCATGTGACTCCATAAAATACAATTCTCCAATATCTGGAAGTAGCAACCAACATAACAACGATATAATACAGACCAAATTGAACAATCCAGAAGATCGCAACGGACAAAAATAAAACGCAAATAAGATTTAAACATAACTTACTAACTTTATGGATAAAGAAAAGACAGTTTAATACAAACTATTCATCCGAAAGTTCTGTCAGTTGGGATAAATTAGAAGATGAGTCTAGTGAAACGAAAGAAGATACTAATGATAAAAAGAACAAGAAAAATAAAAATTTAAAGACAAAAATGATAAAAAAATATTTTTCCATGAAGTGAATCTGAAGCTATAAGTATTGAAAAAGGTATAACAAATAAACAAATTAAATTACAGAACTATACATGTAGACAGAAATCATGAAAATGGCTAGAAAAAACCCGTTTCCCTATGAAGTTCAATTACGAGGTGGAAACTGTTTTATGGATTTTAACGACATCGCAAACAAATTCTTTAAAAATAATGTAAATATTCATATCTCTACCATAAATACAATACTTTTAAAAAAGGGCAAACCTAACGTGATATTTGTAAAAAGATCTATGGCAGATGATGCTGAACATTCCGAAATTTTAACTTGAAAATATAAATAAGGCTAAATCAACTAAAAATTTATATACCACTAAATTACCGATTTCTTACCAAAAATACAATGATTTAAAAAGTCTTGTAAAAAAGATAATTATTCCACATAACTACGCAAATGAATTTCTGGACCAGCACCACAACAATAAACCAGCAGATTGCCTACCACAAACCGATGAAGAAGACTGAATATTTTAGAAAAAAAAATGACTTATCCTGCAGAAATATATGTAGTTATAAATGATTGAATAAAATTATTTATTTCTAGATTATTGAATAAATGTACTCAAATCTTTGCGTTTTGCTCAAAAAATATTTTTCCCATTTTATTCTCTTTAACTTACAGCTATTAAGTTTTACAGATGGTTCAAAAACTACAAAACATGTAGGCTTTGCCATAACTGATGAAGCTGGAAGACCCAAAAAAATAGGAATATTACCCCAGGAGGCAACGATATTTGAAGCCGTAGCAATAGCAATAATTGAAGCCTTAAAGCTGCACAGATAGCCGTTCGGTATTTGAGGCTGCCTTAAATCAAAATAAAAAAAATGAATTAATTATCTCTATACAACAACAAATTATAAAGATAAATAAGAAGATTAAACTACTTTGGATCCCAAGCCACATCGGTATCACAGGCAATGAGGCAGCCGACCTAGCTGCAAAAATAGTATACCTGCAACCCACCTACTTGTTTATACCTAAATGCAGACAATTTCTAAACCGATGTGCTACCTCAAAACTTAATACGTCCCTAGAACGCAAATGGATGGAATACAATCATCCATACAGACTCCTTAATCCTACAAAACAGATCACATTTCTACCAACATCAACCAACTAAGTGTTTCACAAGGCTACGCCTTACACACACAAAAATTACTCACCAACATTTGATGAACAGAACTGCCCAACCTGTATGCTCCTTCTGTAGCACCTCACCTCTAACAGTCTTTCACATCTTAGCAGACTGCCCAGTCCTAGCCAGCCTACGGCTATCTATTTGCAACTCTGCCAACATTATCGATTTGTTAAAAGTTCCATCCAATAACAACATTAACAAAGTTTTTGAATTTAAAAAAAAACTATCCCTGCACAACCAAATTTAATATTAAAATCTTATTTACATTTACTAAAAAAAAATTAAATACCAAGCCGATAGCTATCGTCGCTAGTGCTCTTAGCTTTAATAATAATATATAATAATATTATATATATAATAAATACGAAAATAAATAAATAAATACTCACAAAAAATGTGTCACTTAAAGCGTTTTAAAATTCTCAAGTTTTGTTTCCATAAAAAAACAATTGTAGTTACAGTATTTTATAGGTCTGTGGAAGAAAAATCGTTTGCTGTAAGTCGCAGAATCAACGGGAATAACAGACTTGAGAGGAAATGTTTACAGCGAGAAAAAATAAAAATTCGTTTTTAAAATTATGTTCCTAAGTTATATAGTTTTGTTATATGTTTTTTTTTCTACTTTCATACAGGTTTTTTGTCTCTGGTGAACATTTTATGTTTTGTCAGTTACAGCGTTCTTTAATTCTTGCGACGATATGTAACTTTGAGTAATTTAAAAAAAATATTACATTCTTAAATAATTTTTTATACACCTGTTTAGAAAAACCAATTGATGCGTTAACTTTATTGAGAAAAATTATAAAAGATTATGATTTTCGTGGTTACTACAACCTGGTTGACCTCATGGTAATATGCCAAAAAATTGGTTTTACCCCTAATGTACATGTGTTCTGATTAGCCCATATTCAAAATTACTTTAGTAAAATTATTAAAATCATTGCATTACATGTGAGTTACTTTTAATTTACGTTTGCTTTAACTTTTATTATAAATTATTTTATTTGAATTAAAATGTTTTATTTATAAATATTTTTGGTTTTTATATATAAATCTTTGTAAATCAAAAATGTGCTTCCTATGCTAAAAAATATGTATATATGTATATATTTTATAAATTTGGAACATTCCACATTAGACGTACATATCTACACATACGTAAGTGCATACATGCATACACTCATACATAAATATAAAAATATTTTTCTGTCTATGTAAGTAAATAAAATGATGTTGCTTATTCACAGACTTTCATTTGTTATTATTTTTATTTATTTTTTTATTTTTTTTTTAATTGTACAAAAATCTTTTATTCTGTATTCGTATATATATTTTATATTATACATTTAAAACAAAAAAGCAAAAAATAATATAAAATACTTTTAAACATTCCTGAATCATTTGTAGTTTTCTATGTGCTTGTAGTCGAGTATATAAAGTGATTTCCATTTAATCAACTGACCTACTTATAAAGCTTTGTGATAACATTCACACATACATACACATACAGAGAGCGAATAGTCATTGTTTTCCAAAAAGTATGCAATAAGTTTCCATAGAGTTCTTTTTCATTTCGCTGCCTTTAATGTACATGTACGTATGTTTGCATGTGTGTTCGAGTACGTGTACACGTACGTAATCATACAAATGTGATTGCACAATTAACACAGTGCAATTTTTCAGAAATTTATTCATATAAGTATTTTGCTTTTATTTGTTAATAAATGCCACTGTTTTACGCAAATGAAAATAAAAACAAATTTTAAAGGTATTTCGATGGTAGTCAGAGAGGTAAAAGTAAATGATGTGAAAGCAGATAATGTTAAAAGTTTTTTATTATTTTTTTCTCTCCTTTTTATTTGCGATCTAAATGGCACAAATTGAAATACAGATTGGAACAAGTAACAGTGCTATATTCGGCCGTGCCGACTCTTATATACCCTTGACAACGTGTAGTCATGCAATAACAATTGTTTGTATCAGCATTCATCCCATATAAAATACGTGCATACGTACACGTTAGAATAAATGTGGCATCGAATCCCAGCTGAGCCAAACAAATTTTATTTTATTTTATTTAATATATTATTTATATTTTATTATTTTTTTTATATTTTTTTTTAATTTTTTTAAAAAATTTTTTTAGAAAAATTGTTAAAAAATTTTTTTAAATTTTTTTTTAAATTTTTTTAAAATTTTTTTTTGTAGTTTTTTTTATTATTTTTTTCTTATTTTTAATATTTTTTTTTTTAATTTTTTTTGTTTGGTATGTTTTTTACATGTATGTATGTATGTTGTTGTTGTAATTGTGAAAAAAAACGAGGTGGTCGTGGTTTTTTGCTCATATCTCAGAAAGTTATGGCGCGATTGTGCTGAATTTCAATAGCGATTCATTCCTGGATATTTCCAAGAGATTGATACCATATACAGATCTGAGGAACATATAGTTGCTTCTAAAAGTTGATTTCAACCAACACACGGACAGACGGGCAGACGGACAGACGGTCAGGGCTTAATCGACTCCTCTATTCATAAGATTTCAGAAAATATATACTTTATGGGGTCGGAAATGAAAATTGTAGAAATTACAAACGGAATGACAAAGCTATATATACCCTTGTGCACCACAGGTGAAGGGTATAAAAAAAGAAAATAATAATTTTAAAGTAAAATTTTATTATTTATTTTATATTTAATTTTAGATATATATGTATCTTATTAAGCAAATTGTCATTAGAAAGTATCTGGTATATAAAATATCCTTTATTAATTAAATCTGATTTGTAACAAACAAATAGCACTATTAGTTTACACTATAATACAAGTCCTTTCATTTTTAAAAGATGTTGACTAGAGATAGAAAATTCAATGCTTTTTTTTATTGTGCAGTATTTGTATACCCTTCACACAGTGAAAAAGGGTATATATAGGTTTGTCATTCCGTGTGAAATTTCTAAAATTTTCATTTCCGACCCCATAAAGTATATATTTTCTGAAAACTTATGAATAGGGGAGCCGACTAAGCTCTGTCAGTCTGTCCGTGTGTATGTTGAAATCAACTTTTTGAAACCGCCCGACATCGCTTGGACCCGGGTAAGGTATTAGAATATCAGAAATATTCGGTAGTAGATCGCTATTGAAAATCAGAAACATCGGTACATAAACAACTAAGATATGAGCAAAAACCCACGACCACCTCGATTTTTTTTCACAAAAACAACATAACAACAACAACATACATACATACAAACGTGTATATTGGTTAGAGTAAACGTGGGATCGAATCCCAGCTGAGCCAAAAAAATTTTTTTTTATTTTTTTTTTATTTTTTTTTTATTATTTTTTTATTTTTTATTTTATATATTATTTATATTTTTATTACTATTTTTGTTTAATGTATTTTATTTTTTTTTGTTTGTTTTATATTTTAGTTATTTTTTTTAACTTTTTTTCAAAAATTTTTTTTTAATTTTTTTTTTAAATTTTTTTTATACCCACCACTAAAAAAAATGGTGGGGGTATATTCATTTTGTCATTCCGTTTGTAACACATCGAAATATCCATTTTAGACCCCATAAAGTATATATATTCTGAATCAGGGTTTGATTTGATGACGATCTAGCTATGTTCGTCCGTCTGTCCGTCTGTTGAAAGCACGATAGAGGTCGCACCGAAAAAGCTAGGAGGCTCAAATTTTACCAGAATCTTTCTTATAGACAAGGTTTGTTTGGTGTTGAAAATGGGCTAACTCGAAATATTAGGAAGAGAGTTATAGCTCGAAAAGCAAAAGTAGGTCGAAAAAACCCTGTCCTTCGAACATCGAATAAAATGGAATTGTGTCCAAACGCATTAACGTAGACTCATGAAACTTCGAATGTATATTTTCTGAGTAAAAACAATATTTTTCCCCGAAAATTATTTCAATCTATGCATTAGGAAAGAGTTATCGATCAAAATGTACGAAAATTTATACCGCACAGTGTATTTTTCGGTATATTTAAAAACAAAAACGTCATAAAAGCAACAAAATTTGATGTACGACTCTGAAATTTTGCACACTTTGCTTTTTGGTGAAACGCATTTTTGTAACGGAAAATCAATGTGCCACGCCCACTTTTACGCCCACCTCCCATTTAACGTTTTACCCAAAATTCATATAATTTCTCTATTAATATAGATTTTGGAATAATAATGGACTATATTAAAACATCTAGGTTGTAATAATTAGCAAAAACAACTTTGACACGCCTACTATAACGCCCACTTTTCACGTTATCTACCGTTAATAAAATTTAAAGCTTATAAAATCTCCAAAATTAGAGGTATGATGATCAAATTTGCTACGAATATCCTTCTAGGCAATGTCATTACTGTGCCAGAAAATTAAGCTGCCACGCCCACCTCCGATATAACGGTTTAACTGAAATTCATATAATTTCTCTATTAATAAGGATTTTGGAATAATAAAGGACTATATTGAAAAACCGTAGTTGTACTCATTAGCAAAAATAACTTTGACACGCCTACTATAACGCCCACTTTTCACGTTATCTACCGTTAATGAAATTTAAAAGCTCATAAAACCGCCAAAATTAGAGGTATGATGATAAAATTTGCTACGTCTATCCCCCTAGGCAATTTCATTACTATGCCAAAAAATTAAGGTGCCACGCCCACTTTTACACCCACCTCCCATATAACGGTTTATCTTAAATTCATGTAATTTCTCTATTGCCAAAGTTTTTGGGAAAATAAAGGACTATATTGAAATATCTAAGTTGTATTTATTAACAGAAACTTTATTGACACGCCTACTTTAACGCTCACTTTCATTGTAAAACAACATTTACAAAAGCATTTTAGTAGCATATCGAAGTTATAAAGGGTGGTTAAATTTTAAGGACCGATGTTGGATTTAAATAAAACACAAATTATTTAGGATATTATTATTATTTCTTTTTGTAATTATAATATTTGTATGGTTCAATTATGTATCTTACAAAATATCGGCCAAATGGCCCCCCCCCCATCCTTGGCGCCAGTCCTCTATCTGATGGTCCAAATTTTCAATGACAATGTTGATGCTCAATTCTTGGGCATGATGATGAGGCGAGGTTGACTGCTATTTTGCCACACTATCGCAAAAAATCAGCAGTGGTTCCCATTCAACGAACTAAGAAGGCATTCACAGATTTTCTAACATTTTTTACAGACCTGTTTTGCAGAAATTTAAATATTTGTTACAATTTTCCCGATTGTGGACGAAATTGAATGATTATGTTGATCAAAAGAATTACGAAGTGCACAAAATGCATTTTGATTTGAACGCCCATTTTTATAAAAAACCTGAATAACTTTAAAGCGTTGCTCATTTGCGTATTTTTCCACGGATCAAATTGAGTAAGTTTGAGATTGAGAAATATCAAGTGAAATGCAGAAAACAAATTTAAAGACTAGGTGTAGTTCACCTTCAACATGGACATGAGTAAGTTTGAGATTGAGAAATGTCAAGTGAAATACAGAAAACAAATTTAAAGACTAGGTGTAGTTCACCTTCAACATGGGCCCTTAAAATTTAACCACCCTCTACAAAGAAAGTAATACATATTTTATTATAAAGAGATTATTCCATAGCGATTAACAAATTAATAAATATTGTGCTTTAAAGGTACACAAAATTGGTGGTGGGTATAAAAGATTCGGCACAGCCGAATATAGTGCTCTTACTTGTTATTTTTATTTTTTAACATACATACGTTTATTTATAATTTTACAATGGGATGTTTTTATATATGTACGTACGTATTTCATATGAGATGAATGGTGATACAAACTACTGTCTGTATTGCATGTCTACACGTTGTGAAGGGTATATAAGGCGCGGCCGAATATAGCACTCTTACTTGTTTTACATTAAAAAAGTACTTTCCATTATTGTTACAATCTTAAATTAAAATCTTAAGACTTAATATCTTAATTAGTGTGATAGTATAGATATTGTTGTAATATATATGTTTCATGTCTCAGACCGCTTTTACTTTTTCATTTTAATATAAAAACTTTTTCTGATTATTATGATCTTATTCTTGTATTCTTAGAAGGTCTAACATGACTATCCAAAAAATTACTTCCACGGCTCCGATAAAAGGCGACTGCTCTTTTCATGCCATTTTGTAAGACTATTTTATAGACATGTAGCTATATTCTTTCAATGACGCGTTGGATCTCGGATTTGAGCTTAGGAATTGTTTCTGATTTTTTCAAATCAACTTTAGATTTAAAACAAGAAAAAAATCGTATGTTGTTAAATCTCATGCACTTACTGGCCAATTGTCATAAGCATTTCTTGAGAATATATGTCATCCATATTCACGCCATTTAGATGAGACCACAAGAACTCAGTTATTCTGTTTCCGTAATGAATGCCACTCATAATAACTGCAGTTTGGCTTTATCTTCAAAAACAAATAATGCCCAGTTGTAATGAATACCAGTTGCTATATTTTTTTACCAAAAATTGTCTTCATGACTGAATTATCAATTTGGCTAATTGTTTAGAACCATATTCTTCTGGTAATAAAAAAATGTTGTTTAATAAAAATCAAGAGTAGTATGCTAGTGTACCAGTCTGCAAAATGTTATGGTGTAAAAAAAACCATTATCATACTATATGTGACACATACATGATAAAAATAAGGCCTTTTTTTAAATCCAAAAAACAAAAATACAACAAAATCCATACAGATCATAAAATACAAAATCCCAAAAACTAAAGCCCCACAAAATATGCAACGTTTTTTATGTAATAAAAAATTTATATCATAATAAATGAAAAATTAAAATAAATGAAAATATATGTATTTCATAGGTATACATTTATATATTTTCTATGTTTAGAAAACTTAATTTAAATAAATTGTAAAACCAGGGAATTCATACTCTCTTTTGAATAGGAATCTGCACATAAATACACACACAATAAATTTAATAGAAAAGCCACAAAATAGGGAAAATAACAACAGATAAAACAAAACAACAATTCAAAACGTATATATTTTAAATAACAAAAAATAAAAATAAACAAATAAAAGCAAGGAAAATAAATAATAATAACAATTTTCAAAATATTAGGTCTATTCGTTTGATCTACTTAATGCTTCTTATATCCATTAGCGTAGCTAAAAATGTGTTAAGGTAAGAAAAAATGTTGTGGGTGGTTGTGCTTGAAAACCTTAAACTTTGTAAATTTTATATATATAATAAATATTCTTTTAAGAAATATTTTGTTTAAAACAATTATGGGGGCATTTCACCACCAGAATGGCCTAGTCACGACAATGCCTATACCTCAAACATTTTAAATTTACTAATTAGTTTTGATATATATTTAAGCTTTTTGAGTCATTTTTGTTAAAAGTTTGAAAATTTGATTACAAAATCGCCAAAATTACCAGGCTTGTTCGTTTAATGTACAGTACACTCGCGATAATATGAATACCCTAAAATATGAAAACCCAAAAATATGAACATTTTTTCTTTTATTGACTACTCTAAAATGTTAACTTTGTGCAATAGTTAAAGAAATTATAAATTAAAACAAAAAATATATAATAAGAAAATTAAAAAAATTAAAGAATATTTATTTAAAGGTGCTAGTATTACTAAGTGAAAGATCTACAATATATTGAATAAAAACAAGTAAGAGCGCTATATTCGGCCGTGCCCAATCTTATATACCCTTCACAACGTGTAGTCATGCAATAACAATCCCATATAAAATACGTGCATACGTACACGTTAGAATAAAAGTGGCATCGAATCCCAGCTGAGCCAAAAAATTTTTATTTTATTTTATTTAATATATTATTTATATTTTATTATTTTTTTTTTATATTTTTTTTTAATTTTTTTAAAAAATTTTTTTAGAAAAATTTTAAAAAATTTTTTTTAAATTTTTTTTTAAATTTTTTATACCCAAATTTAAAACCAGATTTTAACATTGAAACTTTTAGCAGCTGTATGTGCGTTTACACTACAAGCTTGATTATCTCAGATTTGAGCTCACACGTAGTCTGAAAAATTTATTTAAAATAAAATAGATTTCTCTTCGTACACTTAGTACTTTCTAACGTACTTTTTTTATTTTTGTTAAAATATTTACTTGACACACTGTATATCAGCTGTCTCTGTTTGTATGAAAAACTAATACATTTTTACAATGCGCTTCAAAATACGAAATATGTTTTCTGTAAATGAACAGTTTTTTTAGATGTTGTTGCATTCATTGTTTATATTTTTTAATTTACATTTTTTTACTTGTTAAACTATTCTTTTATTAAGCGCCATTTACTGTTATCTGTTGCTTTTAATTTTTTTAAACTTGGTAGCACTAATTTTAATACACCAAAAACAAGGTTGCATTTCATAAAACCTACCTAAAACGAAAAACCCACAAATAAGAATGCCGTATTAGGCCTTGCCGAACCTGTTAATACCCTTCACCATCATGTTTGTATATGGGTATAGTGACCACATCGCATCGTAGCTTAGATTTAATTTTATAAGATATTTAGCTTTTTTATTTCCGACGCCATTTTTGATTTTGAATTTTTACATAGTAAGCTATATTTTAATACCCAAGCCCTTTTTATTTGATGCCCATATTGTGAAGCTTAAGGGTTAAAGACGTAATTATTATTTTAAATCCATATATCCGAAATTTTATTTCAGACGCCATTTTGGATTTTAACTTTTTCATTATTTACTGTATTCAAATGGCCTAGTCCTTTTATTTGATACCAATAGTAAAAGGGTTTAGGGGGGTACATTTTAAACTACTAAATTTGCCGCATAAAGAAATTAATTAATGTATGTCATTTTGCAGTAGCGGCCATCTTGAATTTAAAATTTTTTTTTATATGATCTTACATTCTGCTAGTTAAGTCCTTTCTTCTGATACTCATATCGTTGTTCTCTGTTTTCCAGAAGCTGAAAGAATTTGATTTTCGTGTGTAAATATTATTGAAAACACCGAGGCATTTGTATTTTTGTGCTTATATCTCGGTAAGTTTTAAATTAATTTCTTTTCTTTCCTCGACAGTAATTTACGAGACCACGGCTTGTAGTTTGGTATCTTTAGCATGTCCAAAAATTAATTACGGTCTATAATAACTTAATATATTTAAAAAAAGTAAATATTTTTAAAAATTATTTTTACCTATAACTTAGTTGGTTAGTAACCGACATAACGCATCTATAAATAATAACAAACGACTCTTTTAATTAACCTAGGGCTGAACAATGCTCTGTAAAATCAAACTAAAATAGAATATTTACTTTAAACTTAGTAAAACGTATCAAATATTCGCTTCAGCCTCGTTATTTATAAATAACACCCCTCACTCATTTGCATTTTTTATTTGATTTTTTCTTTATCCTGCCCTCCTAAAAACGTCTGCTCCTTCGTATTTCCATTTTGTGCTTAAATTTATAAATTTGCATAAATTTCTACATGGACTTTTAGCACAGTGTCTGTCTGTGTGTGCGTGTGAGTATGTGTAAGTATTTATCCCTAAAAATATGCTAATGTCTACTTTATAGTTTTAGTGTGTTACTTCCATTAATTCATTGTTTGAATCTGTTTTATTTTCCTAAGTAGGATTTGCACAAATTAAAAAGTTATTTCATTCTTTTTATTGTTTCCATTATTTTCAAACAGCATCTCGTAATATTAAAAGCGATTTGTTTGTGCTAATAGGTTTTCAGCTTTTGGTAGCACTTTTAATTATGGTTAACGATTTGCAGTTGGCACAAGCAAACAATCGTGTACGTAACTTGCAGGTGTTCGATGAAAAGTTTAACGAATAATTTTTTATTGAAATATGGAAATTAAATAAAAATCGTAGTGTTGTTAGGCAATAGATAAAATATTGCTGAGTAGTTGCTGATTGGTAACTGAACACAGTCAAATTGGTAAGAATAAATGAAAAGAAAAATTTAATTTTTATTGTTCAAACTGAGATTTTAATTTCTTTAGGCTTCAATTCAAATTTTTTAAGTTGTTTTTTCTAAAGAAATTTAATTCTGTTAATGTTAGAATAATCTATAAAAATATATTTTTTGCCCACACTAGCCGAATGGAATTCATGACCAAAACCAGCTACGGTTTTATCATCAGAACTCTTTGATCGGTAACAAGGTGCTAAATGTAAATAAAAGCCATTTAGGTCCCAAGTTTTTAGCTAAATTAAATTCGGTAACAATTACTATTTCAAAATTTCTTAACACTACAAATTACAGCCAAGCCTAGACAGGAACTCTTAATTTGTCAAAAGTTCAAATGTCAATACGATTCGCCGTAAGCAAACCGAAATCCATTGGCGGCAACGTTTTGCAATTGGAGCATCAAATTTAAATAAGGCGTTATGTATTGAACTTGGTTGCAGTATAGCGTTGTTTTTTTTTAGTTTTGAAAAATATTATTATTTTTATGTTTCATTGTATTTAGTTTTATTAAAAAACATAAGTGAACTCTGCTGTTCACAACACACGTTCTTGTTCAGGTTTGTCGCCATTAAGCATTAGCGCTTAGCACAATGCTTTCCGATTCTTTTTCGGTTTTGATGTTAAAATTAAGTTACCAACAGCAACCCTCTTTCTCTGTTTGAGCTCACTAGTTTTATCCTGCTTTGTAATTAAAACTCCTTTATGAATTACACAACCGAATAAATTAAAAAAATATATATTGGAGATGGGGGAATAAACATCTTTTAAACTAGACTGGCAGCTGATCATCTTAAATAAATTCAATTTTGCAATTTATTTTTACATCAATCAGAAACTTAGATTTTATTTGAGGCATAAAAATCTTAACAAATGATATTTTTAAGAACTTAAATTAACTGCTTTCTTCACAAAAACCATATAATTCCTTAAGGGCAATGTTTCAACAGTGTTACCAAATGCAAGGCATACATATTACTGATGTACACACATACATAAATACATAAAATTTGTATATGTGTTCTGTGCTATAATGATTTAGACTCTTATGTTCTATATTTTTTTTTTTTTGGGTAACCACAATGACAGATGTTTAAGACCCTTAATCGCACTTTATACCCAACAAAAACAACAATTTAACAAATTTTACAAGATGGAAAGATAATAAATTGTTGGTCCAACAAAAACATATACAAATAAAATTTGTAACATTTTTGATGATGGTTTTTTGAATTTGTTCTTCGTTCGTTTGCTCGTTCGTTGTATGTTATAATGTGTTTTCTAAAACTTTAACACTACATTTAGTTTAGTACTTACTTGTAGTTTTCCTTTGATTTTAGAACCCGTAACACCCGTTGATGCTCTTATTTGACTACCAATACTGTTACTGTCCTAAACAAAAACACTTTTTGTTTTTGGCATCATATGATGCTTTATTGCAACTAAATGAAATTAAAAAAAATATTTTATTACAGAACAAGCAAATTTTTGGATTTAAAATAACCCAGTTAAGTGTTTGAATTACAAATGAGATTTTGTTTTAATATAAACATTCACACACAAAAACTTTAATCAAATAATTAATTTTAATCTTTTTTTTATAAATACTATTTATTAGGGAATTTTTCTAGTTATTTGTATAAGAAATTATTAATTTAGGACGAATTTTGTTAATGTCACTTGTATTGCTGGGCAATAACTGTTGTCCTGACAAAGACATAAATACATGCAAAAATCCTTACAGTAGCCAGGGTTTCTTTGTCGGAAAAGGAATAAACAATATTCCTGTTTATTAAAGTCACGAAAATTCGCTATTTGCAAAACACTTCAGGATAAATTTTTGATAGATGGAAAACATTTTCTAAAAATATTTTAATAAAACAAAAAATTAAAAAAATTTATTTTTTCAAATTAATATTTTTAATAACAAAAATGCTATACTCAAGCTATACATACTTATTGACCAAAATTGTCATAATCATAGTCTAAAGACACTCTAACTAATGACTAGATATAGCACAGATATAAACTTGATACTGATATATATCAGACATGGTCTTGACATAGATATAGACATAGAGATGACCATATAAGCATAAATAAAGCCAAAACCATTAACACAGACATAGGCAAAAACATGGACATAGACATAGATATTGATATGGACATGTATAGTGAACATGGACATAATCATAAAAATAGACATGAACATGGAATTAGTTGTGGACATTGACATTTTAATGAACACATTGATATAGAGTACACTTAGCCCAAGCATAGACTAGACATAGACTAGATATAGACAAGACATAGACTAGATATAGACTAGACATAGACTAGACATAGACTAGACATAGACTAGGCATAGACTAGACATAGACTAGACATAGACTAGACATAGACTAGACATAGACTAGACATAGACTAGACATAGACTAGACATAGACTAGACATAGACTAGACATAGACTAGACATAGACTAGACATAGACTAGACATAGACTAGACATAGACTAGGCATAGACTAGACATAGACTAGACATAGACTAGACATAGACTAGACATAGACTAGACATAGACTAGACATAGACTAGACATAGACTAGACATAGACTAGACATAGACTAGACATAGACTAGACATAGACTAGACATAGACTAGACATAGACTAGACATAGACTAGACATAGACTAGACATAGACTAGATATAGACTAGACATAGACTAGACATAGACTAGACATAGACTAGACAAAGACTAGACATAGACTAGACATAGACTAGACATAGACTAGACATAGACTAGACATAGACTAGACATAGACTAGACATAGACTAGACATAGACTAGACATAGCTTACAGAACAATTTCTGCGAAGCCCAAGGGAAGTATAATAGATCAAAAAGCGTCAATTATGAAAGAGAAATGCAGATCGACGAAAGTGCAAAAAGCATGCATAGATGATAAGTTCGGAGGGATGATTGTCAAAATACGGGATAGACATAAAAACTCATTTTTAAAACAAGTAAGAGCGCTATATTCGGCCGTGCCGAATCTTATATACCCTTCACAACGTATAGTCATGCAATAACAGTAGTTTGTGTCAGCATTCATCCCATATAAAATACGTACATACATACAAAAAACATACATATATAAAAACATCCCATTGCAAAATTATAAATTCACGTACGTATGTTAAAAAAACAAAAAAAAAATAATTAAAAAAAAATTTTTTTAAAAAATTTAAAAAAAAAATTATTATATATATATAATATATATAAAACAAAGAAAAAATAAAAAAAAATTAAAAAAAAAAATAATAATAAAAATATAAATAATATATTTAATAAAAAATAAAAAAATAAAAAAAAATTAATAAAAAAAAATTTTAAAAAAATTGTTTTGCCTCAGCTGGGATTCGATGCCACGTTTTCTCTAACCAGTATACACGTTTGTATGTATGTATGTTGTTGTTGTAATGTTGTTTTTGTGAAAAATAAATCGAGGTGGTCGTGGGTTTTTACTCATATCTCAGCTGTTTATGTACCGATGTTTCTGATTTTCAATACCGATCTACTCCCGAATATTTCTGATATTTTAATACCTTACATGGGTCCAACCTATGTCGGGGGGCTTCAAAAAGTTGATTTCAACATACACACGGACAGACGGACAGGGCTTAATCGATTCCCCTATTCATAAGCTTTCAGAAAATATATACTTTATGGGGTCGGAAATGAAAATTGTAGAAATTTCACACGGAATGACAAACCTATATATACCCTTTTTGACTGTGTGAAGGGTATAAAAAGGCAGTTGGCTTAGTAGGATTCATGCAGAAGTTAATAAGTAGCTTAACCGTTCCAGGCATGCTATGGAGGATAAAGAAGCTACCTATTTTTATATTTGGAAACGACAACTCTCCAGTGTAGCCATAAAGTCCAAACATAAGACAAGATGTGGATTACATTGTGTTTAATTGCCCTGTATTTGCATACGACAAGGCTCCACTAGAGCAAGAGATTGGCAAATAGGTGCATCCGCAAAGTCAATGCAATAATGGAAAACCAGGATAACTGAACGAAAAAATTGTTAAAGTAGGAAATAGGAAAGATATGAATTGGAAAGCAAAAAGGGCTCTGAAAAATGCGCACGATGACAGCTATTTAGTCTTTTCCCTCTCTCTGACATAATACCTCGACTGGCAGTTCTGTAAGGAGTGGTGTTGAAGAAGATGGTTCTTTAAGTAGGTAGGAATCCATCATAACTCAGAACAATGGATGTGAGATTTAAATATCCAACCCGAAAAAAACGGACATTGAATACGCATAGACTAGGGATAGAAAAATTTATAAGCATAAATTTAGTTATAGACGTAGCATTGAGGAATTTTTTTTAAGCACTTTTAAAAATATTCCATAATTTTTTCTAAGGAAATTAAAAAAAAAACTGTAACTTAAACAATGTCTTAAACTTCTAACCTTAAAACATACACTAGAAAATTGTTCCTGTAAAAAGGATATTTTATGTTGAAAGATATTTCTATTTCGAAAAAATCCCAGCAAGTCTAATCTAAATAAACCCTTCTTATGATACGTGCAAACTGCAGATAACAACATTAGATTTTGGAAGCCAAGGAAATCTTTAAAGATCTAGACGAGTAGATGTGAGTAGTTTCTTATATCACATTCACTCTTAAACAAATTCTCCAACGACACACACAAAACTAAATAACAAAAGTGCTTGTTTTGGCTTGTTAAATTTCTAGGGGCAAAAAGAAAAGGGTTAAAAAATAGAACAGGCTCTCTTGATGCCTGTGACAAAGATGCTCTAGTTTCTTATAGTTTTTCCTCTCACACACTCTGTATTCCTCGCTCCACTTGGTTAACACGGAATATGCCATCATTTCAGTTTCCATTGTCTTTTCTGCATCTACATCAATGCTGCCACTATTTTTACAAACCGATGGTATATTCCATATTATATCAACGATTTTATATACTTCTCCGTACATATTTACTTAAGCCCCAAAAAGGGATGAAACAACAATAGCAACAACATGTACATACGTATAAGTGGAGCAAACCAAAACTATAGTCTGCTTGTAGCTACATATATAAATGCATTATTTTAATAAAGGATTTGTTATATTTCATGATGCCTTTAATATGTAGATTTATTATATCTAATGTTGCCATAAGTGTATATGTAAATATTTTCATAAGTATTAATTAAGTAATGAAATTTATTTATATCTCGTAGACAATCAACTGACAAACTCGTATACACAATACATACAAATTGAGTGTTTTTTTGGAAGACGGGGCATATGAACAAGCATAAGTTTGTTGTTTTATTAAAAACATGAATGTTTTATTTTAGTCATAATGGCAGGAATATTGTTTTATTATTATTAGAGAGATTTAAGGGAATATATTTGGAAAATACTTTTAATTTGTTTAATAGTTTTAATGAAATATAAGATATAAGTTTTTAAACAAACACTTATAAAATAAATATTATCATTAAAAATTTAATACAAATAAATATAAATTTAACCCTTTAGTGCACAAGAAAACAAAATTAAATAAAATACTACCTATCTCCTTATCTCCTTATCTCCCACTCTATTTCTTATATTTCTCAATGACCTTCTACGTCGAACTTCGAACTCTATATATTCTTTTGCAGACGACAACAACTTGTGCCTTTCGTATTCATTCAGCCATAGACCAAGCCTTTTTGAGATCCATGCTATGAGGCGAAACATGAATAGAACGCTGAATCAGGATCTGATGAACATCTACGAATGGGATCGTGCGAATAGAGTGGACTTTAATCCTCGAAAAACTCAGTGTTGTCTCTAATACACAAACGCACGCCAGATATTGTTGCCTCACCTGTACTTTTAGATGGTATAAGTATCAAGGGACCGGAAGCTCTTGATGTTCTGGGCATTAAAATTCAGTGTGACGTCCGCTGGACTGAACATATTTTTCTCGTGTCGAAGGAAGCATTCAAGTGTCTTGGCTTTTTAAGACGGTGTAGAAAATACTTCACCCCATCCGATCTCCTTGTTATTTATACCACCTACATCCGACCGAAAATGGAATACAACTCTCACGTATGGGCCGGTGCTTGAAAGTCTATTTTGGAGTTACGACCGCGTACAGGAGAGGGCGAAGGTGCTTATTAACGACAGTAGGGTAACCAACTCTTTTGACTTTCTTGAACACCGTCGCAATGTGGGTCGTGTTTCACTGTTCTTTCGATATTACAATGGAATATGCTCCGATGAGATAAGGAAACTTGTTCCCGAAAACCGCAATTTTGCAAGTAAAACTTGTTTTTTCAGAAGAGCACACCCAGTGGTCGATTTTCTAGTGGATCGAACAACACACTACAGGGAAAATTCGTTCTTTAGTCGTACTGTTCGTATGTGGAACAGACTCCCCGCTGAAGTTTTTTCAGCCTCTTACAATCTGGAAAAGTTTAAATTAAAAGTCCACAAACACTACTCCCTTTATCCTCCTACCCATAACCTATTTTCCTGATACCAACACAATGCCTGCATGAATAGGGGACATTCCCTGAGTGTTGTATATTAAAAAAAAAAAACGAAAGGAAAGGAAATGGTTGAAAACCAAACTTTTGTTCTTTTTCTTTTATAAGGGCGCAAGAGGCGAAAAATCCTGTGATGCAAATTTGCATTATTGCGCATTTAGCTGTAAATTCAAAATCTAAAATTTGTATACTTCAATAGAGATTTTAATGGACAACGTCTATGTTTCTTTTTAAAAACCAACGTATTATTTATTTATTGTTTATGAAATTTTACATTTTTAAAATAAAAAAAAAAACATTTTAATTTTGTTCATTTTTTATAAAATTTTACAAAGCAGTTTTTGGTTTTTATTAGACATAAAGCTATGTTTCATTTGCTACAAATCAGTTGACTTTGGCCCTAACACCCTGGCAGCTTGCTTCTTATTGTATTTTCTTCAAATTCCGCTAAGTGGTCCACATGATCGTGCCTAATATCTTCGGATATTATATCTGATGCTGGACCTCGTTTTTGCTTTTAGACAGGCAAACTTTCGACAGAAGGTGAATCGTTGGTTCTTGGACGTTTCTGTTTTGTGTTTATTTTTAGAAGTATCAATGCCAGATCGTTTCGAAATTTTAATAGTGTAAGAGTCGTATTCCCTGTTGCTCGCTTATACAAGAACCAAGCATTTGTAACTGCTAGGTCCAGTAGGTTAGGTTAGGTTAGATCAGGCAGCCGCCCGAAGGCATAGCTCACTTGGGTTCTCCGAGGGTCCCTTTGTGATACCATAGGCACCAACGCCCGTTCGTCTATGTCCTCTGACCGTCGTTCCTCAGCCACCTGTCCTGTTTACAAAGGTGTAGATCTTTCCCAGATCAACTGCGGAAAGACAAGTCTTACTTCCAAGTATTCGCTGACCTAGAATCTGGTGTCTCAAGTTCCCGAATGCAGGACAATTACAGAGAAGATGTTCAGTAGATGGTAAACTAAACGCACATACCATTTTCTGGTTTTCATTTTGATTCGGTTCCGCCCCATCATCCTGTCTAAGAGGTCAACACCGCCCATATGGCGATTGTACTTTTTGGCAGTCACTGGGCACTTAACCATGATCGACTTGCATTCCTGACGGTCGGTTCTGCTAATATAATTTTCTGGTTCTACGCCAACGAATGAGTACAGAAGGGTTACATTCTTATTATCTTTCCACAAGACGTTTGCGAGCTCTAAACCTTCAAAGTCAGCAACGAGTTGAAATGATGATCCCCTAGGATGTTTTTTTATTTCTTAATCAGTTGGTAATTTACAATTTTATATCCTATTGCGTCTGACTGTTCCAACTGTATGTATGCCCCTTTTTCCTAAATAAACAAGCAACGGGATGTATTTTATTAAACAAAGTGCTCTGTTGTCTATAAATCCATTTACTAAAGGAGCTAATACACGACATGTTTTTTACATCTGACTTGTCAAATTCTGCACTGCTAATACAAACATGTCGTGTGTTGCCTTCAAAACATTACTTCTGTAAAAACACATGTGGTGAGACATCTGACAAAATTTTAATTAGAGTGCGCTCTATTTGCTTCTGCCAAAACATGTGACATCAGTCGTTGGCAGAAATCTCTGCTGCTGCAAAGCAGTCAGCGTAAAGTAAGTACAATTTTCACAGACATGTAGATTTACATGTGTATGTCTCACGAAATTTTTAAGTCAGATGTAAAAAACATGCCGTGTATTATAGCCTTAAGGTCCTTTAACGTGTACAATCTCTGTTGGTCACTCTTAAAGGTTAAGGTGAAGAAATATGAAATAATATGTTGAAAGAGATATTGCGGGCAACCCGTTGTTTAAGAAAAGAAATTTTAAGCAACATAGACAAAATGTGGCAAACTTTAAAGATGGTCAGAGCTCTATTTAAGCTCCTTCGACAGATATAATTTTTAAATAATTTTTTCCTTAAATCAAGCCAATTACTTTCTAAATCAAGCCAATTACTTTCTATACATCAAAATACAACTTTTATCTCTGTTTTGTATATTAATAAAAAATAATGTTTTAATTTAATCAATTGCTCATCGTTTTAATCAATTTGTAGAGAAAAAAATAATAAAATGCTTTGCCTGCCTGCCTTTATTTAAATTGTTTTAAACATTAATGCCATATTAATTACAAAATCAATAATCACACTAACACGCACGCATTTGCCAATGAGCTACAAATACACAGCCAAACGAAAATAGCATTCCTTTGATATTAACAATACAACACAGCTACAGAAACGTTAAAAAGTAAAAAAAAATTCTTATTGTATTGTTTATCAATGAACAGAATACCAAAATACAAAAGAAATTTTTAGATAATATCAAACAATTATTTACACTAAATGAAGCCAATCGTAGAAAAGGCAAAAAACAATGAACGGAACAAAAAAAAACAAATAAATAGAAATTTACTCAAAAGTTTTGCCTTGAAATATTTGTGAGCATGGCTCACATACAAAGACAGACATACAGACAGAGAAATGATAGCAGACACAACACTGGTGTTATCAAGTTTAGCATTCGAAGACTCATTTATTAGTAAGGCAATTTCAAGAATATTCAACTGTAATTTGAAAATATATTTAATACGGATAGATGGACATTATTAAAGCAAAAAGAAATTTGTATCAATTTTAATAAAATTTTTACGGCTGTTGATACAGAGTGGGCCAAAAGTCACTATAAGGGCTTAGGTAGGTAGGTAGAACAATCATTTATTGTTCAACTCACTTGGGTCAATCATATTGATCCATTTGTGATACCTGAGAATAAAATATAAAAGAAGAAAAATAGAATCAGATCTAGATACTCTGCTGGGAATCTAACTCTCAACCCCTAGACTAGCAGACCATCATACTTTTATTAGTCTACCGGGGCACTCATCTACCGAGGCACTATGGAGTTTAAAACCTTAATGCCTTTTTACTTTATATATTTCTTTATTATTATTATTTTTTTAAATTTTAAAATAAACATAAAAAACGTTTTCCCAATATTATAATAATGGGCTCATTTAAGAGTAACACCCGAATTTCTGCAATAACATTGGCCTTGAATTATCTCGGGTTTAGGTTTTAAGCGTAGTTTTTTTTTAAATCTCATAAACTACTCAAATTTGCATCGTATATTCAAAATTTTTATTGGAATCGATAAACTGGTCTTTGCCATTTACTTTCTAAAAATAACTTCACGTAAATGTTGCCCGCGGCTCCGGTTCACCACATTTTCGAGCATTTCGGCCTGTATTCCATAAATAACACGTGTTATGTTATACTCTAAGGCTTTGATCAAGTTTGGCTTGTCCACATAGACCAAAAATTTCACATAACCCTACAAGAAATAGTCAAGAAGCGTCAAATCACATGATCTTGGCGGCCAACTCACAGGGCCATTTCGAAAGATAAATTCCTCACCAAATTCTTTTATTAATATGTCCATTGTTTCACGAGCTGTGTGTCATGTGGGACCGTCTTGTTGAAACCACAATCCAACTCAACCAATTGGGGCAAAAAAAAAATCGCGTTTCATGGCTCGATATCGTTTGTCGTCTTTGAAGAAAAATTACCCATAAACCACACCAAACTGTTCTTTTTTTGGGATGCATCGGTAACTCTTGTACGGCATGTGGCCGTTCTTCACCCCAGATGTGACAGTTTTGCTTGTTTGCGTATCCATTTAGCCAGAAATGAGCCTCATCGCTGAACACAATTTTTCGACATGACGTGACAAGGAACATTTCTCACAGAGCACGAATTTTGATAATAAATTTCAACGATTTGCAGTCGTTGCTCGTTTGTTAGTTTCTCCATGGCAGAGTATACTGAACACTTTTCATTTTCACAGACGTAGTTTGGACACAATTACCAACCAGTGCTGCCAGCCCAAAAACTTAATCACCCTTTACTTATATACTGCTGCTTTACAAACACCCAAAAACAATTATTCGCGTGAAAAAAGCTTTATTTCTAGAAAATTTTCACCCCCAAAAATTTTAACTTAAAGTGCCATTATGTCTCGGGCTTCATTCTATTGCAACTACATAAAGGATCCGTTTTCAAGAGCAGGGCTTAAAACATTTTTCATCTTATGCCATACCTAATGGGGTGCAATTGGCATTGATGGATAAGTCTTGTATTTTCAGATAACCAGAACCCACAGTTCTACTTATTTTTAAAACCATTCAAATGAAAATAAGCCTCATCACTTGTAATCAGATTTTCATTAAAGTTGTTTTATTTATTGGACGAATTACATTTTATTTGGGAATAACGCGAACAGAATATATATAAACGAAAAAGTTATTAAATTTTTATACTCCATGTTGACTTTTGACCCTCCCTGTATTATTTTCTTAAAAGTTCCTTCTCTGTGACGTTTACTAAAAGCTTTACAACCCGGTGACAAATTGGAGCGACATCGACATCACAAAGACATTTTTATCAAGTAGAAATTTCCACGAAAATATTTTAAAAGAAAATTTCATTAATGAAGCCAAGTCATAATGACACACACAAAATGAGTTAAGCATGACAACATCATTAAAGGGTCACTAGACTTATGAAGTTGAAACTTAGCGACATTTAATGTTATGAGTCCATAATAGTACAAAAGAGTGCTTCAATGAATCATGATGATATTGTTAATAATACGCGGAGGCCTAAGAGACAAAATTATCTTTAGTCATCCATGAAAGTTAGGACATTTCCTTAAAAAATCATATATGACGCCAAAGAGAAATCAGCATTTGCCATCGATGACAATGACTTAACACTGTCAGCATTTATTATAATGACGTTCGATGCCGCGAAATTACTGCTAACATTTTCACCAAAACTCTCCACCCGCAGCACAACCAATAATTTCAACACTTTGAAAAACAATTTCATTACTTTGTCTTGAACAAACTACAAATGAAAAGTTATAAAAAGAAAAGTTGCGAGGAAAAAAATCAACTGCTGATAAGGAAGGAAAAATATAAATAAAGCCAAAAGAAAATGAATTTTAAATAAAATATAAGAAAACTACAATATAATTGAAACAGTAAGTAAAACAAAAAGTGTTACGGAAGTGTTACCCATACAAATAAAAAACAATATAAATAAAAGAACAAACAACAACAACAACAACTTTTCGTTAATAATTTACAAAACAAAAGCAGAACTCTTAGCCGTGAAATAAAATAAAATGTAAAAAACATCGATACTTTGTTCAACAACAAAATCGAGAAAAATATCAGCAACAACTTTCAATGCGCATTTCGAATTGTAATAAATATAGGGACCGAATTTTATTGTTATTGAATTTGAACAACAACCGCAAAAGAAGAGTACAAAAATAGCAAACTAACGACAACAAAAGATTTTATAAATAAGCGAAAATAAATAAATAAAAAAGGAAACATAAAGTCAAGTAAAAGAATTAACAAACCGGAAACCGCAGCCATATTACACTGACTTTAGCTGGCATGAATACAAAATGAAGGCGAACTAAAACAAAGAACACATTATGCTGTATTAGTGTAACTCACACGTTATTCTGACTAAAAGCCAATAGTTGTAATGTCCTGTTAGTTTGCTTTGTATATGTAGTGATTTAAGCATAGACGTTGAGTTTTTTTTTTTTTTTGTAATTTAAAGCCTTCTTCTATGACAACAATAGCACAGCAGCAGCAGTAGTAGTCTCTGAAGAAAATACTTTTACAAGTTCAAATAATAACAAAACAAAAAAAAAATATAAAACTACCGTGTATACCAGCGACAACTACAGCACAATGCTGTTGGGGACATTAACAAGGACTTAAAGTTATTTGAAGAAACGTAGAAAACAAAAGTTTTGATAAGAAAAACAATGGCTTTAAGTAGCAAAAACAATAGCTGGCAAACAATTAACGAATAAATATTTGTGCTATTTTGCAATCACTGCTCGTATGCGACCTTAAGATTTCTACACTTAAATACGAGTTGGTGGCAACTCGTTAAGTGACATCACAAGAAGTCTTCATCCTTTCACTACCATTCTATAAGTCATGAGTTAATATAAATCTAGGTAATTTTTAATACTCAGAAATAAAAAAATTGTTTTTAATCTACAAGTCTTCAGGGTACCCCGGTGGTTGCGGGTTCGATTCCCGCCAGAGATTCTGGGCTTGTCTGCTTTTCTTCTCTCTTTTCTATTCTATTCTTACTTTTCTATTCAGGTATCACAAAGGGATCAATATAATGGACCCAAATGAGCTGCACAATAGCTTCCTGTTCTACCTAACCTAACCTACTAGTCTTCAGGCAGAAGTTGTGTCCTGGGATAATATATCCCATTATGTTATTTACACAACAATAATTGGGACTTAATATTCCATCGCTAACATTTCTCTTAGTCGGACACACTTATATATTCGTTATTAGATGCACTAAAATTACTAAGATCAGGGTCGCTAGTATTTATCATTGCAAAAATTTCGTCTTTCGTCAGACCCACACCAGATTTTTACCCACCACCAAAAAAATGCTTTGGGGGTATATTCATTTTATCATTCTTCTTGTAACACACCGAAATATCCATTGTAGATTTTATCATTCCGTTTGTAACACACCGAAAAATCCATTGTACACTCCACAAAATATATATCTTCTAAGTCCTGGTTTCATTTAAGGATGATCTATCTTTTTCTGTCCGTCTGTTGAAAGCACGATAGAGCACGAACCGAAAAAGTTAGGGGAATTCAATTTTGCCAAAATATTTCTAACACATAAGGAATATTTGATTTTAAAACTGAAATAAATCGGTATATTAAGAAGAGAGTTGAAGTTCGTAATGCAACTGTAGGTTAAAAACCACGTCCTTCCAACACCGAATTAAATGTAATTGTGTCTAAAAGCATTGATGTAGAGCGTTAAAACTACGAAAGTATATTTATTGAGTAAAAAATCTTTCCCTGAATATTGTTCAAATCTTTACATTACAAAGCAGCTACGGATCAAAATTTTCGAAGACTTATACCGCACACTGTCTTTTCTGATATATTTATAACGTAATAAGACAGAAAAAATTAGATATTAGATTATATTCACAATTTTTCAAGCATTGCTATTTAGCAAATGGATTTGTAATAGCGAAAAATTAAGGTAATACACCTACTTTTACGTTTTCCTCTCATATAACGCTTTTTTAAATTAATTGGCGTAAATCAAATTGAAGTCTTGAATAGTTGCCAATTAAATCAATTAAATCAACTGCTATTGAATCTGATGAATTAAGCCCAAAGTTTCTCAGAATTCTTTTACCTGGACTACTACCAATAATATCTCATATCTTCAACAAGATTAATACTACTTTCATTTACCCATCTAAATGAAAATATTCCAAATAATACCGATTCCCAAAGCAAACTCCGATTACAGACCTATAGCAGTTCTTCCATTTCTATCAAAATCTATCTATTTACACAATCAAATGTCTACGTTTTTGAATCGTTACTTTCTAAGTACGGACCAAAAATCTGGTTTTAGATCCAATAATAGCTGCATAACTACACTTATTGATGTTACTGAGGATATAACAAGGGAAATCGATTAAAATAATGTTACGTTTTTAGTTCCTCTAGACCATTCAAAAGCCTCTGATACTCATCATCATGCTGTAATTGGATTCAAGCTACGTTATTTCTTTAATTTTTCGCCCACTTCCTTTCACACGTCTGTTATTGTCGTATCTTACACATCGTAGTCAGTATGTATATACATCAACTATAATTTCTAGATGCCTTGCCGTAAGTAGAGGTGTTCCTCAAGGGTCAATTATCGGACCACTTCTATTTTCACTTTATGCGAATGATCTTCCTGCTCAACTTAAGTTTTGTAAAACAAGAATGTATGCAGATGATGTGCAGATCTATATAAGTTGTTAACAAGAATCAGTAAATAAGTGTATAGTACAACTTAATAAGGACCTGCAGAGAATATATCTTTAGGCTTCCGCAAATGGCTTAAGCATAAATCCACATAAGTCCAAATGTATTATCATTAACCGAAGATCAACAACAATTGGAACTTTGTCTCAGATTCTTCTAAATAATCAGCCAATTAATATTGTCAGTTCAACTAAAAATCTTGGTATAATCTTTAACAGTAATCTAAATTGGAAGGATCATATTATATTTGCTTGCGGTCGCACGTATTCAATACTACAAACTCTTTGGAAATCACAACAATGTGCACCTATTGAAATAAGAATGCTTCTTGCCAAATCGTATCTTATATCAACTTTACTTTATGGTTGCGAACTATTTGCTAGCAGTGATGCAATAAGCAACTTAAAACTGAAAGTACGAAAACACGAATTTTATAAGAAAAACTAAAATTTATAAACCTGTATTTAACTCTTGAAAAAATAGCAAAATCAATCAAATTTAACCAATAGATAATAAAAAACTACAACTGCCCCTCTCCCTAAAATATTAATTAAAATTTATTTAATTTCAACCCCAGATAATTGTCACATATTTGTAAGTCCAAAAAAATATCCTAGAAATCATTTCCAAGAATATTTAATCTTCTCATTTACAAGTTGACATGCATGTTAACAAAGTGTAAATAAGATTCTGATTGACCCTAACATGTCTTAAATACATTCTAACTGTATCACTCATTCTCATTCAATGAATTTCATCATCTTTTAACCCACCTTTCTGATTAAGACATCTTAAACCAACCAAAGAGTCCTTCATTCGTATTTCTCATTTACTTATAAGCACCTTTAGAAATTGAATCTAATACGCTCTCTAAATTTACCTTGTTCACACTTTTCATCTACTCGCACACCGCAAGCATGTTAAGTACATCATTACAAAGTAAAAATAGTATGTGTGTGTATGTGTGTGTGCGCATTAAAGTGTTTTGGTGTAATAATAAATTTCTTAGATTGTAGACATTTAAAAATGCTTCACTATTTGTCTTTGTATGCGTAAACTACTGCTTTCTTTGGTCTCCAGTTAGCATACCTTAAGGGGTTTTTCTTCTCCTCTTCTTTAGTGTAACTTTACCGTTTGTATTTGTTTAGAGTTTAAACTTTTTTGATTCTGCTGATTTTTGTCCTGTTTTTTTTTTTTTTTTTTTGGCTGCGTGTTCAAGTACGTCGCTGACAATTGAAATAGAAAAGAAATTGTAAAGAAAATCATTTGTAAACTTTATCTGTTAAATGTTTAAAACTTGTGTTGTGTGTGTGTGTGTTTTAGTTTTTATTTTTGTTTCTGTTTTCGAAGGAAATAATTTTTGAAAGAAGGAAACTTTTAAGAACTTATGACATTATTATGGAAATTTTATAAAGTAAATGGCGTGTGTATTTATTTACAGCAGATATTGAAAAATTCATTAAGTTGTTATTGATATAAGCTTGGTGGTGAGGGAAGGGTTAATGTGCTTAAAATGTAATTAGAAATAGTAGGCAGGGAATACCAAACATTAAGATACTAGGAGTAGTTGAAAAAACATTTTTTTAAACATAAGACATTTTCCACTGATGTGGATAGTCTCTGTTGCTCATATAGGTAAATCATCTTTGTAATTCGACTCGGTAAGATGAACTAAATTATATTTTAAATAAGATTGTGCTTTAATAATAAGTCTCCGAATTAAAAACTAAAAAAAGCATTTTAATCCAATGGTTTTAGCCTTGTACAACTAAATTATTAACTAGATTACGATGATTACTTTCATAAATGTCAATGACAGCGAGTTTAAAAATATATTGACTACAGTTATTTAAAGTACATAAATATAACTATAATATCCCTGCAAGGAATGTAGGGCCTCCATAAGTTATCACCATCGATTCTATCTGATGCTTCTCTTTTAGCTTTCCTCCAGGTTATATTTTCAAATTGTGGTTCAGCTTGAAGCTGGCAAATCATGTATTTATAGGTCGACCCCTTTTTCTTGCTCCCTGTGGGTTATAGCCAAGCAATTTCCTCTTAATGTCAACCGGTGTTGGTAGCATATGTCAAAGGGATTTTTTCAATGTTTAGCAAAATATATAAGGAGTGCTCATAGAATGTTAGAATTTGGCACAGAGCCTTTGGTTAGCTTAATTAAGAAAAATATAAAATTTCATCAAAATTGGCCACGCCCTCTTCCCACCGCCCATAGAACCCAAAATTTATTTTTGGACCAAAGTTTTTGAAATTTGGCACAGAGCCGTGATTATTTCAATTAACGCTTACACACTCACAGTCCACATAACCCATATTATATATTTTTTCCTACATTCCCCAAATTAAAAATGAAATTAAAAATTTCATGAATTTGGAGACAAATTTTATGATTTTATGAGAGACTATTAATTATTAAAAATTTCTTTTAATTGATAGTATGGAATAAAAGTCATTATTTCTTGCACAGATAAAACACTGTAAGGCAGAATCAAGTTTAAAAAGGAAGTTACAACAACACCATAAAAATGTTTATGTCGTTAATAAATTTGTTATCAATTTCTCCGTTGTAATAAAAAAGTCGTCACCATTGCTCCCACACCGATAATCAACTTCATAAACAGCACTATGAACGGCCAGAGTTATGAGCTAAGTCATACAAATGGCGACATCATATCACAGAACC
This sequence comes from Phyto melanocephala, assembly GCA_941918925.1. Taxonomy (NCBI): domain Eukaryota; kingdom Metazoa; phylum Arthropoda; class Insecta; order Diptera; family Rhinophoridae; genus Phyto; species Phyto melanocephala. The sequence goes on from OW799235.1 coordinate 17,207,891, forward strand.
AACAGAAGGGTCGGTGGACGATTGGTCTGATCAACGGCCAGCATCGCTATATGACGGCCGAGACATTTGGTTTCACATTAAATGCCAACGGTGCCAGTTTGAAAAAGGAACAGTTGTGCACATTAGAACCATCCAATACCGGTGAAAGTGTCATCTATCTGAGATCTCATCTTAACAAATACCTGTCGGTAGATTCTTTTTTTTTCATTTTATTGTAGCGGGAGCACCTAGCACGACCGAGCAACCTTTTTTTTCTTCCAAGGAAGTTTGCAATCACGGCACATTATAGAACAAATTTTATTGTATCATATCTTTTAAACCATATGAGCGAACTTTATAATATTTTTTTCAAAATACGCAGAAAAGGCTATATTTGAAAAAGATCACTATTTGAATCAGAGCAATAAAATTATCTTACGTACAAACACTAAAGAAGTGCGTAAACAGTTTTCAATATTTTTGACCAAAATTTACATGTGACTTTCATTCATTATTTCAAAGACAAATAAACGTGTTTTTTTTGGGAAACAATTTATGGATTCTTCATACTGAATCAGTTTTTTACAAAACTGCATCATTACATTTTTAAATTTTATGTGTAGAAAAAATTACCTATTGCGCAAAAAATCCCACTGCCATCTACACTTGGTCAATTAGTGGCAGTTGTGTTCTAAACCAGTGATGGAAAAGTTGTTACGATCGTACTTTTTTTGATACTATTTCATTTGAAAAAATACCGTGTTACTCCTCTGTAACATTTGATACTCTCAGTGATACGTCTAAAATTTAAATCCATTGATTTTTTAAATTCATCTGTTTAAGCATTTCCCCTTCATCACTTGTAGTTTATGAAAATGGCAACTCTAGTTCTTATTATGTCTTCTTATATTGTTCTACATAAAATATTACTGATATTTCTGATTTTTGTAAAATGAATTATTTTTCGATAGTGCTTGATGAGAGCACTGATATAAGCATCAACAAGAACTTGGTGATTGTTATTAGAACTTTTAATGGACAATGTCGTGATCGATTTTTAGGTTTAATTAAAATAGATGTCAGCTCATCAAGTGACATATTTGAAAGTACTTTAAAATTTTTAGAGCTATGCAATATACCTTTAAAAAATATATAATGGGTATTACAACCGACAACTGTGCGGTCATGATGGGCCCCTTGAATGGTGTGCAATCAAAGTTTAAAGAAAAAATTCCTCACATTTTTACAAACGGTTGCATTTGCCACATACTAAATTTAACATCATCCGCTGCATCGAAATATGGAATACCGATTGAAATTGATAAATTTATAAAAGACAAATTTCCATATTTGCAATAGCTCAAGTAGAAGGCAGGAGTTCACAACATTCCAAGAGTATTTCGGTACTGGATTGCATGTCATATATAAATATGCAGCAACCAGATGGCTTTCACGGGAGGAAGTAGTTAATAGAATTTTGGAGCAATGGGAGCCGTTGAGGTACTATTTTAAGTTAAACGATTTTGAAAGAGATCCAAGAAATGAAAGGATCGAATTTATAAGATCCGGATTTTTTGATCCAGTATTCAAAATGACCTTTTTATTCCTTCAATACGTTTTAAAGATCATAAGTTCTTTTATTCCATTAAACGTTTTGTCTGGTAGAACTAATAGTATTATACCACTTCTGTTAAAAATGTTTCCAAATGAAAGGCAAAATTTTGAAAATATAAACTCTCAGTACAGGGCATTGGCGGATGTTGAAGAGCTTAAGCCTTTGGTAAATGAAAATATTTGTAGTTTTTGGTCTAAAGTGGCTAAAACTAAAAACTCTTTGGGCGAATATATGTTTTCCGACATTTCAAAAATTGCAAATGGAATTTTATCTATTCCTCACTCCTCTGCAAAAGTAGAGAGGATTTTTTCGTATCAAAATCTAATAAAAACCAAACAAAGAAATTGGCTTGAAATAGGTTGATACCGTATCAAGTCTTATTCAGACCAAAGATTTATTGAAATCTAAAGACTCCTGTTGTTATAACTTTGACATCTATGTATAGATATATCTAATAAAATAATGTTAAACAAATTGTAGTTGCTGTAAACTTTATTACTTTTGATCACGTATTATAATTATTTACTTATGTTCCTGTTCAATTGGCGCTATTTATTTAGGGGCTATTTCAGTTTAAAGTGATATACCTTAAAAAGTACAAAACAAATTTAAAAAATGTTTTGTTTATAGGTAAAATTAACTTTTTATTTATTGATTTATGGTTTTTGTTAACTTTTTATTTTCATAAAGATTTTTTTACTCTTTAATAAAAATTAAAAAAAATAACGATTTGTTACTCTTGAGGTTAAAAAAGTACTTTCAGAAAAATTTTTTGATACCGAAATAAAAATCTCATTTCCCATCACAGTTCTAAACCATAGTTCTGCATTTGTTATAGTTCAGGGCCAAAATATTTTAAGGATTTGAAGCAGTTAAATTGTTAACGATTACTTGGTATCTTTAAAAATCTTGTTTTGTTCTAGATTTCTCAGCCAACAGATTTAAGATTCCTGTTGAATATTTTAATTTTGGTGGTTGATGCAATATAATGTGACCTGCAGAATTTATTCAAGATTAGGAACACCTGTTTAGATTCGAACAATCTGTTTCGGATATTCTTAGTACATCCTTCAAACGCTTTTTGTTTATTAAATCTTTCAAAGGGAAATTTACAATAAGTAATCGAATCTTAAAACTAATTAATTTATTTATGCAAATTACTACTAATGTCGTAATTAGACCTAGTATTCCAATCTTAGTAAATAAAAAAGGCAATTTTGCCAGAAAGGCTGTCTCACTAGGGACAGAGTATGGGTTTTCCGTAAACTTTGGTGCCCTTCGAAGTAAAGCAAATCGCAGGCAAGAGAGTTGGGATGGATCATTAAACTTCCAAGGTATTTCCTTAAATGGTCTGTAATTAATTTTCTTATGTAGGGGACATTCGATCCTTGTTGATATTCTCATTTCGAATAAACCATGCCCCGTCGACGATAAGTCTTCTTATATTAGATTGTCTGCTTTGTAATTTCTGTATGTTAGATGCACAAGGAGTATAACATAGCTGAAAGTCCTAGGTTTTATTATGGGCTTGTATTAAAAGACTTTATATTTTGAGTCTAAGGCAGACCTTTTTCCCACAAGCCAATGTAATTGTTTAGTTTTAAGCTTCATAGTCCTTATCTTTGCTTCAATATAACGAGACCACGCCAGGGTCCGATCTAAATAAATTCCTAAATATTTAACATGCCTTTCAGTTGGAATACTAATATCTCTTATTATTTTGTAAGGTTAATCTTTCTTTCTAAGCGCAAAGGTTACGTGAGCACATACGGTCCGCCTTTATTTTCCAGTTTCTTAACCATTTCTCCAGCTGTTAGATACATATGTATGTGAATAAAATTGTTGATATGTAATCTTCGGGTCTTTGTTAATACGTACAAATGCGTAGTCCAATTACGAAAGTTGACGGAAACGTGTAGGTGTTTGCTAGCATATATGCAGAGTAGATAATATATAGAAATGGTCGTGCCTTGAAGAACGCTTGCAGAAATATTCTTTGTGGAAGAATATTGATCATTTGACTTTACTTTAATTTTTCTATGCTTTAAATAGCTCTGGGAAAGCTTATGAATGTATACAGGTAGAAGTTGTGTGATTTTGTTTAGCCAAACTTTATCAAAAGTTAAGTGCCCCTGTGGACTAGTCAGTAAAGGACAAGTCAGTTGGTTGGGGGTTGCGTGTTCGATTCCCGCCGGAGACTCTGGAATTTTCTGCTTCTCTTTCTCTTCTATCCTAAATATTTCTATTTTTATTCTATTCTTCTCTCTACTAAGGCGTCACAATGGACCGTAATGGTCTCCGAGTAAAGGCGTGAGGGTAACTTTGCACCAGCCTTACCTACCTACCTACCTTATCTAAATATATAAACAAAGTCGACAATTTATATGGTTTAGTTTTAATTTTTACTTGTCATGTTGCCAGATTACATAAATATGAATTCCCTGATGAAGTTGGAAAAAAAACCAACAAAAACGTCGGAATTATTTTATAATGAAAATATAAAGACTTTTCGTTATTTGCTTTGGCCTTGAAAACCTGTTTAATAAAGTCGTTAAAATAGGTTGAACAATGTTGTTCATTTTGAAAAGACGATCTAATAAGAGTCAAAATCCTATGTAGCCATAATAATAATACCCAAGTAGCAGACACAGCGGCTTCGACAGACTATTGTAGGACAGCGGCTCAAGCAGACTGTTTTCGACACAGCAACTTTAACTGAATATTTGCACAACAAAGCTGGGGTGCTAGGTTAAGCTAGCTTTTTCAGTATATATTAAATATTCAAGTTATAAGGCGCTTGTAGTATCTTTAAACACTAGTTGGGAACATCATCCCGATCTTCTTAACCCGAAGGTTCTTTTTTGAAAGTCTACATTACGTTTAAGATTCACGCCAGAATATTAATGTCGAGCGCATATCTGATCGCCGAATTGCTGATCAACGCCCAAACCTCAGCATAGCTGCGTGCCTCGAAACAAATTGATAGATAAAGACAATTTTATTGTCAACCTCCAGAAAGGGGGCATATGAATAATTTATGTTTTAATCGTACTTAAAGTTTTTGGAACAGTAAATCAACACTAGACAAGAGTGTACTATCTCAGTCTTTAACAGAACCACACTATAAAATGGCACATTATAGAGTTATTTTCCTATTTCCTAGAAGGTATATTTGCTGGTTACTTAAAGTACTGCCATTTAATTTTTTAATCTTCTTGCAAAATGTGTAATATTTTATGTTTGAAGTGTGAGTGCCATAAAAATGATAAAAAAACAAGTAAGAGTGCTATATTCGGCCATTCCGAATCTTATATACCCTTCACAACGTGTAGTCATGCAATAACAGTTGCTTGTATCACCATCCATCCCATATGAAATACGTACACGTATGAATGTTAAAAAAACGAAAAAAAAAAAAATTTTTAAAAAAATTAAAAAAAAAAAATTAAAAAAAAAAATTAAAAAAATTATTATATATATAATATACATATATAAAACAAAAAAAAAATTAAATAAAAAATAAAAAAAAAATAAAAAAAAAATTTTTTTTGCCTCAGTTGGGATTCGATGCCACGTTTTCTCTAACCAGTATACACGTTTGTATGTATGTATGTTGTTGTTGTAATGTTGTTTTGGTGGTCGTGGGTTTTTGCTCATATCTCAGTTGTTTATGTACCGATGTTTCTGATTTTCAATACCGATCTGCTCCCGAATATTTCTGATATTTTAATATCTTACCCGGGTCCAACCAATGTCGGGGGGCTTCAAAAAGTAGATTTCAACATACACACGAACAGACGGTCAGACGGACAGACTGACAGGGCTTAATCGACTCCCCTATTCATAAGCTTTCAGAAAATATATACTTTATGGGGTCGGAAATGAAAATTGTAGAAATTTCACACGGAATGACAAACCTATATATACCCTTTTTCACTGTGTGAAGGGTATAATAAAATAATTTCTGAAACTTGACTGTTTTATGTTTTATTTTATGTTACTTCTGAAGTGCAATTACTCGCCATGTCGCAGTTTTATTAATAAACAAAAGCTCTTATTACAAAATAATTTTTTTGTTTTAAAAAAAAGTTCTTCACTACCTACAATTTGGCATCCAAGACCATTATTTTAACACGACGATGTCATGGAGGCAACTACTTACCACCCTCGCTTACAAATAGGGACTCGTTTAAGTACTTATTACGATCGCTTACAAATAGGGATTATGTGTTTTAATGACTTCTAGCAAATTTCCCAATAAGAAATTGTGTTGTGTGTATCTAAGCAAATGTCATTATCTAGTCTTTGCTGGGTATGCTATCGATTATTCAGATTCTAGCTCTTTAGTGCTTGAGTGTGACCAAACGATTTATTTAAGGATCGACCTAAACTCGTTATAATGCCCATATTAATAACGAGTATCTATGTTTAAGTATTCGTAAATGCAAATATCAATGGACATACAAGTATTCGCTACATCGCTAGTATAAACATGTGTCAATATGTCAAATCTCGGCGTATGAAATTGATCGTAATTTTTCTCGAACTATCGAGTTTCTTGTTCTTTAAATAGGAATACTAAAATAACGATCGCGTTCCTCTGTCAACAAATGAGGAGCCAATATTAATAACAATAGTTGGAAACAAACTCTGAAAAATAAAATCAATACGAATACTGCATAAATGTTGCATATGGAATCACTATCTTATTATAAAAACGTGTTTGAATTTATAACTTTTCTAATGTCTTGTTACCAGGATTAATTTTTAATTTATAATATTAAAATTTCACTTACTAGATAAAACAGGTGTAAGAGCTTAAGGCATATAAAAAGTTTATTGAGAGCAATTACCTGAAAGTAGAAAAAATAAAAATAAAACATTAATAACAAAAATTTCCTTTTCAAATATAAAATATTAAAAGTCTTATTAAAGTTAATGTATTGGAAATTTTAAGTTTAAGATAAATCAATATTTAAATTATTATTCAACTTTATAAATTTTTAATTAAAAAAAAATAATTCATCTCCTTATCCATTGTATTAAAAACTTTAGCGAACAATTATGACAACAATATTTATATGTACATACATATTCACAAACTTTTTTAATTGAATTTTAAAGCGTAATTAAAAAATCATAGCATACTTTTGGGCAGCATGCTGGTGTAGGTACATATTTTTGTCACTATAAATCATTCGAGCATGTGTTATACAAGTTAATAAATCAAATTAATTTGAACATAAAATGAGAGAACATTTTCACAAAATGATTATCATTTTTTCTTTTTCAAAAAATATGATACAACATTAAAAACAAATGCAAAAAATTTGTAGCCAAACGAAAAAAAAACTCTATAAAATTGTTTTAACCAAATCTAAAAATAAAAACTCTTGAAACCACTGAAAAAACCTCATAAAATTTATTAAGCTTTTTTTCATGTCTACTTCTATTTATTGTTTCATTTTAGGAAAATTTTTAAAGAACTTGTATTGCATGAGTATGCCAAAAAAAAATAAAAAAATCATGCATAAACATGTTTCCACCACAAACGGACAGCCATCAATCAATCTTATTTTCGTAGAGAAGTAGATGAATTTGAAAATGAGTAGTTAGTTTTCTGGAAGGGAGGGTTCTTGTGTGAAAAAACTTAAAATAGAAAAACAGTAACAAGAAGTTTAAAAAAATTTACAAAACAATAAAAACAACAATAGCAAAGTTTTAACAAGGCCTTAAATGAGTTTTTAGACATTTTACAATGCCAAACAGTGGGAGGGATATTAAAAGCTACGGCTACTATATTTGTATGTACAACTTTTAGGGGAATTTTGCTCCATGTCTTTGATTGACTAAAAGCAATTGCTAAAAAATTGTTAATATGGCTCAAAATGAAATAAACTTAAACTAGTACAAGAAGCATATCTTAAGCACAATTATCAGGGGCTACATTACGGCGGCAAAATTTTACTCGAACGATCAAGTTCGCTGTGTCTTAGGTATGGAGATTCTAATAAGAATTTTTAAATTTGGATCACGTTCGAATGCCGTAATTTGACACCAGGATTTCAAAAACCAGTACATCTTAGGAATAACTCTCGCTTAAAAGCTTTGTGTTTAAGGTTAGGTTGAATTAGATATAAAAGAGTTACGTAGAAAATCAAAAGGCTTATTAAAAAGGGAAAACCTGTCTAGTTAAACAAGATAGAAAATTTATAATCACCCATATTCCGACTTTCAGTTACGCTACGATCGAAAATTGGTATTCCAAACAAAAACTGAATCGAAAGAACAAGAAGAAGACAACAATGTTTACAAAACCAATTTGTTTACTATGGAATGTGGAATAGAAACAAAGAAATGAGCAAGTTTGTTACTATTTTAATAAACAAAAGTCACAACAAACAATAAAACTAAGAAAAAAACAATTGTGCAATTAATAATAATAAAAAAATATACGAAAAACTTGTAAATTAATATTAAAAAAGGTAAACATTTTTGTTTGCAAAATATTTGAGTGCTAAGAATCCTGTCAAGCCGGAGGTGGAATTTTTAATTTTTGTATTTAAAGGAGAAATGGAATCCATAGCAGTGGCTTTTTTGGTGGAAGAAGAGGACAACAAAGTAAGGCTTGAAAAGCGAAAACTGAGGGACAGCTGCAATCCAGTCGAGATGAGTGATCAGTTGTAAGAAATTATATTTAATAAAATCAATTTTAAAATGATATACTTATATATGTTTTTTTGACCTGTTGATGAACTGCAAATTGGTTAAATAATCAAGCTCAAGGTCAATTTTATTTAATTTAACTTTTGCAGGTTCAACAAGAATTTTCGTTTAAATAAAGACGCTTTTTAATATGTTTTAGAAACATTTGCACAAGAAACACGGCCCTGTTGGTTAAAATCTTCATCACCGCTTAACCATGTTGTGGGGGCTTTAAGATTCTTTGCCGAAGGAGGCAGCTTTTCATATTGACGTTTTTTTACCTGAAAAAATAAATCTTTATGTTTTACAACAACAAAAATTTATATCAATCACTTTTTAAACATTTAATTCTTACAATTTATAAATAAAACACTTTTTAAGTTTATAAAAACAGCAATCGAAAAAAATTCCGATGCTAAAATATAAGCGTAGAAAAGCTTAACTACGGTCGTAAAACAAAATACCTACAATCGAAAGAAACGGTGCAAAATCGAAACTCAGAATACCAAAGTTGACAAACGGCGAAAATTTCGATTCAATTCGAAAGTCGGAATAGGGGTGAATAAGAAGGCAAGAATTACTACTAAGTAGCTCAAGACCTGTAGTAATAAATTGGCTGCTCGTCACTCAATTTCCTTAATGTATACGATGTTTTTCTTTAGATTTCACTCTGACTCATTGCTAAGTTCATCTTAGAATTCTTTATCCAACCACTTAATTTTATTGTTTAATATATTTGGTCAGTACTAGACAATATACAGGCTAAGACACAAGTCACTATAAGGCTTAATTTTTTTTGAATTTTTTTATTAAATTATTTCTTTCAAATAATAATTGAAATTATACAAATTTAAGCCCTATGGTGTCTTTGGCCATATAGCTTATTGTTTCTGTTTCACTATTATTCTCACACAATCTACAATAATTTAAAGTGCTGTAATCCCGTCTGCCATTTCTACTGGGCATTGTCCCATAATGAGACCAACTGGTGTTCTCGGAATCATTCTAATTTATTCCAGGCGTACCTAAGATCTTCCAACAAAAAAACCTCTGACACTCACCACGATCTTCTATATCACTATGCAAGATTAATTTGATCTGATAGCTATAACCTGACTAGTCTTTATGATGGCTTATAAGATATGCCACCATTTTCTGCTCCAATGTTTTACGTGGGGCCAATCCAAAAAAATCATTTAAAATTTTCTTGCCAACTATGCTTAAGTGTCTTGAAAACAAAATCGAAGAGACTAAAATATTAGTTCTCTAAGAGAACTTCTCCAGTCTAGTTTAAGAATTGATGCAATATTAGCTTTCAAAATCCTTGTGAAAAGTATTTTCTTTATCACTACACGCAACAGCAAATTGTCAGATAAAAAAGCACTTAAGGTGTCACCACAATTGAATTTATGACAACGAAAACTTTAATATTGATAGTTATACACAAGATACAGCACATAACTGCAATACTGCTAAAGGTTGTTTCAAAACTAACGAACGATTTAAATATGTCGTCACTTGTAAAGTTAAGTGTTGATAAGACGAAAAAACTAAATAGGTTAGGTTAGGTTAGATCCGGCAGCCGCCCGAAGGCATAGCTCACTTGGGTCCTCCGAGGGTCCCGTTGTGATACCGTAGGCACCACCGCCCGTTTGTCTATGTCCTCTGGCCGTCGTTCCTCAGCCAACCTGTCCTGTTCACGAAGGTATGGATCTTTCCCAGATCAACTGCGGAAAGACAAGTTTTACTTACAAGTATTCGTTGACCCAAAATCTGGCGTCTCAGGTCCCCGAATGCAGGACAATTGCAAAGAAGATGTTCAACTAAATAACAATAATAATAAAATAAAAAAATAAAAAACAGCTGACAGTTTAAGGTCAGTAAAATTTTAGCGTTACACGATAGACCGACTTGTCTTCATTACTAAACAATGTTTAAAAAATAACGAAAACTTGGCGGCCACAGTCTCTAAAATTTCATACCAAATATGTTTGAAATAATGTTTTAACATCGTTAACATCGTCAACTGTTTAATAATGCATCTATCCCAAAACCTAAAAAAAAAAGTAAAACGTTGTGGATGCATTTGATTTTTTATAATTCTTGGAATCCCCAAATTCCGAAATTTCGGCGATGAACAAAGTCATCAAAGTGAAAAAGTGTTTTATCGCTTCGGATGATTTGTCTTGAAAAATCAGCATCCATTTGTTGATGTTAAATAATCCATTCAATGAACTCTCTGCACTCTTTGCACTATATAGATTAGATTGAAAAGACCCATTGTTGTGCCATCTAAAACAATGAAATTCTCCTAATAAAGCCATTTTAGTTAATATTTCGATTAAGTCAAGAACCCGATCCTCTCCAAGTAATTAGAGGATTAGGGTTTTGAATCAAAATTTCAAGGGTATTTCAACTTCGGCATATTGCCCACGTTAAAATTATCGTAACTTATATGCTCAAACGTAGGTCATTAACAAATGTAACGTTCCAAAGTCTCACTATATGATTTCTTCCGACAGTCCCATATTAGCTGGAAGGGTATGACTTGGTATTATACTAGTAAATCTCCTTAAATTTGGTCTTTTAAATTTCACAATCTCCTTCAATTTCTCAAGATTTGTATTACCTACTTCTAATATGTTCTACTTTGTAATATTTTCCTTCATTTTCCAATATTTTAGATAATTTTTAAACCTCTGAAAGGGTCTAGCATTTTTCAAGATGATGACATTAAAAAATTATCCCTTTTTGGACAACTTGTCAGCTTTTTCTTTTCCGATTATGCCGTCATGGCCTCGTATTCATCATATTATCATAATTTGTATGGCGATTTAATCTTACTCTTGTATTACAGGAAACATTCGCATTTAACTGTTTCTTTCATTAATCTTTTGATAACTGATTTCGCTATTCAAAACTATCATGTACTTTCAAATTATTATCTCATTTTATGTCTGCCTTAATAACTGACACCCTGTTGCGAACGAAAGAGGAACCTTCAGTCTTGCATTTAAATTTAAGCATATGATATCAATCGATTTTCTTCTTTTAGTTTGTTCACATTATACGTTATTGTGTTAAATCATGCTTGATTGTCCTTAACTAGTGTTACACTCTTCTGTTTTTTTTCCATCATTGACATATTTCTTGTGCTTTACATTTTCAGCCTTTGGCCAAAAAAAAAAAAAAAATAAAACACAAAATAGAACGAAAGATAGAAAAACAATTTTTGTTTAGTACTTAACATTTGTTTAATATTCTTCTTCTTCGTCTTCTTTTCCTATTCCTCATAGTCAAATCTGCATCATCAGAGTTATACAAGCTGGACACTTGAGATTTCAAAGTATTGTGTGTAGCAATTTCGTTTTGTTCAAGTGTTTATACAAGACGAACATTTTATACCCAACAATTTAGGGGGATGCTAAAAATGGTAGAATGTTTGAATGTATGTGTGCTCTAGGTACCCTGTCAGAAGCTTGGGTTAAAGTTTCTCCAACCGAGTACTTTTGTCGACTATTTTTTGGAGTTTATGGTGATATTTCGTCTACACTTTGTACCTTTAATTTGACAAATAAAGATAAAGGGTATTTTTTATGGAGGCATGGACTTTGAAATCGAAAAAAACAAAGACTAATTTTATAAATTGTTCGAAAGATAATCTTTTGGCATATTACCGCCATAGCTGGCTGGGACATAGCCTAATCTGAAGGTTCTATTTTCGATGAATTTTTCCAATACTTGTGTTTATATATCGGTAACAATGTGGCGAATGTTATCCTCCAAGTGGTCAATCGAAAAATAGAAAATAGTCTAGCAGCGTTAAATCGCACGATTTGGAGGCGATTTTACGGGTCAGAAAGAAGAAACTATTTGGTGATGAAACGTTACCTTTAATTAAGCAATTTAATCATGATCCCTGTAACAGGTTGCATAGTCTTATTGAAACCACAGCTCCTGTTTATAATGGCTGTTCAATTAATTAATCATTAAAAATATCTCTACAGCCAATAGTCACTTTTGACTGTCACGTTCAGACCAGCATAGTTTTTACAGGATCACTGATTCCACCAGCCCATAAAGCACTAAAAAGTCAGTTGGAGTCAAAAAGTCTCTTGAGGATTATCATCACTCCCAATGTGGTAGTTTTGTTAATTTACGCATCCAATTTAAACAAAATCGATGGACGATTATGTTGACCGTAAAATGGTTGTAGTGCGCGTTACGTTTTTTAAACAGAACCATGGTTTTAAAGTAGATTAGCACAATTTGCAAGCTTTGTTGAGGCGTCAGTCTAATCAATTTGAAATGTCAAACCAAATTAAACCTAAATCATTTGACAGCTTACAAAATGGCCGCCAGTTAAAAAGTATTGCCCACTTAAAGCGCTATAGCTCTATAATTAACATCCTTTATTTTTTCTGTAAAGCTATGCTAGTGATGTCAGATGTAGAGATTATTTCCTATATGGGCATTTCCATGTCATCGTTCGTGACATTTGTACTCCTATAAAGTGGAGTAATTTTTGCAAAAGTAAGAGTAACTGAAACAAAATTAGATCTTTATGTTTCATTCAAAGGGCACTTTATTTAGAAAAAAAAAATTAATTATATTCGAATGATCGTTGTCTAAAATATCAAGAAAAATAAGAATATATCGTACGTGACATAAAATAGAAGTGATTCTGAGGTATATATGGAAACATGAAACACTAAACCAAATATTTTTTATTTTAAATCCATCACACTTAATTGAAAACAATCTTTAAATGATTTTATAATATATTCAATTTAATATCGTTCGTGACATATCGTACGTGACAGATTTTTTTCAAATAGTATTCTTAGGTAATAAAATTAATATTATGTTAAGAAAACAAGTTAAATTCTAAATTAAGTGCTCTTTCGATTGTTCATATATGAATGACGGAGACAAATAATGTTTTTACATTACGTACGTGACATTAAAATAACATCCAAGGGAAATCAAAAGAAATACCGCTAATTGGACTGTATATTTTCTTTTATCTTATGGATCTTGTTAATTGTTGTTGTTATCTTAATTTGAAAGCATATTTACAATTACAATTTATTTTTACAATTTAGTCGCCAAAAAATAAATAATTGTTTGCACTTCTTTGAAATAAGTCAAAAAGATACTCGGATTAAACTCTTATTATTTCTCTTAAAATAATTTAATAAGCTCTGCGCATAGTAATATTTAAGTGTGTTTTATTAATAAATGAAAAACTTTCAAGAGTTTTTATTTTTACAGTCGTGGTTGACATATTCATGGAAAAGTCCATATGTAAAATATTTTTTTGATTTTAAGGATAGAGAATTTTAAAAAAATAGGGAATTTTTTATTTTTTTTTATTAAAATAAAACAAAATGAATAAACTATACCGAATTCTGTGAAAATTAAGTTAACAAAACATTCTCTATAACTATAAAACTGTACCAAAAGTATAGACTAGAATTATCTTAAGGAACTTGAGAATATCTAGTTCAATTGTCTCCGTATGGTGCCCTTAGAACTACTTAAACAGTGTATTATCAATAACATTCACATGATAAATATATAACTGCAAAGAACATTGTCAGGAATATAACAGAACAGTAGTACTGGTGACAAAGTGAAAAGCAAATCATAAGTGTTTCACTTTCAAAATTTCCTACAGGGTATATTGTCAGTAGAACCATATTTGATTGTAGTATCTTTTTCTTCACTGTACATAATTTGTTTAGCAAAAGTGGGTTTGTATTGTTTAAAAATGTATGTATGTGTATGTGTATTTTGCCTGCTGGTCCTTGTTAACTGTATTTCAATATTTGCTTGCTTAGATTTTATTTGCTTGACTTCATTTAGCCCAGTGTAGATATTCTTCTGCTTAAATGCCCTTCCTTAGCTGTATAGTGTGTGGTGGTTTGACTTGGTGTGTTTCTTGGCTGCACATACTAGGCACGTTTGGCCAGATTTACTAGAGACTATAACAAAAGCAACATTTTAAATAAAACATATTTGTTTTTTACTCAGGCGACAAGTTATTGTAATTTCGCCCCCCATTCCCTCTCCTTTGCATCAAACCAAGTTTCCTACTTCTCAAGCTCTTAAATTTAGTTGGTGTGTTAAATTGGGTTTTTTTTTTCTTTCCTATTTTTTTTTCTGAAGTAAAAGTTTTTTGAGATTGTTAAATTTGCTTAAAAATAAATAGATTGATTTATTTTTATTTTATTTCATTTTCTGCTATAACTACCACATAAAAAAAGGAAATAAAAAAGTGATATATAGAGAAGGCAGTACACAAAATGTATGGATGTGGTAAAATTAACTAAATTTAATTTGTTTCCAACTCAAGGAACTTATTAAATTTATTTTATTGAAATGTTAGCCTCAGGTAGGTGGTGTTCTGTAAAGTGTGCTTAAACAAGTGATTGACAAGGGTGATCTAGTATAGGTTTGGAATTATGTATTTTCTTAAAAAAAAAAGGAAAAAATATTTATTGATATGACACAATTTTTCAAATCTAATAATTCAAAATGTGTGTATATTAAAGCAAAAAGGATAGAATTTCTAAGGAGGGTTTCTGGCACTCATGAAATTTGTATTAAATGCCTGTCATATAGGCAATAGGTAACTGTTGAAAACATACACATCCTTTTTAAAAAAATGGAAAAATGTGCGTGCTTTTGCTATGTCCTCTCAAAATTTTAATTAATTTGTTGTGTGATATCTTCCAAAGTTTTTTAATTTTTAAAATATTGCAAGATTTTTTAATCATCTGAGTTTTGAAAATTAAAAAAATATAGATAAACTTTAATTAGAAGTTTTTTTGCAGTGATAAACAAATATCTTTCATTTAATTTTTAATAATTATTTGATACAAATGTTTTAAAGATGGTCCATCAATGAGCTCCAATTCTGGCGCACTTTTTCCACCATTTCTTCTGGTATCTCACCAATGGCGGCTATACTTCTATGGTTGGAAATGTGACTGATGTGTTTTTGTACCGCAGAGACTTTATTGCACGATTTTGTCAGTCATATGATGCCACAGGCCCACTAACCCAAACAGTGAGAATGCGTTTGCAGCTTTTGGACCACCTCTGACTGCTGTTCATATCAATTTCGGCAATTTTTTTCACTGAAGTACACACTGAGCCAAAAGTTATGACAAATTCCATTCCTCGCACACCACAAATTTTAATAATAAAATGTAAATATTTGGTGATATGAAAAATCTTAATGAGTATTTTTGGTATCGCCACATGACTTTTTACACTGAAAATACAAGCAGCAAAAAAATTCACCATTTTTATTACTATTTTAAAAGCTCCGAGTTTAAAACGGTCACCATTATGTCTAAAACAGCGATAGTCAAATCACGACTCACGAGCTACTTTTCTCTTTTAAGCTCACATGTACACCTCTCATAACACCGTTACCGTCGGATCTTTTCAAAAATTATCAAAAAGGGGATTTTTACAAAAAAAGTGCCACGAATTATAAAAAGTATCACATTTGGGGGCATTTTGTAAAAGTAGCGAAAGTGGCAAAATGCCACTTTAGTGGCCCTGACGGTAACGCTGCTCACATGTATAAACTTAAAATAAACAAAAAGTTAGTCTCGCATCAACTTTTAGGCAAAGTGGTTTTGTTAACGCTTGTTTTTTAAAGTGGTATGTAAAATGAATATTAATATTTCAGTACGTTGTCACATATACAATCGCGAAATGCATTGGTATGTGTTGCCTATTCTTGGTCTAAGATATAATAAGAAACAACATAAAACTAGGTCAGGTTAGGTTAGGTTGAAAAAGAGGGGCATTAAAAGCCCAAACCCATGACAGGTATACACTTATGCCCAGTCGGCATATTGTGCGCTCCATATGGAAAACGGATTTCCCAAACAAAAACCATAATCATAATTCCCCATAAATAATGGACTAGTCCAAGAACCCAGTCCCCTCAATGTAACTCGTTATGGATCTCCAGTTCGAGTTACCCAGGTATTCCAAGTTCGGCATAGTATCCACAGTAAAATTCTCGCGCCTAATATGCCCAAACGCAGGACAATGACAGAGGTAGTGTACCAAAGTCTCATCCTCTTCCTCATATGCTCCACATGTTGTCTCCTCAGATAATCTCATGCGAGCTAGATGGGTTCTCAACTCCGTATGACCTGTAATTACACTGGTTAGTTTCCTAAGTTTTGGTCTATTTAGTCTCAAAATCTCTTTTGATTTCCCAAGATTTGGGTCACCCCATAGTGTTCTTGCCACGTTACCGACTCAGTGCTTTGCCATTTTTTGACATGTTCCTCCATCGCCCAACGTTTAAGTTCATCCTTAAATCGTTTAAAGGGTTTAGCATTCTCCAAAGTTATTGTACTCAGAAAAGCAAGATAAAACTAATTAAGCACCCTCTTTGGGAAAAACACATCTGATTATGTTATCGAATATTTCGAGGCATTCCGATTAGCATACCTAAAACAATGAGGTCCTCCGAAGTTAAAAGGTTGTGTAAGCTACATCTGTTTTTTATGCAAAATTACAAAGCATGAATATATCGTTTAACAGCACGTTAATGTAATAAAATTTTTTTAACAAAATGGGTATTCTAACCAGGTCATCTTCGTAAACGGCAATGGCTATAGGCATATGATAACGTATTTCTTTTAACCTGAATCCAATCTACAATAATGAAAAAACAGCGCTACGGGCTACACTGCACATGAAGGATTATACATCATAATCTATTGGGGGTGATGTGAACTAGAACAGAACAGAAATTGTGTCATGCCATCTTTAAAAGTTAGCTTAATTTTACTTAAAAAAATAGATGTTTTGGATGAGCACCATCAATCAAAGCCTCAGCGGATATTTGCAGGATGTTATATTACTTGCATAATAGCACTGATATGACTTTAACATAAATGTATTTCTATTATTTAAATTTTTAATCAGGCTTGAGTTCATATTAATATTCTTTATTTTTACAAAGAATTTTTTTTAATTGTGATAAATGAAAGAATAAATCTTGAAAAATTATATTTTCACCGATATTAGTCAAGTGGAATTCATTTTCGAAGCCAGCTACGATTTCATCATCAGCACTCTCTGATCGGTGGTTACATGTTGGTTGTAAATATCATCTATTTAACTCACGGGACTTATGTTAATTGAATTCGGTAACTAATTTTTTAGTTTTTTCCTATTTCATATCATTTTACCACAATGAGTTAGAGTATTTCGATTGAAAGAGAGCGCTTAATAAAACTCTTGTTTTATACACCGATAAAACAAACAATTAAATTTTTTGCTAATCGAATGGTTCAATTCTTAGAATTGAAATTCTCATAATAATTTCCTAGTGCTGATTATAAATAAATATTCTGCAACAAGATTATGTAAAATAACCATCAAATTCTACTGTCTCATCCAAACTTAACGATTGGCACCAATTCTGGTACTTCTGTGTGTAAAGTTAAGCAAATACCGAAACATATCACTTTGGTAAACGGATGCATATCGTTTAGTTATTTTCGTGAGTCGTCATCTGCCTAATGGAGTCCCGATCCATTATAAGCGTTTGCTCTAAACTTCAGCTATTTAAGCAGTAATAATCATTATAACAGAGTCCTTCGTAATTAACAGCATCTGCCCCAGCGCTCATAGCGAGGTCGTCCTAAATATATTGTCATTCGCTTATTACTAAATGTGCTGTTATAGCAGCACTATCCAAGTATATACTGTTAACATCAGCCTTTTAAATTTCCATATAGTGCGAAAGTTTTAGGTTTTCATATGGTATGATCAACGTAGCTATTCAGCTCAAACTTGTCCAATTATATCTGAAAACCCGTCAAAAGATTCCTTGAGCTCCGTATGAAGCTGTCTACACATTTGTGCCTCCATCCCTCCGTTTAGGTTCATTGTATCATCACACTAAAACATCCTTGTCTACACCATCCCCAGGAGCTACTCTGAGTTGTCCATTTTCTAAAAGCATTTTAAAATCGACTAATTGTTATAGTAAAGGATCCAGATATTTTACGAATATTCCATAACGATTTTTTTATTAAAAAGAGAAGGACAGAAGGAGCTGGATTAAAGTTCTTAAATAATGCACTTTAAAATATTATCTTTAGTTTTTCTTTCAATCAACTCGTCTTTTCTAAACAAATTCCCAGACTCTTAACCTCTACACCAACCAACCAACCAGTCATTAATTCAGTTTTCATCTTAATGAAAACACAAAAAATCTAGCACCTGTCTTAAGCTGTCAGTCTGCTTGTCTGTCTTAATGTCTGTACCATTGTCAGTCATACATCAATTTGTTTTCTAGTTACACGCTCTTGTTACAAACATGTATTAACGTACGTACCTGTCAGTAGTACTAGTATTCACTCATATTAGTCGTTGTACAACAACTTGTTATCGGCAAATAGTGATAATTATACAAAATATACTTGTTGGTTGGTTTTGTCATTTCTGCCAGAAATTGTATGTATGCAGATGAATCACGGTTCACATAAAATTTGGTGATGTAACAAGCAAAATTTATTTTATTAGTTGCTTTTATTTGTCCAGTAAGCGCTAGGATCAGTAGATGGAATCACTCTGGACTGCTGTAGGATGTATAAGGATGAGGAGGAGATAAAATGGTGGAACATGTTGTCTGTCACTAACCAAGATTACAGAACTTTAGAGTTAAGTGGTTAGGTTAACGATCCCACGATGAATTAAGCGACGTCTCTCTATGTAAACTAAAGAATATCATTGAATTCATTATAGAGTTCGGGCGGCTAGTAGAAAGACAATGATGGTTTTAGGATTGTATTCTTGCAGGTTTTCTTTTAATCTCTTCCACCTTATTTCTTTCTAATTTACTCTTTTCTAATGCTTGCTTTTCTCCTTAATTCTTTATACTCCTTATTTTACTAAAGGGAAACACAAAGAACCACAAGGGTTTACTAGTGTGGATGTTGGAAGTGTCTCTTAGCTTCCGGCAATTTCGGGGAACATACTAACTACATATCGGACAATGCATAGGAGGTTAGTGCAGTTCTGTCTCGCAGGCAGAGCAAACGTCATATTATTGCCAGGGTAGTAATCTCTATCATACTTAATGCAGCAGCAACATGGTCAAAGGGTCTGTTGTTACAAAAGGCAAGAAAAACAAACTACCATCGGTATATAGACTGATTGCTGTGCGAGTCTGTAGCTCTTATCAAACAGTATCCGCTGACACAACAAACGTTATAGCTGGTATGATACCAATAGACATACTTGCTGACGAAGCACTACAAAGATATGAAAGGGACAATTTTGGAAAAAAAGCGCGAATTGAT
This sequence comes from Phyto melanocephala, assembly GCA_941918925.1. Taxonomy (NCBI): domain Eukaryota; kingdom Metazoa; phylum Arthropoda; class Insecta; order Diptera; family Rhinophoridae; genus Phyto; species Phyto melanocephala. Next base: position 17,227,544 of record OW799235.1, read on the forward strand.
GAAAGGGAGGTGAGCATGCAAAGTTATCAAGCTCTTTAGGATAAGAGCCAAAAAGGCTCAAAAGGCTTATTCCAAACATAATCAGTTGGCTTGGTATAAGGCATTGAAAGTTATTTATTATCTTACGCACCTCCTGACGAGCCACGGAGGATATAAAAGCTACCTGTTCAAATAAGGGCATAATAACTCTCAAGCATGCCCACGATGTCCAGGTATAGTAGAGGATGTGGAACACATAATATTTAATTGCACTAGATTTGTATATAACAAAGCTCGACTGGAACGAGAGGTTGGTAGGGTACTATATCCGCATAACATTGTCCATGTAATAATGGAAAGCCATGATTACTAGCAGAGAATATGTACCTACAATAAGGTAGTGCTACTTAAGCTACGAGAGGAGGAACAAAAAAGAAAGGAGTCTGGAAATGTAAATCTCGAAACCAACTAAATCTTCCCAGTCTGTAACGTAATACCTTAACAGGCAGTTCCGCAGTGAATGGTGATGAAGAAGGAGGTCATTTTAATCATTAAGATTCCGACATAACCCCGAACTTCAGAAAAACAGAAAAAAAGCTTCCAGAACTTCCTTTTATTTCAACCTACTAACCTCAGAAGGCACTAGAATTGGTTCGGTTCGCCTATCGAAATTTGACAAGGAGTGCGCTCTACATGTTAAAGTGCTTATTTATATCGAACTCAAACAAGACCTAGCACGAGCCACCAAAGCATGAACCTGCTAAAAAGTATATGTGACAGCGCATAGAGAAAGAGACCTAAGGATAAAAAGAGGTTTTGTTCAGGAGAGCCATTTTAAAGATTAAATGATTTTTCTATTTTTTTAAATTGTTTATAAGAAAAAAAATAAATTTTTTGTAGTTTCGTAAAATCAAGTTATTTTGTTAATTTAGTAGGGGAAAAAATGTAAATAAATAAATTTTGCGTTAGTTCCCTTTCTATTTGCGCTTAGAATCATCGACATCACTTTTATAAAACGCGCATATATCTGGGAGGGAACACTTTTGTGGCATGGGATCGGTCTCACTCGATGCACAGATGTTGTCCACATCAAAAAAAAAAAAAAAAGTGAAAATAGTTTTCTTTACCCTTAGGTCCCTTTCTCTATGCGCTGGACCACCATTTTGGAAATATTATTTATAATATACTATGGGAGTCATAGCCAAAGTACCTTTCCAAAAAAATATTATTAATTATCTTTTCAGTTTTTCATTCCCTAGAAGCACCTATAAACTTTGTGCCATTATCCAAATACACATCGTTCAATAGTGATGTCTGGAAAGCAGAAATAGCCAAGAGATGAATCAATTTTTACGCAAAATACACAAAAAAGCAGAGACGTCCGCTTGTAATCAAATTTGCGGTTCAATTTCGACAAAATCAGCACCTGTTCTTTAAATGGTATTCCAAACATTGTAATTTCTATCTGCAAATCAATATGCATTTTGAAATACACTCAAATAATAGTGAACACCATTTCACCGACTGTTGTATAAAAATCCACAGACTAACGTGTCTGGTCATTGAATTGCAAAAAAACTGCAGTTTCGATGCATTTACTGGCAGTTTGTATTTATTTCTAAAGTGTTTAAGATAGTGATCCAGAATGGGCAGACGATCGTGGGGGAACTGTCATCTGCACCTCCCTCTTGATGTCTGATTTGTTTTTTTACAGTGTAGATTTCATTTCTTTAATTGTGCTTGTCCGTGGAATGTAATGGTGGGTTGAAAACTTTCCCAGGTGTACCGTTCAGCTAACCGGTGTTACCACGTCAGTGCGGACACGTAACAAATTCCGCCTGTTCTTTGCGATGAAAAGAATTGAATGAGTTTACATTACACTTTTTAAGGGATTGGATCTAGCCAATAGCTAATAATAATTGGCCCTTTGTACGATATTACACAATGTTCATGGGAAAATTAAGTTTTTGGCCAACTAAAATTTGTTTGACTTAATCTTTTTCATTAATTTAGATTTTCTCTTGCTTGAAATATTTAAAACAAAAAACACAAGAAAATCCAAAACAACCAAACAGATTATGTCCTCCGGATTTTATATGAACCCTGTCTAATGTACTAGATTTCAGAATATAAGTGTGAGCATCTTAAAGACAAGTACACATGGTTACACACCAAACAAGTACTTATATTATTCTATGATACAATGCAAAGATACTTGATAACATACACTTGTGTACACACATTTTGTACACCTTAAGATTTTGACAATTTTATGACACTTGGTGGTGACTTTTAAAGCTAATTAAATTAATTTCTTACGCATGTTTTGCTTAGCAACTGTAAGTAAGTGAGATTATATTTCTACTCTAATTGTATTTGTTTATGTACTAGTGCATCTGTATGCGTGAGTGTTTGTATTTCTTTGAAAATTTATATGTTAAAGTGTATTTTGTGTAGCTCAACTGACCACTTAATGTGTAATTAGAGTGCAATTTGTGTCTTAATCCAAAAGGTTGTGCCTACACTACTTTTGGCAACATATTAAGATGAAAGTGGAAAACCTCAAATTAAGTATACAGAGGTAATGATTAAAGAAGAATTATAGGCGGCAGTAGCAAAAAGGACATTACGTGAGTGTGAAACATGAACTATAAAAGATATTAAGTTTTTGCTGTAACGAAGATTCTGAATTAAATTATTTATTAAAAAATTTATAATTTTTCTACTATCGTATAGCTGAATATTAGAATTACTTTTGTACTTAACAAGTATTGCCTACATTTAGGAGCAAACAAATTTTTCTACATTTTGAACTCTCAAAAAAATTAAAAAGAAAGCATTTTTAAAACCATTAAGCAAGTTTGCTTTTAAGTTATTGCTTTTAAAATAACATTTTGAAATTAATGTTACAAATCTCTGATTAAAACCATTATGCAATTTAATTAGTTTCATAAAACTCAAATACACGAAAAACAAACAAAACAAAAATGCAACTTAAAATTAATTTTCAATTGCTAAAATACTTCAAGAGCAGAAATGCAAAAAAAAAAATAGTTAAAACCCCAGCACTTCAACCAGTTCATTCCACTTCATCGGATCGAAAGAAATGATGATAAAAAGAAGTGCAACAGTAAACTATTTCTTTGCTGTTCTTCATATTTCATACTTCAAGAAAAAGAAGAAGAAATAAGTAAAAAAAAAACATATAACATAACCTCAAGCTTTTAAAAAATTGCAAGTTGCAACTCATAAATCAATATTTGCAACAAGCAATGCAAAATTAAAAGATGAAGGGAAAGAATATAAAAGAAAATGTTATAAGAAAATATAATAAATTTTTCAAAAAAGAACACGAAAAGAAAACTGCACTTAGTGCAAAGGATTTGTTACAAGTGGTGTAGTCAATGGTAAACTGGTAGAGGGTCAAACTTCCTGCTCAATCTAGTCTTTAGTGAAAGAGAAAGAACAACAACAAAAAATGTTTTTCTGCTAATGCACAAAAGCATTGAAACATTATTATTATAATTTTTTTGCAAAAATAATAACGAAAAGTGAATGTTGTTTTAACAAAAAAAACTGAAATAAGAAAACCTGAATATTTAAACAATTTTGCACAATTTTTTTTTCTATTTCAGACTTCAGTTATTTTTAATGTTACTTGTCAAGGAAGTACCCTATATACCAACATATCCAGCACATCTGTGAATTGTTCAGATTTACACTAAAACTGAAATTTAAATTCCCTATTTATTTGAGTTTCCCAGAAATCTATAACTTATTCCATGAACTTGACGGAAGTTATTTGATAATTTCTTTACTTGAATTCATTTTCGTTGGAGGGAATTGCAACAATTAAAAACAAAATCTTTGTATGCAAGTCACATCCTAATAAATCTGCTATTACAACATCACTTGATCCCTTAGACATTATAGCTGTTTTATAACCATTAATGCTTGGAACTAGGATTTTCACAATCATGACTTTTCTCAACCCCGCCTGCATTGACAACACACTGCCACATTGAGGCGCATGTTTTAAAAATAATCTTTATTCTCAGTGATAATTTCAGAACCTGTCAAAGAGTAGAAAAAAATAAACGTTATACTTACCAGGACTAAGAATTATAATTATTATTATTGCTTAAGAACTACTTGAAGCGGTATTTCCTGTTTTATTAACCCTTTCCACTTTGAAGTTCAGTATCACTCGAAGTTGATTTTTTTCCATCAGCTCCACTGGCAGGCAATTTTAAAAAACGCCATTTTAGTGTGGAACAGGTGGAATAAAAATAAAAAAAGTTTGAAGTGGAAAGGGTTAAACAAGTTACAAGCATTTCAGTAGGCACCTTCTTTTTTCAAATTCATGCGGGATTCATATACATTTTATACTAATTTAAATGGCATATCCGCCGCGTTTGGAATGGTGGGCACTTATTCTAAATATCCAATTTCATGTCTCTTGCACATAAATCAGTCTAAATTCAACCGATGAAAATGTCTTTATTAATTTTTAAGAACTGCTGTTATTTGTAGCTTGTTTTACGCCTGCGATTTCAAACGACCCACTAGAAAAATACTGGCAGGATCAAGTCACCCGATTTCGTCAGCTCCTCCACATGAGATTGATATGCCCTTAAATCGCTTTTAAAGAATGTCTAATGTGTTATGATCAACATGAGACGAATTATTTTAGTTTCAGTATGATCAGTTGGTAATCATCGATAAAGAGCGCCCAACATTTTTAAAAAAACTTTGTACCAATGACCTCATGGGCTCAAAATCATCACCAGTTGGTTGGCATTGAACATCAATAAATTTTATATCGATTGGTAGCCCCAAAATGAGACAACTTTATGTTTTTCTTTCTACCCAGTCATCCAATGACTGGCCTAATCGCAGAAGCTGACTTTTTGAAAAGACGTTGCAGAAGATGTTGCATAAATCCATTTTTATAAAACAATGTTATTTATCATTTGCATGTTTTTTAAGGCTATAACCTTTTGTGGGGATTAGGCAAAACAAGCTGAATCAATGACAGCGATTTTGATAGATATAACTTCAACAGTATGGTAGTTATTTATTGTCAGAGTTATAAAGTCCATTTTGGGAATACATACCCATAAATTTAGCTTATATTCTGCTAAGAAATCACCCGAATATGAGTTTCGTCGTTGTTGGGTATTCTCTATCTATACATCTTAACATTAGACTAGGCTGTCATATGACCCCACAGTACCTCAGTATTAGAGGAATTTATAAAACTATTGCTGAGTGACTTAAGCCCTGTACTAATGGATCCACTAATTTTCTTTTATAGACATTGTGACCATAGGGAATTTGTGAATATGTTACAATAAGTCTCGATAAATATAATTTTTCAGATCGACGTTGGTCGAAAAAGCTCAAGCTAAGAAACCAAATAGTGGCATCTAAAAACCACTTTGAAATAAGTTTTAGCTGAACTCACGACTTATGTTTGCAATTGGCATATGGGCTGTAGTTGCAAGCGTTCCCTTTTTTTACATAGTCGAATGCGAAAATTTGCATTTTTACCCTACTGTTTTTAATTAATTTTCCAAAAAGTTGGCTGGAAAACTTTTCAAATAACAACACAGGTTGCACTTACTTTAGACACTGACACCCGGTTACGGTTTATGTATTAATTGACATATAATTTTAGAATCAAAACCTTAGTTTTCAACAAACTCCAAAGAGAAGACACCACGAATGCTGATAAAGTGTGCGGCAGTATCGAAAGTACGTATTTAAATTATTTGGTATATAATAACTGCTAGCCCAAAAGAACACCGGTATTTAAGAGGCTATTTGTTTATGGTCCTTCGAACCGAATCTTACTACAATGACACAACTAGATCATGCTATTTAAGGCGTTTACAATGTTGAAATAATTGTGCTGCAAGTCGAATTCCTTAGAATTTCACCAGCAATTATGTTGACGTTTAAAGCGTTACATTCTCGTTACTTTGGTGCTACCTTAGAAAGACAACAAGATTAAAAGTGCACTCTACTTGCTTACACACAGTTAAAAAAACTGTTAAACATAATTGGTCTTATTTTCAACTCGTATCCTTTCTTAATTATAAAAAAAAATTTCTCAGATAGGATGGGTCGATGTTTGTTGTGCCTAAAGTGCAAAACTGTAAGACCAAAGTACTGGAGATTCGAATCTCATCAGAAACAAAAAAAAATTTATAAAAATTTTTTGGGTTTCAAAGTTCTGACGACGATGAAAACAGGAGCTGAAAAACGAATTTTTGGCGTTTTTATTTCAATATTGTGATGACATTGTAAATGTGGTAAGCAGCTGTGTACTAGAATATTTTTTAAAAGTTAGCATAACTTCATCAACGTCGGCACATCGTCATAAGCATTGTCTTTGTTTGCCTGGTTATGCTTTGAGAAATTACCACCGAGGCTTTTTGCGGTGTTATAAATCAATGAATTATTTTTAATATCTATACTTCGTTTATAGGGCTTAGCTTGAACTATAAAACCTGGATTATATCAGTATTGACTTTTAAACCATTAGTCGATTTGACCTTATTGGCATTGATCTCAGACTTTATTAAGCTCAACCACATAGCGTGTAGCAGAACCAAATCTCCAACTAATGTAACCCATTCACGTTTGCATTCGAGTACTCTTTATAACAATAAAGTTTATTCATGTGTTAATGAGGCATAATTGTATAAGTTGCAATGGGACTTAAGTTTAAGTAAATAACAAACAAAAGATTCAGGGATACCGCCAAAACTTTCATCAATACCTACCTTTATTTGAAAATCCTGCATAAACCCTGGTTTAAATCTTGTCAAGAACATTGAAATATTTGCTTTAAATTATGAGCATTTTAGTTATTTTATTAATAAATATTTTGAAATCTTTTTTCATTTAAAGAAAATTCTCGGCATAACTTTTGATCATCAAAAATTTTTAGTCAGAGTATCTAACAAAATTTTAGCTGCCTTCGGTTTTCATATTGCCGAATAAAAACCGCTTTTATCACATTTTGTAGTTCATGTTGATTTAAGTAAGTAGTTTAGTGGATTGATGCCACACCAACTGGGGAGCCCAGAAATATGCAACACAAAATGAAAAACTTTATACGTTTCTCTCCCTGTTAACTAAAATGCACTTCCGGAACAGCGCCTTTTAATGCAACCAACAACATGGTTTTCTTATTTGGACACATTACTTACACAAACCATATTGTTTACCCTACCCTTTAGCTGGGTTATATTCTCCCTTACATCGAGCAGTGTTTTGCACAGATTACATTTTTTTTTATAATTATGCCGGCTGTTGAAGTATTGTTTCATGTTCAGTCTCTTATGCTCTTCGCATTAATATTATGATTTTATGGATGTTGTATTTTTTTCTTTGCTTTTAATAATTTCTATTTTAATGGAAGATTTCCTGTTGCTGCTGTTGGCCAACGCCAGGCAAAACATTCAGGCAGTCAGCCAGCCAGCTAGCCAGTGTTTTTTTTTGTTGGCTGCTAGACAATTGTCTAGAGTATATAATCATCGACCCCTCAGACTTAAACAATTATTGGTTTAATATGCTTTTCATAATGTTGAGTAAATACGCGTACAATATGAAAAAAAAAAATATAAATAAAATAAATTTCAAAAAACAGAATATGAAATGAAGAATTGTTAAATTATATGCTGGCCAGGCTTAATACAAAACAAGGAGCTCATGAAGCAGCCGACCAAAAAAAGAATTTTATTTATATTAAAAAAGCAATTAAAAGATAAGCAACAATTGAAGTACTTATCTTCTAGTGTTTTATTTTTTTTCTTATTTTATTTATTTGTTTTTGTCTAAAATTAGTCTGTAAAAAATTTTCAATTTCAATGCAATCAAAACTAAGCAAGAAATATTATTTTCAAGTGCCCACTTATATTTTGGAGAGAATGGTATTATATTGTGTGGTAGTTTGCTTGTACTGTTTGTTTAAGCACTCCTCAAGGTAGGCTATAATTTTCGTTAAATAAAACTTTACCTTATAAGTAGGTCATGTGGGCAATGAACATTTAATTGAACTGTAAAAACCAGGTTAAAATAATACATAAATGTAAGTTGTTTTGGAAATCGCTTAACACTGGCAAAAGTACTAAGAAAAAGTTAAACTTTTAAGTTAAACTCAATGAAATTTCTACATTTAAGGAAAATCAATACAATGTGAAGTAAATTGCATTATGGTACAGTTTTATAAGAGAGTAGTATTATCAAAATTAATGGAAGTTAGTTTATAGAAAAAGAGTTGTACTTGTAAGTATCAGTAGTTTAAAGAGAGCCAGAAAAACTGAACATGTTTAAAAAAAACTTAAACCATTAAACCATTTAATAAAGGGTCCGCAATATTTCCCAGCGTTGTTCAAGCGTATACACAACCATATTCGTTCAGTGTTCTGTCAAATCAGACATGAGCTAAGTGTTACCATTCACGAAATAAGCACTAGTTAAAAAAAAATATTGTACAAATTCATTAAACTTTAAAATGTTGGCGCATTACCCAGAATTTATAAATTGATCCCCTGTTTCACTCCAGAAAAGAATTGCTTCCCATAACTTTTTGAATGAAGTGGTGTTCTTACGATTTACATCGGACATGTTCTGGGATAGCTTTTCTGAGTTCTTAAATTTTTTCTACAAGAGCCCAATGCCTTTCCACTGGCCAAAAGTCTGGACAGTTGGGTGAGTTTTTCTCCCTTAGTACAAAACATCTTGGCCCAAAAGTTGCGAAAAGTCTGCCAGTACCTAACTTTTATCATCCATCACACACACGTGAAAAAACATGGTTGTAATGATTACAACATCTTAGACAACATAGTATGATTGAATTGTATGATTGTAGTGAAAACATATAATGGTTGCCAATTAACATTATTATGTATAATTAAAGTATCATGCAATTATCATGCTATGACTAACAAAAAAACATAAAATTTTTGTTTGTTTTTTCTAAACAAATTTTTTTAACAACAATAAATATTTCTCTACGCAAGATTCTGAGGGTGTATTTGTACTCAACAATCTCCAACAATCACCTGTGGCCAGAAGCTAACCAGAAACTGATCCAGCATAAACAAGGCAGCATAATAGAGACTTGTAAACCATTTGGCGACATCGCAAAACAATATTTATAGTAGAATTCGCAGGGCTGACATCGACTTTAAATTTGAATGAAATTGAACATCTTGTAGTAGATGTAGAATATTAGAAGAAGAAACTCGCTTCGGCCCCATGGTGATTGTAGGAGTTTAAAGAATCGAATATATTTAATATAAATAATAAATTTGTTATCTTTTTTGTCGTACTTTTTTATATACAACTTTTTTACAATTTTTTGAAAATTTTATTGTTTATTTTAATAATTTCTTTTAAATTTTTTAAAATTTTTATATTTTTTTTTGTACACTTCCAACTTATAATACAAATTTATTTAACAAGAAGAACAACGTTTGAAAACAAATTATGATTAAAACATATTATAGCCTGATCGCTTTGTAATCATACTGTTGTTTCAATTGTCATTAAATAGTTATTTGAAAATTTAAATGGCCACGCATGTAATATTATTTTTGTAAAGACATGATACAATTTTTATGATAAAAATTTCGTAAATCATACTATTTTATAAGGATAACCATATCGAAGTTTTCATAAAAAGCCAACATTAAATGATAAAACTCAAACCAGTGATTGGTTCTGGTGACCAAAAAAATGATAAACCATAACTAAAAATTTCGATAGCCACAGATTTTTATAAAGAATATAATATGACTGTTGTGATCATATCGTAACCATGGTTTTTCTTTACGTGCAACAGCTGTATTTTTCCATATAAGTTCCTTACCGCATTGCGATCGGCAACACTAGCTTTGGCTCTGCGCAAAAAGGAATCAGGGTATTTAACTTTGCGAGATGCTTTTAAGTGTTCGGTTCTATTCGAAAGAACGGTTGGACATCTTTTGTCCTACCATTATCAGTTAGAACTTTTTTTCTTCTTTATCCTTTCTTTCAATGATTAAGTCTTTCTTATAGATTTAATGGCTTTATAAGCAGTGTGATGATAAGCCTTCAGATCGTTTGCTTTATTCTAAATTAATAATATCCATAAATTTAAATTAGTTTTTTACATACTTTCCTTTGAAGTCTATTTTGATAGTATTTTACATATTGTTACGTTTATACCTTTTATAAACGTTGGCTTATTTCCTTTAAATCAACATTGAATTCTTTTATTGCAATCAAAAACAGTTGAAATTCGTTGTAAAATCAAGAGCACTTTATTTACTTAAACACACTCAGAGATTGCTTTTATAGCACTTTACTTATTGTTAACACCTTTATTGTCAAATTCACGTTGACACACACTTAACAAGCTCTACTGTTATACTGATCATGTTAGCTGTGTTGTTCGGCTATTTATAGTAGCATAGTGGTGTTCGGTAACATTCGACAAAGTTATCGTATGTACACACTAGTTCATTCGAAAACCGTTACATTTAAATTACGACGTAATGTTAATGTTAAGTAATATGCAGGAAAAATAAAAGTGCCTAAGAGTATGCTACACATAATAACAACTTAACATCATGTTCGAACAACCAGCGAAATAAACTAATCCAAACAAAACTACAGTAACTTAAACTACTACAACTAAAATAAATTATAATGTAAATTTAGCTATTTAAGGATAAGTCTGTAGCAATATGTTAAAAAAAGAATAACTATTTGTTGGCCAAGGATAAGTTTTGACTGGATTAATGTGTATAAGTTTTTTCTGACTCACTCTTTATACACCAATTTTCTTTAGCAAAACAATAACCCTTTAAAGTGTCTTATCACGAACTATTTATATTTGTAAAAGCAGACATTTTTTGATAATTTTACAGGAACTTTATTATATTCCTGACACTGTTGAGTTTGATTATTATAAAGCAGTACCTTAACTTAAACACTTCATGGTTGTGTGTGCAAATAGTATATGTAGACCAACATCTATCTCAGAATGTCTTAAGTCACTTCATGGTTGTTTCTTCAAATATAGAGATATATGCGAACACGATCATATAAGAATTCTTAAAATATGAGGGTGTTCGTTTATCATAATTTGCCTCTAGTAGACTGACTTATAGTTTTTTTTTTAATCTTATTTCCATACTTTATTTACCCTAACATAATGACACCTCTACCGCTGCTTTATTTTAGGTCTAACTATTTCTACCTTTTAGGCAGCCTTATTATTTAACCTTTTAAGAGAATTAACCTTTTAATAGAGGTATAGAACTTTTAGTTGACAACTTTTTTTTTAACTGACGACCATTTTGTCAGCTGTCATGTGATTTTTGTTAAGTTTGGTTAGGCATTCCAACATAAATAGACTGACGCATGAATAGTAAGGCGTAGATATGGTGAATGGGCTCAAAACAAGATTGCCGTAAATGCCGATTTATATAATAGAATTCTGTTTAGCGACGAAGCTTACTTTTTGTTTGAATATATACGTCAATAAACAAAACTGCCGTATTTGGAGTGATTACAATACTCAAGTGTATGTTGAGACACCGTTACATTCAGAAAAAACAGACTGACTGTTTGGTAAGCTTTGTAGACTGATAGAATCATTGGTCCATATTTCTTTAAAAATTAAACATTATGCTTGTCAAAGCCTGCAATGAATGGCGGCCGCTATAGGGCCATAATTACAGACGTTTTTGTTTAACAAATGAACAACCATGATGTCCAGAAACAGTAGTGTCAACTAAATATTGCAACATGTCACACAGCTTGTGTCACAATTGATTTATTTATTTGAGGAAATGTTTGAAAACCGTATAGTTTTACATTACGGATCGTTGATTGGCTAATAAGATCGTTATATTTAACAACGCTAGACTATTTGCTGTGGGGATTTGCAAAGTCGCTAGTCTACCCCGATAAACCCGTAACAATAAGGTGAGTTTCATGTCAATTTAAAAAAAATCATCCTTGTTTTATTCCATTTTAAAGTTCTAAAGCTCTTTAAAAAATACCAGTTTTGAAGAATCGGAGGAGATTCTAAAACGAATTAGTTCAATACTTATAAGATTAACTGGAAACAAGTCACATGGAGCTAAGAACTCATCTAGCTTATATGGGACTGTAGGATGACACGATGTGTAGAGCACTCAAAGAAGAACAAGAGTTTCTGGACCAGTAGCTTTGTTAGTGTTGTGAGTTTGAGTATTTAGACACATGGATACTATGCCGAATTAAGAATACCTAAAGACTTCAAATTAGAAATTCCTAAGGATTAACCTTAAAAAGACTGGATTCTTCATCTAATCGAAATATTTGAATGAGTTTGAGAGGAATTTTTCATTCCTTTAAGAGCACAACACGCCAATTTTGTATACATGTACTAGGTGTATGGATTATGGGCTTTCGCAATGCCTGACTTTTAAACTTTTTTTTAAATTAAATTGAAAACACTTAAGATAGATATAAATTCATTTCTTTTTATAAGTTGTTTTTTTTTTTAACTTAGTTTTAATTAATTTAGCTTATTAATTATAAACTCTGCTCTGCCAACTCTCCTCAAGTATACGATTTAAGTTCTTCAACCATTTATCTCTACCTTATTTAGTTTCATCCTTTTTAGTTTGTACGCTTTTTAATCATACCAAATCATGTACTTTTTACAAGCATTACTCTATTCAACATTATTAGAAGAAAAAACTGGTTTAAAGTTTTTCTATTAAACTTTTAATGTGAAAAAACAGCAAACGAGAGTAAAATAAAATGAAACTTTTATTATAAATTTCACTTTCTCTTTTTGCCAGTTCAAATAGGGAAGGTGTGGTAAGGATATTGTTTAAAGAGCTTTAGGTAATCAATTATTTTACACACTTCCTTTTTTTAAATATGCATGAATGCAGGGGTTAGAAGACAGTCTGGAGTGGTTACAAGCGGGTTGTTGTGTCTGTCGTTAAAATAGCTTTGAAACCCTAAACTAATATTAAACACTAAGCTATTAAATAAACTAACCTAATTTCCTTCACTTGGTCTCTTTTTCATTACATTATTATATTTTCCTTCATTTTTCCTATGCCTAACAGCTTTTGTAATCAATTTTAACTTTTATTATTTTGTTTTTTATACCCTTCACACAGTGAAAAAGGGTATATATAGGTTTGTCATTCCGTGTGAAATTTCTACAATTTTCATTTCCGACCCCATAAAGTATATATTTTCTGAAAGCTTATGAATAGAGGAGTCGATTAAGCCCTGACCGTCTGTCCGTCTGTCCGTCTGACCGTCTGTCCGTGTGTATGTTGAAATCAACTTTTTGAAGCCCCCCGACATAGGTTGGACCCGGGTAAGGTATTAAAATATCAGAAATATTCGGGAGTAGATCGGTATTGAAAATCAGAAACATCGGTACATAAACAACTGAGATATGAGCAAAAACCCACGACCACCTCGATTTTCTTTTCATAAAAACAACATTACAACAACAACATACATACATACAAACGTGTATACTGGTTAGAGAAAACGTGGCATCGAATCCCAGCTGAGGCAAAAAAATTTTTTTTTAAATTTTTTTAAAATTTTTTTTTTTAATTTTTTTTTTATTTTTTTTTTATTTTTTATTTAATATATTATATATATTTTTATTATTATTTTTTTTATTTTTTTTTTTTTAATTTTTTTTTTATTTTTTTTTTGTTTTATATATATTATATATGTATATAATAATTTTTTTTTTTTAATTTTTTTTTTAAATTTTTTTTTTAAATTTTTTTTTTATTTTTTATTTTTTTTTTGTTTTTTTTTAACATACATACGTGAATTTACTGTTATTGCATGACTACACGTTGTGAAGGGTATATAAGATTCGGCACGGCCGAATATAGCGCTTTTACTTGTTTTTTTTTTTGTTTCTTCTCCCTCTGTAAACAAATCAACTTTTTATAAACCGATTAAAAGGTGATTTGTACTTTTTATGTCCCGACTTTATAGGAAAAACTCTACCAAAAAATCCCATATGGAGGTGTAAGTGTGTGTGTGTGTGTGTGTACGTTGTTAAGCAAAACTTTTATAATTTAAAATTATAACAAAAGCCATAAGGAAAACTGTTATATTTTTTTATTTATTCTCCCCCTTTATTGTGTTAATGGCAAAAAAATTACCAAACCAAACTTTAAAGAAATTTATTAAAGAAAAAAAGTCTTAGAAAATCAACCGCTTAAAGGAGAAATGAACTAGAGTTTAGCCGAGTTGTGGCAAAAGTGCGTAACTATAATAACAAAACAAATGGTAAAATAAATAGCAATATAAAACTAATTGGTCTCTGGGGAAAAATTGGTTATTAAATTTTAACACTTGCTGGCAATAACTGTCTGGACAGTTGCTGGAGATGAAGGCAACACAAAGAGGGAAACATTTTTAATTTTTAAAGATGAAAAAAATAAAAAGGTTTACAATTCTTTTAGATATTTATTTAATTATTTTAAAACAATTTAGCAGCTTTTTTGTGTAGCTTCTTAGGGAAATGGTGAAGAATTTTTTAGGAAATCTTTTTTTATTTGTCGAACCCACTACAGTGGCGGTATAGCATACCATAATCACCATGTTTGTTACTCGTTGTTTAGCAATTTTTTCCAAGTTTTTTAAACCACTTTTCATTTAAAATCTATCCCCACTCTTACTTAAGTTTATTTCAATAACATACTATTGTTAGAAGCTAATTCAATTAACTCTAGAACCCTACCATGGGTGCTCAGGCATCCTGCTTGATATTAACATTATTGTCAGACATTTAAATGTGGCAGCACAGCTGTGTTTTTCTGTCTATTCTCTATTTCTATTGTAAAAGAGTTTTTAAGTGGCTCGTAATTTAAATAGTTAGTACCGGGTGCTAATTTTATCGAATTCTTATATATTCCAAGTAAGAATAAAAAATAAACAACAAATAAAATATTCTTAAGTTAAGTTTTCCTTTCTAAATATGATTAGGTTAGGTTAGATTAAAAAGGAGGGGCACTAAAAGCCCAAACCTATGGCAGGTATACACTTATTCCCAGTTGGCATGTTGTGCGCTCCATGTGGGAACCGGAATTCCCAACTTAACCCATAATCATAATTTCCCATAATTAAATATCGGACTAGTTCAAGAACTCAGTCCCCTCAATGTAATTCCTTATGGATCTCCAGTTCGAGTTCCCCAGGTACTCCAAATTCGGCATAGTATCCACTGTAAAATTCTCGCGTCTTATATGCCCAAACGCAGGACAATGACAGAGATAGTGTATCAAAGTCTCATCCTCTTCCTCGCATGCTTTGCATGTCGTCTCCTCAGACAGTTTCATACGAGTCTTAATATGATATGAGTCTAAATATGATTACTCCAATCTTGTATTACGTAGCCTGTTGCCAGTTATAATTAATCATTTAAAATTATTCTATATTGAAGTTTATTATAAAAACAGAAAAACCAAAAGAAGACAATAAAAAGGTTTCTTGATTTTTTTACGTCATTCCTAATTGAGTGGCATACTTATAATGACTAGTGTAAGCAAGGAGCCTTCAAAAATTTTAGCTCTTTGATTAAGACACTTAAAACGTATATATTGTATCCACTTATGAAGTTTTGTTGAAACAATTAAGAAAGTTACATTCAATAAAAAACAATAACAACAACAATTTTGTCAGTAGTCATATTATAATTATATGGTATCATATTGTGATAGTATGTGAATATTTTATGTTTACGTGGAATCATGTGTTACGAATTTTTTTTTCTTTTATTTGACAAGAAAAAAATATACCATCCTTTTTGTAATACAGAATAATTTCGATAGTTGATTTCAAAAAGAAAGTAAAAATAATTTTTTTTTGAAACCATTTATGAATATAATTTATAGTTAATTATTTTACTTTCACATTGATCATTTTAAAGTTTTCCTGATTACCTTAATTACATTTTTTTACATCACTAACGTACATGTGTAGTGTTAAACGAAAATTTGGTAGCATTGATTTGCTTAAGCTTCTGAATAGCCTTTAACTCATGCGCTTATTATCACACTAAACTTGTAGAATTTCCTGTTCAATTTACAAATCGTGCTCAAAGTGATAAGATTAAAGCTTGTTATATTTGATATATAAAATATAAAATACAAATTCAAAAGATCTCTGAAAATCTTGCAATATTTTTCTAATTTTGTTGTCACAAAGATAATATTTAAACGAATTATAAGCGAAATTCACAATATTAAATTAATAAGAGCAAATATTTTTGATTTCGCTTTATATGAACTAAGGTAAGTGAAAAGAAACTGATAAAGTACATTTAAAGGGTTTTGGTAGTATAATAACCTTTAAAAATTGCATTCACATCATTTTGGAAAGGTATTAAGCTTACCTTGATTGGTGGCTACGGTTAGCTGTGATACATAAGTGGCAAATTAATTTAGTAAAAGGAAAAAAAATTTCCTTATACGAGTGTTTATACGAGGTTACTTTTCTACTGGGTGCATTATTCGCTGTTTTACTCATCACGGGAGTACTTATATATAGATACAATTACTGCCTGTTCAACGATGTCGAAAGAAAACACAAGCGAACTTTCATTCGTACAAATATATTGAAAACAACAACAAAAACGTAAAATTTGTTTTTGTTTTCAACGTATAGTGGAGTCATATTTGGAGTAATAGAAAAACAATGAGAAAGTCTTTCTTTATAAATAGAAAACTGTTTTATGTGCTTTTTGTTTTATTTGCAAAGTCATTAGTATTGGTTCCCTAGGATACTTATAATCAGCATTTTAAGTTCGTATAGTCCCAGGAAAGTTGATAAAAATCCCAGATGTTGAGTTAAAATTTTTAACTTAAATAATGAAAAACAAGTAAGAGCGCTATATTCGGCCGTGCCGAATCTTATATACCCTTCACAACGTGTAGTCATGCAATAACAGTCGTTTGTGTCACCATTCATCTTATATGAAATACGTACATACATATAAAAAAATACATTTATAAAATGTAAAATTATAAATTCACGCATGTATGTTAAAAAAAAAAAAAAATTTAAAAAAAATTTAAAAAAAAATTTAAAAAAAATTTTTTTTTAAAAATTAAAAAAAAAATTTAAAAAAAAAATTTTTATGTATATAATATATATAAAACAAAAAATAAAAAATTAAAAAAAAAATAATAAAAATATAAATAATATATTAAATAAAAAATAAAAAAAAAAATAAAAAAAAAATTAAAAAAAAAAAAAAAAAAAAATTAAAAAAAAATTTTTTTGGCTCAGCTGGGATTCGATGCCACGTTTTCTCTAACCAGTATACACGTTTGTATGTATGTATGTTGTTGTTGTAATGTTGTTTTTGTGAAAAAAAATCGAGGTGGTCGTGGGTTTTTGCTCATATCTCAGTTGTTTATGTACCGATGTTTCTGATTTTCAATACCGATCTACTCCCGAATATTTCTGATATTTTAATACCTTACCCGGGTCCAACCTATGTCGGGGGGCTTCAAAAAGTTGATTTCAACATACACACGGACAGACGGTCAGACGGACAGACTGACAGACTGACAGAGCTTAATCGACTCCCCTATTCATAAGCTTTCAGAAAATATATACTTTATGGGGTCGGAAATGAAAATTGTAGAAATTTCACACGGAATGACAAACCTATATATACCCTTTTCCACTGTGTGAAGGGTATAATAACAAATTTTTTAATAATATTTAATGCGATTCTATTGAGTTATTCGTCCTTCATCTAAATGTTGAAATGTCCTTTCAGCAGGACTTGCAAATAAAACTAAGTAAAATTATCTTGTTTTCATTTGTTTTAATTTTCTAAATGTCTTAAACAAGCTTTTAGCTGTTTTTGAAATATACACAATGGCGTTGCTCTAAATAACGATTGTAGAACTGTTCATAAACAAACGCACTATAACAGTGTTATCTCACGCTGAAAATTGAAAAAAAGCCCCGACAGTTTAAAAGACTGTCCTTAAATAAGCAGACAGGTCTCTTTATTACAAACTTTTTTTTATTCTACATAGTGTGCAGGATGAAGAGTATCATTTTTAAGAGAAATACCACAACACAATAATCGTTAGTTAGATATTAGACGTAAAGTAAAATTACAATAAATATCCATTTATTGTACATCTACACACACAATTAATTGTACATCCAACTGGATGTCATGTGAGGAAAGTCATTTAAATTTCTTAAGCATTAGCCGTGCTGACTCAAACAAGTAACACTTGTATAATTGCCAGAACTGTAGGGAAAATTCTTTACACAGCGACATTCGTATTTGAAAATACTTTATTTTTATCTCTACGTTCATTAGTTTGTTTATTATATTTCTTTTCATTTCTTGCACATTTTCATTGATAAAGTGTAAATACTTGAAGAACCAGGAAGAATATAACAACAACAAAAAACACCAGCAAAACAAACAATAGAAAAAATGTTGATGAAAGAAATTGAATGAATATTGTTGTCTTCGAAATGAAATCAATTTGAAAACAAGTAAGAGCGCTATATTCGGCCATGCCGAATCTTATATACCCTTCACAACGTGAAGTCATGCAATAACAGTGGTTTGTATCACCATTCATCCCATATAAAATACGTACATACATATAAACAAGTAAGAGCGCTATATTCGGCCGTGCCGAATCTTATATACCCTTCACAACGTGTAGTCATGCAATAACAGTAGTTTGTATCACCATTCATCTCATATGAAATACGTACATACATATAAAATATATACATATATAAAAAACATCCCATTGTAAAATTATAAATTTACGTATGTATGTTAAAAAAAAAATAAAAAAAAAATTAAAAAAAAAATTTTAAACAAAAATTTAAAAAAAAATTAAAAAAAAAAATTAAAAAAAAAAAATTTTAAAAAAGTAATTAAAATATATATAATTAATATAAAACAAAAAAAAAATAAAAAAAAAAATTAAAAAAAAAATAATAAAAATATAAATAATATATTAAATAAAAAATAAAAAAAAAATAAAAAAAAAATTAAAAAAAAAATTTTTAAAATATAAAAAAATTTTTTTTTTGGCTCAGCTGGGATTCGATCCCACGTTTACTTTAGCCAATATACAAGTTTGTATGTATGTATGTTGTTGTTGTAATGTTGTTTTTGTGAAAAAAAAATCGAGGTGGTCGTGGGTTTTTGCTCATATCTCAGTTGTTTATGTACCGATGTTTCTGATTTTCAATAGCGATATACTCCCGAATATTTCTGATATTTTAATACCTCACCCGGGTCCAAGTGATGTCGGGGGGCTTCAAAAAGTTGATTTCAACATACACACGGACAGACGGTCAGACGGACAGACGGACAGACGGACAGACGGACAGACTGACAGAGCTTAATCGACTTCCCTATTCATAAGCTTTCAGAAAATATATACTTTATGGGGTCGGAAATGAAAATTGTAGAAATTTCACACGGAATGACAAACCTATATATACCCTTTTTCACTGTGTGAAGGGTATAAAAAAAACCGAAATGAAATAAGAAAATCATAAACTCGACAAACAAAAGAGAATGAAAATATATTGGATCACAATTGTAAATTGTTGACATTTCTAGTGATATATCAGGGCCCCTAAAGCATGAAATTTGAAATTAGAAAAAAGCATGACAATAGCACGCTTACACATACATATAAACAACAGTACATATACATCAAGCCAGAAAGAAAATATCCATTTTTAAAGACCGCCAATAGCACACAAAAAATCAATGAATAAATAACCAAGTGATTCAGAAAATACTTCCAACGTATTGTCAAACGCCCTGCTATAGATAATTTCAATTACTTTAGAAAAAATTGTATTTCCATAATAGAAGTCCTTAGTTGTACAGAAATTATGCTCAAAGGTGCAAAGTTGCACACGAAGCACTACTTTATTTTATTTTATTTTAATTTTTTTTTTTTTTTTTTGCTTTTGTCAGATCAGCAGCAAGCAAGGCTTTATTTAGAGACCCCAATTAAGTAATCGAAAGGAAACATTATACAAACCCAATCATTCTGAAAGTCGTTTGAACAACAGATCATCACAATATCTAAAGATTATTTTCCAAAGCAAAGCCGTTTCAAAAATAAATACCTTTAGTGTTCTTTTTTTAGAGACTAGAAGTTTACAAAGATGCATACTTCGGCAAAGAAAGTTCTCTGACTGTCTTGCGCCTGGGAATGTTGAAACCTTTAACACATAATGGGGTTTCAGTTTTATTGCAATATTTTTTATCTTCACCCACCATGCAACAAACTTGTTGCCCTATATTTTTTTAATCATTACTTTTGTCCTTTAGTGAGTCAGTTAGTTTACTTTCTGTTGATCGTTGGTTATTTCTTTTACTTATGATTAACCTGGTTCAAGATTTTTTAACTTTTTTTTTTAATAAAAAACCCCAAGTAAGACAATATTTAACAATGAAACAAGGACTCGGTGTTATAAATAAGATGCCCTGAATATATTTTTTACTTTTTTTCCCCTCCTAACAGTATTTTCATTCTGTTTTGATATTTTAAATTTTTTATTTTGTTTTAATAAGTTTTAAATACAGGGTTTCCTTTTTATGAGAAACCTTTAATTTGTATCTGTAATCTTTGTTAATTCCACACGAAAAACCATTTTTTTTTAATTTTAGTGGAAAATTAATTGCACATCAAATACAAATCCGATAGTAGTAGTAGTAGTAGAAGTAGTAGTAGTAGTAGTGGTAGTAGTAGTAGAAGTAGTAGTAGTAGTAGTGGTAGTAGTAGTAGTAGTTGTAGCAGTAGTAGTAGTAGTAGTAGTAGTAGTAGTAGTAGTAGTAGTAGTAGTAGTAGTAGTAGTAGTAGTAGTAGTAGTAGTAGTAGAAGTAGAGTAGTAGTAGTAGTAGTGTAGTAGTAGTAGTAGTAGTAGTAGTAGTAGTAGTAGTAGTAGTAGTAGTAGTAGTAGTAGTAGTAGTAGTAGTAGTAGTAGTAGTAGTAGTAGTAGTAGTAGTAGTAGTAGTAGTAGTAGTAGTAGTAGTAGTAGTAGTAGTGGTAGTAGTAGTAGGTAGTAGTAGTAGGTAGTAGTAGGTAGTAGTAGTAGTAGTAGTAGTAGTAGTAGTAGTAGTAGTAGTAGTAGTAGTAGTAGTAGTAGTAGTAGTAGAAGTAGTAGTAGTAGTAGTGGTAGTAGTAGTAGAAGTAGTAGTAGTAGTAGTGGTAGTAGTAGTAGTAGTTGTAGCAGTAGTAGTAGTAGTAGTAGTAGTAGTAGTAGTAGTAGTAGTAGTAGTAGTAGTAGTAGTAGTAGTAGTAGTAGTAGGGACACGAAATGTAAAAAGTCACATGCACATGTGGGTCTGAGATCACTTAAATGTTCAGCACTTTGATTAAATTTTTTCAAATAGACGTAGTGGCTGCATGCGACAAGATTTTGATATTACAGGAAATGTATTTTAGTCCAAAAAATGCAATACAACACATGTGGCAGAAGACTAAGATTTATGATGACATCATAATTACATCACAGCCACATGCTTATGTGGCTGTTTACTTGGAGGGAGGTGTTTCTGTGGAGGGAGGTGCCATAGATTTGACTTTGTTAGCCTGACGTTGACCCAGAGCAATTCACCAGTAAGAAGCAGACTTAGAAAAAAAAGGCACATAGCACATCCTTAATTTTACATAAAGATACATCACAAAAAGAATCCCAATCATTAGGCAGCTCTCCCTACTGTTTGCAAGACGCTCTGCACTTTAATTACTAACACGGCGCTCGTGAATCGGAATCCAAAGCATTCCAGTAATAAATCCGAGTTAACATCAAAATCCTTAAGGGTGTTTAATGCCAATTGACTATCCAAGAGGAAATAAATGCAGGTTTTACTCACATTCCTTCTCAAAGACTCATAAGCGCCGATATGGTATAAGTTTTACATTGAAATATCGAAGGATATTTGCCCATCGGCAGATCCCTTTGAAAACTTGGACCAAAACTTCCAGAACCAGTATCACCATTTGATTTCCTAAAACCATCTTTGTATCAGACCTGAGAACCTTTCTTGGGCCCCTATGACTCTTGGGGCCAAATAGTCTAGTCAAAGATTTTAAATTGAAATGTGTGGTGAAATCCCGATAACAGACACGTTAGCAAAGTAAAAATATTTCTAAATATATTCACCAGTTGAATGAAATTTTACATTTCTCTGGTGACTACCAGAACATACTCCATTTTATGTACGTACTGCTGTATTCATAAAAAATATTTTAGATTTATTAAAAGCTTATTTGACAAATGTTGCATAGAAATTTGTCAAATAAGCATTTAATAAACCTAAAATATTGTTTATGAATACACATTTGTGTATTACACGATTGTATATTATAAATGTAAGATGAGGCCACCACTATTTATATAAGAATTCGAAGGCCAATTTTTGTTCTTTGAATGGGTGGGAAGAAAGATCTGTTAACATATCATACTTAATCACATTAAGCAAAGTTGTAAAGAATATTAAAGGAAAAGGAAAGGAAATTTTTTATTTCTCTATTTTGTATTCCTTAATTTTAATTCATAACCGAAGGTGCCACTTTAAATTTTTTAGTGAAACTAATGACAATTCACACACCTCGTATCATATTTAAACCTGCTCTGACTAAAGCCATCCGTAACTTATACCATAGACAGACGACAGCGTTTATTTGCATTAAAAGTCTTAATTCAAATTAACTTATGAATTATCCCCATCCAATGTGTTGGCAATCAGTCAATAATTTTAAAAAATTAAAGATGTAAAATTAAAATACATAGATTCGATATGTTGGACTTTTTTTACATATTTTTTGGAATGCCCTTTCAGTTTAGGCGAAAGTTTTCCTTAATATTGGTATCGTCCATCGTAAGAACGTCACCCTCCCAAAAAGTGCTGTTCCGGTCCTTTAAAAAAATACACATACCTACATACATATACATAATCTCCATGAAAAGATACTATTAAACCTACGAATTTCCACAATTCCCTTTCTCTTATTTCAGAGTTTCCTTCTGCTAACCGAAATTGTAGCAACAATGTTCAGATTTGTGATTGCTAGGGCATTTACAATTTTTAGATTATGAAGCAGTTTTATCGAAAGTAATTTCAGCTTTCTTTCAAATAAATAGGCATTTTCCACCAACTGCATGGTTGCTATTTGAACTTTTTGCCTTCTATTCATTCGATCACGATGTTAGTGTAAAAAAATTAGTTGAAATTAGTAGTATTTAGTAATGCAAATTAACGCTGTCGTCTGTCTATGGTATTAGATTATAAGATAAAAAAGAAAGACTTGCACTTAAACACAGTAAAAGGAATATAAATAACACTCCAACTGTTCTACATTTCTATTACTCTTAAAAAATCTTAAATACAAAAAAGGTGAAACACCAAGCAGCTAGTCCTCACTCTGTTAATATTTTGATGTAAATTAACTTTATAATTAATAAATAAAACATAAATAGAAATAAAATACTTAAGAAATAAATGCAATAATGTTGTATAAAATATTAATAAAAAGAGCCTCTAATGCTTAACATAAGATCACTTTATTGGAGTCAGTCATGGCGTCTACCTGAACGAAATTCTATTTAAATTCTTAACATTAGCTTTCTATTAAAACTTAATTTTCTCGTGTGTAAAAAAAAACACTTTCAATAAATCCTACGTAATATTAAAAATTAAAACAAAACTTTAAAATTCTCGACAAATCTAAAGTACCAAAAACTATATTGCCTTGTCTAAGAAAACGATAAATTTATCAAATAGTGTTTGGCATACACTTGCTGCTTTACTATTTGAATTTGATAGAAAACTAAAAACGAAAAATGTTACACAAACAAAATGAAAAATATGTAAAACTTGAAAACATCTACAATTACAATGCTTGCAATTCAGAAACAAAAAAAAGCTAAAGAACTTTTCAACGCACAACAACTACGCCTTTTGACATTTGACAATGATACGCACTTGCCACAAACATACCTACACATACTAACACATATACACAGCGTTATATACATACATATTATACCATGCAAAAATACTACAAGCAAAAATAATTGACAAAAAAACAAAGAATAAAGGGAAGAAACAATTTAGAATTTCTCTCAAAACCCCCAAAATATCGAACACATATTTGATTGCCAAAAGAAAACGTTTAGTTTTTTTCTTTTACCAGAAATAAAGAAAACAAAAACCATTGCAATAGTTTTCTTCTGTCAAACGCTATAAATACAAACACCAACAGCCATTATTTTTAAACAACACAAATACACGCCATGTTTCAAAGAGCATGGGAAAAAAATTCGACAACAAACAAACGCAATATACGCATCAGAAAACCAAAAAACATTTATTTTCTTCAGTAGCTGTCAATTACATAACAAAAGAATACGCTATAGAAGTAACAGCAACAAACTTCAATTGCCGAAAAAGAAGTAAATTTATGAAAAACAAAAAGGAATAACAACTTTTATTCAATATGAACTATTACTTAAGGCATGAGACAAATGAAAATAGAACACAAGAGTGCACATAGAAATTCTTGATTTTTTACCTGATTTAAAATAAACCTTTTGACCTCTTCAGGACCTTCAACATTTTAGGTATTTTGTAATTATTCATTTACACTAGAATAAGATCTAATTATTATGATATTCTGCTGTATGGAAAATTTTTAGAATTATTGTAAATTTTAAAACAATTTTTTAAAAACAAGAAGAAGTTTCATATAAGGCGTGATTTTTTAAGAGCTATAGGAAAGTTAAAAAAAACGCACAAAATTCAGAAAAATTCATGAAATCTTTATTTGAATCGATAGTACGGTCCATAAAATTTAATGTGTGAAGATTATTTCATGGAAATGTTGACCGTGACTGCACCTCAAATGGTCCATCCGCTTAGTCCAATTTCGGCATACTCTTTCCAACATTTCGGCCGGTATCTCATGAATAAATGCTTCAATGCTGTCTTCTTAAGAGTCCATTGAAGCGGGCATGTGTGTTTAGACATGAGCTTTAACATGGCCCCACAATAAATAGTCTAAAGACGTTAAATCTTACGATCTATGCGGCCAATTGACCGGTCCCAAACGTGAAATAAAATGTTCACCGAACTTGCCTCTCAATAAGTCCATTGTTAAGCGTGCTGTGTAAAACGTGGCACCGTCTTGTTGAAACCACACGTCATGCAATTCAAGCTCTTGCATTTTGTGCAAAAAAAAGTTGGATATCATCTCACGGTAGCGCTCACTATTCACAGTTACGTTATGATTCGCATCATCTTTGAAGAAGTACGGTCCAATGATGCCACCAGCCCATAAACCGCACCAAACTGTGTCTTTTTCTGGATGCATTGGTAGCTCTTGCAATGCTTCTGGCTGATCTTCACTCCAGAATCGACAATTCTGCTTACTAACGTACCCATTGCGCCAAAAATGAGCTTCGTTGCCGAACACAATTTTTCGATAAGAAGCGATGAACTTTCTTAACAGAGCACGCACTTTGATAATAAAATTCAATAATTTGCAAGCGTCGTGCGTTTGTAAGACGATTCATGGTTAAATTATAGACCAAACTGAAGATGTTCGATAGTGAAACAAAACACAAAACGTGCGTCAGCTGTTTAAACTAGTGTTGACAAAAAGATAATAGCTAAAAAAATCACCCTTTATAACTATAAAAAATTTCACTGTGACAAGGCATATTTATTCGTATGGTAATCGCAGGTGGGAGATAATTTTTTTGTTTAAGTTTTTTATACATGAAATATGATATTTTGTGTTTTATTTTTGGATTCTAACAGCTGAGGTTTTAAACTTTAAGCGATAAGTGAAAAAAATTACACAAGGGAACAATGTTTTTGCTGAGTAAGAACTGAATGTTGTTTTTAGTTTTTTTTAGATGCTGAATCCAAATATGCCCATTGGTTTTATTCTATCAGTTCTATCAGGATATTTATAATTTTTTTTTGTAAGAAAATAAATGTTTCGTTTTTTTATGTTATATGCTTATTTAAATTTGAATAAAAATTTTAAAAATTTAACTTTGAAATTTTACTTAACGACATACTAGTTTTAGTTTTGTAATTTACTCATCAAGAGCTTTCAACCGATATGTCACAACCCCATTCAGGTATGTCGGAAGTGGCCTGCATATCACATATCGCGATATGAAGTTATGTCCAAACTTAGAGCACTTCCCCTACACATATTGGAATAACTTGAAAGCACTTCACACTATTCAGTTAAAAAAAAAACTAAAACTCCTCAACAATATAATATTTAAGACTTGCTTACATTGGTTGTAAGTTTGCCCAGAGATATCGCGGAAGTTGTGGCGGAAAATTATGTTTTTTAAACAAAATTTCAACATTTTTAATATTCAATAATAAAGAAATGTTTTTAACCTTTTCTTTATTGATATCAATATTTGTTTCTTATATTGGGCTTGAGATCACATTTTTCATATAAAAAATAATTTTAATTTTATTTTCCAATATTTTGCTACAACATTGAGTAGCCTCTTCAGGGAAAGTATAAACAATTAAGAACAATTTTTTAATTTTTTTTTAATTTATTTTTTTTTGCGAGCGTATAGGCAAATGTGTTTCGGCCAAAAAAATCGATCAAATCGATCTATAGCTTTTGAATTTCTTATTTTTTTTAAGATACTATTGTGCAACGGCACTGATGTATGTATATTAAGCTGATGTATATTTAACGATTCGTAACAATAAACAAATGTGCTCACGTGACTTTTACGCTTAGAAGAGACAATTGCCCAGCCTTGAAAATAAACAACATCCCCGTCCCGATGTAGAATCAAGTTAAGTATTTGGGAATTCACCTTGATCGTCGCCTAACATGGTCCCGTCACATTGAGGCTAAAATATCTGCTATGAAACTCAAAACCTTACAGCCACATTGGCTTATTGGCCAAAAATCTACACTTGCTCTGGAATACAGAGTCCTCTTGTATAAGACCATTATAAAGCCAATATGGACTTACGGCATCCAGCTATGGGGTACAGCCTGTGCATTAAATATCCAAAAACTTCAAAGAAGACAGTCTAAGATACTCAGACAAATTGTCGGCGCACCATGGTACGTATGTAAACCTACATTCACCAAGATCTAAATATTCCCACTGTTTTTGAAGAAACAATAAAGTATTCGCGCAAGTACGTAAACAGACTGACGTTCCATCCCAATCCTCTCGCCAGGGTCCTCTTGCTATTCGAAGGACATAAGCGGTTAAAAAAAGTCGATACATTGAGCCTCGCGAGAAGGCTCCCGTAACTCCAATCACGTAACACTAGTTTCTAATATTTGAATAAGATCAGTTAGTAAGTTATTACAGTGGTAGTAAATAATATATAATTAGTATTAGATTTAAGATTTGTATACATATTGTAAATTTCTATTAGAAAGATTCAATATTTTATTATAAAAGAAAAAAAAACAATAAATTTAAGTTTTTTTCTTCATTTTATGAGGTACCTTCACTTAACTGTGCATAAAGGCGAAACACGTACATCGATTTTTATGATCATATCTTATTTTGTTCATAAGGTATGTGGCTTTACTCTTTCCCATTTTAAAGTTTTTAATTTTAATTTTTTATTTTTTACTTCAGTAATTTTTAAGTGATTTCCAAAAGATTGATTGGTCTTCAAAGCTAACAATTACTTCTTAAAAAAACATTTTGAAAATCGCTTAATGAGGAGTAAAGTTATGATTCTTAATTTTTAATTTTTGGACAAAAGTCAGAAATACGACTAGTATCTGTAACTTAAAAATGTGAGCTGATGGAGAAAAACGAAGATTGATTTGATAGATTTGAAATCAGCGACCTGAAATAAGTAAAAAATTTTATAAAGTTCCAGTCCACAAAAAAAGCTCAATTTTGCTACCTTGTTTCATCAGCTGACGAATCAAGTCTACCTAATGAATCAATTTGCCTTGTCACTGTAATAGACATAAGCGTATGAGCAATATTTAATTATATATAAATTACATATTACTTATACGCACTACCGTTGCAAGCCAACTTTGTATTTTTAATATTTTTAAGATATTTTTAACAACCATCAATAACAACATAAATATAAAACAGGGTTTTCTAATTTGTTCTGCAATTCCTTTTGCATTATAAAACATTCGATTTTTCATCTCTTTTGGTCATCAAAAACATCTTCGTTCATCAATGGAAATCACCAAAAAAAAAGAATCTAGGAGTAAAATATTGCCTTATAATATTTTAAAATATTTTATAATATTTTCAAATTTTTTGTAATATTTTATAATATTTTATATATATTTCTGTATTTTCAATAAATTATTACTGAGAATACTATATACCCTTGCTACTATTAGTGTAGGGTACAGTAAACCATTTAACTTAGTTTACATTCTCTTAAAGTTTTTTTGTAATTTTTTTGTATTATTTTGACTAATCTTAGTCCTTAGTTTGACGTGCTTTTTATATGGTATATTCACACTTCTTTTATAAAACTCGCCTAAAAGTATGCCAGCATAGAAAAATCTATATATATAAAAGTGAAACTCTGTCTGGCTGTGTGTGTGTGTGTGTAAGACTCCGAAAACTATATACCCTTGCTACTATTAGTGTAGGGTACAGTAAACCATTTAACTTAGTTTACCTTCTCTTAAAGTTTTTTTGTAATTTTCACTATTGTTGAGGAACCATTCCCTGTTATCAAACTTCCCTCAAGTACAACTCAACATTATTACTCAATTGCTTTATCTACTACACATACATTCATTACACACAAGAAGTTTTAGTTGTCAACAAGTGTCGCTCATAAACACATACAGTCCACTTACTATCATTTATTTATAAACACATACATTACACAAATGAATATAAATAAATAAATACAAATGAATAATCATATAATTGTTGTACGTGTGATTATTTCGGGTCTAGGAGATTATCCTCCAGGCAGTCGTTAGGATTAGTTGGCATCCGGGCCAGCTAGATCAGTTCACCAACAAAGTTGGTCCTTCGAACCAAATCTTGGACAAAGTGAAGTGTTAACATTTTCGGTAAAAGTATTACTTTAAACGGAAAGTAATTCTTTGGACACAATTTCGGTGGTATCCACAAACATATCGTCGCGGGTTTGTGATACTTATAAAACAAAAACAAATCGTTTAATTAAAATAGTGGTCCAATGGACATGAAGTGGGTTGAAACAAAAGGTTTCATATATATACATACATATACATAAGTATATAAACAAATCGTTTAATTAAAACTGTGGTCCTCTGGACAAAAAGTGTGGAAACAAAAGGTTTCACATATGCATACATATGTACATAAGCTCATATAAAAAACAGAAACGAATTCGTCAAAAATTAAAAATTGGGGTGTATAATACACAAACAAAGAAACAAATTCAAATCATAAAAGAGAATAAGAACAAGTCAAAGCTTGTGTGCAAATTGTTGGTTTAAAAAATACGTTGAAAGTTGTTGTATGTGCATGCGTGTAGTTACATGCATACATAGTTAAACGAAAAATAAAACTAACAACAACAATCGTCTAAGAATGTCGGCGCCGGTGTCGACTGCATGAACACCTGCATCGAAAAAATAACAGAAAATAAAGTACATAGAAAAGTTAAATTGTTGCTGTGAGTGTGCGCTTAAAAAAAAAATAATTCTTAAGAAAAAACATATTAGTGTGCGTGTGCGGTTTTTGCAAAATATAAGAGACAAATTTAAGAGTAACAAGAGATTTGTTTTCGTGGTGCGTGTGCGATTTAAACTAATACATAAATATAATTCTTGTGTGTGCATAACAATAAACAATTCGTCGGTTGATAGAGACAATTTAATACAAATTGGAACATACACAAAGCGGCAGGCAACAAACTACAGGCAACAAAACAATACAATATATTACTTTGTGATTAAAGCTGTAAGTAGAAATTTTAATTATTTATTATTTAAATCAACATGGCTTCGATTAAAACAATTCAAACAAAACGTCGAGTTGAAAAGGGCGCAATTACTCGCGCATATACGTTTATTCGTCAACCACCAGAGGAATTATTTGCGGAACAAATAGAAGCGCGTATTGTTCGATTAGAATCTGCGTGGGAAAAGTTAACAGAACTTACGAGCGAATTATACAATCATGAAGGAGAAGAAGGCTTCGTAGATCCTGAAGAGGAAACGGTAACCTACGAAGAAAAATTCATCGCATGTCAGGCGTGGTTCAAACGCGTTTTAAAATCTTTTAATCCAGTTGTTTCTACTCCAGAACCACATACAGAAATGTTTTCTCGGCTTGCTGAGCAACATTCAACTTTGCTACAGCGACTTGATGCTCCATCAACTTCTCGAAACGAGGACTTACCTAAAATTCGTATAGAACCATTTACTGGCATTTATAAGGAATGGCCAGCGTTTAGAGATCTGTTCGTTAGCGCAATAGATTCTAGACCAAATCTATCTAATATTCAGAAATTTCAATATCTAAAGTCAGTTTTAAAGGATGACGCAGCGAATATAATTAAACACATGCAAATTTCGGAATTATCATACAACGCAGCATGGAGTCGACTCAAAGAGCGGTTTGATCGTCCTCGTCATATCGTAACGTCATATATTGAAACATTTATGGGCCTCCCTTTTTTACGGGAGGAAAATTCGGTTGGTATACGGAAGATATCTGATATCTCGAACGAAGTAATTCGGGGTTTGGATGCAATTGATTGCAACGAGCGTGATCATTGGCTTATCTACATTTTACAAAATAAACTTGACCCTGAATCTCGCCGTAAATGGATTGAAAAATCGCGTGAAGAGGTAAAACCTACCATATCGCAATTTCTAAAATTCTTGGATCAATGCTGTGAAGAACTGGAATTAGGTAAAAACACTGTAGTTAAATCGCTTCATTCTAGAAAAAACCCCTCCACATCGCTGGTGTCTACAAATATACAACACAAATGTTTTGATTGCGGCTCTATTGATCATCCAACGTATAAGTGCTCACATTTTCTATCGTTAAATATTGAGCAACGTCGTTTAATTGTAAGGAAAAAAGGTCTTTGTTTTAATTGCCTTCGTATAGGCCACTCTGCTAATAAATGTAAGTCTCAACACAAATGCCAATCTTGTAACGGAAATCATCACTCACTTATTCATTATGCTCGCGTTTCTCCGGCTAATCAGGCTCAAGTTGCTGTGTCGTCGGAGTTTCCCAGTTGTAATAGGCCCACATCGGAACGTAATTGCTCGCGACCAGTGTCGCTCAATACGGTTGTGTCTCAAGATAACTCTGTATCGTTTATGCGGAGAAATCTTACACATATTCTTCCCACAGCGTTAGTAGATGTTCGTGACCACAAGGGGCACTTCATCTCATGCCGTGTTCTACTTGACACTGCATCGGAATTGTCGTATATCACGGAAGATTGCATAAAACGTTTAGGTTTACATCGGAATCATTCTAAAATCGCTCTTACTGGAATTTCGTCGGTAAAGGCTGAATCAACACATGGTCATACTTATTTGCACGTAAGATCCAGAACTTCGAATATTTCTATGGACGTCCAGGTACACATTTTAGGTCGTATAACTTCGTCACTCCCAAGGAGTACCATCACACGTTATGACTACGGTAGGATAAATATGGTTCATCTTGCTGATCCATCATTTAATCGTCGAAATCCCATTGATATTTTACTGGGTGCTGACTACGTATGGGATGTGTTAACCCAAGAGAAGCTACTTGATGAAAAGGGTAACACAATGGCTATTTCTACAATTTTCGGCTGGGTTGTAACCTCGGTAATGTCATCCAACCCACAACAGTCATCATCGTCCTCATTTTTAACATTGGAAGATATTGATAAATCAATTCAATCGTTTTGGGAAATTGAGGAAACAGGTGCGCAAAAAGGATGCGACAGTGAAGCAGCACTCGTCGAACAACATTTTCAAGAAACACATAGTAGGCATACGGATGGAAGGTATGTCGTACAACTTCCATTTAAAGAAGAGAATCCATCATTCGGTGATACATTTCAAGGAGCACTTAAGAGATTTAATGCTACGGAGCGTAGACTTTCAATGAATCCTACTTTAAAGGAAGCCTATGTTAAATTCATGTCGGAGTATCACAATTTAGGTCATATGCGTGAACTTTCACCAGGGGAAATAGATGTCAACAAGGGACGTTTATTTTATTTACCACATCATCCGGTTGTCGGTACTAAATTACGGGTAGTGTTTGATGGCTCATTTCAGGATGCAGATAATGTCTCACTAAATGACAAGCTACAAGTCGGCCCATCAATTCAACGTAATTTATTTGCGGTATGTTTTCGTTTTCGTTTGCATAAGGTTGTCTTTTCGGCAGATATCATCAAAATGTTTCGCCAAATTTGGGTTTCGGAAGATCATCGGGATTTTCAGCGAATTCTCTGGAGAGAAAATCCAACCGACGTTCTGAAACATTTTCAATTATGTACCGTCACATACGGAACAGCGTCCGCACCATATTTGTCTGTAAGGGTGTTGGAACAGTTGGCAAGGGACTACAAGGAGTCTCATCCTAAGGCGTCAAAGATTCTACTTGAAGATTTCTACGTTGACGATGTGCTAACAGGGGCCTCCTCGGCTCAAGAACTTAAGTTAAAGCAGGCGGAACTCATTGATTTACTTTCACAAGCCGGACTCGAGTTAAGTAAATGGATGTCGAATTGTGCAGACATAGCCCTATCTAAAGATGAAGAACATGACTTTTTGAAAAGAAATGTGGATAATGCAGCAAAGGTTCTAGGCATTTATTGGAACGCATACGAGGATTGCATACAATATAGAGTCAACTTGGGTGACGCTACAAATGTGTCAAAACGAAAGGTTATATCGGACGTTTCACGAATCTTCGACCCTCTTGGTTTGGTTTCTCCTGTCGTAATAAAATTTAAGATACTTTTTCAACAATTGTGGTTACTGAATCTACAATGGGACGAACCACTGCCGGATAGCTTAGCAAAACAGTGGCTTAGCTACAGGGAGGATTTACAAAATCTGTCTAAGTTAAGGTTACCTCGATATGTACCGAATGCTGAATCAAACATTCAACTTCACGGTTTTAGTGATGCCTCTACTAAGGCATATTCTGCGGTCATTTATTGTAGATTTAAGGATGAAAATGGATATTTTTGTGTCAACTTAGTGGCATCGAAGACTCGCGTAGCACCGCTAAAACAAATTTCTTTACCTAGATTGGAATTATGCGGAGCTCTGCTTCTCGCACGTTTAATGAAGTCAATTATATCGTCACTTCCTCATCAACAAATTGAAATCTACGCATGGTGTGATTCTACAGTGGTTTTATCATGGCTGTCTATGCAACCAACCAAACTAAAAACGTTTGTAGGAAATCGCACGTCGGAAATATTGGAAACTCTTCCACGCAATGCATGGAGGCATGTGAATGGCAAGCAAAATCCTGCGGACTATGCATCACGAGGTATAATGGCTGACCAACTGCTTGAGCTTGATCTCTGGTGGTCGGGTCCATCGTTTTTGAAAATTCAACAAGAATTTAATTCATTTGGAAATATACAACCTTCATTTGATAATATTATTGTAACAGCTGAAGTAAAGACTAATGCGGAAAAGGTTTCATATCTTACAACAACGTCAAGACCTGATGGTCGTAATATTCATGCTATGGAATCTGCTCTTGCGAATGTCTCTCATTGGTACAAACTTATACGTATAGCTGGCTACGTAAAACGTTTCATCAACCTGTATGTACACGGAATCAAAATTCCTGCTCAAAAACTAACTTATAAGGAAATTCAAGAAGGCAAAATTATTATTCTCAAGATGGC
This sequence comes from Phyto melanocephala, assembly GCA_941918925.1. Taxonomy (NCBI): domain Eukaryota; kingdom Metazoa; phylum Arthropoda; class Insecta; order Diptera; family Rhinophoridae; genus Phyto; species Phyto melanocephala. The sequence goes on from OW799235.1 coordinate 17,261,499, forward strand.
ACAAGAATGTTTCTTCACCGGCAAAAAGGATATATGTCGTGATTCTGGACTAAGTCAACTATCACCATTTATCGACGACAATGGACTTATAAGGGTCGGTGGACGCATCTCTAACTCGGAGCTTTCAACTAATATTCAACATCCGATAATTTTACCAAAGGATCATAAAATAACTAGTCTTATTTTGCACAAGGAAACGTAAAAAATCTACATCCTGGTATATCTGCGCTCTTCGTAATCGTACGTCAACGTTATTGGGTTATTGGAGCCAGAAATTTAATACGTAAACTTACTCACAACTGCTTGAAATGCTTTCGACAAGCTCAACACGTTACACAACAGCGGATGGCGGATCTTCCAAAGGTACGGGTACGACAGGCGTTCCCATTCGAAAACACTGGTTGCGACTATGCGGGTCCTTTCACTCTCAAGATTCATCGAGGTCGCATTAGGCAAACATCAAAAGGCTATATATGCCTATTCGTATGTATGGTGACTTCTGCAATTCATCTGGAATTGGCAACAGATTTAAGTACGGAATGCTTTTTGGCCGCTCTACGTCGATTTATGGCACGTCGTGGTAAATGTTCATCGATATACAGTGACAATGGTAAGAACTTCGTCGGCGCCAAACGCAAACGGAACGATATGTATCAACAACTACAATCTGAGGATCACAACAACACAATCACTGCAGCCTTAGCCAAAGAGGATATTAAATGGAATTTCATCCCTCCATATTCGCCACACTGGGGTGGCATCTGGGAGTCAGGTGTACGCTCTGTAAAGCTCCATTTACGACGCGTTATTGGTTCGACTATACTAACGTTTGAACAAATGCATACACTTCTTACGCAGATAGAAGCAGTCATCAATTCTAGACCACTAGGGTCTGCTCCCGACACGGACATTGGCTACCTCTCGCCATCTCATTTCTTAATTGGTAGACCAACTACAATGGTACCTGAAGGTAATATTTCGGAAGTAAAAATCAACAGACTTGATTACTGGCAGCATATACAATGCATGTATCAAGGATTCTGGCGTAGGTGGAGTAAAGAATACCTAACGTCTCTACAACAACGTCCCAAATGGCAAAACTCTAATCCGAACATCGAAATCGGCGATATCGTACTAGTAAAAGAAGACAACTCTCCTCCCGCAACGTGGATTACTGCGCGTGTTAATATTATGTAACAAGTTATTTAACATATGGTAGTTCGTACGTTTAAAACAGAGCGACTCAGATACAGTGTGAACAGTTTCCTTTTGAGGCAATGGTGTAGAAATTAACAATGTAGGATGGTGTCGGTCCTCAGGAATAAACAAGGGGTTAGTCCTAGATACGTCGAATAGAGAGGGATTATTTACAAATACGAGATCCAATAAGCGGTTGTTGTAATTAAAATTTTTATTTATTTGAAAGACACTTAAATTCGTCAGACTATTGAAAAAATCTTGACTCCAATCATGTGATGTAATCGGTACAAAGAAATCTGTATCATCTGATGTAATCCAGGATGCAGTCGGAATATTAAAATCACCAAAAATCATCAAAAAATCAGCTGACTTTAGTTTATCTGCAACGGATTTTATTAACAAAACATGTTCACCATAAAGTTGTGGATCAGAGTTTGGAGGTATATATGAGCAGGTAATAAAGAGCGATATATTTTGAATTTGTATTACAACAGCGATAAATTCAATATCAGATGAATTTACAAATAATAACTGTTCAGCAGGACCTTTCCTGGTACAGACGGATTGGTTAGAGCTGTACTACTAAAAACCTCAAATGGCATGATGACAAGACCAATCGTTAAAATTGTGAAACTACCCATATGCTGAAACATTATTTCAGGGTCGGCCGGGATGTTGAGGAACCATTCCCTGTTATCAAACTTCCCTCAAGTACAACTCAACATTATTACTCAATTGCTTTATCTACTACACATACATTCATTACACACAAGAAGTTTTAGTTGTCAACAAGTGTCGCTCATAAACACATACAGTCCACTTACTATCATTTATTTATAAACACATACATTACACAAATGAATATAAATAAATAAATACAAATGAATAATCATATAATTGTTGTACGTGTGATTATTTCGGGTCTAGGAGATTATCCTCCAGGCAGTCGTTAGGATTAGTTGGCATCCGGGCCAGCTAGATCAGTTCACCAACAACTATTATTTTGACTAATCTTAGTCCTTAGTTTGCCATGCATTTTATATGGTATATTCACACTTCTTTTATAAAACTCGCCTAAAAGTATGCCAACATAGAAAACTCGATATATATATATATATATATAAGTGAAACTCTGTCTGGCTGTGTGTGTGTGTGTGTAAGACTCCGAAAACGTAGAGCCGATCGGACTCAAACTATGGGAAGTTGTTGTACACTTTTCAGGGAGTGTTTGTGGGTGGTAAAAAGTAGGCGGGGCTACGCCCATAAAAAATAAGTTAGTTTTTTTAGCTACTTGCAATTGACCGATTTTTCTGAAACTTTGCAAACATATTGAGCTTAATGACTATACAATTTCGTGATTAGAAAAGTGGGCAATACTACGCCCATAAAAGTTATATATAAGTTATTTTTTTAGCCACTTGCACTTCGTGATTAGAAAAGTGGGCGATGTCACCCCTAATAAAAAAACGCTATTATTTTCAGCTATTTCCACGCATTCCAATGGTTCCCACTGATTTGCCTTTCAACTTCAAGCAACAGTTCGCCAGTTTCTAGTTCGCCTTGCCTTCGCTATTACCATCAACAAAGCACAAGGACAATCTCTGCGTGTTACAGGATTGAATTTGGAAAATCCATGCTTTTTACATGACCAGCTGTACGTCACATGCTCCAGAGTGGGAACACCAAAAAATTTGTTCATTTTGCAGCAAATTGAAAAAACCAAAAATCTTGTATTTTGTATATTTTGCATTATAATAAAAATCAATAAAATATTATTTTTCGTATATTCAATTAAAATTCAGAATGCAATTTTATTCATTCAGGGACGTAGAAACGCGAGCCGGGCTTGGATAGTATTAAAATAAAACAAGGCGGTCGAGCTGCTTTAGTTTTTTTTCTAGATTCAGACGTATACAATTCGTAACACACATACAGTGTAAGGCATTAGTTATTAAGTAACATGAAATAGCGATTTTTTTTAACCCTCATACACACCCACACACAAGTGATAAATATATATGTGTGTCAGCCACTGTGTGTATGGTGTTTTGTAACATTCAATAAAACACTTTGCTGGCGTTTATTTTCTTGTTTGTTTGCTAAAATTGAAAACAAAAAATATATTTTTATCAACAACAAACATGTTTTTGTTTTTATTGTTGTTTTCTTTCAGGTTGTTATAGTTTGATGAGTTTGTGCTTTATTTCTTTGTGCACCACATACAATCATTGTAAACTGGTAGTTGTTATTGCTTTTATTATATTTCTTCAATTCTTTTTTTTTTTTTTTTTGTTGTGCTAGCTAATGGCAAACTAACAATGAAAGTGACACATAAACGTTTTTAACAATAAAATATATTTTTTAAGCTGAAATCACATTTCTTTTGTACAGCAAAACCTTATAAAATATAAATAAAACTTATTTTAAAAGCTTGCTTTGTCAGCACTTTCTGGCCAAGTCTATAGACGATGTTGTCAAAGAGCTTGTTAATAAAATAACATACAACAATTGTTTCTATACAAAAAAAGAACGATTTTAATATCCTTATTAAAAAATTTTACCACACAAAGAACAACAACTTAATAATATAAATTCTGTTTAATAAAAAATTCTCTTTTCTAAAAAGATTTTAATCAAACTCTTCTCACTTTTACATATACAGAAATGTGCTTGTCTGTGGACTTAAATTATCCTTTTAATAAAGTCAAGGTGTTTTGCAATATTGACACTGCAGCATGACCTCAAAAACCAGCAACCGCTTAAAACAAAAAGCCAACTTACAAAGAATAACAAAAAGCTAGTCATTATAAATCTTAAAGTCATTTTCACTATTCTGTCTATAGCAACAACACTTAAGGTGCAAGAAAAAAAAATAAAATAAATTCAACACCTAGACAAAAGTATGGGAATAAAAAGTTTAATTTAAACACACCTAGATATTTTGAAAATGTCTGGCTGAAAATTTATTATAAAATTCCAGAGAGACTATCTTAAGGCTTTTGTTTGTAATGCTGACGCTGAGGGAGGTGTAAGCTCCGGCAAGACGAAAGACTGCAGCAGGACAGTAGTACAATGTTTTAGGTCTATTTAAAAATACATTTATCAAGATGCTTGCCAAAACAAAATGAAGAAAATGCAAAATATTTTAAGCAACTCCTATTGATGTCTGTAAATGTCAAATGAATGTAAGAAGACGAGTAAGCAAAGGATATTAGAGCAAAATACCAAGATTTGGTTTTTGTTGAAATTTACAGGAATCAATGTAGGTCACCACAAATTAATGTAGAGATGTTAAATGCACCCAAAGATTTTGATGTGTGTTTCAAAGGAAATGAAAAAAGAGACGATATATTTTCTTAGATAATAGAACATAAACAGGGTGGAGCAAAATAAGCCATATTTGTAAATTCTTTACCGACTTGTACTTTAGATCGTAAAATACATGTGAATGAAGATATGAGTACAAACAAATGGATATAAAGGAATTTTTATTTGACTTAAAGAATTTTATAAGAGAAGATCAATTTTGGCCGGCAAGTAATTAAAAGGGAATTCATGTGTTCTTACACCAAAAATTTCGGTATAGATTGATATGTATATGGATAGATCATACTACCTAAAATAGTATAATTCACATGGATTTTTGTTATTCGATCGCGGAAAAGCGGCTGAACGGAACTTAATGAAATTTATTACACAGACAGACACCTATCTAGGTTAACACGTATGCTACCCTTCATCGCGATAACTACACAGACAAACTCGCAGGCACACCTTAGTATGATACCCATACGTTAGACAGAACATGCCATTATATGTCATGGAGTAACAGAAGAGAGTGCAGGGTATCAAGGGCTTTCTAACCAAGGGTAAATTTGCCAGACTCTACCGTTCTTCCGTACACACGCAGTAAAAAAGTCGAGTTATTGAAAACACTAATTTTAAAAGTTTTAAATGGAAGCACGTTTATATACGCTCCAAAAATGCTTTATTTCGAAGCATTAGTTGACGTAATAAATTATTAATACTTGTACAAATAAATCAATAACAAGTGCATCTATCCTTCCCTGGCTACAAAGCAGGTTTAAAGAGGGGAAAATTATAAACACTCTTTGCGTAAGCCTGTCAGTTACATACTACATTAGGCTCTAAAAAATGCGCATATTATGAAAAAAAGGTAAAAAAGTAATGCTTTTAAGCCTTTCATAAATTTGTAAGTGAAACTTTTATGTTTGTTCCTTACAAACATGCTCCGTCTTTGCGTAAGCCAGACGGTCAGTTACATACTAAAAAATGAGCATGTTATGATAAAAAAGTAACACTTTAAGGCGGAAACTCGGCATAACAATTTCATGCCTTCCATAAGTTTGTAAGTGAAACTTTAACGTTTCATCCTTACAAATATGCTCCGCCTTTGCGTAAGCCTGTCAGTTACATACTCAATTAAAGTCTGAAAGCGGCAACTTATCCCAATTTCATGCATTCCAAAAGTTTGTAAGTGAAACTTTAACGTTTCTCCCTTACAAACATACTCCTTTCGAAGCACTATTTCTTATGAAGTAGACAGGGTATGTTTTAGGCCCACAATTGGGGTTATAACATAACATTGTTCCCCGACACTCTGGGTTTGTGTAGAACGTGTGAGGACAAGCAAGAGATAGAAATGGTGGAAATGCCCGAGACTACACATCTGGGGTTAGATGGTAAGTAGATAGACAACGAAAGCTTGATACAATTATTTTTTGCAGATTTTTTATTTATGAGAGTCCAAAGTGTCCCCTAGCTTTCCCTTTCCTACCTACCTACCTATCTAACATTATATAGTGGTCAAATAAACCCCTGGACACTGTGAAAGAACTACAAAATTTTAATGCCAGCAAAATTCGTATGGAAATTTAACTCATTATAGCAGAAGATGCACACAAGTGACTTTCTAATAAATGCAAAACTTTTAACAGGGTTGTAACTCAGTCTATACAGTCTACTATAGTAAGATTCTACAATAACAAAACCAATCTTAAGTTAGAACAGTCCGGTTTTAGTAAAAGCTTTAGAAAAGTACTGCTGTGCCACTTAGCCCTCAATGGCAATTAAATGAAAGGCATGATAGCTGAGGTAATAAAATTTATTTTATGATAACTAATGCCTAAGCCGCCAGTAAGCTTGACTACAAACCCCGTCCTTCAATATCAGGCATCCTTAAACTGGATAACAATGCATTCAAATGTGATTCTTATATGGGTGCAGGAGCACATAACCAATAATACAACTACATAGCTGATGATCATATAAAAAGAGATTGAATATTTTTTTGATGGAAAGATGGATCATTACACTATTGTGGCATACCTCTCTAACTTTCAAACACCGCATAGGTCCGCTCAAACACAATGGTCAACCGATTCTGGGTGTAAAACAACGTAGACAACATTGCCTAGAATGTATATTAAGCGCATCAAATGCCCTCTAAAATTCAAAAGGAAGTGGCTAAAAGTCATTGCGTGTACGATAAAAGTAACCATAGATCTGTCAACCATGTTAAAAGAATAGGCCTAACTTACTAAAACTTCTATAGATGTTTTGATATAAGAGGAAATTGACTTTTCGAAACTTACACACTATAGGAAGTGGCGATACTAATTCATTCTCGAATTTATACCTTTATTAGTCCGTCCAGGTGTTTTTTTAAATCATTTCTTAATGTGGATATTCCTATTAAGGATACATTTTATAAATTGGTTACGAGCATGATGGCGACTACTCTTTTTAACTTCATTCTACAATTTTCTCTACTGATAACTATAATGTTTAATATTTTAATCTAAGTCTTTTCTCTTTATTTACCTTTTTCACAAACTGAATAGATCTAGGTGATCTGCATTAATAGCTGCCCGTTTCTCCTGACCTAATCTCAGCCAAAAAAATAAACAGACGAAAAGTAATCATAAAATAATTTAATGGAATTAATGATTTTTAAAAACATAAAGACTGTCAACAATAGGGCAGGACTGGGAGTAAAAAATCTACCTGTTGTCCGAAATTATCTGGACCAAATAATAAAACGCCTTGATTTCGGAACAATGTGTAAAAGGAAAAGAGACAAGTTTATTGTAAATTTAGAAAAAGAGTGAAATTAAATGTGGTTTGTTCAAAAAAATGTATCAAGCAAGGTGGATTGAAAATGTGGCCGTATAAAAAAATCTGGATAATTTAGTTTTTTATTTTTTTTATTCTGTTGAGTATTTTAATTGTCACATGAATTCTCTCTCCTATACATACATATTTATTTAGTTTTTAAATATAAAATTCTTATAAACATATTTTGTGAAAAATATATTAAAAAAAATAAATAAGTTTAACAATGAAATTTATATCTTTAGAATAACCATGTCACGATAAATTTCATCAACGGCTTCTTAAATTGATAACGACTAGGAGAGTTGCTCGTCAAATGCAACATCTAATCGTTGAAACATCATTTGTTTAAAAAAAAAGAACAGGACAAATTGAAAGTAAGATTTTATTGCTTTCAAATAAAATTTAATTAAAATACAAAATTATTTTTTTTTAAAACAAAGCAACCCATACTAGGCGTTACTTTTAATGATCAGTTAACTTGGTCAAATCATATTAACGTGGTCGTGGGTAGAGTACATGGTATGCTTCGTAACCTATGGGCTGTTAAAGGTTTAACTCCATTTTCTATACGCATGCTATTAGCGAATGACTTTAACAAACTGAATATTGCAAGATATATATTCCAAAGGGGGCGCCGCACATTGAGACAACGCCGGCATTAAATACAAGGAGTAATTGCAGAGTTCTGAAATTTTGCACAGGTTACTTTTGAGACAATTCCAGTTTAAAAAAAAAATTAAGAAAATTCGCCCACTTTTACGCCCACCTCCCATACAATCGAAATTTGTAAAATGCTGTATTGTCCGTAATACTTAAGGGATAACTTTAAATTTTGGTATACTTACAAACTTATACTTATATTGTTACAAACATTATCGGAATAAAATTTTGGACTTTGGCCCACTTTTACCCCCACCCCCCCATACAACCTCAACATAAAAAGTGCCATATTTTCTAAAATATTTTAGGTACAATCTTCAAATTTGATATTATTATTTATATAATTTAAAATGTTTCATGCAAAAATTACAATAACACGCATACTCTTACACCCACTTCCCATTAAAATGCAATAAAAAAGAACAATTTTTTTCATTCTATCAATAATTTTTTAATATCATCATGGTATTCTAATTTTTTCAATATCTTTATTGCTATCGATCCAAATATCAGAAATTGCACTATAAAAAATTATTGAATTATCCATGACCTTGTAAACTTTTTTAACACTTTATATAAACTTGTATAAACTTGCACTCTCAAATATGTAGATTGTGAATTAAACATATACATAATTGCAATTACCGTTTGTTGATCAATAATATTTAAAACAACAACAATGTAATATTTTTTTACAGTTTGTTTTTAAAAAGTTTGTGAGCACAATATAAAATATCAAACAAACAATTAAAAAAAAAATTAAAAATTTGTAAACATGCTATTGCATGCTAACATATGTACATACGTATAGCGACAAAATGTGCACGTTGCGTATTTTTTGTAGTTTTTTGTATGTTTAAAGTACTTTTGCAAACTTTTGCTATATGTCCTCTACTTTAAATGAAAGCTGAGACTTCAATCTTTCATTTGATATAAGTCTGCACCTAGGGCGAGGGGCTGCTCTATATTTCCTAGTCCATTGAAAATGCAAAATGTTAAATTTTTACACCACAATTCTGTTGTAAAGAAATTTTTTTTGTGTTTCTTTTTTTAAATTTATTTTTTTATCTACTCATTCTACAACAACTAAATTAATTAAAAAAATACTTTAAGGTTATATTTATTATGTATTTTGTTATTGATAAGCTTTTGAATATTACATATTGAACCAACATATTTCAAGCGCGTTAGCATACCTCAACTTTGACTTGCTCTAGACCAAAGAGTAATGAAGTTATGAATCTCAAATTTCAGGGAATTGTTACTCATATATCTGTTAATATACTGTGAAAATTTCATCCAAATTGGACGACACGCCAAAAACTATTTTTTGCCGCTGTTACTTTAGAGCTGTCTCACTGTGCGCCGTGATCATACATCGCTATGCTCCTATCGGATCTTTTATATGGAATTTAGGAATTTTTTAAATTTAAATGCCTTATCTTTATGCATAAAATCGTTACATCTGAACAACCTCCGTATCTATAGAACAGGATTCAGTTTTCTAACCGTGAAAGAAAGATTATTCAGCAAAGATATTGGAGCCTTTTGTCACGTAAATTTTTAATATACAGCACAAGTCCTTGGAATGCTTTACGGAGTCATATTCAAAACATAGGCAACGCAAACAAACACATTTAAAAGGGAGTTAATTAAAATGTTTATGTAATAAATGTATACATGGAGTCGTAGTCATTCACAAATGTAATGTTATTATAATGATAGATTATTATGTTTCCTACGTTTGTTTTTTTAACTAAAATTATTTTTTAATGCTTTTAATGCTTATAACAACGCAAGTTAAATATAATCATTAATTTGTTTTTATACTAGCACTCTCATTTATAAGATTATTATCTGGTTGTGCTGGATTTCCATTTAAATAAATAAATAAATAAATGTTATTAGTCGTAAAAAATTTACAAAAACAAATTTTGTAGTTATGCAGTCATCTGATTGATTCGCCTTGGTATCAAGTTATAAAAGGGTTACATCTAAAGGCAAAAGGTTACCATATTTTTAATTACCAACGCAAACCCTAAACACAGTTTTACACAACAATAAACTATTAAAATTCTTTCGAGGAATACTGGAGCAAGCACAAACCTCTATTGCATTATACGAAATCAACCAACAGAAAAATAATCCAGAAAAAAGGAAAAATCTGTTTGAGGCTAATAATCTTGATCTAGAAACTGTACACTGAAAACTTACCAGACATCATCCATTTATATATATTTCCTTAAATAGATTAAGAATTAAGAGGCTAATTTACTATAAAAAAAGCCCACCAATAAATTTATACGGCTTCAAACTTTTGCTGATTTCATAATCTAGGAAGGAAAGACTGTGAACCATATTAAACAACTTCCAAAGTCTATACTTCCGAATAACAATAATAGCACGGACTATGGTAAACACTTGTATAGTTTACTCAACTGCAACGTAAATCTTTAATTAAACTAATAGCATGTTTCCACGGCAACGATATTCGTAATACGATGTCTTATTTATAATTCAAAGCCTAATTACGAACCGAATTACATAATTTGCTATGCAAAATTTTCAATGCGAATTACTATTTTTGTGCGTAATTCATTGAGAATTACCATGCGAATTATAATAAAATCAGTGTCTTCTCTAATTTTTATCGGTAGTTTACCATCTCCAGCTGTCAAAAATATCAAAGCAAAGCGAAAAGGAAAAATAAAAAGTTGAATTTCATATATAAAAAATAAAATAGAAGCAAAAAACGAAAATGTTAAAGAAAGTTGTTATGTCTAGAAGTGTATTGGCCACATTAAAATTATTGAATAAGACAAAATTGTGTTTAGAGGATTTGCTGGCACTTGCACTTTTTCTATTTTCTTGTAATTAAAAAAATAATGATATTATTTGCATAAATTTCGTACAAATTTACAATATTATTACTATTTTTACTTACTTTTTGCCTCCATTGATAAAATAATTATAATTTTCTATATAAAATTTTATATTTCTTAATGTTCACCGCCAAAAAACAAAACAATAATTTTAATAAAAAAGGCACAAAGAAAAATTGTCAAATCAAATTAACAATATGTCGTGGGAACAGGGTAATTCACTTAATTAATTTAAAGAGCAAATCAAGTAATTGAATGTGTCGTGGAAACATGCTATAAGATAAACATCACATCACAGACATGAACTCAACATTTGAAGAGACACCAGTTATAATGGATATGAGACAGGGTAAAGACTAGACAATATACTAAACATTATGCTAGACATTGTCAAAGGCATTGTAAAAGATGTGAACACCCAAAAAGCATTCAATTTTAAAACAAAAATGATTAATATCTCAACTTAATTATTTTCAGTTATCGAACCTGTGTGAGAATTTTTGCATTTAATAAAATTTTTGCATAATTATTTAAAACATATTTTTCCTTTTTCTGTAACTAAAAAAAATAAATTAAAATTCATTTTCTATTTATATTCTCTTTTCCCTTCAACTACAAAAAAAAAACAAAAATGCATTGCATAAATTCATCTTTCATAATAATATAAATAACTCAAGCATACTTTTAGGCTTGCCCTTTACGTTTAGCATTTCTTTAATAATGAATATTTATACAAAATATTTTTCTAATTCTATAACAAAAACTGCAAAGAGATGTACAAAAATTGTGTTTCCATCAAGCTGAAAATTGTCAATAAATTTTTGCTCGATATAACGAATTCTTTTTTTACTATTTACCCCCTTATATTTACAATTTTTGTGCAGCTGCTAGCAAAATCAAAAAATGTTTGTTAAGAGAAATAAACAGAGAGAGAGAGGAAAAAATCAAATTTATAATTTGTCTTCAAAAATTCATAAATATTGCCTAATGAATATTTTAAAAATTGTTTTTGCCAATAATGTTTATTTTGTAAACAATATGAAATGAATTGTAATGAATTGAGCACAAATATGGACTAAATTAATTCTTTCTTTCTATGCATGTGTTAGCTATTTGCTAATTGATTATATTGTTATTTCTTTCAATATAAAATAAAAAGTATCAACATTGTAAAAGAAAAAGTTCTAGAGTTCTAACATATGGTTGATTGAATTACTTTACGTAAATGTTTGCAAAAGGCATAAGGTTATAATTTGAATAAAATATCGAAATTAATTTCAGAAGCAAGAGATATTTAAAGTTGTGAAAATTCAATTTATATATATACCCAATACTGAGCCTAACTCCAAGTCTACCCCGCAGATAACACGATTAGACCATACACACATGTAACGTATACTCCGTAATGGAATAGGACTAGTTTAAAGGTCACCCAAATGTATGAATAAAACATGGTCGATTTGACATTACGATGTCCTGGGGCTGAATCAAATAACCCATCAGAGCAGTCTCAAAACTACTATTTGTCACTATTTATTTTATTACCGTTTGATTTAGTTGCTTTAAGTCTTTTTATACCCGCCACCAAAAAAATGGTGGGGGTATATTCATTTTGTCATTCCGTTTGTAACACATCGAAATATCCATTTTAGACCCCATAAAGTATATATATTCTGAATCGGGGTTTGATTTTATGACGATCTAGCTATGTCCGTCCGTCTGTCCGTCTGTCCGTCTGTTGAAAGCACGATAGAGGTCGCACCGAAAAAGCTAGGGGGCTCAAATTTTGCCAGAATCTTTCTTATAGACAAGGTTTATTTTGTATTGAAAATGGGCTAAATCGGAATATTAGGAAGAGAGTTATAGCTCGAAAAGCAAGACTAGGTCGAAAAAACCGTGTCCTTCGAACATCGAATAAAATGGAATTGTGTCCAAACGCCTTAACGTAGACTCATGAAACTTCGCATATATATTTCCTGGGTAAAGACAATATTGTCTCAATCTATGTATTACGAGAGGAGTTATCGATCAAAATGTACGAAAATTTATACCGCACAGTGTATTTTTAGGTATATTTAAAAACAAAAACGTCATAAAAGCAACAAAATTGGATGTACGACTCTGAAATTTTGCACACTTTGCTTCTTGCTGAGACGCTTTTTTGCAACGGAAAATCAATGTGACACGCCCACTTTTACGCCCACCTCCCATATAACGTTTTACCTAAAATTCATATAATTTCTCTACTAATAAAGATTTTGGAATAACAAAGGGCTATATTAAAACACCTAAGTTGTACTCATTCACAAAAATAACTTTGACACTCCTACCTTAACGCCCACTTTTACTAAAAGACTACATTTACAAATCATTTTAGTAGCATATCGAAGTTATAAAGGGCGGTTAAATTTTAAGGACCGATGTTGAATTTAAATAAAACTTAAATTATTTAGGATATTATTAGTATTTCTTTTTGTAATTATAATATTTGTATGGTTCAATTATGTATTGGCATATGTGTATATGTGTATATGTATATGTCCTTGGCACCATTCCTCTATCTGATGGTCCAAATTTTCAATGACAATGTTGATGCTCAATTGTTGGGCATGATGATGAGTCGAGGTTGACTGCTCTTTTGCCATACTATCGCAAAAAATCAGCAGTGGTTCCCATTCAACGCACTAAGAAGGCATTCACAGATTTTCTAATATTTTATACAGACCTGTTTTGCAGAAATTTAAATATTTGTTACAATTCTCACGATTGTGGACGAATTTGAACGATTATGTTGATCAAAAGAATTACGAAGTGCACAAAATGCATTTTGATTTGAACGCCCATTTTTATAAAAAACCTGAATAATTTTAAAGCGTTGCTCATTTGCGTATCTTTCCACGGATCAAATTGAGTAAGTTTGAGATTGATAAATATCCAGTGAAGTGCAGAAAACAAATTTAAAGACTAGGTGTAGTTCACCTTCAACATGGGCCCTTAAAATTTAACCACCCTATACAAAGAAAGTAATACATATTTTATTATAAAGAAATTATTCCATAGCGATTAACAAAATAATAAATATTGTGCTTTAAATGTACACAAAATATGTGGTGGGTATAAAAGATTCGGCACAGCCGAATATAGTGCTCTTACTTGCTTTATATAAATTGCAGCCACAAACAGCAAGTATGTACAAAAAATAAAAATAAAGTTGTGAAAGGATAAAGAGAAATAATGTTTTTATTATTATGAGTAATTGCCCTCATGTTTAACAAGCATTTGTCCTTAATTCTCTCAATCGTTTTTGTTGTTGTATGCGAGCATAAAAGAATAAATGGGTTTATGTGTATGTCGAAGATCATGGCATCATGAAAAATTTGTTCATTTTTTTTTTGTCATTATGATATTATTATTTTTGATATAATTTACCAACTTATTTAGCAATACGAGCAGCAGCCACTATACACCCTCAGCTACATACACACCTACACATATACACATGTATGCTCTAACTATAGTTATTATTGTCATTATTTTATAACCTTAATGAGTTGTTGAGTTAAAGTCTAAATGATGAGATGCGGCAACGTTAAAATTTTGCTTTAATGAAAAAAAAGTATTTATTGACAATGAAGTCCTTGCATAATAGCCAGCAAAGAGATGTAGCTGGATGTGTGTATTAGTTATTTGTTTTCTTTTTATGAGATTTTCCACATACTCAAGTGTAAGTTTGTCGATTTGTGTTTATATGGGTTTTATTGTACGAATAAAAATATTAAATATTTCATCATTATGATGAGGTTTTTTTTTCAACCAATTCTGTTTTTATTTTCTCTCTGTTTATGCTTGCTGCCGCATTTCATTTTGATGGGTCTTTTTAATAGACCACAAACTGAAGAGCAGTAGAAAAAAATGCTGGAAATTAAATGAACAAATTACCAGTGCGTGACTTAAGGAAAAATAATTCTAGGCGCTATTTGCTGTGGGGTTTTCTTGTTTAAAATTTTACTTTGAAATGCTGAAATTTAAAATCATAGAAAAATAATAAAACTATGTCATTGTGGTTAAGAATGACATCAAGAAAATGTATTGATTCGTTTTGGCGAGTTATGTCCTTAAATTTTTGCCATCTCATATTCGATTATTTTGTTTTTTTTTAGTAAAAATTTTTATCATTCTAAGTTACATATATTTAATGAATTATTTAACAGTTCAGTTTTTTAATTGTTCGAATTGTTGAATAAATTTTGTTAAGCCTGAAGACCTAAAGGACTCGTTCAAATTGTATGCAATATTGAGAATTATTTTAAAAACTACAACCAAATCAAGTCATATTTTTTCACTTTGTTAAATATTTTTGATTAAGAAGTTCTCTCTGTATCTTGACATAATTAATACAGAAAAATTAACATTATGCGTATATGAGTCGAAAAGTATGTTAGTTTAAAAAGTTTTTAATTTTGTATTAGCATTTTTATTAAAAATTCGTCTATCAACCAATATGAAATACTGGAGTCGGTTATTGTGCCATTCGAATCAACATTTTTATTTTGTTACTTCAAATATCAGTATCAAGCAGTGCGACAAAAGATCAATTAGAAAATGGGGTCCAAAAAATTTAAACTAACCGTGGAATTAGTAAAAATAAAAACAAAAGAATAACCAATATCTTACCGACGTGAAATATCACAGAGTGCTAATGTGAAATATCAGACATGTGACAAAATCCCAACGAGATATGAGAGCTGTAACTGCATCACCATAATACCGGAGGGGGAAGAGTGGGATAAAGTAATTAGAGTAAAAATACCCAAAGTACCGATTTTTATACGGATGGATCAGAGATTGGTGACCGAACTGGAAACGGTTTATTTGACATGAGCCGAAACAAATTTAAATAAATACATCCGTCTACTAGATCATAACTTAGGAGCCAAGTTACGGCATTCGATCACGATTGAAATTTTACTCAAACGATCGAGTTCACTGCGCTTTAGATATACAGATTCTAATACGAAATTTAAAATTTCGATTACGGTCGAATGCTGTAATTTGCCCTCTGTTTTCCAGGCTGAAATTAAAACAATTACAGGATATATTAAATGTATAAGCGGAACTAATAACGTGGCTCCGATTCACATCTTTACGTCTAGCCAGTCAGTTATAAGAACACTAATGAATGAAAATTTTAATCTCGAAACGTTCTGCATTGCAAGAATGAGATAAACGAGCATAGGAATTGTGAACGTCTTGAGTTAATATGGATAGCAAGTCATCACGTAATAATGGGAAACAAGGAAGCCCATAAATTATCCAAAGTGGAATCATATTTGTATAATCATTTTGGCATAATCTTGGAAAATGCTAAACCCTTTCGGAATTTTAAAAATGAACTTAAAGCTTGGTCGATGCAGGAGCACGTCAGGAAATAACAAAATAGAAATGTCGGTAACGTATCGGTCATACTATGGGTTGACCCAAATCTTGAGAAATCAAAGGAGATTCTGAAACTGATTAGAACAACACTTAAGAGTTAAACAAGTGTAAAAACGGGTCACATGGATATGCGAACTCATCTAGCTTGCATGGGACTGTCGGATGACATGACATGTAGAGCATGAGAGACAGATAAAGAGAACATTACTTTGGTCAATGTCCTGCGTTTGAACATACGGGAACACTTTAAAATGGATACTAAGCGGAACTAGGAATACCTACGGGATTTAAATTTAAGATCCATTACGGACTATATAGAGGGGACTCGGTTTTTGACCTAGTTGATATTTTAATGTTAAACTAAATAAGGATTATGTTTTTTTTCGTTTGTGGAAGTTTCGATCCCGTAGAGCGCTTAACATGCCAATTCGACATAAGTGTATACCTATTATGAGTTTTGGCTTTAAGTGTCCCTCTTTTTTAATCTAACCTAACCTTACCTAGAAAAATACAAAAGGTATTACAAAAACCTTTAATGCTCCTTATACCACAGTTGAAAAAATTGTAAAAAATAAGGCAAAAGTGAGCAATCTCATTGTAACACTGCTAGGGCGAAGGACAGTTTTATTTTTTGATAAAATACGCCCTTGAAATGGAGTTTGTCATGTGGGTCTTACTCGGAGTTAAATTTTATCCCTTGCATTTCAACTTGCGAAAATAAATTGCGTTTCAAAAAATTGTTCATAAGAAAGTGTACTGCAAAGGACCGGCTCTATGAGTTTTTTGAGACGACACAGAAATCAGTTGAGCATAATTATACCAACTGGTTATTTTTTAACATTCTGGAAAAGAAATATTGTCATCTAGGAATATGTATGAAACTGGTATTTATTTTGTTCAAAGTAAATATCCGAAAGTAATAGCGAACAAAAGTCAATGACGATAAAACTCAAGCAATTATATTTCCATTCAACAAATCGCGAAAACGCTTTCCTACTATATATTTATCGTCTAGGGGAACAATAATTCCATTGAGGGACGAAATTAAATATTTAGGAGTTATCCTTGACAAAAAACTTTTATTTAAACAGCATGTTAATTACATTTGTGAGAAGGCAATTAAGTGTAGCCGTGCCTTATACCCCTTAATTAGCCGAAGATCTAAACTTAATATGAAGAACAAGGTACTTATTTACAAAATGTGTATTTGACCGATTATGACCTATGGTTGTTCAGAGTCCAAATTTCTTATGAGTTTTGTTATTGTAACGCTTGTATTTTAAAAATGAACCGCTAAAAATAAACAACTGCAACTTTAACCTGCTCTATAACTTTGACTTTCAAAGGTCTTAGGGCCATTATTACAACTTGCCGTTAGCTAAAGGCAGGATTTTGTTTGGCAGATAAATGGCTTTGCATTATAAACCCTTAATTTATTATTTTTTTATTCATTAAATATTATTAAAATTAATAATAATAACAATAAAAAAATGGCAGTTGTTATAATGCAAAGCTAAATATTTATCGAGCAGACAAAATACTACCTGTAACTAAAGGCAAGTTGTAATAATGGCACTTAGTCTATTTTCCAAAAAGTTTGTAGCAAAATATAAAGGGTGTCTTAGTAAGAAGACCATTTTTAAATTTAAACGCGTACTTTTGGGATCGTTGTAATTCTTTTTCATTGACAATAAAGAAGACATAATCCCATTAGGTGTGGAATAAAATATCCGTAAAATTAACAAATAGCTCTGATGACAGACCATCACTCTTTTCAAAAACTTTTACATGACCTACGCACAGAGATATGACCGTACATAACCGATGATGCGCTGGATCTCTGACTTAAGTTCAGGAATTGCTTCTGGTTAATGAACAGCGTTAATTTCCATGACTATGGTGGCCAGTTGACATAAGAATTTCTTGAGATAATTTGTTCTAGAAGTCCTTACTGCAATAAATGGAATGTTTCATGCGCGGTGTCGCAGGTGGCACTGTCTTGCTTAAACCACATATTGCCCAGATCCATGCCATTCAGTTGAGGTCACAAGAAGTCTGCTACCATGTTCCTGTTATAAATTCTATTTTTAGTTACTACAATTTTAGTTTCATCTTCAAAACAAAAAGTCCCAATAACTCCGCCTGACTAAAGTCATCATCAGACAATTGCTCGTTGAGGGTACATTTATTTTTTATTTATTGCATTGGACTTTTTGAGCTTTCAAATTAAGAATTGCGTGTATTTACAAAGCCACTTAGATGGAGATGCGATTTATGGGAGATGATAACTCTTTTTGAAAAATTGACATTGACTTCACTTTGCTTCATTATTATTTAAACGAATTGCCGGCACTCTCTAGGACCTGTTGTTTTGAGCTCCTGAGTAAGTTGAATTCTTAATGCCTGAAGACCGTGGATTTTTGTCAAAATTAACTGCATAGTGCTTCGTAAAATTTGATTATTGAGAACAATGCCAAATTTAAGTTTTCGGGATGTTCACATGAAACTCTCATTTACATTAGCAATGTTTTCAAGAAACCTACCAATATGCTAACGCACAGTTGCCTTATTGTACATAAGCGACCTTGTTTCTTTGAATTTATTTGCCCCTTTTCAAATGGTTTACACCCTTGCGTAGATTCCAAGTTTTCATTACAAGTAAGTTTTCACAATCATTATGGCTGATCTTTTGTTAACGCACTCCATTTCTAATATCCCGAATAATTATACATGACAACTGCTAAACTTCAGAGTTGCCACTTGCATCCAAAAATTACACTAAATTTTAAACGTGTATTCGTACTGACGACCCGTTTGTTTAAGTCACCTTTAGCATTGTCATAAAATAATCATTGTCTATATATTAATGTTTCTTGAATTCTTCCCTTTTAATTCTCAATAAATCTATTTTAATTTTAAAGAATTCTTAAATAAGTTCTTACATATAGTTGGGGGAGAGAAATCAAAATTTTTGTTAAGTTTTTAAAGCTTATTTAGTTTTGTTTTTCCTTTTGACTAGTATTTATACGGTTTATAGTCATCTAAAACAAAGCATTGTGTACATGAACCTTAAAAAATTTAATTTAAAAATTGATTTAAGTATTAGAGCAAACACAGACAACAAAGTATATAACACAAAAAATGAGAAAGAGAGTCAAAATGTACACACACATAAATATAAATAATCTTGAAGAGGTATGTTTGCACTAATGGAATTTTCGAATAGAGTAACAGTTATTTTATTCAATTCAATTATAGGAACTTAACAAAATTTTTTATAGTTTTGGATGAGTCACTAAAGGATTTTTACAAACATATCCTGGTTAAAAAATTGTTGGTGTTACTGTTCCCTCTTTTTTTAAAAAAATTTCCTTATACAAATCCCCTGTAGTGTATTCTTAAAAATTCCCTTTACAACAGACGTATTTACTCACAAGACAAAACCCAGTATAATTGCAAATTGTTTTAAACAGACAGTAAAAAAATAATGAAAAAATAACTAGAACTTGAAAGTAAGCCAGAATACAGCAATAAAAGATGTTATCGGTCCAGTCAGACACTCTACCGCAAAACATGGTTGGTAGACAAGTATCCACTTATAAGCATAATTTTAAACAAAAATATTGAGAAATTTTTTAATCTTTGCAATAGAAAAACAAACAAAAAAAATTATGCACTCGTTCTTTACATAAATAAATTTGCAGCCAATAGACAGTCATACAACAGACTGAAAAGGTTTGAGTTAAAAGAAAGGAATTAATCACTTAAAAAACCAGTGAATATGTAAGTAAGAAAGTAATACTTTCATATTGTAATGGGTAAATTCGGACTCAATTTAGGGTATACATTGTTTGATGAGGTTTGACCAGTGGCCTTAGTTTATATACCCAATTGCCAGTCATACGACAGACGGAAAAGGTTTGAGCTTAAAAACCTTTAATCACTTAAAAATCCAGTGAATATATTAATAGCAAAGTAGTATTTTCATATTTTAATGGGTGATTCAGAACAGAATTTAAGGAACATATGATTTGATTTTGATTGCCACGCGCGATACTCTGATAGAGATCTGTCCAGCGGAGTGAGTTTATAAGTTCAATCACCGCTGCTGCTTAGTAGATTTCAAAACATAACATACGAGTGGCAATTTTTCGCATATAGTTATTTAGCTCAGGCTATCTAACCACTTGCTATATAATATGAGTTTGTAAGAAGATAAAAGCAAACTATCACTCCAGTTACAGATCGATCAATCAAGTAACGCTGTTTAAAGGCAACAGCATCCAGAGACGTTAGATATAAAGCCCGTCTTAAGACTTACATTAGTCATTAAATCACCGAATATGATTTTTCGATTTGGCCAGCAGCTATAGCCACCACGTCATTTTCAAAGAGGTCATCCAATTACCAATCTGGAAAAAATTTATGGGTCTACTGATTTCCATGATACCAAATATCGCTCTTCCAATTAGTAACTCCATACCGTCAAAGACATTGATAACACCTCATGACCAGGAATTCGGCCGTGAATTTGTCAGCATCATTAGGTTGACCCACACCAGAGAGATCCCAGCTAAGAAAGTACAAACAAATCTATGGTATTGGAAGCTCTTTGTCGGCCTACATAGGACTGTGATTAACTTACGTGCCAACAGATTAGGAATGACTACTTTGAGTGTTGTCACAACACTGTTATAATATAAGCTCTTCTTCTCTTACTTATCATCTAATGACCAGCGTCTATACACAGCGGCTGTGAATAGCAAGGGACCACTCTTTTACTTGAAACTCTAGTGTATGTTAAGTTGATTGCATTAAAAGAAAATGGGTACTCTTAAAGCTCATAACCATCACAAATATACAAGTATGCCATTTTTGGCATTTTGTGCGTCTTAGAGGAGAAATTCGTCGAACTAATCTATGATCCTAATCCGAAAACTTAGACCAGGTCTACAATCATGTTCGCACAATTTAACTTCTGAGCGATTTTAAATCTTAAACCTTAAGGTACGCACATTAAAGCAATTATAACATTCAAGAACTGAATAACTTTGAAATGTTCCAACGCTTCTTCCTTTTTCTTTCATACTTTGCATAACCAGCTACTTGGTAGTAACAAGCAATCTACAGACATTACTAGCTAGACTTCTTCTTTTACCAAGAAGAACTTAAAGTGTTCTAAAAATCTATTTTTTTCTCTTAAGATTTTGGTTCTCCTATAATATTTATAGTCTTAACACTTGAAACAGAACAATTCTTTAATTCGTCAAGCCTTGAGAAAATTTTTGATCTTCCGAATGGATGTGATATTTCCCAAAGCAACGGTGTTGGAAAAACTAAACTTATTTTGGATTCTTTATCTATATTACTTTCTTGTTTCCAACGATGTTATATTGGAAAGGAATTTATTTTTATTAAAGCGTTTACATTTTGAGAGCCAATATTTCCGTTTCTGAAGGTTCAGATAACGACTTTTTCCTAGAAATGCAAATTGAAGCTTGGTTATCCATATCTTCTAGCCATTGAATGTCCTCTGTAGTTGCAATAATCTCTGGATAAAAAACAATATTATGACCTCGTAGATGAAAAAATATATCTATGCTTTGGCTTATATTTAACTAGTCCGTTACATCTTGGTTCAAAACTTTCGATCCATCTGTATATAGATTAGTTGGTTTATCACTCCTGACCCTTATTACTTCCTCCTTTTACAATACAAAACATAAGCTCAAGATATTTATGACATTATTGAGGCATACATTGGAATTAGTTCATACTATATAGTCAATGTATAATCATCGCACGTATACCTCGTTTTAAGCTTATTTCTCCTTAACTCTCTCTTTTTTGGGCTGATTTCCTACCAGGATGGTTTTCGGCAAGATAATACTCTAAATTATTACCCAATATTCGTTTTCAGCGTTTTCATTTATTGAACAGATTGATTTAAGCTTGAAGGCTTTTGCTAAATCGAATTGTTGGTAAGCCATGTTTGATATTTACTGTAGTACAAGTTTAAGCTTGAAATTATTTGCTTTTAAAGCTATAAGTATTTTACTAATAATGAGTCAAAAGCAGTTGAACCAAAAAAGTCGTTGAAAGATTAAAAAGCCAATGCGAATCACTGTTAGTTTTCGAAATATTGAAATTTGTGCTTTAGCCTCCAATTCACAATTAGTAAGCCTCTAAGACTGAAAAAATCCAACCATAAGCGTTCTTAATAGAAGTGCTTCGTTAAGATCCTACACTGCCACAAAAATTGATTTCAAAGTATTAGAATTAGATAACTATTTTTCTTAGTGAAGTTATAGACTACTACGATCAAGTAAGAAAAGAAACTTACTCTCTATAATAAGATAATACAAGTGAATTGGCTTTTACTTAGTATAATAATTAAAAATATAACCAACTGTAAGTTGTTTCACTATAAGCATAATTGAAAAGAAAAACATAGTTTTTGTCTTATTTAAAAGGAAAACAGAAACATAGTGACCAAACATATAGATTGCAAGTAGACATCACCTCACAAACTGATGTTTAATATAAAACATACATAAATACCAGCAACTCAAACAAACAGTTTTTTGTTCAATTTAATTAAATTAAAATTTAAGAATTTTCGTAATACACTACAAACAGCATAACATTGTTTAAAAATAGTTTCTAAGGAAAAATAAATACTTTTATTTAAGGATTAACGACAACAAAAATATGTTACGCAAAATAAGACATTAAGAATCTTTTAGACTAAGAACAAGCAAGATCGTAAGTTCGCTATATTCGGCCGTCTCGAATTTTATACATCCTTCACATATGTAATAAGCAAATAATTTGGCAGTTACCCCAAAAAGAGAATACAATGGATCGGTAATTATCCCTTGTATCAAGACTTTAAGCCAAATGTACCTTTTATATATAAACGTAACAAACGTTACAAGAAGTTCCATAGTACAGCTTCTATCTGATTTTGTTTAGCTAAAACACAGAGGTAGTTGTGTTATTTCGTTTATATCTCATCTGGTCTTGTACCCATATAACTGATTTTCAATAACAAATTTTTCGAAAGCATATCTAATAAACCGGTACCATTTAAGAGTCTGAATTATACGTGGAAGCTTCAGAAAGTTGATTTCCACATACACGTGGAAGGACGGACATAACTAAGTCTATTCCTTTGTTTATATAGATTTAAAGCTTATATACATTATAGGGTCTAAACTGAATATTGTAAAAATTACAAACGAAATGACAAACTTATACGTGGGTGACAAGGTACAAAAGTGCAGTATTACCTTTAATTATTATTAAGCTACGTTATGATGAGATCATTATACCCTTGTACATGACGATTAAAGGTATTATTGAATATACGGTACGATTGAATATAACGCTCATACATTTTATTATTATTTTATTAAGTGCAAGAGGAGGCATAATAAATGCCTTCTCCACATCCCAAATAGTTAGTCATTAATGATGTGCTTCGAAATACATGCAAATGCATGCAAAATATCATCAATAACAATTTAATATCATCAATAAAAATTCATGCAAACAAACTCATGAAACATGGGTTTCTTTTCATGTACTACTTACGCATGCGTTCTATGCACTAATTAGAATAAAGTGAATTTTCTTGATTTAATCATATAAGCATATGCTCTTCAATGACACGTTAATGTTAAAATCATGTATGTTTCACTAAAACTGAAAAACTTCATCATAATTCTTCTGCGTGTCTTTTCTTTGTTCGGATATTCATAAAAATATTTTATTTTTTGTATTTTTTTACAGCAAGAATTACATGCAGTAGCATCAGCTTTCATTATACAAATATAATTGCAATCAAAATGCGGAAAAACTCGTGGTAAAAACAAGTGAAACTTATTCTCACTTTCAAAATAAAGGCTTTAATATTATGCTGCTTTACAAAGGGTGTCTAAATTAAAAGAATCAATCAAAATAGCTACCGGGAGATGATCCAAATTTTTGTAACCGAAACTTGATGTAGTGTTAACAGAATGATGCTAATTGCCACATATAAAGAGAAACAATTGATATTTTGCCACATTTTTCGCATTATTTCTCATAGAGGACAAGTCAATGGTCCATCAAGATCGTGCGATTTAACACTTTTAAACTATATTTTGTGAGACTATTATGAATCGAAAGTAAACAGCAATAATCCCACAAAAGTTCAAGAGCTTTAAAAAAACATTATTAAGATGATATCAACCATTGGTAACAGTTTATTGAAAATTATGGTTTAGAATAATGGAGGTGTCACGCGACAGGCATAATTTTTCATTTTTAACCGAAACCTATTCATAATAAACTGAAATAAAAATCTAATCCAATTTAATATCTAAAAAAATCTTTTTTTATTAAAATTAAAAAACGACACCTTAAATTTCGTCACCCTTTGTTATTGCGTGTGTTCAGCAATAGGCAAATAATTATGTACTGAAAAGATAATAAACAATCATGCTTACTGTACTACATACACATGTTTGCTTATAACCAACTTAAAAAAATTCTTTTTAAATATGAAATGTAAGAAATTAACCCATCAAGGACCAATGGAGTAATGTTGAAGGTCAGCTTGTTTAAAGCTTAGAAAAAAAGTAGAAATTAGAAAATTTATTTATTGGAATTATAAGCATATCATATATAAATTTAAATTAATAACATTGATTTTCTATTAACTCATTTCGCTCCGAAATTAAATTTTAATTTATTAAAAAAATTGCCTTTTGCGGTAATTGGGACCCACTGATTTAAAGAAATCTGGTCAAAATATTTTCTCCATTTTCCTATTTCAGAAAAGACTATTCGATATTTCAAACAATGTCACCTTTATATACAAGTGAAACGTTTGGAGTTATTAGTTTGTTGAGTTACTTTTTAAGTGGTACAAAAGTGTTTAAATTTAGTAAGAAAAAATATTTCGTTCAATTTTTATTGTTGTTATTTAAAAAAAAAATTGTTAAATAAAAAGAAATAGCCGAAGAAAAAATCTGTATAAATATGATTTTATTTATGTTTTTGCTTTAAACAATTTTTGTGTTGATGCATACTGCATTTTTTGCACATATAAATTGTTGGTTACCCTCATCCCGTCACTTGACACGACCATATTTTACCTCGGGATTTCTGATTATATATTTTTCTTTAGCGTTTGGAAATTCGCTGTTTGATATTCCTTATCGCCGACATCTTCTTGGGTAGTTTCTTTTCTCCCAGTCAAAGGGAAAGCTTCTGCTACAAAGATTTTAAATTCTTAAGATCTTAAGCAAATATTGTTTTTCAATTCAGTCTGTCGTGCTGGATTTGGCGCATTGACAAAATTATATTTCTTTGGGTTTCTTTTTCACCAGCGAGGGTTTCCAAAAGAACTAAGAGTCTCGTATACGAATCGAGGCTTCTTCGATATTAAAGGTCCTTCGAATTCGTCAAATTCAGGATGATATCGAACTGTCAAGTTTATACATAAATGGAGTCAAACATATGAATGCAACATATGTGTTTTATTTTTTATATATGAGTACATATATACTGGCAATAATTCCTCATCATTATTTTTTTAATTCTAATTTTTTTATTATTCTTAAAAATAAATAAAAAGTGGTGTTAACGCCACAACCAAAATCTCCATGATTTTATCTGGCAATACCTTAATGTTAGTTCTAATTACTTAATACTTTTTAAATGTAACTCTGATAACCTTAATGATAAAAACAGCTTACGTCGCCATGTTTAAGCCTTCACCATTTCATCACAAGGCTTAAGCAATGGCTCGGAAAGTTACCAAATTTGTATAGAAAGATCTAGTGGTTTTCATACCAAAAAGTATGTAACCTAAATATTTTTATTCTTCTTTTAAAAGTGCAGATTAAATCTTAATAATTTATTTAGGAATTTTAATAAATTTGCCATTACACTTATTAGTTTAATAAATCAAGTATTTTATAAAACTTGTGTATTTGGTTTTTATTCAAAATCCCCGTGGTAGTCACTAGACATCGCTTCGGCTGGCGTGCCGCTAACAAGTGGCATAATAATATAAATTATATAAATAAATTTCTTATCATTCTTATATTTAAATTGTTTAATATAAATTTAGTTTTTTGTAAAAAAAATATTTTGCATTTAAAAGCTTAATTTTAACAATAATTTTATTACTATTGCTTTGCTCGCACGTGCATATAAAATCAAACAAAATTACAACAGCAATAAAAACAAGTAAAAGCGCTATATTCGGCCGTGCCAAATCTTATATACCCTTCACAACGTGTAGTCATGCAATAACAGTAAATTCACGTATGTATGTTAAAAAAAAAAAAAATAAAAAAAAAATTTAAAAAAAAAAAATTTTTAAAAAAAAATTAAAAAAAAAAATTATTATATACATATATAATATATATAAAACAAAAAAAAAAAATAAAAAAAAATTAAAAAAAAAAAAAATTAAAAAAAAATAATAATAAAAATATATATAATATATTAAATAAAAAATTAAAAAAAAAAATTTAAAAAAATTAAAAAAATTTTTTTTTGGCTCAGCTGGGATTCGATGCCACGTTTTCCCTAACCAGTATACACGTTTGTATGTATGTATGTTGTTGTTGTAATGTTGTTTTTGTGAAAAGAAAATCGAGGTGGTCGTGGGTTTTTGCTCATATCTCAGTTGTTTATGTACCGATGTTTCTGATTTTCAATACCGATCTACTCCCGAATATTTCTGATATTTTAATACCTTACCCGGGTCCAACCTATGTCGGGGGGCTTCAAAAAGTTGATTTCAACATACACACGGACAGACGGACAGACTGACAGGGCTTAATCGACTTCCCTATTCATAAGCTTTCAGAAAATATATACTTTATGGGGTCGGAAATGAAAATTGTAGAAATTTCACACGGAATGACAAACCTATATATACCCTTTTTCACTGTGTGAAGGGTATAAAAACAACTATGACAAATCAGGCATACGGGGAAAAAAGATGAGAAATTAATAAAATTCATGTTTAACATAAAATAAATTGAAATTTTCACAAACCACACAGGCATATGTGTATACAATTGATATACATACACATGCCCGTTTTAACTGTGATGTCATAAATAATTAAATATACACACACATATATGTAGTAAAACAATAAAACTAGAGTATTTATTTTATTTAAATTAATGAAATGTAAATAACAAAGTAATAAAAAGTTTATTACTTTTCTTTTTTAAATAAAATAAAATAATTAAGAACGTTTATATTCGATTGTGCCAAATTGTTTTAATGCCCTTTATAAAATTGAAATTGATTGATTTTTTTTAAATCTACTAATAAAGCATTAATTCAGTTTTGTTAATGTAAAATAATTTTATGAAATTTTTTATTAAAACATTTAATATGAAAGTGATAATTTTTAAAAGTTATAATATGAGATTTCTGCACTCTTAAGTCTTTCCTTTTAGAATATATATAAATTAATTTATATAAAAGAGATTTAGTTAAAATAAGTAAAAAATCTATTTATTAATCTTATTAAGACCCTCAATTAATTAATTTAAAAATGAACTTTTGGTCCATGTGTTGTATTCCTTCGGATTTTCAACTATAGTGTTTTATTACAATTAAACATGAGCACATGTAAATACATATAGTATGTAGCAAATTTTGAGCAAATCCAGTTAATTTCTACTAGATTTTAAATACAAAATTAAATCTACAATACTTTGCCACTACTATTTTGTAAAATCTACTCAAAATCTAGTACTACTTCCTGATGCAACTGTGGTTTCTTATCACATTATACTAAAAATACTACGCTACATATAGAATAATTCAATCATAATTTTTAAGGTGGTTGCAATTGCACAATTTGTTTATATTTTTTATGGGGTATAGTGAGCCTCTCACACCATTTTATATATAAATATACTGTTTTAAAAACAAAATTACGAAAACAATAGTGTAAATAGTGTATGTATAATTTGATCAAGGTTTTGATTTGAATGTACCAGATTTCGTGCAGGTGTAAATGTAATATTATTGTTCATAACAGCAGTAATATGATAATTCCAAAAGATTTAATTTAACTCGGAACGCGTAATACGAGTCTTTGATCCATTTAATTTTTTTTAATATAAATTGAATACAAATACATTTAAAATAAAATAAATTTATCTAAATTTAGTCACAAAATTTTTTTTGGTTTTAAAAATGTATAATTATGCATTTCACACTGAATTTGTTATTTTTTAGTTAAAAGGAGAAAAAAGATTTCCATTAAAATTTAATACAAGAAATTTTTTTGGTGTAAAAATAAAATATTTTTCTAATGTGTGTGTGTGTTAGCTATAGACTCCGAAACTGTAAAACCGATCGGACTCAAACTTTGGCAAATAGTTGTACACATTTCAGGGAGTGTTTATGGGTAGCAAAAAGTGGGCGGGGCCACGCCCCTTAAAAATTAGTTATAATTTTTAGCTACTTGCACTTGACCGATTTTTTTTAAACTTTGCACACATATTGAGCTGTCATGACTATATAATTTCGTGATTAGAAAAGTGGGCAGGGCCACGCCCATAAAAAAAGTTATAACTTTGAGGTACTTGCACTGGACCGATTTTTCTGAAACTTTACACACACATTGAGCTGTCATGACTTTACAATTGCGTTATTAGAAAAGTGGGCGGGGCCACGCCCATAAAAATTAATTATCATTTTTAGCTACTTTCGCTTGAACGAATTTTCTGAAACTTTGCACAGACATATTGAGCTCTCATGATTATACAATTTCGTGGTTAGAAAAGTGGGCAGGGACACGCCCATAAAAAAGTTATAATTTTGAGGTACTTGTGCTGCACTTATTTTTCTGAAACTTTGCACACATATTAAGCTGTCATGACTGTACAGTTTCGTGATTAGAAAAGTGGGTAGTGCCACGCCCATAAAAAAAGGTTATAATTTTTAGCTTCTTGCACTTGATATTCATTAAAATTCAGAATGCATTTTTATTCAATAAGAGTTGTAGAAACGCGCACCGGGTTTGGCTAGTAGTTAAATATATTTGAGGGACACCCGATGTAATTTGTCAAGGATATTTTCCAACAAATGTCGCCAAAAGAAACACCAAATATATTCAAGTAGTGGAGACATGGTAGTCATATTGATTAACAAGGATTTCCTCCACATTATCTTAAGACACAATTAAAACGACAAATTTTGTCAGCAACGAATTTAAAAATAAATGTAAAGATATCGTCAAAGACAAAGCCGCTTACGATGATTTGGCAAGCTCAAGGCATACTTATTCACCAGATAGTTGCAATTTGGAGATTTTTTTTTTTTTTACCTTTTTGTAAAGGTTGTCCCAGAAAAAAATACTTTTCATTGCAGGTATTTTTCGAGATAGTTGTGATTTTGTATCGAATTGTAGAAAAAAACATATTCTGTTTAAATACGGAGTACGATATCCTTCAAATGCTCCCAAGAGCTTTGTTGACAGATCACTACTCTGTTCTTGAAATTTTCAGTATCTTTTCTTTTATTCCAAGATTTCATAATACCCCAAAGAAAAAAATCACACGGCGCTATATCGCATAATCTTGATGGCCAGATGATATTAGAAAATTTATTTTTATATGAAGTAAAAACCACATTTCATCCAAGACCCTGCCGTATATTTGAGGCCACAACAACTCCCTACACAATCAACACAATTTCGGCATCTTCTTCAAAAAAAGTCAAGACCACTCACGTCGTCTGACAAATCGACAAATCGCTCAAATCGGACTGTGTAAAATACGCTAAGAAACTCAGTCTCTTACTCAATGCAGATGTTAATACGACGTAGAGGAATAAGAGATTGATTGCACAGCCTGGCCATAGTAGGGAATAAACTCTCACAGTATTCATCACAGAGTAGACTGTTTTCTTCCTCAACTGGTTGGTATTTTATTAAAGAACCGTTGCCTAATTTCTTAGAGTTAGAGTCAGGATAAGCTTTATGTTAAATCCCAGTCTTAAATCTCACAAAAAAATTTATATAAACTCAGTTGGGTCGTCTTTCTGTCCAATCTAAATTAACAGTAGGCCCTAGAAATATGTGACTGCAGGCTTTTTAACTTAGATTTGCTTACATCTTATTGAAATTTGTATCTACATGTTTTAGTTTTACATTTTGTTCATGTTTATTCCCTAGTAAAATTGAAATTTAAATAATAATTTATTAATTATTCTGTAACGCAAATAAAAACAGCCCTTTTTATTGAAAACCTCTACACAAGAGTTTCAATTAATCTGTGCGAAAAAAAAACATTTTCAAACGAATTTTTTATGACTTTCAAATATATCTGCAGAACATAATGTCGATTGTGCCAATGTTGGTATGTACTATTTTCGTATGCCAATTTAATACTTTTACAAATGTTTAAATATTCAATGAATATTTGATGATGCCTAAATTGACATTCTTTGTAATGACAATAGGAATAAAAACTACTGAACTGCTATAAAATTTACATGCACAACTCGAATAGAGGACACAAAATTTAATAGCAGCGCTGGTTAGAGGTCTAAACAAGACAAAGAGAGCATTACAACTTATACAGCTGCTAATATTTGCTAGACACAATTGGGTGAACTTTTGTAGTTAATAAATATTTTAAATGCAAATGATGGGACTTGAGTGCCAACATGTATTGTTTTGCTATTTATTAGTCTGACTGGAAAAATCACACAATACAAAAAGTTTTTATCACTGTGCCACTCCAAAGATCTGTGTCATTTGTCTACAACATTATTACAAACCCCTTAGAGCAATCTACAAATTGTTTTTAAATATGCCGCCTAAAAGTATACTTAAAAGCAATTTTCGTTTTGCATTTATTAATTATAGTTTTCATTATCAATTCCATTTAAATTGTCATGACATTTACAAACTATATATATTTAAAAAAAATAATAATAAAATTTAAAATCAAAGAGAAACTATATTGTTATTAACTTAAACTGTGGCATGTTGTTGACAATATTTTTTCTGAAAAAAAACGACTAACTCTACTAACTTATTATTTAAAAAATAGTTTGTCTAGATGGCAAAAATTACATTAAACGAAATAAAAAAACAAAAATCCTTCACTAAATAAACAAAAAAAATTTCATTTTAAATTTGTATCGATTACATTGATTATGGCTGTTGGTACAAAAGCCAACCATAAAATAAAATTGCTTAAAAGTATGCAAAATAAATTTTTTTTCTACACAAAAGCAAAAAAAAAAACTAAACAAATTGTTAAAAATGTTTAGTGCTATTTTCGAAATTATAGTAGTAACAAAAAACATTTGTAGGCGTATCTGTATGAATTCGTAGGGCGTTTAGCAACAATTAGATAGAGTGCAGTAGACACAAGCAGAGTAGAAGAAGTTATAGAATCGAGTAGATATAGAGTTGAGTTCAATACCATTTGATTTCCTCTGGCAAAAGTTTGCGTGTCAGTATTTTGTACAAAACGATGTTTTTTAAGTTTTTGTAGTTGTTCGAAATGAAAAAAGTTAAAGGAATTTCGTTTTTTTTTTTGCTGTGAGTTTTAAGTTAACAATTTGTATACAGTTTTCCATTCAGTGTATTTGCAAAAGTTTTTGTATTTGCCAATTTGTTAATAGTTGACTAATGAGTAGAAGGTATAGCTGGTTATTCACAAGGTTTCACTACAAGTAGTGGCAAATTTAGTATTAAATGTAATCAAGATAAAATTAACACAACCTATATTTTGTATAAACTTTGACTCGTTTTCTATCAAAACTGGCTATATCACTTTTTTATAAAAAACGAACACTTTAATTCTGCTATCATTCAACTCCAACTGTAATGAAAGTCCTGCACTACGTTTACACGATACCCTTAAAGGCACTTATTGGCATACCAAACTGCCTACTAACAGATCTATGGCTAAGCAAAAAGATTTTATATTTAATTGCCCAGCTTTGGTAAGGATTAGAACCGAGTTTTTATGGAGAAGCCTTCTTCATGGTTTGACTAGCTGAAATATCCGTTACGTGATAGCGAACACAGTTTTTACTCTATTTATTGAATACTGAAATTCTTTTTTAATTTCTAAATAATTTTTCCTTAAATTTATGAAAACTTGTTCCTCTGACTTATTTAATTAAGAACAAGTAAGAGTGCTATATTCGGCCGTGCCGAATCTTATATACCCTTCACAACGTGAAGTCATGCAATAACAGTAGTTTGTATCACCAATCATCTCATATGAAATACGTACATACATATAAAAAAAACATACATATATAAAAACATCTAATTGTAAAATTAAAAGTTTACGTATGTATGTTAAAAAAAAAAAAAAATTAAAAAAAAATTTTTAAAAAAAAAAATTAATATATAAATAATAAATATAAAACAAAAAATAATAAAAAATAAATTTAAAAAAAAATATAAATAATGGTAATAAAAATAAAAATATAAATAATATATTAAATAAAAAATATAAAAAAATTAAAAAAATATATATAAAAATTAAAAAAATATATAAAAATAAAAAAAAAAATTTTTGGCTCAGCTGGGATTCGATGCCACGTTTACTCTAACCAGTATACACGTTTGTATGTATGTATGTTGTTGTTGTAATGTTTTTTTTGTGAAGAAACATCGAGGTGGTCGTGGGTTTTTGCTCATATCTCAGTTGTTTATGTACCGATGTTTCTGATTTTAAACACCGATCTACTCCCGAGTATTTCTGATATTTTAATACCTCACCCGGGTCCAAGCGATGTCGGGGGGCTTAAAAAGTTGATTTCAACATACACACGGACAGACGGTCAGACGGACAGACGGACAGACGGACAGACTGACAGAGCTTAATCGACTTCCCTATTCATAAGCTTTCAGAAAATATATACTTTATGGGGTCGGAAATGAAAATTGTAGAAATTTCACACGGAATGACAAACCTATATATACCCTTTTTCACTGTGTGAAGGGTATAAAAATGGACAAAAGTATCCTTTGTCTCGCCCATATCATTTTCATTCGCACTTTTTTTTTTTAACTATAGCATCATAAACGTATAAAACACAAAAAGGACCATAACAATGTAAAAAAGTACACTTTTTAGCGCCCATAACATCTTGCTTCCTCAATGGGAACTAGTTTTAAAACTCTAGCTTCATAAAGGTATAAAATGCAAAAAGTACCTTTTTAACGCCAATAATATTTTCAGTTTCCTCGAATCAACAGTCTCAAACTTTAAAACTCTAGTTTCTCACACGTAGAAAGTGCAAAAAATTAACATTAGAATGAGAATACGTTTTCTTAGTCAAAATAAAATACAAAAGGTTCGTTGAAAATTCGAAAAAGTAGCTTTAAGGTTTACCATACCACTATCAGTCTCATCTCTTATTAATAGTCACTAATTTCAAAACTCTCTCTTCTTAAACTTAGGAGATTCAAAAAGTTACATATAAAAGAGAAAACGTAGCTTTTTGGGTATGTCCTAAAAAAAACTGCTTTCCGAAATGTTCCCCTTTCTACCCTGTTATGAATGTCTAATGAAACCCATGTAACAAAATTGTTTATGAATCGGCCCTATTTTTAGTAATTATACATATTTTCTCCACATGTCAGCTTATTTTTTGATTAGATTACAATACGTTTTAAAGTTAATTTCTATTATTTTTAGTTTAGCAGCCGTGTAATATTTTTTTGATTAGCAGCAATCGGCCTGATCACACATTTGACAGCAAAAGAAGTACAATGGAAAATTTCAATATTTAACTTTGACTTTATAAAGTCAAAATAAATTACTTATTCGATAGTATGGTGGACATTCTTAGAGAAGACGGTAAATAGAAACCCTCTTTAGAAGATTCAAAGATAGTGCTGAATTATTATGTGCGGTGCTATTAGAACCACGTCAACAATGAATATCCTACAAAGTTGTGCGATTATGTCAAATAAAAGTCTAATAGGTTTCTGAGCGACATGAGAAAATCACAACAAAAAGTGTGATTGGATGCCATACTGTCACAATTGCTTACAAAAACTAACTCTGGTCGTACAGAACTACTATTTTATAAAAATTTTCAAAAGATTATCAAATCGGACACAACTTTCAAAAAAGCTGTCACATATGTGCACTTTTTTACCCTCTGAACACACATACAATTTTTTCATAACGAACGACTTATCTTATAGTCAATCATTGCCATAAGAGACCATAAAACCAGTAACCAAAGCATAACTGATATCTTACCGATGGGAAATATCACGGAGGTAACATGTGACAAAATGTCAATGAGATATGAAAACATTACCTGCATCACTATAATACCATCTTAAGCAGGTGTATCGATGCGGTATATATTTAACTTTATTTATGTATACTCTAGACAAACTTTCATGTTTAAGCCGACATAAAGGTAAGTTCCCATATATTTATGCCCTTCACCTGTGGTGCACAAGGGTATACATAGCTTTGTCATTCCGTTTGTAATTTCTACAATTTTTATTTCCGACCCCATAAAGTATATACTTTCTGAAAGCTTATGAATAGAGGAGTCGATTAAGTCCTGGCCGTTTGTCCGTCTGCCCGTCTGTCCGTGTGTTGGATGAAATCAACTTTTAGAAGCAACTATATGTTCCTCATATCTGTATATGGTATCAATCTCTTGGAAATGTCCAGGAATGAATCGCTATTGAAATTCAGCACAATCGCCCTATAACTTTCTGAGGTATGAGCAAAAAACCACGACCACTTCGTTTTTTTTCACAATTACAACAACCTACATACGTACTGGTTAAACTAAACGAGGCATCGAATTCAAGCTGAGCCAAAAAATTTTATTTTATTTTATTTAATATATTATTTATATTTTATTTTTTTTTTTATTTTTTTTAATTTTTTTTTTAATTTTTTTTGGTAACTTTTTTTATTATTTTTTTTTTTTATTTTTAATATATTTGTTTTTGTATTTTTTTTTTTTTTGTATGTTTTTTACATGTATGTATGTACGTATTTCATATGAGATGAATGGTGATACAAACAATTGTTATTGCATGACTACACGTTGTGAAGGGTATATAAGATTCGTCATGACCGAATACAGCACTGTTACTTGTTGTTTTTTTTTTTATTTAAAAATGTTCTCTAAACAATAGAAGTAAACAAAATTCGGCTTAATCCTAAAATGTATTACGTAAAATTTTTCTTTCTGTGTAAATTCAAATCCTTATCAGTTTCGGATTACTGAGTTTATCTTTCTGCACACCTACATATTTCATAAAAAATTTTACTACACCAAACCTAATTCTTCTCCAGGCGTGCATTAGGCTCAAACAGGATACAAAGTTTTTTCTTAACGTTTCAATATAGAAAAAAATCAACATAATGAATACCTGTTCATTTGTCTTCCATTTAGTCTTTCTGTGTAAATTTTAATAAGTCCTGCCGTAGGGTATTTGATAATTGTTCTAAAATGTTGTCTATAAAATTAGCTTTTGCTTTTATTTGCCTTTTTTATTGTTCCATTCTCTTTGTTGTGTTGTTTGTATTGCTATTGTTTTTGTTGATTATATATCCTAAACATGCAACTGCATGCTTTTTTATTACTGTTGTTATACTTTTGTGCTTTTTTGTTATTTAAAAAAAAAATCGTTAAAATGTTCTTTGTAATTTGTTTAACAAAAGAGTTGATGTTGCTGCCTTTTTTTTTTTTTTTTTGGTTTTTCCCCTAACATTTTCAAATACACAATAGTGGAGGGTGCAGATGTTGCTAGAGGTGCTTGTGTGTGGTGGAATTAGAAAAAATTTTTTTTATTTTTCCTTACATTTTCTTTATATTTTTTGAATGTTTACAATAACGATATTGATAATTGAAGGCGTTACTTTTCCTTTAACTATTATTTCCTTTTTGTGGAATTTGCGGCCCCCTTTTTTATTTTCTCCAGCAACACTGCGTTTGAAACATTTGTCTCTTTCACCCACCCCTGGCTAAAGAACAATTAATTGCAGACTACAGAAGTTCAGAAACTAAAATTATATACTTTTTGCAATTAATTGTTGGTTCAAATCATGTTAGTTAGAAGGAAAAAATAAATAAACAATATGTTTGCTTTTAGCTTTAAGTTTTAAACTTTATTTTTAATACAGGATGGGCTTAAGGTCAGGATAGATTTAAAAATTTAATTAAAATTTCTTTTATATATATTTTGTATATTTTTTCCAGATTAAAAAATAAACTATTAACACTAAGTATAGAAAATAATGTCAATAAAATGACCCCTTTTACACCTTCGCAACGATGGGCTCGTTTCACAGCATTTACCACGACATATTTCAGAATTATAAACTATAGCGCTCGAATTTCGGCAACAATGTTGGCCATGAGCTCAAGGATTATCTCGGGCTTATTCACACATACACTTAACTTCAAATAACTGCAAAGCAAATAGTCGGGTGCTGACAAATCTCATGAATGCGCTGTTTAATTAATTTCCGTATTTTTTTTTTTAATTATTCCCTCTTAAAAATTTTTTCTTAAATGTGCCATTGTGCCTTGGAAAATGTGTGCAGTGGCTCCGTCCTACTAAAACCACATATCACGCGCTTAATTCTTAGTAATTCTGTGAAACTGTGAAATGAAAAGCTTTTGTACAGTAAAAGATATTGTTGCTCCACATGATATGGGGGTTGCGGATTCAATTCCCGCTAGAGACTCTGGACTGGTCTGCTTCTTTTTCTCTTCCTTCTATCCTAAATATTTTTATTCTTATTCTATTCTTCTCTGTATTAAAGAGTCACAATGGACCTTAATGGTCTCCGGGTGAGGGTGTGAGGGTAACTTTGCACCAACCTTATCTACCTACCTACCATTATTAGAATTAGGATGAGAATTATGTTTTAAAATAAAGGACATAAGAATATTCCACCATGAACCGATATCGTTCTCCATTTACGGTTACAGCATATTCATTTTATTTTTCGACGAAATAAGGCCCAGTAATATTTTCAGACGTAATGACTAGATGATCTTCAGAACCCCAAATCCAACAGTTCTTCTTATTAGCAAAGCCATTCAAATGAAATTGGGCTTGACCACTCTAAACAGGTTTTCAATAAAGTTGATTCCATTTCTGTATAATTGTTAGAATTTTATTGTAAATTTAAGATATTACCAATGACTGCGGATTCTAATTTTTGCATCAATCGCAGCATATATGGGACTAACAGTAAATCCTTTTTTAAAAGCACTATTCTGACGATCGAATCATTCCCAGTTGAGCAAAAGGCTTTCTGGTAAATCTTTCTGGAGCTTTGGTAACACTTTGCTCTACACATTCAATATTTTCCGTAGTGCGAATTAAACATGCTTTACCGGCTTGAGGCAAATCTCTTACGATGTAATGTTGGCTGTAACGATCAACTAAGCAACGAATCATTGCTTTGGAGAGCAAAATTTAGACAACATCGGACCCTTCAATTTAACCTTCATTTATTAACAGCTTAGCTGATTTTTTTCAAAGAGAAAAATAATTACATAAAGAAAGAAAGACAGAAAGAGCACTAGATATAAGCATTTAAATTGAGAAACCTAATCAGCTTTCCTCTAGTTACAGCTACATTATCAGAAAAGTCGATGTGTGCATAGAACTTATTTACCTCAGCACTAATTCTTCTAAATGGATCAAAGTTAATGTAGTTTGATCGTTTAAATTTTAAATATAACGATTCATAATTTCTGAGCTGCCTGTTAGGAACATTGATGCATATTTTACGTTGAAGATATATAGAATCAATTTTATATTGAATTAGATTCAGGACAAATGCAATATTCGAAACAATTCTTCGGCTTTGTAACGTTGGGAGTAATAAATGACTTCAAAATGGCGGTAAGTTTATAATAGAATTCCAAAGTTTTTAAATATACACATCATATTGGGGATCCCAAATTACTGATCCATATTCCAGTAAAGGTCTAATCAATGACGTGAATAAATTTTTTGTCACATAAGAATCATCAAATTCCTTAGCTCAACGTTGTATGAAACTTAATACCCCATTAGCTTTATTCACTTTCGTTATTACATGTGAGTTAAATTAATTTTTACATCAGAAAGAATTCCAAGATCCAAAAACGAGTCAACAACATTTAATTTAGAGCCATTTAGAGAGTACACATTTAAAATCGGTTAATATCTGCAAAAGGTCATAGACTTGCATTTTGTTAAATTTAATTCCATAAGATATACCGTGAACCAATGAAAGAATTTATTCAAATCAGTTTGGAGACAAAAGCTTTCCACATCATTTCTAATCCATGAATAAAGTTTAATATTATCAGAAAACATTAAAATATTGCTGTATTGAATAGCCTTGGGAAGATCAATTATAAGCAATAAAAATAAGATAGGGCCGAGCTGACTTCCCTGTGGAAAGTTACTTCAAAATGTTTTGATATACAATCATTATAAAAAACACATTGTTTCCGATCCTTTAAATAAGAACTAATACATTTCAAAAGGTTACCGGAAATCCTAAGTATTTGAGCTTCACTAACAATAAATCATGGTTAATCTTAAACAAATATATCTGTGGCTTGGAGCTAAAAAGGCCAATGTTTTATTATTTATTTACTTTTCAAAAAATTGGAATTTTAACTTCTATAGATGCTTTTATAGTGAAATTGGCCAACATTTTATTTATGAAGCTGTTCTAGGTTAAGTATGACTTTAGCTGGTACCATAATGAAATAGAGCAAGAAAACAAATCTAATGCAATGATTAACTCAAAAGAGCAAGAAAGTGACATTGGCTCTTTTAGCTTTTTATATAGAGGCAAAATTTTTTAAACTTTTAATCCCCATTGTGACTTTTGGCCCACCCTGTTCTAAACAATTACGGTTTAGAAATAAAAATCATTTAAAGCACACACTAAGGCGTTAAGTGTAATAAAATTTAAATTTCTATTGATTTTCCACTTGCTTGTTAAAACAAAATTTATATCAATTTTCTCTCATACATGTGTAACAATTTTTCTTTATAGATGTGTTAATTTGCTTGATTTTTGATACTTATGCTTCTTTAAAAGACCATGTTCTCTTTAAGCATTTAATTTTCACTTTTAATATTGGAATCATGCAGTCATATTAATACAAACTAGACACCATTTCAACTTTATTCACAACCAAACAACATCATTAGTTTTTCAATATTTTTTTTTTTTTTTGGAAGAGTTACTGTTCGAAAGTTCAAATGCAATCAAATCAAAAACAGCAGCACCAAAACAGAAACAGTCGAAGAAAAAAATTAAGCAGCATAAACTTGGGATGTTATTTAGGATAACAGCGACTATATGTATGTAGCAAACCAAATCGAGGAGGGACTTAAAAGTATTTTAAGATGTAAAAAATTTACGCATTCTATGTAGCATGTTTGCATAAGTAAAGAGATATTTTCGAAAATAAAGCTTTTTAAAATAAGGTTTAGATCAACGTGATATTTTATACCTGCGTACAGTCAAGTAGATTCAAAAAAGTTAAATTTTGAAAAGACCTCGTCATTTGTCAGATAAAAAAAAAGGTGATCAATCTAACTCATAGCCGTAAAAATTCTCAGATATCTCACGTTGATCGGGCAGTATTAGTTGGTCCAGAAATATTTATCTCCAAGCAAATAAGGTGGCGGAAAACTGTCTCCGCGATAACGTTCGTTACAAGTGAGTCCAAGTTTAACATTTTATCTTTCGAGCGTCTGGTGGTCCGTCAATATCTCTAGCAATCTTTAAATATCCATAGAACTGCGGTTCAAATGCTCAAATTTTGCATCCAATAATGGTTACATCAATCTGCCAACCCGATGTGTATTAAGGTTATGCCACCTATTCTTATTCTTCTAAAAAAGTGATTAAATATGCTACTTACAATAGCATTTAACGGAATTGTAACTACACATTAGATTGGACGAAGGTCCTGCAATGGGTGGAATCTATGAACCTAAAAAGGTGGATGGTGATGATCAAATGTACAGACAGTCACGTATGGTGCTCAGAAGGTCACTTGGCAGGAATGCAGTCAAGGTACTCAGATATAATCGGAGGACCCTGAGCTGGCACGGCAACTTCAAATATCATCTGCACAGGATTAAGGTTGTGGAGGATAATGTATCCAGAATGTGCCTTCATACTGCTAAGACCACCGTGCGTGTGGTATGTTAATGTCCGGCAATGGCTGACAATATACTTAATACGACCGGCAGGCACACGTTGGATGTGAGTGCTATGGGGGAAGTTAGTCTAGGGCAGATGCTGGCGATTACAAAGAACTCTATGGTGAGTATTATAGATAATCATCAGTCTACAATGTAAAGTCACAAAAGTTTAGAACAAATGCCTGGTATGGCACGAGACTCAGTGAGGTCAAGGTTACCTGTCTTTTTTTGGTAACCTCGTTTTCTTTGAAAAACGAAGGGTGTCAAAAAGGGGCCCATTTTTGGAAGAGGTCTGCTTCGGTATCCCCCCTACATATATATATACGCAATAGATTATTTAAAGCAGAGTCAGTTCTGGCTAGCTCGTTCTCCCATACAATATAATAATAGTTTCTATAGGGTTTCTAGGGCCCAATATAAAGAGATTACAAAAAGCTGACTGTGCCTTGTTAGAACCATTTTGTATTGAGTCCAACCAGCAGATATATTGTGGTATAGGAATTAAGTGACTGAAATGTCACCTGACTGCTGACTGGTTGAGTTTTTTGTAAGGGCGGGAAAAATTTGTTTCTTTTAATTCTGGTGTTTAATTATACTGTCATTGTTGCCAATTCACCGTGGCAATTCATGTATGTTATTGAGCAGCATGTTAAAACTGTGTTGTTAAAGCAAAATTGTGATATTTTCTTTAGACTTTTCCTGCCTAATTTTTATGAAGTCACAGATCTATGCTTAAACCTCCCCACAAACTAAGCCTGAAATATGCGTAACACTTATTGATATTTAAATTTCTTGACTCAGTGATACTGTGCGAAGCCATTGCGGTCATGTATAGTCATATTAAATTATCTAATAAATTTTATTAAAACTTTACAGGCGATTTCATTTATTACATTTTCAAACATCAATACAGCATTATGGACTACTAAGCCCAAACCACGCCATTATTGTAATGATTTTTTCAAACTAGTCGATATTCTTAAAATGTCGGTAGCTTTCCAAGAACTATCCTTCTTTTTCTTTCGAATCAATCTATCAAAAATTATCTTTTTATTATCATAACAAGGGTAATTAGAAAAAACCCAAATAAGAATATTTTGATCATATTCAACTCAGGACCAGTTCATACTTTCGTGAAGACTTTAACTTAACACGCCGAGAAGACTATTATTATAGTCATGTTACTTAGTGATTTCCTTCTCATTGATGTTACTGCAGTAAAGACCAGAGAGGTGCTTTGAGTACCTCATGCTGCATTAGGGATACAACTGGAGGCGTTTGTATTTACGACTGAGAAGAACCCAATTCCGCACCTAGTAACACGAGGCTCACAACTGGAGTATATTATACAAACGGCTGAATAAAATTGAATCCCATACTATGAAAACTAGTAGAATTACGAGTTGTTTTGGTTCGATTAATAGGAATTGCGGTAATTGTTTGCTTAAGGACTGATTTTCACACAAAAGACAGACATCAGACAACCAAAATTTCTCTCAAGGTGTATTTCTCGAACAAAGTGCTAATGCATGATTTGTTGTAAACATGTTGGTACAATAAGTTCCCACTAGCAGCGGTCGTCAAACACATTGAATTCCTATGGTAGTCGAAGCATTCCTTGGAAGCAAGAATTGCCGCTTATAAAAAGCTTAAAGTCCCTTCTTAACTAAGGATTTTTGTAAAAGAGACTAGTCTATTTATGTAGTAAGCTACCATTGTCATATCTAAGCATTTTTTCTGGAGGATATTCACAAACAAAGACTGAATAGAATAATTAATATACAGTTGCATCTTTCAAAATTCAGGAGTGGAACATAGTCAATTCTGGCAGCGACTTTAAAGGGTCTTTTGACGACAAAACATACAAAAACAATAGCTTCACTCTGATTACAATATTTAAAATTATATAATGGGAATGTCAGAACCTTTACCGAGAGCTCAGCTGCTTTTGCTTTTTAATTCATTTTTGCCAACAACTTTGGTCGTTTGTTTTTCACGAACCCCTATTAAATTACCTTCTGGTTTGTGCAAAAAATGATAGAGGTTGTTGCAAAAATTAACTTAAGTAACCGATTGACCCATTTCAATCTGAATGTATCAAGTAATTTTTTTATAATATTGAGTATTCAAAATAGGGCAACTACTCGATACTCAATACCCAATTACACAATACTTTACCAACACTATTTTATAAAATAACAAAATGACTGCCTAATTTTAAATCTGAGTTTTAAACGTCCTTCTCAACAAGCCCCCGCATATGTTAAAACATACTCTGATGTGTGTTTGTTACGTAAGTATATGTGTTAGCCAACATTTCAATGTTCATTAATCAAGCGGAAATTATTGTATGGAGGGTGTCAGCATGAAAATCCTGATTAGTATTTTTTTTTTCATCTCGCTTTTCCCCGCTCTGCCTGCTGTTTGTATTTGCTTAGAGAGTTTTCGTTTATAGTTTTTATTTGCAGTTCCGATTAAGGAGAGTAGTAAATAAACACACACACACATACTTTTGAAAGTGATTTCTTGCACAGTATTTCATACAAACAAAAACTTTGATTTATGTGTGTACAGTGCAAGTGGACATGTTTTTGTACGAAGGGTTCATTATATTCAGTTCATTTGAAAGAGTTGTAGCTTTTTCTATTTTTTTGCTGTTTAAGAGTTATTTGACAAGTAATAAAATTGATCGTTATGAGACAAATGTTTTTCGTAACTTAATATATCCTAAGTGAAGTATGAACACACACATGTTAATAAAGGGTTTCTACGTAAGGGCTGGTAGAGATTGACATTATTAGACGTAGTCTTTCAAATCATTTGCATTTTAATCAGTAGCCTTAGGTTAATCACCATAGTGAGCTAAAGCTTAAGCAGAATGTTTCAATGACTTAACATTATTATTAAAGTGAGTGTTTTAGATAAATCGTGAATTGGTAAACTAAGTAAGCTTCGATGATTTAACTCCTTTAGTCTTATTCTTGTTAAATTTCATGTTTATAAGTCAGATATTTAAGTCTATAAGCCTTTAGTAAAACAATCAAGGCAACTGCTTAATCAAAACCCGATACCATTTTGAGCCAGAGTCATGAAAATTATTTTTCTTAGATCTGTGTTACCATACGAATGCACGTCATTCATTTAATTGATCATAAACATCATGCATAATTCATACCTTGTTTTATAAAACCATAAAGGAACTTCTTTAATTTCTTTCACAAATCTTAACATTTTATTTTCAA
This sequence comes from Phyto melanocephala, assembly GCA_941918925.1. Lineage (NCBI taxonomy): Eukaryota > Metazoa > Arthropoda > Insecta > Diptera > Rhinophoridae > Phyto > Phyto melanocephala. The sequence goes on from OW799235.1 coordinate 17,305,289, forward strand.
GTATCTAAAAGCACTTATTGAAAAACCACGCTGCAAAAATTTTTTAAATTATTAATGCAATCAGGATTTAATCCTTAAATTTGGCATAATTTAATACAATTTAATCAAAATATTGTTACAGATTTATTTTTAAATAGCTTAATTTACATTATAATTTATTTTAGTTGTAGTAGTTTAAGTTACTGTAGTTTTATTTGTATTAGTTTATTTCGCTGGTTGTTCGAACATAATGTTTGTTATTATGTGTAGCATACTTTTAGGCACTTCTATTATTCCTGCATATTACTTAACGTCTTAATTTAAATGTAACGGTTTTCGAATGTACTAGAATGTACATACGAGAACTTTGTCGAATGTTACCAAACACCGCTATGTTACTATAAATAGCCGAACAACACAGTTAACATGATCAGTATAACAGTAGAGCTTGTAAAGCGCGTATCAAAGTGAGTTTGATAATAAAAGTGTATAACAATAAGTGAAACAATTAAAGTGACACAAGAACAATATTTGAGTGTATTTAAATAAATAAAGTGCTCTTAATTTTACAACGAATTTCAAGTATTTTTAATTGCAATAAAAGAACTCAAAGTTATTTAAAGGAAATGATCCAACGTTTATAAAAGGCATAAACGTAACAATATAAATCAAAAAAATTTCAACTCATTTAATTTAAAATTTAAAACTATATATTCGGCCTTGATCCTTAACCGTCATGTGCAAAGGCATAATGACCACATCGAAGAAAAGCTTAAATTTCAACGCCATTTATCATAACTACATACATATGTAGTTAAATGTATGATTCTAGTCAATAGCTTTCGTTTGATACCCATATTGAAAGGGGTTTAGAAAAAAAATATACGCCATTTTGTTTAAAACGCCATCTTTAATTGGTACATTTTTTCATTCTACTGGCCTCATTGGTATTAACCAATATTGTTGGGCCATATTGAAGGGGACACAGTCGACATAACTATATGTGACCCATATATCGGCCATTTATTTTTTTACGCCATCTTGGATTCTATGCGTTTTCTTTTCTTAGTTTATTCTGCTGGCCAGGATTTTTCATTTGATATCAATATTATGGGAGGCAAAGGGGGCAAAGCCGTAATTACTATATGTGACCTATATATCCGCCATTTTGTTTAGGACGCCATATTAGATTGTATATGTTTTCATTGCTAAGTTTATTCTGCTGTTCATGATCTTTACTTTGATACCAATATTATGGTGGTAAAAGGGGGCAAAGCCGTAATAACTATATTTATCCATATATCCTCCATTTTGCTTAGAACGCCATCTTTAGTTTTAACTTTTTTATTATTTAAATTTTTATTATATTCTACAAGTCAAGCTGTTTTATTTAATATCATTATTGGGGTAGTTCAAGAGGGTACATTTTTGAATATTACCTTAGGACCATATACAAAATTTTTGTACGCCATTCTGGATTTAAATTTTTTTTATAATATAATATATTTCGCTAGTCAGATTCTTTTATTTGATATCAATATTCGTCTTCTCGGTTGGTAAAAACTGAAAAATTGATTCGTTTTGTAAATTTTACTAAAAATGCCGAAACAGTTGTATTTTTGTGTTTATATCTCAGTTGATTTCAAAGCAGTTGGTTTTTTTTTTTTTTTTTTTTAAATAATTTCTGGGAAAACGGCTAGGAATCTGGTATCACTAGCTAAAATTAATTCAAGATATTGAGAAGCTGTATATACATATTTATACAAAGATAAAAAGTTTTTTTTTAATTTTGCTATAACTTTGTTGATTAGAGACCGATTTGTCCAAAATTGTATACGAGTAGCTCTAGAGATATAAAACATTTATAAATAAGAGCAAATGTGTCTACAAATTAGTTATGTATTTCTTTATTTATATATTTAATTAATTAATTAATTAATAAATATTAATTATATTTAATATTTAAATTATCCAAAATCTGAAACTTTTAACTTTTGTGTTAAAAATATAGAAAAAATTAGATGTAGTCGTGTATATTTGTTTATATCTAGAAAAGTTTATACTATACTTTAATAGCGATGGATTACCGAATATTTCCACAAGACTAATATCACATAAAAGTCTGTGCACTATGTGGTGACTATTAAAAACTGATTTCAACCATCCCACGGACAGACGGACATAATTTAATTAAATCCCCTCTACGTGACTTTTTATTAAGTTTTATGGAGTCGGAAATGATAATTGTAGAAATTTCCAATAGAATGACAAAGTTTTATACCCTTGGCACCATAGATGAAAGACATAAAAATAATGTTGAATAATAAAGCACGCTTTTAGGCGCAATATTAAGAACTATAATTTATAGATAACGAATAAGAAAAAATGCTCAAATATAAACTACTATCAATTAGGATAATAAGATAGGGTGATAAAAAGTAACTTTTTGTTCAAAATGCCACGCGCATTATTAAAATGCAATCACAAAATGCAATAATACAAAGTCAAAACTGAGTACCTTCAGTTAAATCAAAGTTAAATTTTAAATACAAAGAAAATTTACTTTGAAGTACCTATTTTTCCAATGTAACTGACACAAAAATTTAATTTAAATCACAATTTAACTTCTCATAGTTCCGCTATGTTTTTTTTAAGTTAATTTATAAATAATTTACACAGCAAGTTTCTTCTTAAATGTATATTTTAAGCAACAATTTAACAAACAAATTTATTTTTTTTTGTACACAATTCGATTGCAAAATAAAAATTTAAATTCCAAGAGTTACAACACATTTGTAAATATCATATAACACTGTTACATAGTTTAAGGACTTAAACAAAAATCAATATTGTTAGAAATAACTGAAGAGAATAATGCACTACTTTAAAAATCATTTTTAAAAATCACTGCATATGTTAAGGATTTTTCCTAAGCATCTATCTATATATATAAAAGTGAAACTCTGTGTGTGTGTGTGTGTGTGTGTGTGTGTGTGTGTGTGTGTGTTAGCTATAGACTCTGAAACTGTAAAACCGATCGGGCTCAAACTTTGGTAAGTTGTTGTACACATACCGGGGAGTGTTTATGGATGAAAAAATGTGGGCGGGGCCACGCCCATAAAAAATTATTTATCAGTTTTAGCTACTTGCACTTGACCGATTTTTCTGAAACTTTGCACACATATCGAGCTGTCATGACTTAATAATTTCGAGATAAGAAAAGTGGGCGGGGCCACGCCCCTAAAAAAGTTTTAACTTTGAGGTACTTGCACTAGACCGATTTTTCTGAAACTTTGCACACATATTAAGTTGTCGTGACTTTATAACTTTGTGATTAAAAAAGTGGGCGGGGCCACGCCCATAAAAAAAGGCTATAATTTTGAGGTACTTGCATCAGACCGATTTTTCTGAAACTTTGCACACATATTGAGCTGTCATGACTAAATAATTTCAAGATTAAAAAAGTGGGCAGTGCCACGCCCATAAAAAAAGGTATCATTTTGAGGTACTTGCACTGGACCGATTATTCTGAAACTTTGCACACATATTGAGCTATTATGACTTTACAATTTCGTGATTAGAAAAGTGGGCAAGGCCACGCCCATAAAAACAATTTTAATTTTGGGATACTTGCACTGGTCCGATTCTTCTGAAACTTTGCACACATATTGAGCTGTTATGACTTTACAATTTCGTGACTAGAAAAGTGGGAAATGCCACGCCCATAAAAAAATTATAATTTTTAGGTTTTTGCACTTGATATTCAATTAAAATTCAGAATGCATTTCGATTCATTAAGGGGCGTAGCAACGCGCGCCGGGTTTGGCTAGTCTTAAATAAATGTAAAAGAAAAAGAGGTATGGACACGAAGTTTAAAGTTAAGAATAAAAGGGAAACATTTTAGTTTGTTCTCCCAAAAAATTCAGATAAGAAAAAATATTTTTTTTAATCTTTTAAACCTTAAAACCACGTTGCTTACTTAAATGCCCCTGGAAGTATAAATCAAATACTTTTTAAATTATTCGCCTCCTAGTATTTTTTTTCGCTGCTGAGCCTTAAACTTCTCAAACAACTTTCCTATGACGAAAACGTACATAAACATCGATACTCTTTAAAATGGAAATTCCTCAAATGTATTTCAAGAATGCAAACATAAAATTAAATAAATAACTATTCAAGTACAAGTACATACTTTAAAGTGTATAAAATTGAAACGCTTTATACAAACTGTAATAAAATCACTGAATAACTCAAAAGCAAAAACTGAACAAAAAAGTAAAAGGAAGGAATGACAAATAAAGTCAAATTGTATCTCTTTTAGTTTAGCCGACTGTTAATCGAAGCTTATGGTTAATGATTTCTTTGGTTTCAACGAGCGATAGGTGGTTTGTGTAGTTTGAAAGTGAAGATTTTAACTCGAAAGTTATATTTCGCCTGAGTCAGAAAAACATTTTAAGGCCAAAAATTAAAGGCAATGGAAGCTAAGCCCAACAAATAAATATCGGTTGTAAGTAGCAAATTATTGCCAATCCTGTAGTTAAGTTGTGATAGTGTAATTTTATGCTTTTATCTGCAAAATTTCATTTTGAAATATCAATATATAGTCAGCATCAACGCATCTTTTTATTCATCAGGTTAAAGCAATTCGAAACTGAAATTTTTGTTTATATAGGTTTTTAATATGAAGTTTGTCATTTGAAATAAACGAGGAAAGAGAGAAAATAGTTATTTATCAGTTGATTTTGACAGCTGAAATTTAAAATAAGAGAAGAATAAAATCATCATCTGAAAAATCAAGGCTACCTGATGAATTAAGGTGCCTTGGTCAGCATTAATAAATTATGGTACTTGAGATAGAAATTTATAACTAAAAAAAAGAAAACTTTGATTGAAATAACTGAATCATTTGATTGGCAATAAATTTCATTATTACGATGTGGAAACTAAAGCTTAAAATTGAAAATTTTCGCAAGCAGCGGGTATCATCCAAAGGCAGGGGAATTGAGTGCCATAAGAATTTAAACCGAGTGACCTTGAAAGACGACGATTTTGCATGTTCAAAATGCTGCTTGAATGCTTTAAAATAAAATTATTTTTGCTGCAAATCATTACTTGCCATGAATAACGAATCCATTAGGATAATCTTAAGCGTAATAGATCGTATGTCAGGCACGACCAACCAGTTACATCGACAATAAAGCCAAAAAGCTATATTATAAGATACTAAAACTTAACTAGAACTATAAACCTGTACCTAATGCCACTAATTCGTTGTAAAGAGATTATAAGCCAAAACACTTCCAAAATATGTGGCCTGGCAAGACTCCGTGATATAACATCATAACAACGCATGGCAGCATATTGCAATGCCCGCTAAAAACTATTAAGAAAGAAGTGGTTGGAAAGTTTTGCCTCATTTACATTTTAGTTCACACCTTGCTTTATCCAACTATCATTTCATTCTATCGATGCAAAACGCTCTCTCTATATTACGATTGACTCTATACACGGTATCCGCTATTGGTTTGATTCATTATTGAACCTTAAAGATCAATAATTCCTTTAGTCATCCATATGTTGCCAAAAAATTGGGAAAGGATTATAGCTTACAGTGTCCCATACTTTTAAAAGAATCTTATGTGTAACTCAGTAAGAATACACTTTTAAAATTTGTGTAATTTTTTTTGTGCTTGTGGCGACTCTGAAATTAAACTACTCTCACATATATTTATTCCGGTTACTAAAGATGGAGCGCTTAACGAAAAAACAACGTCTTATAATTGTTAAAACTAATAAGTTTAAGAAGTTTTTCTGAGAAAGCTTCGAAGAAATTACAGTCAAGAAAGTTCACCATTATTGTTACGAACCGTTTTAGTCCAACGAGGTTTCCGGCTAGCCTGTTCGTGGCGATAGCACAGGCAGGTTCCAACGCTCTCACCGGCCACGCATCCGCTCATAAAACAAACAGGAAACAACAAAAACTAATACATACTAATACGCTATGGCAATCATTCGAAAATTGGTGACGGTTGTGAACAGCAAGACTCTAATGCGTCGACGTACAGTCCGGTCTCTTGAAAACATTTCTGTTGTAAAAGAAAGTGTCGCCGAAAACACAAAAAAATTAATTCGGCATCGTTCTCAACAATTTCAAATTTCACGAAACACTACGCACATAATTCTGACAAAAGACCTTGAGCCTTTATGAGTACACAATTCTGCTTACTCAGAAGCTTAAACCAGCAGTTCATGGATGGCCTCGGCAAGTCGTTCATTGGGTAATGGAGAAAAGTAAAGTCAATGGCAAAAAAAAAATAAAAAAATAAGTCACATACTCTGATGAAGCGTATTTTCATCTAAATGGCTTCATGAAAACATAAAACTGGGGCTCAGAAAATCCGCAGAAAACCCTTAAAAAATCCATGAGAAGCAAATGCACTCACAAGGAGTAACTTTTTGGTGCGGATTTTGGTCAGGTGTCGTGATAGGTTCTTACTTTTTTAAATATGACTCCAAAATTGCAGTGACTGTAAATTGCATTTGTTATAGGAATATGGTTACGGAGTTCTTGTGGCTCAGCTGGACGGTAGGATTTTAGACAACATGTGGTTTTATTGGCGCCACCTGCTACTCCGCGCATAAAACAATCTATTTATTCCAGCAACGATTTCCATAACAGATTATCTCAAGAAATTCCGATGTCAAAAATTGAAAAAAGAATCTTACTTTTTTTCAGTTATACACCTAGTTAAATAAATATTAAATAGCATTCTTAGAATTAATTAAAATAGAGCCATCAGACTAGAAAGTTAATACAATCATTTCAAATTGTTAAATTCTGCTTTTAAAGAGAAATTTTGTTCTGTTGTAGTACACTGCACGTAATATCATAATAAGTCTTTTACATAGAGTATTTTAAATCAAAAAAAAATAATAAATGATAACATATTTTGACTTACGTACTTATTTCAAATTCATAAAGCTGTTGTCTAAAAGTAAGCTTTACCTGGAACTGCAAAGAAAAGAAAAACAATAAATTAAAAACTTATAATAATCGATAGCAGACACAATGAAGATATTAGTTTGTTATATACCACTTTTAATTATTACACTAACAAACGTAAAAGTATACTTTTCAAATGAAACATTATTGACTACAAAAACGTGTATACCTTAAGGCGCTTAAGTTTAATGTAGCTTTCCCAACACTAATAGATTAAAATGTAAAAGCTGTTTTAAAAAGATTGTACATTTTAAGCTTCTAAGTGCAAATAAAATTTAAAGGAAATATCTGTTTCTGTTACTCCTAAAAAATGTTTGTTAATTTTTATTCTTACAAAATATTTATTGTAAAATTTTTAAATAAAAAGACATTCAATTGTTATTCCTTCTGCCATTTAACAATGATAAAATGAATGAATCTGTTACCTATTATAACATTGAAATTCATACCTAAAATATTGCAATGACATAAATGTTTAACGTCTCAATTTCCAAATATATTAAACGTCTCAATATCCCCTAAAGTATACTTCAAAAACTATATATTTCAATAACCATAATTGTCAGTTATGCAAAGACATGTCACTCCATAACAATGACATTTTCATTATATTTCAAATATATAAAAAAAATCACAGTTAAAACAAATAAACTTAAAGTAAAAAGTAAACTTCAATTTACATATAAATATTTTTCTATATAAAAGCATTTAGTTTCACTGACAAGCAGCAACACCTGAACAATATACAAATATTGTTTTTTCTTTATCTTTTTTTGCATTATCAACAATTGAAGGCGGGTATGCAGTTTACGTTTTCTTTTTGTCTTCTCTATTCTGGCATATTTTGAGTGCCACTTTAGTTTAGTATTCAAGTGTAAATTGAAACGCTTTACACTCTACAAAGCCACCAATAAAAACAACAAACAAAACTGACGAATACTCTATTGCTTGGAAGAGACTAACAATATACATAAATTTATTGAGAGGGTAAAAAGGAGAACGCCATACCAGAGGCAATATTGGCTTAGACATTGAATAAGCCAGGCATTTTATGGTAAGACAACTTTAAGGTGTTTTCTTAAGTTGCTTGTTTTAACCACCTTAAAGTATGCTACTATCAGCTTTATCTTTATTTTAAGTTTTAGCTAAAACAGACAAGGAAAAAAAATAAAATCTTAAGTTTTTCTTTACTTTTTCTTTGAGCACAATGTTTACTGGCAGGTAAATTGTTGACGACAAAACAGACAGTCTGATGGTCGCACAAACAATAAAGGAGGATTTCCAAACTAACCGGTGTTTGGTCAGACCAACAGCCACAATTTTGTAAAGAAAAATTAAAACTGAACAATAATATTTGTTTTTGTAAGTAACACAATCAAGTAAACTCAAATAAAAAAATAAAAACTTAAATACTTAAGATTTGATGTGTAATCGAGACACGTACAAGGATTTAGCATGGAATTGGTCTTTAATAGTTGAGACACTGGTGAAGCAGGACATGTCTTCTAAACAAAAAGGGATCATTTGTTAGAAAGGATTTGCAGTTTTAAATAGACTAGTATTAAAAGTTTGTTTGAACATTATAATAAAAACGAATGGTAAATACGCGACTTATATACCTTTATTGAAAATAATCCATATATAAAGCATACTTTGAGGGGTAGAAAGAAGAGAACACTTCTTAATAGATTTTGCATTTCAGCTTAATATTAAATATGTTATAAAAGGCATAATACATTTAAAGGTTAATGTAATGTATAAAACTGTTGCATATTTACATATTGCAAAGACCATGATATTTAAAGCATACCTTGTGGGGGTTGATAACAAAAACTCAGGTAGAATAACAGTTTTATGAAAGTAGATTAAAAAAATTGAAAATATTTAATGCAAATATAAATTGCATACTTTAAAGAGTTTAAATATATTATAATTAAAGCATATTATCGAGTGGCTACAAAAATTTAATTACGCCTAGTTGTTGGTGTAAAGTGAGAATAGTTCTCATAATAGCACCGACAAGGACAGGGGCGTAAAGGTTTTAAAGTTGGGGCAATAAAAGAAATTAATTTTCAGCTGTTTGTGCTGTTGTTTTCCATAACAATAGAAAATTAATCGCTAATGACGGAGTTGATTTAACAAACCATTTTTAAAGCGGTTTGATTTTAATACCCATTTTTTCAATAAATTTAATATGTATAAAGATTTTTAAAAAAAATATTTAAATATCTTTTACTTTTAGACAAATTTATTTTTCTTTAAAGTCAGTTTGCCAGTATAAGCTTTTTTTAGCGAAAATTTTTAAACAGCATAACTTTTGACATCTCCCAGAACTGTGGGGTCATATTTAAATGATTCCTTTTTTAAACAAGCTGCCTTAAACTCTATTAGTTTTTTTAAAACTAGTTAAGCCCGCTCCATACTACTGACCTTAACAATATTTTTGTAGTGTATATTTTTTAAGATAAATTCTTATTATTGCTAAAGCATATACACTATGAACTTATTTCTTAATTTTCTTTTTACTGTTAGAAATAAGATATCACATCGCTATTAAGAAGTACCCTATATTTTAAATCAAGTATCAGAGTACCTTTATACCAGATCTTATCAAAATCAATGTAGTAGTTCTTTGGCCAATTGAGTTCAAAGAGACACATAGAAAGACAGACAGACAGACAAAAATTTTAAAAAGGTGGTGTTTTGTATTCTAGAACAGTTGACTAGCCATCAAACTTAAAGACAATTCATTTACCGACAGCGGTTTTGTACAATCTTATAGCTATAGATAAGTAAAGCCTGAAAGTAGACTACGAATTACAAAAATAAATGCGATTTAAAACAAACATATTGTAGCATAACTAAAAGCAAATAAAAATAGGTAAATCTTTAATAAAAAAATATTTAAATGAACACAGGGTCAATCACTTATAAACAAATTGTTGTACTCTAAGTTCAAGTAGCGAAATGTACTTCTCTAAATATGTTCTACATTTGTAGTCCTGCACGTACTACGATAGACTATAAGAATTAGATATTCTTTGGTTCTTTTTATACAAACCTTTTTTGTAAGGTAGCTTTTATTTATTTTTTTTAACAAAATGTTTATCATGCATTTAACCTTTTTGTTTTTGTAAGAATTTAACCTCCACAAAAGTCAAACCTTAAAGATCAATAGCCAGTCTCCTGCTTAAATAATTGCAAATTCCTCAAATACTTTTATGTTAATATTTTTGTTTTTGTTCCTAAAAAAAATACAAATTACAAATTATTTCTGCTTGAATGTGTGTAAAGTTAAGAGCAAATATTTTATTAGCATACTTTAAGGGTACATTACACTTTTAAAGTATGTTTATAGATTTTATTAATAAACTTTTATAACAACAATTTAAAAACACTTGTAACATTTATGTGCATACCACAAATTCATTGTGAAATTTATTATGAGATAAACAATATAAGGAATGCATAATAAAACCTAAAATATTGCCAAGGAATATTTAATGCAAATTAAATTTTAGGAAAATTGTAAGCAGGATATGTAAATTATATAATGTTAGTTTTTAATGAGGAAAATAAGAATTAAGAAAATTGGGATAATGTCAATATTTTTGGCGTTTTACAATTTCATTTGAATAATGACAAAAAGTCAGATTCTGTCGAAACTTTATGGGAGGCTTAAGGATTTCTGTAAGATATATGTAGAAAGGCATTGACTCTTGACCTGCAGCTGCAATTTCCGTCTTTGGAAACATTCTGACTGGCAAAATACTAAATCGAGTAAGATGCAATTCACTTACAGTGGCTGTCATGCCTAGACGGAGTTTCATATTGAAAATCAGTCTAAGGTTTATATGGTTCAGCACTTGCGGTTGGCCTGGGAAAATGGTTGGTGTAAGCACAGAAGCTTCAGTGAATAGAGTCAATGAACCCAAGAGTGTTTATTTATTCTTAAGGTTTTAATACTAAATTCGGTTTTAACGTTAAAGCCAATCATTAAAACTTGGTTTTACCATACAAAATAATTTCGTTGAAACCACCGTAAAACCTTTTTTGTTTTGGTTTTAAGTAGCTTTTATGAAATACAACCTTGTTTTCGGTGTAATAAATTTAGTACTATAACGTTAGAATGATTAAAAATGACTGATAATGTTAGATGGCGCTGATTTCAAAAATAGTTTATCAAGTGAAATAAAACAACAAAAGCAAATACAATGGATGCAGCAACAACTAAAAAAACATCTCCATAATTTTCAACCGCTTTTTAACTATTTATTTAAAGAAAATAAAATAAATTCTATTTAGGGGCGCATTGTAATTTTTTTTTCATACAAACAACCACAGCTGATATACAGTGTGTGAAACAAATATTTTAACAAAAGTATTAAAAAAATACTTCAAGAAATACACGATACCAATACAAATTTAACGAGAAATTAATTTTGTTTTCAAAAAATTTATTGGACATACTGTGAGTTAAAGTCTGATTAAACTTAAGTTTAAGTGTAAACTCAAAATCAGCTGTTGTGGTTTTATCATAAAAATTTTTAACAGCTGATTTTCCGTTTACACTACAAGTTCAGTTTAGTCAGGTTTTAATTCACAATAAATTAAAAAAAAAAATCATTATAAATATTCGGTCTAATTTGCTTCAGATTTCCTTAAATTTAAATTTCTGTTTAACCCTGTTTGTTATTAGCTAAAGCATACTTAAATGAATCAGCTATATTTTATACAATGTAAATATATCAAATACAGATGTGTGTCAGGTTAAATTCGTATTTAACTAGCAGAGACAAGAATCACATTTCGTAACAGAGCTCATTTTACAGATAACAGAACAATGTTACACATTTAACAGTGCTAATACTTCATAGTAAATTATTATGATCAATATTTTATCTATGGACCTAAGTAAATATACCTAAGTAGGTACGTAGATAGGTAGGTAGGTAAGGCTGGTACAAACTTGCAGACCAGCACACTACTGACTAGTCCACCGGGGCACCCCTAAGTAAATATATAAGAAATGATAGCTCAAGAAGTCCTTAACGACACTGGATAAGTTTGATTATTAAATAAATGTGGAACTTTAGAAAACTGAGCTTAAAATTTATGGAAATTCTTCGAAAGTTCAGTGGAAAAATTACCATTTTTGGAATGCTACATATATGACGCTATATAGGTATGATGGCCCAAGGAGTACTTAATGAAACAAATATTGCAACAAAAGTATTAAAAAATACTTCAAGTAACACACGATACAAATACAAATTCTACGATTAATTAATTTTGTTTTCAGAAAATTTATTGAAAATACTGTGAGTTAAAGCCTTATTTAACTAAGTATGTGTTAGTGGTTTTAACATTAAAATTGTTAACAGGTGATTTGCGTTTACACTCCAAGTTTAATTAAGTCAAGTTTTAGCTCACAATAGATTTAAAAATTGACTAAAAATATAAGGGTTACTTTGCTTTACATTTTCTTAACTTTAAATTTTTATTTAACCCTGTTTGTTATTAATTACCTAAAACATACTTTAATAAATTAGTTATTTTCTACACAGACTACTTTAATTTGAATATATTAAATTCTGGAATCTGCGATAATTTCTATAACAGAAATGTAGGAAAAATGTTAGATCTGGCATTACAGTATTTAGAAAAGTATAGCAAAAACACTGCTTAACACAGGGCGTCATTAAGTCAGTCAAATGATTAAGCAAACGTATTATAATGAATGCACTTTATAAGTTCTATATATACAGATACTCCCATTTCCTATCAAATATCTTAATTTAATATATTAAATTTTGAACCACCTTATATTTAATTTTTTCGTCATGGCGATTTTTTTGTTCGATATAAAATGTAAATATATAATATTAAAAAAAATACCCAACTATGTATTAATATTAAATTTCATAACATAACAACAATGTGTTGAAATGTATTAAGCAGCAAAAAAAATAATGTATTTTTGAAATATATATAAATATATATTTTGCGGTATAGATGAATAAGAGGAAGGGAGAGAGAATATTTAAAATTAATTAAAAATATGCAGCACACTTTTGGTTGTTTTGTGTAAAAAAAAAAGTAAATTCCATTATTAAATTTAACATGCAGAGAAGCAACCATAAAGGAAAGTAAGTAAAAAAACGTAATAAACTAAAGCATATATTTAGGGTTTAAAGTATGTTTAAAACAAATATATAATTAAACTAAAAAAAAATAGTGTTTTAATCACTTGAGCAGTAATATTTAAAATTAAACAAGTGTTTGTAATATGTTGTCTAGTATAAAGAAAGTCGCTTGAGCTAAATTAATGCATTTAGTCAAACAGGTTTGTTTTTGAATATACAGACCTATCAAACATTATACACTTTATAAAATTAATGCTAATAAAATAACTTACAAACTAAAAAAATAATAAAAATAATAAAAAAAAACTAATAAATATTAACCCCTGTGTACACCGGGAGTGGAACGTGAATATAAATTTCAAATGGCCGTTCTTGTAAAATTCCAATCGGGTAAATATAATTTGTATTGATCAATTACATACTTGCTCGCAAGACAAAATATCTTGCATTATACTACCTTCAAAGTAAGATAATCTTTCTACAATACGTTTCATCATATCAAGAGCATAAAATGAAATAGCAGATATGTTAGCCTGTTCATATATAAATTTATTTGAATATCTTTTTCTAAAAGATTTCAAATTTTTCCCAATACATTTTCGCAAAATATGGCGCTCATTCTATTCATCATTGTCATAGAAATGCTAAACCATATTGGAAATTCGTATAGAAGGATTGGTCTTGTACTTTTTTAAAGATAAAGATTTTGAATTATATAATCAGGAAAACGCTCCCTTTACCCGATTTGCCTTCTTAAAATTATAAGACACCTGTTTATTAAATTTCAAAAGTTTGTTTAAGTTTACTTCAATCCTATCCTTAAATACGATTTCAGAACCATTTAATACTATTTTCAAGTTTTTGCTTTCCGGAACAACGGTGTATTTGCTTTTCCCGGATGCGTTTCGCAAACAAATAGCGTTGCTTTTTGAAACATTTATATTAATTCCCCAATGAGAATAATATTCATCAACATATTTAAGGTGCGATGAAGCACGTTGGAGTGCAACTGATGGTGCAACATCATGTAAATAAAGTAGAGAGTCGTCGGCATAAAGAATACCCTTGGAATTATTATATTCATGTGGTTAATCATACATCCTTGCGGAACACCACAATAATAATTTTATTTTAATACTTTCCATTGTGATGATATTTTTTACAGTCTTCATGTTCTGTTTATTTTATATTTAATCAAATATTAGCAAATATTAATTTTACATCCCTAGAAGTATGCAACGGAAACACCATTGAATGTAAATAAATTAAATAAAAATATCTATAACAAATCATTGGATAAATTAAATTCGGTTTAAATTTTTATTTCTTATAATCCAATGAAGACAGATACGGATTTAATTTTACTTGTAACCGGTATTTTTCTTTGTGGCACGCCTGATAATTTCTATAGTTAAAGTTCAACAAAAAACAATGCTTAGAAAAACTTAAAATGTTTTTAGCAATTTTTTATATCTAAAATTTTCAACAAATATTTTTAGTGATTGATAAGATGATTAAAAATTACTATTTATCAAACTTTTTATTTTAAATTAAAAAAATGTCATTTGATAAGAAAGACAAATTTAGAACTAAATCCTATAATTCGCATTTTCTAGTTTCATTAAATTGAAATATAAATAATAGTTTCAAAATGCATTAATTATTATGTTTTTTACCCTTTTTCTTAAAATATTAACAATCATTATTTCAGCTGAAGGTCTTTTTTATAATAAAAATATTGTTTTTAATTTTATTATTTGTCTCAAAGACCTTAAGCTGAAATAATTATTGCTAATAGTTTCAAATTACATATGATTATAACGATAAGAGTGCTGGTGATTAGATCATGGTTTCAAAAATGGATTCCACTCGGCTAATATCAAACAAATTTTTCACTATTCATGAATCGTAACAATCTAATTTAGTTTTAAATGTTTTTTAAAATTTAATAATAGGAAAATGAACCTAAGCCGGTTTAAGGATATTGGTTTTTATGAATTTTTAGTATATACTTCCACTTTTTCCGACTAAATTAATCTAAACTACCAGCAAACTCTGAAAGTTTTTTAAGACTACTTAAACACAAATTTAATCATTTACTTTATTGTATATTGTTACGTTTATACCTTTTCTAAAAGTTGGTTTATTATCATTAAATAAACCGGGATTCTTTAAATTGCAAATAAAATTCTACACTTGAAATTTACGTTACAAAGGCTTATGTTTTTAAACGAATATTACACTAGATTATTAAATTTAACTTGATTCTCTTTTATATATATGTCTTATGAACAACTAGTACTACTATTTGCTAAAGTTTCCTTATATTTATGTCGTGATAGCGGATCGAGAGCTTACCAAATACTGTAAACTCTAGAATAGGTTTTCCAAAGGTGCGCCAAAGAGTAGTGCGTCCATAATGCACGACGTTATTTGTGAGTTACACTTAAACGTTAAGTTTTTTAAACAACTTGATTTGATATTAGTTGGTTTCAGTGTTTGACAAATTCAACGTAATTGAGCAGCGCGTTACGATTGCTAAAGTCTTTTACGAAAATGGGCGTTTAAATCAAAATACATTTCGTTCTCTTTGTGATTTTTTTGGTCAGCATATTTGATAAAATGTTTTCACAATCGGGATATTTGTACGCAAATTTCAACAAACTAGATCTGTAGAAGATTTGAAAACACTTATATATGCTCTCCCAATTTGTTGTGCGAAAAACATTTTTGTTATGCGCGATAGTGTGGTAGAACAACCGTCAATTTCGTCTGTTCGTCATGCCCAACAATTGAACAACTCATGAACATCACTGATTCATGGTTTGAATTAAAATTAAAATTTACACGCTTACAATGTTTAACTGACTCAACAGCTGAAGACTACTAGCCTTTTCAAGTGTCATGTATACGACGACTAGATGGTTGAACAGACAGAAGTACGAAGTGATCTTACAAATCATCTTCAGCGACGAGTCAGACATTTAAACAAAGTCACAAAGAGTGACTGTTTGGCTCAGTTTATAAGCTGGCGGCATCATCGAGCCACACTTTTTTGAAAATGAGGTTGGACAAGCAGTTACCATTAATGGTGTTCACTATCCAGAGATGATAAAGGACTTCTTGTGGCCAAAAATTAAGGATATGGAACTGGACGACTGAAGCCACATTCAACAGGATGGTGCAACTTCCCAGACAGCCAATGGCCGTGATATCTTACGTATTATGTGTTTTGACACCTTTGGACTTCTTTGTTTGGGAATATAGAAAGAGTGTACTTCAATAAGCCAAGAACGATTAAAGATCTAAAGGATGAGACATTTGGCACAATATTGACATTGAATCTCAATTATGTCTCATTGTCATAGAAAATATGGACCATCGAATAAAAGTAGGCAACCAGCCGTGGATAGGTTAGGTTAGGTTGAAAAGGAGGGGCACTACAAGCCCTATATGCGCTCCATATGAATAGAATAGTTAAAATAGAAGAGAAAGAGAATCAGGCCAGTCCAATGTCTCTGGCGGGAATCGAACCCGCAACCCCCAAACTAGCAGACCAACACACTACTTATTAGTTCACCGGGGCACCGTGGCTAGTATTTGACCGATATTTCGTTTCAAGCAAAATTGTCAAGGATCTTTATATTATAGAAAAAAAATATTAAATTCAATTCTTTGAAAACTTCTTGTTTCATTTGCAATTAATATCGTGCGGTTTGGTTCGAACATCTTGTACAAACTATAAGTTGGTCTTAATTTCTATGCTGCCCAAAAAAAATTGTATTAGAATTCTGTGGCTTGGAGTTAAAAGGGCCAATGTCAAAATATTTACTTTTGAGAAAATTGGATTTGAACTTTAACTTTTATAGATGCTTTCATAGTGACATTGGCCAGCATTTTATTTATGAAGCTGTTCTGAGTTAACAAAAATTAGAATTAAAATGTGAACTGAACTAAGGTTTACCAAATTAATGAAACTAAAATCTTTCTTCTAAAAAGTTCCTTTCTTTAGTGCACACAATTTTTTTAGATTTACAATAAGCATTTAGTTTTAATATAATTTAATTATTGTACCTTTTTTAAGATGCCCTTAAAAAAACTAATAATATGTATTCCCTAGTCAATTAATTATTTTTTTTTCTTTATTTAAACTTCAGTTTATAATTAATTTCTCCTTATTTTATTAACTTCATTTACATTTTCAAACCTTTTGTTGTGTTGCTCACATTCAGTGTGACCTACAATTTGATAAATGATTGCCTACTTAAAGGTGCTGCTATTAATTACACGATAAACGCCAAGTTGTAAGACTTTGACCTTTTAATGCATTTCGTTTAAATGGTGTTTAAATATTATATGTGTTTCCTTTTCACCTTTTTTTAAACTAAAGTCGCAGTCTAGAAGCATTTTTTATTCTTAAACCAACCCAAGGCATATGGTAAGGGTAATAAAGTTTTAAGGTTAAATAGAAAAAAGTAGCAGAGTTTTAGGGTGTATAATTTATAGAGTATAAACAAAAAATTTATAAAAACTCCATTAAACACAGTAAGGAGAACATTAAGTCAGATATGCCCGTATATCCATAAGAGAATAATAGAAATAACGATGTCAAAAAACCGCAATTTGAATAAAATAATATTATCCGAGATGCTTTAACCCATATAGAATATTTCTAGTAAAGACTTTGGAAAATTGTTACACAAAAGGAATTTTTAACAACTTCATAAATTTTTTATAAAATTTTAAGAAGTACATGTGTAGTACCCTTACACAATTTAAACTAGCTTAAGTAACACAGTACAACAGCCAATCTGGGGGGTGAGAAATTCCAAGTCAGGGTGATGGTACTAGGTCAGTATAGTAAAACCCTCAAAGGGTTTGGCGTTCGTATGTGTCAGTTTTTTTTATGACATTTTAAATTTTTTCCTTATCTTGATGTTTTTTCGCTTAGTTGTAACATTTTGGCAAAAACGTAGTTTAACATAACTCGAGAACCACTTGTCCGATTTTGATGAAACACCCTGACTTGGAATTTCTCACCCCCAGACAATAATCCCAAAAATGTTCCACAGTGTAATTGGTGATAAACAAAAATGAATTGGTATTAAAAGTATTTGTTGTCTTTTTAATCGAGAACATTTTTAAATTTAGTTACCAAATTTGAGGTTTCTATAAGTTGAAGTTTTTTCTGGATAATGGTGATTCCATTAATATAAGTTCGACTGTAATGTTTTTTTTAATTAAATTTATTTTTTCACATTTCATATTTTTATATATTTTTTTTAACATTTTTTATATTATTAATTACCTAGTTGAAAATTTTTTTTTTTATAGCAAATAAAAAGGATTTAATTTCTAATTAAAAAATATTCCATATATAATTCCTATTTAATAAAATACATTTTTCTTTTTAGAAAACTTCAAAAATATATTTTAAATAAATTATTTGTATGTTTTAATCCCATTTTATTTATGTATAGCCTTTGTTCATTAATAAATTTAAAAAATTCATTATAAGCTTGCTTTCGCTCAAAAGTATTTAAAAAAATTAAATTTATTTTAGAAAAAAAAATTCTTTTCTTTACGCAAAAATAAACCTAAAGTGGTTAAACTTTGGCTTAATCTATTTAAAACAACGTTTAAATTAAGCAAAAAATATTTTCATTTTTTTTTTCATAACCTTAAAGCATTAATATATTTAACTTTTTTCGTTGCATACTTTGGGGAGTGTTGTTTGTATAAAAGTTCTGCTTTATTAATGGCAAAAAAATTATTAAAAGTTTCTACATTTTTTGCTATGATTAAACCAAAAGATATTTAAATATTCTTTAATATTAATTTTTCTTTTTAGCATAACACAGTGAAAAAGTCACTCAGTGGAATAAAAAATGTTATACAATAAAAAAATTTTATTTATTTAACTACACTAAGCTTAAACTTATCATTAGCACAAGTCATGTTTAGATATTTTTTTTATGTATTTAACTTATTTAAAAAAATTTTTTAATGTATACAAAAATTATATGACAACCTTAAGGCATAAATTTGCAAATTGATTATGAACATGGGAGTTTAAATTTTTATGAGATTTTAAAGCACTGTTTGATTTTTTAAATATTTTTTTTATTAATTAAGGAGATCCATATAGAGAGAAAAGAAAGAGAAAAGAGAAAGAGCTTTTTTGATATTAATAAACTATTTTTGTTTAAATTTTATTACAATTAGATAGCAATTGAAAACTATATTTGTGTCTACTGGCTCCGCACTTTTTCAAACTTCTATCAAAACTTTCAATCACTTTTTTTAATAAACCTTGTTTTCAAAATATAGTTTTTGAAGCTTTTAAACCATTGTGGGATTAATGTTCTACACTTTTTATTTCAAAAAACTCCACAAAAAGTAGTCTAAAGTTGTCAAATCGCATAATCTTGGTAACCTATTCACTTGTCCTCTACGTTTTTCGAACGTTTCCTTCAAAAGATGATCTTGAAAGCCAATTTACTTGTCCTCTATGATTTTTGAACATTGCCTTTAAAAGATGATCTTGGTAACTTATTCACATGTCTTCGGTGATTTTTAAACCTTTCCTTCAAAGATGATCTTGGTGGCCAATTAACCTGTCATTTAAGGCTTGCGAATTTTTCTTTTAAAATATCTATTGTTTCTTTTCTTGTGTGGCAAGTCGCTCCATCCTGTTGAATCCAGAAATCTTTTGCTACAAAAAGTGTCATCTCATCTCACTATAGTGAATCCTACTGACATTGTACTTCTTAAAATTTTCCCATCAAATTTAATTTCGTTTAAAATGCTTTTAAAACACTTTTTTTTAAATATTTTTTTAATAAATTTCTTCAACTGTAGGACTATTTTAAAATTTAATTGAACTTCATTAATAGGCTAATCGATAAAATAAAACTTTTATCTCTCGTTTTTGTTTTAACTTAGAAAAATATTGCCATTTAGCAATTTTAACAATTTATGTAGCCTACATTTTGGATGTTGTGTATGTATGTATATGCATTTATAGCACACATTTACACATACACATATATAATTAATTTATATTTTTCTAAATTTAGTTCATTTTGTATGAATGTACGTAAAGGTAAAATAGTTTATAAAATGCTTAAGGCTTTTAATATTTAATTCAATATATTCTGTATCTTGTAGCCTATTTTAGGGTGTTGCAGGTTTTTATTAGCAAAACAAAATTTGTTGTTGTTTTTTTTTTGAGACAAAAACTAATTTAATAGTTTAAATTATAATTTGACCCTCTTTAAAGGAATATAAAAAATTATGATGTTTAGTTTAAGATTTTTAAAAAGAATTTTACATTTTTTTTAAATATTTTTAAAAATTATATAAACAGTTTTTTCTATTGAGCTTGCGATCACTTTTCTTAATAAAAAATAGTTTTGATTTTATTTTCCGATATTTCGCTACCACATTGGGTAGCTTCTTTAAGGAAAGTTTTTACAATTTTTAATTTTTGAATTGTTAAAAATTGTAAAAGCTTTCCCTGAAGTGAATTTTGCTCAGTCTGTGAGAATCATTGCCACAGCCAAACTTTAAAGCAGAATGAAACAAAATTCACCTTAAATATTTACAGATTTTAGACGTAGTTTGGTATTTAAAATAAGCCAAAATAAATGTTTATGAAAAAAAAATATTCTTAAATAAAATATTATCTATTTCTCATTTAAATTGGTTTTTATACAAGCAAAGTTATACTGGTAATTATTGTCATTAAATAAAAAATCTACAACAATGAAATGTTTTGTTATTGGGTTGGCATGTGTGTGCATTGAAGAAGCTAGTGTAAGCGCGTAAACACATTATATGTAGGATTTGATAGATCATCAATGTTATGAAAAGAGTGTTGATAACAAACAAATGGAAATAAGTAAAGAACTAATATACAAATTCAACTTAAACTTCAATTTAATATTCCGAAGAAAAAAATTTTAAATGGTTTGCAGCTATATTAAGACTAAATTAAAAATCTCAGTTACAGTTTACCTCATTTATTAGTTTAAAAATTCTTTTAAGTTTAAAAAAATAAATTTAAACATATTCCTTTTTAGTTACTTTACAGCATTTATAGTCGTAATTTAATATAGTTCGAAAATCCACTTTTTTTAGACAACACCTTAAATTTATAAAGTTTAGCTAAATTTTTTCAAAACCAAGGTACTTTTACTTATAAGGGGTATTCGAAGTTCAGAGAGAATCTTTTTGTTTACGGTTTTTATAAATCAAGTTTGACATTCGTGACAAAACATAGATAATTGTTTTTTATATCATTTATAAGTTTCAAAATTCTTATAAATTTAAAAAAAAATTTAGCATATCCTTTTCAGTTACTTTACAGCATTTATAAGTTTGACATTTGAAATAAACGAGAGAAGAGAGAAAATTGTTTTTTTACCTATGGATTTTGACAGCCTGAATATAAAAAAGTAAAGAAAAATTAATCAGCTGATGAATCAAGACTACTTGATAAGAAATTTTGCAAATTAAGTTCTTAAATAAAAACAAAAAAAAATTATAAAGTTAAAAGTTGAACCCAGGCCGTATTGCTTGTCAAAAAAATTAGATATTATCTCTCTATAAAAAAAAGTACTCTATATGTGAGTCCATAGTACGCGCAACAAAAAGTGGCAGGAAATTTTATTATTCAAAATTATTTTTTTTATTCACAATTATGATTAATTATATTTAATTTAAATTGCGGCAGCATATTTGTAAAACACAAAACAAAAAATTATGGCGGCAGAATATTTGTCAAAAACAAAAAACCAAAAAATTCGTCACAACAATTGCACTCAGCTGTTTTCTTGACTGTAAATTTAAACATTCGATGGAAAGGGAATTTCAAAAGCAAGTTCGCATCAAGTTCTAAAAGTATGAGTGTATTAGTAATATTAAAACTTGATACACTTGATCGTGTAACCCCTGTGTTACCGCCAACAGTTGATTTTATGATAGTTTATACAACAGGGCTACTCATAATTTATAAAAATTGTGAGAATTTTGAAGCAATATGTATTTTTTATCTACATACTTATTACAAAAATATCGTTGTCGTACATTTTACATGATATCGAAAAATATTAAAAACGCCGACGACTACAACTGTCGCAATACGACAACGACACTCATAATAAGGCTGAAGAAGCGTACACTAATGCTCAAATCAGCATGTTGCTTGCTTCACTTCCTATCATTTTTTTATAAAAGTATCGTTTATAAATTCTTTCACAAATTTGGCATTCGATAACGTGAACAAACTCAAAAACGAACTGAACTACACTGGTAAAAAATAGTTAATGTTATCGCGACTTCACTGTATTATAATTAAAAAATCCTTGGCAAACTAAACTCATCACATTTTAGTTTATTAATTTTACCAAATTCAGCCAAGTAAAAAGTTATTAGTTTAAATACTTATATCCTGAGATTATATCCATTAATTTTGTAAATATGCATGTATATATGGAGGCTATTTAATTAAATAAATCCTTTTGTAGTTTTTACATGTTGCATAGTTTTAGGTTCTATAAAATTCTAATAGACATAAGCACACATTTTTTTAATAACTTTATCGCAAATTCAAAGCCTTCTAACTTTATGTATCCAAAGTTTTAGCTAGCAATTATTGTTTTGTATAAATTAGAATTTAAATGCAATCATTAAATAATTTGTCTGCCTATTTTTAGGAGATTTAAAAGACATATTATTAAATTGTCATGTTTAATATAAAAAAAATTCTTAATTTTTTTTATATTTTTTTATATTAATAATCTGTTCTTTTCGTTGAGCTTGGCATCACTTTTTTTATAAAATTTTTTTTTTAAACTTCAATTAGGTTTTTTAATAAAAAATTATTTTAAAAAATAAAAGTAATCTCAAGCTCAACGAAAGAAAAAATTACTCATAAATAAGACCTTTTTTGTTTTGCACACTAAATAAAAACTTGTTACAATTTATATTCTTCAAAATCTAATGCAATTACTTTACAAAAACTGCAGCCTACTTTTCGGCTAAACTAAAATGTAAGAATAATTTAACTAAATATTTCAAAAACCTTTTTAAATAGTAATGAATGCATGCTTAGGTCACTGGAAATTTTTAAAACAAAAGACATGTTGTTGTGTATACATATAAAATAACAACACAGGAAAAATAAAAAAAAACTTGCATTGTTACACATTTTTCTAAATATGTACATATGTATACAATGCAGATTATATTTTTTTTTCTTGTAGTGTTGCCTACATTAAGGGGCCCATTTGAACTTTTTTGTAAACTAAAAGTTATAAAATATTGCCTATTGTTTTTTATGGCTGTAACATGTTTTGTATAACATAGAGTGTCAGTAGAATGTAGACAAATTTATAGCATATTTTGGGGTATAAATAATATTTCAATAAGTATATAAAGATTTGTTGTAAACACATACATTTTCTTATGCTGCAAAAAAAAACGCCTTGATTTTAACTACAGCACAGCTTTAGTATTTTCTTTTTTAGTATTATTTTTTTAATTTTCACTTCACAAGAATTAATATTTATTATACGATACCAAGAACCGTTTTTTAAGAAGTTTCTTTTATAAGCTTGTATAGGGACGTAATATGAAATTAATTATGCGACTGCACGTTATAATTTTAAAACAATTTTCTTTAATTAAGAAATTAAATTTTATTTTTTAATGAATAAACGATTTTAAGCCAAGTTTTTCTAATCAACTACTATTTGGTTAAACTTTTTAGACCAAATTTTAAGGTGTTTCTACTTAACTTTTTTAAGCCAAAAATTTTACACTTTAACACAATTTTATTTGCTATTTTGACTATTTTGAGATTTGTGCATTGGTTTTTACCACGAAAATTATTAAATTATTATTAGACAATATTGCCATATATGTACCAGATTAGCACACATTTGTATACATCTTGTAGACATTTTTCTTTTTACTATTATAATTCGCTTTATCTATCACACGCGTGCGAAAAAAAACCTGCGAGATTTATTAAGTTTTCGATAAGGTGTTGTGAGCGCTTTTAATGTTCGTTTGCAACTGAATTTAAATGAAACACAATTTGTGCATGCATATTTGTATTCCAATAAAATGAATTTCATTCGCTGCTCTACCACTCAAGTGCAAAATTCAACTCTATGTATGTAGTTTAAACTATGCGAGCCATGTAAGTTAACGAGAAACAGTGCAATTTGTTTCAAGCGAGAAACATTACTTTATCACAGCTGTAATGTTGAAAAGGTCTATGTGTTAAAGCTCAAGTAACAGCAAATATCCCTCATAATAGATTTTAAATTCTCTAGAATCCCTGTCTATCTAAGTTTATAAACGTTTAATTGTTTTATTTATTGCAATAATTACAGAACATTTTTCTTCTGTAATATAAATGCAATTTTTTGACACATTGTTTTAGCTTTACATTTTTTTATTGTTGTTGTTGTTTTTAAGGAGGGTGCTGCTGATTTGTTTCATTTCCGCTGGAATAGAAGAGAAGATTACAATTTGTGCTCTAACTTTGGCACATGTTGTTTATTTTGTACTCTGTGTCAACGCCAAAAAGCTTTTTCACTTTAAAGCTTTTTATCCAAGTTTAAGAGCGGAAGGTGTAAAGCAACTGTGCTTTACAGGGTTCGGAAATATGTGTTTTATATCAGTAGTACATATTTATTTCAAATATATGTTTAATAGATTACAATAAAACTACTTTAAAGATTAACAAATTTTTTTGTAAGGCATAGCATTTATAAGGCAAACCAAAAAATTTTTCGTAAACAGAATTTCCATACAAAATTTTTTAAATTTATCAAAAGCTTGTTGATCAATATTTGTATAGCAAAATTCATAGCGATTTTGTTGGCAAGTTTTAAATAAAATGGCGAAATTTTTGATAGTTTTTAAACGAATTTTTTTTTCTTTTAAATAAATTATTACATGTCATATATGGCGATTTCTTGCCAAACGTGGCCATTTTTTAGCACTGTTGGTGACGTAGCGATTTTGTTGGCAAGTTTTTAATTTGCTTTTTTTCTGAAGTTTACAAACAGAAATCAATATTTTTCAGCTTCTATATAGCGGAGAGAGCCAATATTGGGATCAAATGAAAGAGCTTGAGTATTAAATTATAGTTAGCTATAAAAAGAAAAAATCCAAGATGGTGTCCTAGATTAAATGGTGAATATATGAGCCAAATATAGTAGTTACTGCCTTGTTCTCCTTACCCTCCACAATATTGGTATCAAATGAAAGGGCTTGACCAGTACAAGTTAGTAAATTATTAGAAAAGAATAATACCCAAGATGGCATCTAAAACAAAATGGTGGCACAACTTCCTAACCATAACAATATAAGTATTAAATGAAAGAACTATTAAAATACAGTTACTCTGTAAAAATTTAAAATCAAATATGGCATCGGAAATAATAAAGAAAATGGCGTATTACATGAAATGTAAAATCTATGCTTAGCTAATTAGCTAATTCAGTAGGTCCAAATCCATGAGAAAAAGTATGCTAGAACCAAATAACAAAATGGCTGTTGCCTAGTGTAAGATGTAGTGTTTCAGCACGCCCGAATATAGCGCTCTTACTTATTATTATTTTTAAAAGCCTGAAAAAATGTATAAATAAGACACATGGTGTTTCAAAACCGTTTTGCAAATTATTTCCATAGTTTTAAAGATTTTTTGAATTTTTAAAACTAAAGCTGAAATTGCATACCAAGCGTTTTCGCATTTTATCAATCATACGCTTTCTACATTTTCAACATAAAATGAAAGTTGGCACTCATTATCTACATGACATCGATAATGAAAATGAAAATTTTTTTTCACGAACAAATTATTTTATTAAGAGTTAAATTGTATTCTTTACTATGAAAGCATTTCGTTCTTTTAAAAACTTTTGTTTTATAAAAATATAAGCATATAATTACACAATACAAGCAAAATTATCAATAAAACCAAAAAAAGATATATAATTTTTCACCCCTGGTATTAAACTCAGTTGGGTTGATCTTCCGCCGCTCATGACGCTTAAAAAAGTAGAAAGAAAACCTATTTTTTGCGTTGAATGCGTCAGAGCATCCCACGCTTTGTGCTTTGTAACTTGCAACATTTAGCTACATTGATTCAATTTTTTTGAGATATTCGGACGACGCAAAAAAGCGTATAATGCGTGGTGTGGACTTTCGGCTTAATTTATAACAAATTAATATTTTATTTTTCTGTTATAAAAATTTTTTAAATATGTAAATCTTTAAACTGTATTAATGATATATAAATATATTTGAAAATAAAAAATAAAATAAAAAAGCTACTTTAGAAACATTGTTGACAACACTGCAACATTGAGAGAAATTCAAATTTTATCAGGTTCGTCCGCAACACAACGTTTAGGAAATGGAACCTACTATATACACGTAAGTTCCTAAAGGGAAATGAATCAACTGATTCGAAGCGTGTGCGTGTAACAGTAACCAAGCCTTAAGTTCATTGTTTGAAAACAAATTTGCAAGTGGATTTGATTTTTTGAAGGCGGTCAATTATTTTTACGAATTTAAACAAGTGTTGCCTTTAAAACATTACTTCTGTAAAAAACATGTGTTGAAACATCTGACAAAATTTCAATTAGAGCGCGTTCTAATTTCTTCTGTCAAAACATGTGACATCAGCCGTTGGCAGAAATCTCTGCTGCTGCAAAGCAGTCAGTGACTGTTGCCTGTAAAAGTAAAATTTTGGCAGACATGTAGACTTACATATGTCTCAAACAATTTTCTCTCTTTTCTAATTTATTTCACATGTTAAACTTCATATATAAAAAATATTAAAAAAAAAATTCTCTCCGAACTGCAATTACCTGATGAATAAATATGCCTTGGTCAGATGTTAAAAACATGCCGTGTATTAAAATGCCTTAATTAAGTGCAAGCAATTGTCAACAATATTTAATTTTCGCCAAAAATTGCTTTATGTGAACCAACCAGCAATTTTTGTAGACATTAAATACAACAATGCAATATTCGGACAATAATTTTTTTCTGATTAAGTTCAAAGTGTTAAAATACCTCTTTTGTAGATTCTTATTCAACTATTTTGTTATCGATAACCACTTTTAAACTTCCCCGTTAAAAATCCTACAACTAACCTAACCCTACGTTGCCACAAGCAAGTATTTACTTGCAAGTAGTGTATACGTATTACCAACGAAAATCAGGAGAAATTCCAAAAAAAAAACACAAAAATTTTTTGAGTGGCTACACAGCACAGTGCAAGTTAATTTTTAAAATGTCGTCAACAAATAAACTTCAAACAAATTTAAAACAAATGGCGCTGCTTCAATTGGTAATTAAATGTTGTCAATAGCCACTATTAAACGTTACCTTTAGACATATAACTTTTTAATATAATTTTTTTTATTAAAAATTGATATTTATATTAAAACTTACATTTAAAATGAATATTTATATTTTTTCTTAATATTATTCATATAAATATATACATATTTATTAAAAAAAACTAGCTGAATTATTTACCACAACTGTATGATATATTGTTGAGTTAAAAAAACACTCAGTATTAGACAACACTGTTTTTCGGCTTGTCACTTTACTTGCCGTAACTGTAAAAATTTTACTTGCTTAAAAATTTCTTCGCAAGCTGAGTCGCAGGTTGCCAAAGTGTAGTTGTGTTAGTAAAAAAATGTTAGTGTATTGGTTTTTTTTTCACTTGCACTTGCATGTGGCAACGGTAGGTAACAAAAATATAACCCTACGTTGCCACAGGCAAGTATTTACTTGCAAGTAGTGTATACGTATTACTAACGAAAATCAGGAGAAATGCCAAAAAAAACACAAAAATTTTTTGAGTGGCTACACAGCACAGTGCAAGTTCATTTTTAAAATGTCGTCAACAAATAAACTTCAAACAAATTTTAAACAAATGGCGCTGCTTCAATTGGTAATTAAGTGTTGTCAATAGCCACTGTTGAACGTTACCTTTAGACATGTAACTTTTTAATATAATTTTTTTTATTAAATATTGATATTTATATTAAAACTTACATTTTAAATGAATATTTATATTTTTTTCTTAATATTCTTCATATACATATATACATATTTATTAAAAAAATTAGCTGAATTATTTACCACAATTGTATGATATATTGTTGAGTTAACAAAAAACTCAGTATTAGACAACACTGTTTTTCGGCTTGTCACTTTACTTGCCGTAACTGTAAAAATTTTACTTGCTTAAAAATTTCTTCGCAAGCTGAGTCGCAGGTTGCCAAAGTGTAGTTGTGTTAGTAAAAAAGTGTTAGTGTATTGGTTTTTTTTCACTTGCACTTGCATGTGGCAACGGTAGGTAAAATTGTTTGTTTGTATTTAAATACTTTTATAAAACGTTTTAACATTTCTCTTAAATTTAAAATCATTATTTACACTATTCCAATTTGAAATGCAACTTTGTTTATTTTGCCATTTCATTCCTTTAAAAATTCCAGCCAAGCGAAACCGACCCTACCTCAATATATCATGTGTAGTGTTGTGGGTATAAAAAAATATTTTTACTTCCAATTCAACATGCCATCACACTTCCAATAGGATTTGCGTATGCTCTAGTTTTAAAGTTTGTGTCGGTCTTTTTTTTCCTGCTGCTTGATAATTGTTGTTGGTCGTGTACAAATTGACACTTCACCCAAATGTCAAAATATAATTCCAGGCAAAGCAAACTCATAAATGGTTAAAGGAAAGGTGGTAAAGAAATTTAATATTAAATAGATTTTATAACTGTAATTTATATACATACATATGTACTTACATACACAATCGAAAAGAGAGAAACAAACTTAATAAAGAGACTAAATTTTAAATGTGAATATCTTAAGAGTTGAAAAGAATAACAAATGTTTAAACGATATAAACGACGAACCTTCCATAACAAGGCTGAAAAGTCGGCCGGTTTTAACGAAAATACTTATTTGTGTAAGAATGTGTGCAAAAAGAGAAAGCGGAAGAGGAATGTTATTTAGGATAGGTATGTATGTATGTATGTACATTAACATTAGAAACATTGTTGAGAGATGAAATGTTAGAGGGTAAAATTGGTAAAGTACTTTTTTGTTTGTTTTTGTAGGTTTGAGTTTACCAAAACAATTCGTTTAAACAGATTAAAAGCGAAGCGTAAAAATTCACTAATATAACATAACAATTAGAAATTAATATAGACCATAGATGCCCAAAAATGTTTTGCAGCCGTATTGGTGATAGAATTTTAAAGTACAGTGCTGTGAAAAAGTAAGCTCACAGATTTTTATCAAAATTTAGTCACAAAAAATTGTTTTAGTTTTTTAAAATGTAAAATAATGCAGTTTACACTGAATTTTTTATTTTTTTGTTGAAATAAAAAATAAAAGTAAAGATTTCGAGAAATTGTTTTGGGTGTAAAAAATTAATAAAAATGCAGTAAACACTGACTGCTGTATTCATAAAAAAAATTGTAGGTTTTTAAAAGCTTTTTTAACAGATGTTGCATAGAAATTTGTAAAATAAGCTTTCAATAAACCTAAAATATTTTTTATGAATACAGCAGTGAATTTATTATTTTTTTTTTTTTACTTGTTAAAATGGAAAATTTTTAAACAATTTTGAAATTTTAAATATTTTTCTATTTCCATCATAATTTTTTTACGCTCTATGTTTGAATAAATATCAACACAGTCGCTAAACATGTGCACTCGTCGCCGTTCCATGGACAACTAAATTAAAGAGCATAAAAATAATGGTGATAAAATGGGCACCTATTAGGGGTTTTCCCGGAAATTCTGGTGGGTGGTTAATTTGAGTTATTTAATCTTCCCGTTTTCCCGGGATTATTTTCCGGGATCTCGGGATATGAAAAAAGTGGCTACAACTCGAAAGCATATGTATATATTGTGACATTTCTTTTTCTTAAAAATATTTTCTTCCAAGGTTTTTTTTAACTTTATGTTTCAAAATATTTTTACAAATAATTTGATGTTCTCTTTGAGGTAATGTATTAATTTTTTAAACTTTTCTCTTTATTATTAAAAGAAACGAAACTGTTTTAGATAAAAAGTTCAATTGTATGGAAGTTTTTTGAAAAGAAGGCTGATGACACTGCTGTATGCTCTTTATGTGCAAAGATAATTTCATGTAAAGGCCGACGCACCAGCGGATTAATGTGTCATTTAATATCATTGCACAAAGCAATCTGGAAGAAAAAGTTAGCTGATATGAAAAAGCAGCAAGAACTGCCGTCAAAAATTAAAAAAAACCTCAGCCCACGTTACCAATACTTCAAAATTTCCATAAAGAAAGAGTTAAAACTTTTTGAGAGAAGTGGTCAAAAAACGCAAAATATTGTATATTTGTTAAATGCACTTTTAACTATGCGTCCAACATCGATATAAAGTAAAAGAAAGTTTTCTGTAACAGGGCAATTTGTTAATAAAATCATAAATAGGCTTTGAGCATATTAAAAGATTATTTTCTAAGTCGAAAAAAGCTTGTACGTTATATTTTTTCAATTATACATTGTATTTACATGTTTTTGAAATTGAATTCGAATGGTTTTATTTGTGATCTCATAGCTGAAGTACCTGTATTTTTGTATTTTATGTCTGCCAAAATTACAGCTTACAGATGGATCACCTACATCATGGGCACGGTTTACATTTACTGAACTATCTTTCAAAACGTATTAATTTAACGCACAAAATAAATATTTTATTTTTTTTTTTTTGCTAATTTTCTGTGTTTTTTCCACTTTTCAAACCCAACTGGTTAAAAAATTAACCGTTATATATAGACTAACTTCTACACCAAGGCATATTCATACAGGTGTATACAACGGCGAGGTGATGTGACACAAGCAACTTCTAAGTGAATATACATATATTATCAATACAAATTTGTATATCAGGGAGATAAAGTTATTACAATTAGTTAAGGCCATTTAAGATAAAACTTTTGTTTTGCTTTGCGTTACATATTCGCTTTTACAACAGAGATGATATGTATGTACATACTTTTACGAAACATGTTACATAAAGTACTTTTAACGCAGCTTCGTAGCGAAATGTTAAGCAACTCTCATCGTTTTGCGCGCTTTTACAATCAGTTGCTGTTAAATTTGTATGTGATTATACAATTTTGTTAAACTTTTAGTAAATTTTAATTAAAATAACAAATATAACCATTATAAAACTTATATTTGTGTGTGAAAATGTCTAACCGCTTTTTTAAGTAAACAAACAATGTTTAAGTGTAGTCCAGGCGTTTAATGTGTCATAAACCTCTTGCTTTGCGCTTTTTTTTTTTGTCAAAGTTAGAAACTTAATACAAAGCGAGGAAGTTTTTTCTGGCATGGCCTTTAAGTTTAATACAATTTGAATAAAAAATTGTATATATTTGTGAAACCTATAATAAAACCTATAAAAAAGTGCACTTAATGAAATTGTTTAATACCTTAACGGAAATCAATCCTACTTCCTACTATAATATAATAAATGTGAATGTTTGTTTGTATGTTTGGATATTTGTTACTCAATCACGCGAAAACGGCTGAACTGAACTTAATGAAATTCGGCACATAAGTATGTAGATAGATAACTTCTTTCTATCACGATAAACCAGGCGAAGTCGTTGGCAAACTCATCATCACACAGCCTAAACGGGTTGTTTGTGTTGTAAATATTTTTATTTTAGTTTTGACTTCTTTCATATTTTCAAATTCAAATTTTTAAATAAATAATCCTACTCAAGGCATATCCATAAGGTATATGCAACGGTGTTTTTACATATTAAATATAATAAAATTTGATTAAAAAAGGATATAATTGTTTGAAACACATTATTAATGACGCAAAAGCTACAAATATACATAAATTTAGCACATTTTTTTATCAAAAATGTACATGTAAGTTAATTGTTTAATACAGAATTTAAAATCACATTTCCCTTCCCTGCATTAATAAATTAAATCAAGGCAAATTCAACCAATTTTGACAAAATGTTTCACAATCAGCTGGGCTGATAATTTCACCTGTATGAATTCGCCTTGATCCTACTAATACATATAATAAATATGAATGTTTGTGTGTTTGGATAAATTTGACAAACATATAAATAACAATCTAGATTAGGACTAAGTCTACCTTTAACCCGATAACTACGCAGACAAAGTCAACAAATTTTATCATTATCAACGGCTAAATGCTGCAACAAAGTAACTTTTTACGGGATGATGTCAAGTTCAACAGCTAATTGATGCAACAAAGTAACTTTTTACGGGATATTTTTTGTCAAGTTCAAGGCTTATTCATACAGGTATGTATAGGTATATGCAACGGCGAATTGATAAAAACAAAGCCACTTTTTAGGAGATGTTTTTTGTAAAAGCCAATTCGTATATGGAGTCTATCTCCATAGTTTTTATATGTTTAATTTTAGAAAATAGTTTAGAAAAAGGAATTATATTTGTGAAACACATTAAATGGTGCAAAAGTAATAAATATACATAAATTTGTAATACATTCATTATCGAAAAAGTATATTTAAGTTAATTTCTTAATACTGAAACCAAAATTTCATTTTCCATCCCTGCATTAGAAACTAAAATCAAGGCGAATTTAACAATTTTTAACTTTATGCTTTCCCATTAGCTGGGCTGATAATTTCATCTGCATGAATTCGCTTTGCCAAGGTGAATTTATACATCAGAGATGGAAAAGTCTATATGATCAATTTAATTATAAAAATGGATATATATATTTGTGAAACACATTAAATGGCGCAAAAGTAATAAATATACATAAATTTGGTAAATTTAAAAAAAAGTACAATCAAGTTTATTGTTTAAAACCAAAATCTCATTTTCCATCCATGCATTAATAACTGAGTTTAAGGCGAATTCAACAAATCAAGTCATATCCATAAGGTGTATGCAACGGCGAATTGATACAACAAAGCAACTTTTCATGGGATGTTTTATGTCAAGGCCAATTCGTATATCAGGGATAGAAAAGTTGTTTTTACATATTAAATATAATAAAATTTGATTAAAAAAAGGATATAAATGTTTGAAACACATTATTAATGACGCAAAAGCAACAAATATACATAAATTAAGCACATTTATTATCAAAAAAGTACACTCAAGTTAATTGTTTAATACCGAAACCAAATTTACATTTCCTATCCCTGCATTAATAAATTAAATCAAGGTCAAGGCGAATCCATACAGGTGAAATTATCAGCCCATCTGATGGGGAGACTTTATGTCAATATTGGTTGAATTTGCCTTATTAATGCAGGGAAGGGAAATGTGATTTTAAATTCTGTATTAACGAATTAAGTTAGGTGTACTTTTTTGATAATAAATGTGCCAAATTTATGTATATTTGTTACTTTTGCGTCATTAATAATGTGTTTTAAACAATTATATCCTTTTTTTAATCAAATTTTATTATATTTAATATGTAAAAACAACTTTTCCATCCCTGATATACGAATTGGCCTTGACATAAAACATCTCATTAATAGTTGCTTTGTTGTATGAATTTGCCGTTGCATATACTTTATGGATATGCCTTGATCAAGGTGAATTAAACCAATTTCAACAAAAAGTTTCCCCATCAGCTGGGCTGATAATTTCACCTGTATGAATTCGCCTTGAGCTGGGCTGATTTCACCTGCATGAAATCACCTTAGTAAAGGTGAATTCATATAACAGGGATGGAAAATTTGATATGATTCGTTTGATTAAGAAAAAAAAAGTATTGAAATAAGGTTAGTTTGTAAAACCCTTGTTCATGGGTGCAAAAAATATAAATTAATAAATTTTTTGATCAAAAAAGAATACTTAACAAATTTTGAAATAATGCTTACCGGTCAGCTGTTGCGAAGAGGTTACCTGTACGGGTAAGCCTTAGACGATTGTCTTAAAATAATATCACTAGCTTGTGGAGCAATTTTTAATTAAAATTTAATTATTTGAAAACTATGTTTATTTTACATTTCGAAATGTGCTGCCAAATTTTTGAAAAGCACTGCTCTATAAAAAAAATGCAACTTATTAAAATCTAGATATTCTCTGCTGCATTTAAAAAAAGGCAAATCAATGTTATTACTACCTAAGGACGCTTTTCACATTCTCTTTGATACATATCCCTAAGTTCCTTGAAAGAGGTTGATCTAACTGAACTTTCATGCTCTAAGCTATTGCAAGTTTCTCTAGAGCTGGTAGCAGAACTCACAAAATATTCCGAACCTCCTAGCTTTCTTGATTTTATTTCCGACTCCCTACAAACCAGTTCACTTTTATCTTGATTTATTATAGAGGGCTTATCTATCAGTGTCACTTGCACAGCAGGACCACATTTTTTCTCTATTTCTTTATCCTGCTCTTCACTTTCACTTTTTTCAGTTGTTAAATTCTCGGCCGCCTCTTCAAAACTACCAATTTGTTGCCGCAACTTTCGTATGAATACATGTTGTTTCTCTTTAATATTTCCCATTCCTAGATTGTATTGCTGTAATGAGGGCAACTCATGGTTACGACTTTTTATATCGTTTGTTTTGAACACCACATGTTCCAAGTCATGGATAATTTGTTTTAGTTCACTTGGTGCTGCTTGTTCAAGCTGTCGTATGAGAAACTGTATACGCGCTACTTCCGTACTAAGATTAACATACGACAACTGCAAAGCTTCGTGCTGGTTTTCCAATCCTCTTACATAGGCTATTTGTTGCATACTGCTGGCTGTTGGATGCCAAGAGTAGGGCGTATCTTTAGTCTTGTCCTTGGTTTGTGCCATTTTACACAGCTTTTTCATTTCAGGATTTGGTTCGTTTGCGCAATCATCTTTGTCTTCATCGTTTTTACCACAGCAGCCCATCATCAACTTACTCATGTTTATTTCTTCGGCTTCTTTTTTACGAAAAATATATTTGCATAATAGTGTGCTTAAACGGCTATAGCTTGTCTTAATGTACAATATTATAGAAAATATATTTTCTTAATGATGGACCACAATAAGTTCTTTTACGAATTTTAAATTTCGTATTTTTTAAAATTGAAAATTTCGAATTTTTTAAAATTGAAAATTTTGTATTTTTGAAAACTGAAAATTTAGAATTTTTTCTATGAATTTGAAAACAAAAAGAAAAGAAATGGAAATTAATTTTTGTTTTAATTTTTTTTCATACATGTAATGGGTGTTTTTTTAGAGGTGGATATTATTAAATAGAAATAAAACTATTTATTGCGTTTATATAAAAGTGAATCCCTTGGTCACGGCATCACGCGTGAATGGCTGGACCGATTTCACTAATTCTTTTTTTGTTGTATTTGTTATTATTAGGAGAAGGTTCTTATGTCAGTTTCGTGATTATAAAAGTGGGCAGTGCCACGCCCATAAAAAATTAGTTATATTTTTTAGCTACTTGCACTAGATTGATTTTTCTGAAACTTTGCACACATATTGAGCTGTCATGACTACATAACTTCGTGGTTATAAAAGTGGGCAGTGCCAAGCCCATAAGAAATAAGTTATCATTTTTAGCTACTTGCACTAGATTGATTTTTCTAAAACTTTGCACACATATTGAGCTGTCATGACTACATAGCTTCGTGGTTATAAAAGTGGGCAGTGCCACGCCCCTAAAAAATAAGTTATCATTTTTAGCTACTTGCACTAGATTGATTTTTCTAAAGCTTTGCACACATATTGAACTCTGATGATTATACAATTTCGTGGTTATAAAAGTGGGCAGTGCCACGCCCATAGGAAATGAGTTATAATTTTTAGCAACTTGCACTGGACCGATTTTTCTGAAACTTTGCACACATATTGTGCTGTCATGAATATATAATTTCGTGATTTGAAGTTGGCGGTGCCTTGCCCATAAAAACAAGTTATAATTTTTAGCTTCTTGCACTTGATATTCAATTAAAATTCAGAATGCATTTTTATTCATTAAGGGGCGTAGCAACGCGCGCCGGGCTTGGCTAGTTATAAGATAATAATTAATGCCCTAAATTAATATTTAAATATGATCTCGGTTTTGCGACCGTCGCAGCTAGGTGTACTTAACGTTACCTGTAACTTATAAATATGCGTTGAACCGTTTAAAAAAAAAATGTAAGGAGCGTAAGAGAAGTCTAATAAATTAGATAATCCTTTTTAACATCGTTGCTGAAATTCTTTGCAGAAACCCACAAGAAAACGTCAAAATAATTTCAATCAACTTTAATGTGTCATTTATTGCATCGCCCAAAAAGAGTCTACCTTAACAAAATAAAATCACGAAATTACTGTTTTGCCAAACCAATCAAACGATCATTTTTTTTGTTGTTGTTTAATTTTTATAGCAACACAAATCTTTTATCATTTGGCTGAATCACATAAACGTTTCCTATCTACCCTTCAAAAACGGTAGCACTGATCATTAATCAAAATATTTTACCCAAAAAAATTTTAGACAAAAGGTATTTCACACACAATGCACAAACACACACACGCACACATAGTGAGTCATTGAGGTCTATTCAAGTATTTCATACAAGAAAAAAAATACGAGTACTCACATCCAAGATGTGTCAATGACCTTTTTTTGGGAAAAAGATGTCTTTTCAACCATCTCTATAACATAGAAATAGCCAAACTAAATGAGTGTGTGTTTGTTGTCTTAGCGCAAAATATTTTATTTGAAACCAGTTTCATTTCAACATGTTGTACATGTGTCATATCTTTTGCCCGAAAATATGTAGTTTGAAAAAAGTCTTAAAGGGGAGAAAACTGAACTTTTTGAAAATCATGCTTGTAAGTAAGTATGTGCTGTGTGTGTTCCCAGCCCATACCAACGTTGCTAATGTGCGAATATTCCATTAGACGCATTTTTCAAATTAAAGTTTAAGGGTTGTTTATGAGTTTTACGATCGTTATTTGTTATAAAGAAGTTGGCAAAAGAAGATCCTTAGTTTCCCTTTTAATAATCTTTTAACCAACGCTCTTAACATGTTTTCGTTTGCTCTTGATTTCTTCCTTCAAAACAATTGTATTTGTTATTTGTATTGTGTTCTACATCTGCTTTTATGTTTTGCTGGTTTCCTTTGGCCGTTTTGTTTATTTGTTGTTTTCATTCTTACCCTTATGATGATCCGTAGGTAGTAAGCCGTCATATTCGTCCGTCTGTTTGTCTTTATTTTTTTATTATTGTTTAATTGGTCATTGTTTGTTGGTATTTTGTTGTTGTAGCAGCTCGTATATATTTAATCTGGTATGAGTATTATGTCGTTTTCTATCCCTGCCAGCCAGCCAGCCTGCCTGCCTATCAGTCTGTCTATATGTTTGATGATGTGTTTTTGGTCTTGGCGCATGCGTTTGGTCGTTGATTGAAATAAAATAAAACAGTTCAAACATGCCATAATAAAGATTGTCTTGTTACGCTTATAAAATAAACGTTTTTTTTTTCGCCCTACAGATGCGGGTTTTTATGATTTAGACACGTTCGTATGTTCAACATCTGGTTATAAATTGTGGAACTTCGTTTATTTTTTTATGGTTACCAGTTGATTTTTTGTAGTTTTAGGCAATATAGTGTGATGTTTATCAATAAATGTACAGATTAAAAATAGTAAAAAATGTGATGTGTCACGGAGTGCTAATATATTTCACGATTGTCCTTATAAGCCATTTAATTTTGAAATATTGTAGTATCATCTTAACTCAGTGTAATTTATATGGTATGAAGAAAAGAGTCCCTTTTTTTGTAATTAATTGTGAATATGTTTTCAATGTCACTGCAAAGAATTATGTAATAATTTTTGTATAATAAATAAAATCGCTATATACCAACAACTTTTTTTCTACAATATTTGCTTAAAACCCTATATATATAGAAACTGATAAACTTAGTCCGTCTGTCCGTGCGTATGTTGAAATCAATTTTTTGAAGCCATCACGTGTACTTCAGACTTTTACAAGTTTTCAATCTATCAAATATGCTTTCGAGAATTTTGCTATTGAAAATCGGATATGTGGGCACATTACGAGCCAAGATATGATAAATATTGACGAAAAATAAAAAACAAGTAAGAGCGCTATATTCGGCCGTGCTGAATCTGATAATACCCTTCACCATCATGTACATAGGTATAATCCCACATCGTAGCTTAACCTATATTTCATGTTATACGCAATTTTTTTTTATTATTTCCGACGCCATCCTCGATTTTGAATTTTTACGTAGTTATCTGTATTCTACTAGTCAAGCCCTTTCATTTGATACCCATATTGATGGGGTTAAAAAAATTTGTTCCGCCATTTTGTTTTAGACGCCATCTTCGATTTTCAATTTTTTTATAATTTTTTATATTCTACTGGTTAAGCCTTTTCATTTGATACCAACATTGAGGGGGTTCAACAAGTTACATTTTGAAATACCAGATTTGACTCATATATAAATTTATTGTCCGCCATTTTGTGGTGGCGGCCAACATAAATTATAATTTTTTTAGTGCTTATATTGCGCTAGTTAAGTCCTTTCAGATGATATCAATCTTGACTCTCTCGGTTGTCTAGAAGCTGAAAAAATTTGATTTTAGTTTGTAAATTTAAAAAAAAAAATGTTGCCTATAACTTTACGGATTAGAGCACGCTTTATCCAAAATTTTTCACGAATATCTCTAGAGGCATATTGTATCTACAAATAGAAGCAAAGGTACCTATAAATTATTCTATGGCTGAAAAATTTTAATTTTAGTGGTAAAAATATGGGAATAACAGAGGCAGTCGTGTTTATTTGCTCATATCTCAGAAAGTTATTGGGCGATTGTGCTGAATTTCAATAGCGATTCATTTCCGGATATTTTCTAAAGATTGATATCATACACAGATCTAAGGAACATATGGTTGCTTCTGGAAATTGATTTCAACCAACACACGGACAGACGGACAGGGCTTATTGGACTTCTCTATTCATAAGCTTTCAGA
This sequence comes from Phyto melanocephala, assembly GCA_941918925.1. Lineage (NCBI taxonomy): Eukaryota > Metazoa > Arthropoda > Insecta > Diptera > Rhinophoridae > Phyto > Phyto melanocephala. The sequence goes on from OW799235.1 coordinate 17,344,474, forward strand.
AAATGAATTCCTTATGGGGTTAGAAATGAAAATTGTAGAAATTACAAACGGAATGACAAAGCTATATATACCCTTGTGCACCACAGGTAATGGGTACAAAAATTGCAATAAAAATTTCAGATTAGTGACTTCCGAAATAAGCTTTTATCATAGTTGTACCATATAATTGTCCGTTGTGGTCTTAAAACTGGTTATGTTGATAAGAAACAAAATTTACACAAAAATTACTGAAATATAAGCAAAAACAACATTAGTACGTGTTTTTTATACCCTTCACACGAGATTCTTAAAGAGTATATCATTGGTCACAAGTAGAAGGGCCCTAACTCTAATATTTATAATTTTACAGCGAAAGGTAAAAACGTAACCGAAGTTGTATTATCATAATGTAATTACTTTTGTAAAACTGTTATATTTGATCTATAGCGTTAAATTTTTGTGTCGAGGTGTATTTTGGTGAAATGTATTGAAATCACTAAAAAAAAAACTCAATATCGTAAAAAGTACGAGTTAGGGCCTTTCTACTTGTAACCAGCGATATAAAAGTTCGTCATTATATATAAGTTCTACATTATTCTTTTGAGATATTATAAAGTATAAAAAATTTAATTCCGTATAGTTAGAACTGATTAAGCTAAGTCCGTCTGCCCGTTTAGATGTTGAAATCAACTTTATGAAGCCCCCACATCTATTTCAGTATCTAATATGGTATCAATTTATCAAATATGCTTTCTAGAATTTTGCTATTGAAAATCAGTTATGTGAGTACTTTACGAGCTTAGATAGAAGCGAAATAATACGATTGATTATGGTTCTTACCCAAACAAGGTGAGATTTGTATGTATAAATAAAATCAATCAAGTTAATCACCGTCATCGGCGTACAAAATTTTTGGAAAAAAATGTCAAAAGTTTGGATTACCAACTTCTTAAATAAATTTTGGTCACAGTTGCACTTTATATTTGTCAGTGATGGGCTTGCAACTTTTAGTGTTAAAAAATAGCGAAATTGCCAAATTAAATACTGTGTTCTGTTTTTCATTCATCGGACATTTGTACAAATCTTCAACTAAACTATGTAAAGGGTATCTAAGATTCGGAACAGCCGTATATAGCGCTTTTACTTGTTTTTTTTATACTAAATCTTAACAAAAAATAAAATTGATAAACTTCTTAGGCCTTTTATTATAAATAAATGGCTAAAGTTATAATGTTATCGGACATAAAATTTTTCTTATTAAGTCAACCGAATATATCGCCGTTAAGTAAAAATTTGTTCGCTGTTTTAACAGGACTTCAATATATGTAAAATTTATTTGGTTGTAAGTTTTGTCTTTTTTTTGGCTTTTATATACATTTTAATATACATATATTAAATTTAAAAAAAAGTAATCTTAACTTAAAAAATTATTTAATTTACTGACTAATAACTTTGGCACCCTTAAACTAAAAAATGTATTTCTATAAATAAAATATTTATAATTTTAAAAAATATTACTACTTCAACAAATTAAATTGAAAGCATATGAGAAAAAGCAATAAAATAATATTAAATTGAGTAAATTAAGAGAATATTAAAAAAAATAAATTGATCCTTTAGATTATAGACACAATAAAAAACAAAAGGAATTCAAGTTAAGGATTTAATTGTTTAAAAAGATGGCTAATTTACAAGGGAGTCCTAAGTGTTGTATTGTCATAATTCTCCTAAAATGTTGAAATTACTGAAAAGGTTTTTATTTATATTTTTCTTGAAATTTTTATAAATTATGACACTATGACAATACAACACTTAGCACACCCTTGTGAATTAGCCAATGATTTATGAATAAAATTATTATGACTATGTATTTGTGAATAACGAGTATGATTAAAGAAGATGTACTTCAATGTAAAAAAACAAACATTTTTAAAAAGAAATATTAAGCAATTCAGGGATATGGTGGCGTTTTAAAGTAAATGTTGGAACATGCGAAGTATTTGAAAATAATGGCAACACTAATTTACGTATTTTCTATTGTGACATTTATTCTTTATTGTTTTCTTATTTTATGCTACTTTAAAATGAACTGATTTTTGTAACTGATTTTTTGTCTTAGTCTTGAGCTGAACTTTGCTAAATAAAGCACGCGTTAATAAATTAAAAACGAAAGACTTATTTTTTATTTTAACAGGTTATGGGCCCAGAAGAGCCCTGTGCAAATAAAAAAATTTATATAGGCAATTGTGAAAATAGAAAGGAAAGTGTAATTTCTATCGTGCTAAATTTTTTTTAAACGAAAAGATTAAAATGTCTGGTGGCGGTTTTCGTATACAGCAATTGAATGCGGAAAATTATGATTCTTGGAAGCTTCAGATGAAAGCTATCCTGATAAAGAATGACCTGTGGGCATACGTGAATGGTACGATAACTATTCCTTCAACAGAAAATGCTGCAAATCGTTTAAAATGGCAAGAATTTGACCAGAAGGCATGTGCCGACATAACTTTGTCAGTGACGCCATCGGAGTTGGGGCTCATTTCTGACTGTGAAACATCATTGGGAATGTGGCAAAAATTGGAGTCCACATTTCAATCAAAAGGGCCAGCCCGAAAAGCCACCCTTCTGAAAAAAATAGCTATAGCCCGTATGAAGGAAGGGGAAAATGTCAGAGAACATTTGAATAATTTTTTTGACGCCGTTTTAAAACTGAGAGAGATTAATGTAATCGTAGGTGACGACCTGTTGGCTATTTTGTTGCTGTACAGTTTGCCTGAATCGTATGAAACCTTTCGTTGTGCTCTGGAAACAAGGGATGAGCTGCCAAATCCCAGCATCTTACGAGTAAAAATCTTAGAAGAGGATCAGGCAAGAAAGGCGAAAGATGAAAGAGCAGAACAAAATGCATTATACGCGAAATATAAAAAGCAGAACAGAAACAATGCTGACGTTACTAACACACACACGAATGCAAGAAAAAAATTGACTTGCTATAATTGCGGCAAAGTTGGGCATTTTGCAAGAAACTGCAAAACAAAACACACAAAACAGGCGAGTGCATGTCACGTTGGTGAAAGAGTAATGCATAACACAACTGAAACTACAATGTTCTCTTCATGTGAGAAAGATTATTGGTGTCTTGATAGCGGTAGCACTGCTCATATGAGTGCTGACAAAAACAATTTTTTTAATCTCAAAAAATTAGACAAGACGCTTAATTTGGCTAATGAAAATTCGACAAAAATAACCGGCGTTGGCAACGTTAAATTGTGTTTGAACGAGGGAGGCTGCAAAGAGCGCATAAACTTACATGAAGTTTTTTACGTTGAAGATTTAAGAACAAATCTGCTGTCAATTTCAAAAATAACGGACAAAGGTTATAATGTTTGCTTTTACAAAGAGAAAGCACATATAATGGAAAAAGGCAAAATTTTATATACGGCAAATCGCATTGGTAATTTATACTACATAAAAAATTTTACAAATTTCGCAGGAGCTGTAAAAAATGAAAGTGACATAAATATGTGGCATTTTAAGATGGGTCATTTGAACGAACACGATTTGAAAAACATGTCGAAAGAAAATTTGGTGCACGGTATGCAAATCAACCAGAATGAAAAGTTGTCGCCATGTGAAACATGTTTAAGCGAAAAACAAGTTCGTCAATCATTTCCAAAAGCCAGTGGTCAACGAACTAAAGACTTATTGGAAATCATACACAGTGATGTCTGCGGACCAATGAGGACCCCCTCCCACTCCAATGCTAGATATTTTGTAACGTTCACGGATGACTACTCAAGATATTGCGAAATTTTTATGCTCCAACAAAAGTCCGATGTATTAAACGCTTTTAAAATTTTTAAAAATGCAGCAGAAACATTCACTGGAAGAAAAATTAAGATGTTGCAATCAGACAATGGTCGTGAATATTGCAATCGTGAATTCGACAAATATTTGGAAGAGTGCGGTGTTCGTAGACGGTTGAGTGCTCCTCATACACCACAACAAAATGGCGTTTCTGAACGCAAAAACAGGACGCTCGTCGAAATGGGTAGATGTATGTTAAAACATGCAGGTGCTCCACCACAGTTTTGGGCTGAGGCAATTAATACTGCCTGTTATATTAGAAACCGATGCCCTACAAAATCATTGAATGGTGAGATACCTTACAAATTATGGTCTGGAAAAACACCCTCAATTAAACACATGAATGTTTTTGGTGCAAAAGCATATGTTTTAATGAAAGGCAATTCAAGAGGTAAGCTTAGTTCAAAATCTGAAGTATGTGTCTTAGTAGGTTACTCGAATGAAGCTAAAGCCTACCGTTTGTGGTCCCCTCGGAAACGAAATATTGTAATAAGCCGTGACGTCAAAATATTGGACGAGATGTATTTTAAATATGAATACGAAGATATTTATGAAAACAGATTACAAAATGATGTCGAGAATGTATGTGTCGATGTAGAGTTGTTAAATGAGAACAAACCATCTTTTTCAATAGATAACGAACTGAGTGATGACGACGCTGATTTTGAAGGCTTCGAAGACTGCAATTTAGTTTTTTCTGAAGATCCTTCCACAATTGCTGAAATAATGCAAAGCAGTGACGAATCGTGGATTAGAGCAGTCGAGAATGAGTATATTGCTCAATTGCTAAACAATACATGGGAAATAGTTGAACGCCCAGATAACCGAAAAATAATCGGCAACCGCTTCGTTTTTCGAACAAAGGATAATAAGAAAAAGGTTCGACTAGTTGCCAAGGGCTGCTCACAGAGACCAGGTGAGGATTTTTGTGATACGTACTCCCCAGTAGTACGGTCTACCTCAGTTAGATTGTTATCTGCATTATCTGCAAAATACAATCTGGAAATTCATCAAATGGACGTAGTCACTGCCTACCTTAATGGTGAACTAAATAAAGAAGTTTTTATGGAGATACCTGAATATTTAATTAAAATCTTGGAAAAATTTAAATCGAATGAGATGATTGGTTCTTGTATGGAAAAATTCAGGCAAGCCAAAGATGTTGCGAAAAAATGGCTGGACGCATATAAATCCTGTAAGTATCCAGTATGTAAGATAAAAAAGGCACTTTATGGTCTACGTCAGTCTGGGTTACAATGGTACCATAAGTTAACGTCTAAACTTGAGGAACTTAATCTTAAACCCTCTAAACAAGATCCATGCTTATTTGTATTAAGAAAGGACGAGAAAATCGTACTCGTTACCGTATACGTAGACGATTTGTTAATAGCCTCGAACAGTAAATTTCTGTTGAACAAAATTAAAACATCCCTAGCTAAATCCTTTGAGATGAAGGACCTTGGACCCGTTACGTTATGTCTGGGAATTGAATTCGAACAAAATATGAATGAACACACAGTATTTTTGAACCAACGCAAATATATTGAGAGTATATTGAGGAAATATAATATGAGTGACTGTAAACCCATTCGCACTCCCATGATTTCGAACTGTAAACTTGAGAAACCTGAAAATCCAAATGAGGACGTGATGACGAAATTTCCTTACCAGAATCTTATCGGTGCTTTAATGTACTTAGCTGTTAATACTCGTCCTGACATTGCATACACTATAAATTTCTTGAGCCAATTTAACACCAACTTTAATGAAGAACATTGGCAGGCCGCCAAGCGCGTTTTACGATACTTAAAGGGCACAATAGATAGTGGTTTACTGTACCAACGTAACAGCGATCAGCTCTATGGTGTGGTTGATGCCGATTGGGGTGCGAACATAACAGACCGACGATCATACTCTGGTTACGCATTTATATTATCAGGTGCAGCTATAAGTTGGGAAGCCCGCAAGCAGAGAACGGTTTCTCTATCCAGTACCGAATCCGAATATTTAGCCATATCGGAGGCGACTAAAGAGGCTCTATACCTGAAAGAACTACTCCGTGAAATTGGTCTAGAAAGTGAAGCTGTACCACTCTATAACGACAGCCAAAGTGCTCAGAAGCTAGCAGCCAGTTTTGGTTTCCACTCCCGTACAAAACACATAGACGTGAGACATCAGTAAACAACAAATTTTAAAATATTTTTCATTTCTTTCAATTCTTTAGAAATTTTCTAAATATTTTTCCATAAACAAAACACATCTTCTTTACAAAATAATTAATAAATTAAAGCCTACTTTTTTCTATTAAAAAAAAGGACAAATTTCTTTTCATATTTGAGGCAAGTTAAAGAGGAAAATAAATTATTCATTAATCTCTAATTGCTGTGAAGCCATTTTAAAGAAAACAACTGTGTGTGTGTGTGTGTGTATAAAAAAATCACAAAAATATCTGTTCATATGGCACTTTTTTGTAAATTTGTTCTGTTTCATACATTCTTGTGCGGACCTGTGATTATTTGGTTTCATTTTGGCCATTGGACAAAGCCGGATTATTGACTGTTTGAGTCATTTGTGTTTGCACCAATAACATGAGTATTTTGTTCATTAAATTATCCGCCTCACTGTCCTCCATACTATTAAGTTTGGCCGATATAAAACCGCAAAATTTAGAATTTAAAACTTCACGCACCGTCAACGGTGGCGGCATTATATCGCTCATACCGGTCATAAGACCAGCAGCCGCCAAACCATTGGCCTGATTTTGTTGGGCGCGCAAGTGTCGATGTTGCTGCAACATTTGACCCTCATAGTCATCTTCATCCTCGTCTTCCGCCTCATCCTCACCGTTGCTTTGTAAGTGCTTACGTCTACGTTTCTGGGCCGGGCCATTGGCACTGGTCGAGGGTGAGTTGGTGTTTAGTATTAACGGGTAAGGAAAGTCGGCATCAATGGCTTCCAGTTCTTCGACTTCATCCGAGCCCTGATTACTTAGGGCTGTATTACGTGCCGAAGAACTTTCGTCTTCTCCGCTACGCATTGAGGAATTATCCAAATCATCGAAAGTATTATTTTGATTACTGGAATCATTGCGTGTCGAGGATACACGGCTGTCATTGTGTTGCGAGCTCTGATGGGCGGCTGGTATATTACTGCCATTAACTGTGGCACCACCAACACCACCACCACTACCATTAGCTATTGCTGTATTTGCATTAGGATTGGTATTTTGATTGGATAAATCCAATTCTGGTTTGACAAAGTAATAGTAATCATCACCGCTTACATTGTACGAGGAGGAACATTTAGACAGGTTTAAGGCCGAATCATTGAAAGAATGCATGGAATTGAGTTTGTAATTTGATTTGGTTGTGTTGTTGTTGTTTTTATGGCTGCTATTATTGTTGGTATTAGCCAGATTATTATTGACTGCAGTTGACATGTGATGTGCCAAGGCGCTAAGATTAAGACCCAAAGGACTACTGTGTTCTGCAGCATGAGCACCACCTCTGCAAAGAAAATAGAGAAAAAACAAAAAATTATAAATAAAATAAATACATATGTATATGCGAAAAGCACATTTAACTTTAAAAAATATATTTTTAATTGTTCAGTTATTACAGCCGGAGCACATAGACGGCGCACAGAAGCAGTCATTTCACGGATTAATTAAAGAAAGTGCAAGTACCGTGCAAACTAAAAGTATTCGCTTAAAGTGCATAAAATTCTGATCACTAGGCAAAAAATAAATGTAAAATAGTTAACAGGGCTTTTGTTGTAAAGCGTTGAAATTAAACATTGTGACAGAAAACTGACAAAAAATAAATAAAAATAGGCAGAAAATAGCTAAAAAGTTTGCGTAATTAAATCATATTAACCTCAAGTAATTTTGAAAATGTACTAAATCTAACCATGCAACCATCAAGTTCAAGAATCGATTAAATTGTTTCGCTTAAAATTATAATAAAAATTATTTGTGGAAATGCTTTTGTTTTAAATATTTATAATGAAAATACAAAAAAATAGATTTTTTCAGTTTAAGTAGATATAAAGTTTATAACTTTAGCTGAACAAATGAGCTTTATTTTCTAAAAATTTTAGCAGCGCATCAAAGTTATGTTTTAGTTATGTACGAATTAGTAATTTAATTTATTAAAGATGTTCAAATGTCGTGATTTTTAACGCATAGGTAAAAGTTACCCACATCAATTTTATTGTACCTCACTATTGTAGTTCTGCAAATAATAATAATTATTTTGTATGAAGTGGTACCCGGTCTCCCCTGCTATATCACCAAGAATTCGTTGACACTTTTCATTTGTTCTTAGAGTTACTCACATAAGTTTTAGAGAGTCTAAATATTATAGTTTTGAAGATGTGAATTAATCTGCAAAAAAAGACTTTTGACCCCACTGTGCAGCAAGCAATACATCGAGTTTTTTTTATTAAGTGAAACGCATTTTGTTGTTCTTATAAAACGACTTTGTGGGTTTGTTATGCTAATGATTTTTATTTGCTATTAGTGAACCCCCTGCACACTTCTCAGTGCAAAAAAGAAAATTAAAAAATCAATCAAATATTTCGAAATGAATGCAGTGTTCACTAAAATGGCTATAACTCATGAACCAATACACATACAGAGACCGTTTATACATAAAAACCTTGGTATTGACATTACCTTTCATATAAACTTTGCAGATAACATTTACTAACACAATACAACGTAGATAACGTAGATACGTAGATAAAAGTACAGATGATTTCATTACTTATGGATAACGAGCGGACTTAAATGTCCGCTGTGATAGTGCTGCAGAGTGCCCCTGTGGACTAGTCAGTAAAAGGACAAGTCAGTTGTTTGGGGGTTGCGGGTTCGATTCCCGCCGGAGACTCTGGAATTGTCTGCTTCTCTTTCTCTTCTATTCTTATTCTTTTCTTCTCTCTATTAAGGCGTCACAATGGACCGTAATGGTCTCCGAGTGAAGGTGTGAGGGTAACTTTGCACCAGCCTTACCTACCTACCTACCTAGTGCTGGTACTGGATTCGAGCGCACAAATCGGCCGAAATACTAGAAATTTCAAGTTCAAGGTTGGCCTACGGGTAATTTAACATTGTTGGTTTGTTAGCATAGACAACGACTTTATATAATCCCAAATAAAAGAGTCTAAAGGGGTTAAATCGCACAAACGAGGCGCCCATTCGCGAGCACTGTTGCGTGAGATAACTCCTTCGCCGAACATAGTTTCCAATAATTCGATTGTGTCATACGCAGCGCCATTTTATTAGAATCACAAAATGCAAAAGTTCATAGCATTGAGTAAGTAACCCTCGTGCATCACTTCAGGCTGTTTACTCGTCCAAATACCACAAGTTTGCCATTACAAAGCTACATCGAAAATTGGCGTAAGTAATCGCAACGTAGTAGCATTAGAACGTGAACTTTGATTACAAATTTAATAATTTGCACATATTCTATAAGCGTGTATAATCACTCCATGATTAAATCAAAGACTAGCGTATCAAACTGTTAAAGGCAATTTATTCATCAGGTAACCGCAGTTCGGCAAGAACTTTTTTGTTTATGTTTTTATATACTTATGTATGAATCTTGACATTTGAAATAAATCGAGAGAATAGAGAAAAATTGTTTTGTATCTATAGGTATTGACATCTAAAGTATTAAATAAGTGAAGAAAAAAATAATCAGCTGTCGAATCTAGACTATGTAATGAATAAATTTGCCTTGCAAACTGTTAAAGAATTGAGAAGCCCACATCACTACTATTCGAGAAATGTCAAAAACATAATGGGTCGTTAGTACTGAAAACCTATTTTTCATATTTACAGAACGATGAAAGATCTTGAAAATATCATACACAGGGGGGGCTAAAGTCATAAAGGGGTTCGAATTTTTTTTATTTAAGTTATTGTTTAAAGGAATAAGTTTTAATAAGTAAAATAAAAAAACTTTCGCCCCCACACTAGCAAGGGCAAAAGAAATGTACCATTTTACCTCAAAAAGAAAACAAAATAAATCGTTTCTAATTAATTTTTAAAATTTACTTCATTTTGCTTTAGATATTTATCTAATTTTGTGTTTTACCAGCTACATTTTCTCTCTCTAAATACTTGGCTTAAAGAAACAAATTTCTATTTAAACACGGTTTTTATTTAAATATTTTTTCCTACACACTTGATATTTCCTGTTAACGACCAAGTTCAAAATATATTTTGCGGCCAAACACAGGATCTGAAACATATTTGTACATGTGTTTTAAATGGTTTTCATATTTTAAGGAATAAAAAAATCGTTTTTTTTTTATAAACAAGTCCGCAGCGAAAAATGCCAGCAAATAAACACACATCTGCCAAACAAATGTTTGTTTTGAAGCATACAACAACACATACACACTAAAGTGCTGTTCACATTAAACTTGTAATCAGAGAACTCTTGAGAATTTATGTACATCATTTGGGTCCTAAATTTTGAAATCTTCTTCAATGTTTTTGTAAATGTAGTAGTTGTGTTTAATACACATGCGTGCCTTTTAATACAGTTTGGAGCTCTAGTTTTATTTTCTTTTTTTTTGTTCTTCTTCGTTATTACAAGTCTTAAGTAGCGCTAACAAAAGATTTTTTTTTTTTTGAAATTTGATATTTATGCCAAAACTAATAAAGAAATGAAGAAAAACGTAAAAAGGAAATGTTCATAAACAAATAAATTTAGAAAATGTTTTACTATTTGTTATTAAAAGTAGAGGGTGTTTAACGGCCTGTTTGTAAAAGATTCATGGGAATTTTTTTTTTCTTCTTTTATTTTTGAAAATGTTACAAGACATCCTTTATTGTTAGAAATCCTATGACTTGTAGAGGAGACATTAAAGTCAGAAACATATTTATGATTTGAAACAAAATGCGTATTTGTGTAGTTTAAAATGCATAGAGATAAAACAAGAACTTGATTAGAGTATTTTGAAGACATCGCTTCTTGTTGCTATTTTAATCTTGTTCCTAAATTTGGCTGCTCTCTCTTGTCTTGTTATATCTTTAAGAGGTTTGCTGTGTTTAAAGGGTTAAAAGGCTTATATTTATTTTTTATTTACAGCTACATAATCCTTTAAAAGTAAGATTTTTGCAAAAATTCGCCTTTAAAAAATATTTGCCTTTATTTATAAAACATAAAAATCGCTTTGTGTGTAATGCCTTTCAACGCGCACAATTCTATTTCATTTCATAAATTGTTTCTAACTCTGACCGGGCAATATAAGTTAATAGAATATTCCAGGAAGTATTAATCCTAAATTACCTACCGGTAGTCTCCCGACCGGTAGCAACTAGACGCATGCACACGTACATTCCGTTCACCACCCATATTAATACGTTTATGTATGCTCCTCTATGTTACAATTAATTGCGCTTTTTGATTCGTAATAAAGCTTTTTTTTTTTGGAGTCTCAGAGACTCCAGGTAGGTAATGACGTCACTTTTTTTAGTGCTACCTACGCCCCTTAATGAATAAAAATTCATTCTGAATTTTAATTGAATATTAAGTGCAAGAAGCTAAATATTTTAATTTTTTTTTTATGGGCGTCTGCGCACTGCCCACTTTTTCAATCACGAAACTGTATAGTCATGACAGCTCAATATCTGTTTCAGAAAAATCGCTGATATTCAAGTACTTGAAAATGATAATTTTTTATGGGCGTGGCACTGCCTACTTTTCTAATCACGAAAGTGTTCATATAATCATGAGAGTTCAATATGTGTTATACATATGTATATATAGTTAAAAAAAATAATAAAATGTTTTTTACATTGTATCCATTTGTATGGTTATGTCTGTCAAAATTGTTGTTTAGCACTCAACCGCCCCTGACTTGTTCCTGGCATCAGAGATTTCTGACAAAAGCTGATGTCAGATGACTTGTCAGTACAAATTAGAGCACGCTCCAATTGAAATGTTGTTAGATGACTTAGCACATGTGTTTTACAAAAGTAATGTTTCAATGCCAACACACGACAGTGTAAGTCTTTAGCAGTGGAGAATTTTACAAGTCAGATGTAAAAAACATACCGTGTATTAGCTGCTTAAGCAAATCGTAATGGCCATGGTGTAGTTATAAAGGGTGAAAGCAATTTGGAGAAGATTTTTCGATAACATTTTTTATATGAAGTTTGACAATTGTAAATTACAGTCGAAGAGAGGGGGGTGTAGAAAATTTCGGCATATAGAAAGAAGCAGCTGATATTTTGGGGCTATCTGATGTAATATACACATGTATCTTGGTAATAGCTTTAAGGTATGTTTAAAAAAATCTGAATACTTGAAAAGTGAAGACTTTAGGAGAATTACAAAAAGTCGTTACGTACGGTTCACACCAGCCATCGATTTGTTCGAACAAGGAACAATTTTTTGTGCGCACATGAATTTGCCTCGTGTGGACCGCTGTTGTCGATGTTTTGTTCTTGTTCAAACAGCGTTGTTAGAACATTTGTTCGAACAAGGATGTCTAATATTAAAAGGCATTTTCAATATGAAAGAAAGAGACGACACATAAAAATAGCAACAAAATACACTTTATACGTTTTCTCCATTTGGAAGAACATAAACAATTTTTTGACAGTTGTTTTGCCAACTTTTTGTTCTAGTCTAAACAAATCGATGGCTCGTCTAGACGTAAGGTTAGTTTTAGATTTTAAAATGGTTAAAATGTAGAATATGAAACTTAAAGAAATTTATGATTGAATATTTAGAAAATTATATTAAAAATATTATAAAATCTAAATAATAAATTAATAATTATTCGAACTTTTTATTCTTTTATTTATAATTCTAAATCATTTTTTTTCTGACTGAAGTTCTTCTTTCTATTATTAAACTTCCTAAAGCATTTATTTAATTAAATTCTAAACATTTAAGTTTATTGAAAAACTATTCCGATATTAGCCGAGTGGAATGCATTTTCGAAACCAGCTACGATTTTATCATCAGCACTCTTTATCGATATACTTATAGGTGGTTTTTAACCCTTATTTATGTATGTTACAACTTAATGAAACTAGAATTAGAGAAGCATATCATTTTGCTCATCTAATGACATTTTTCTTAATGTTCATATCATATCGGCTGGCAGTATGGAAAGCAAAGTTGTATTTTTATTTTTCATTTAATTAAAAAAAAATAAATTTTTAGCTGAGAAAATTAAGAAAGACCATTTTATTAGCTCACTATACCTTCATAGCTTCACAAACGAAGACAAGGCTCGTACATTTTCCGCAATTACTGCACTTTTTCGTAAGTGACGAATTTTAATAATTTTCAGGGCAATTGGTAACAGCAAAATATTTTCCCTAATAACTGAACATTTTCGTAAGTGACGAATTTTAATAATTTTCAGGACAATTGGTAACAACAAAATACCCTTACAAAATTATATTATTCTACGTCCTGGTGTTAACGCATTTTTGTTTAAAATCAAACGGACATACTGACATGACTTATGGAGAGACAGATGGACAGACATTGCTAGATCGGTTTAAATTTAGTAAATATGTACTTTAAAGGGTCTTAGACCTATATTTTAATATGCTAAAGACAAAATAAACAGATGTGTATACTCTAGGGTGATCGATTCGGTTTTACAACCGAAGGAAAAACCGGTTTTTTTACTCTTTCAGCTGGCGATTTTTTCCAAATGTTAATTTTTCGAATTTCGAATACACCGATTTTTTCACTCACAGAAGCCGTATTTTTCCCTTTTTAGTTTTATGTTTATTTACCTTTGAAACCAAACGTACCATATTATATTTATTACTCAAAAAGTTTCAAAAATCAGCAAATTTATTAAATACTCCTCCATAATATTGTAAGAAATTTATTTGTTGTTTCAAAAACAAATGTAAAAACAAAAAAAATAATTAGGTTAACTATTTTTTGTCTTAAATATAGAGAGCAGGTATTTTATACGTTGCTGCGCTTATAATAAGCTATAATAATCAACTGTTCAGTTAAGTTTTTTGACTAAATCATTGTACTTTTTGATCTTATTTTCGAATTTTATAATATTTTGCTTCTACGAAATCTAGCGAGTTGTACTAAAGACTACCCATGATTTGTTTACAAAAAAAGGTTGGCACACCACACAAAGGGTCATTATTACAACTTGCCTACAAAGTTAATGTTAGTAAAAGGTAAATTTGACTACAGTGAGCAGTGAAGTGACTTTTTAATATTTTTCATTATTACAACCTCCTTGTAACAAAGTTTTTTTTTTAATAATGCAGTACCAGAGCAAAACCGATTACTTTTAACAAATTAATTTAGTTCTAAAAAATTTTACAAAACGAAATAACATTTTTGATCATTTATTTACTGTTTTGTGTCACTAATATAAAAAAATTAAAACTTAAAATAAAAAAAAATTAAAAAGGTCGAAGTAAAAAAGAAATATAAATCACAATTTAGTTGCCATATTTTGTTTCATGTAGAGAAAAAATGGCATTTTTAAACTTATAAACCTAATCTTAAAAGTTAAAGGTAATTGAAGCCTAAACTTTACTTTTCGGTCAATTTTAGGTAAAAAGTGTCGGTCCTTTAACATCTTTATTTTAAATAACGGCATTTTATAATAACGCAAATGAACGTGTGTCAACTTAAAATGCAATTAAGCCATAGAACAAACTAGTTGATACCTATATACATATGTATCTCTGTCATGGGTATAAGAAAGAATTATATTTTATGTATTCGACCGGTTAACCGGTTTTTTCTAAATTTTCAAGAAAGCAACCGGTTTTTTTTTAAATTCTAATTTTCAAACTATTTGAAAACCGGTTTCTTAATAATCGAATAATCGATCACCCTAGTATACTCCCACCATTTCTTATGTGGTGGATACAGAAAAAAAGAAAGACATTTCTCAAATACTTCTAGAAAAATTTATTGAAACAAAGTCTTATCAATTCAAAATTCTTGAGAAAAAAATTTTTTTGTTTCTTTTATCACCTAAAAAAACAGAAACGCTATTGACCAATAGGTTTAAAACAAAATATATTTTTGCTAGTGTTAAAAATGTTTTATTTATAATGTGACAATAAAACCACAAAAATAATTTTAATAAAAATTACGACTTGAAAAATTCATCAAAAAAATACAAAATAAAAATAAACGTCAATGCAGTTTGTTGTTACAATAACACAAATAAGTATATAAAACGAAAACGAAAACCCTTATCAACAATTTAAAATATAAATACGAATGTACGTACGTATGTATGTACGTATGTATTTCATAAATTTGCCCATTTCAAAACTCAACACACATTTGGGTAGTGTTGTTTTGTGTATTTATATGGTGGCTTTTAGATTATTGTCGTTGATTTTCTATACATTTTTAAGTAAGTATATGTATGTAAGTATGTATAAATGTATAAAAACCTTGTTTAAATAATTAAATCTTGACAATATGGAAATATATGTGGACTATACGTTATTTTTATAAGCAAGAATGTATAACATACCCATGTACATGTGTGTTCATATTAATACAGGCAACACATAAGTATGAACTCTGGTTGATACCATAAAATCGGAATACAAAATGAAGTGAAACAAAGACGAAAAAAAAACAACTAACAGTAATAATGCAAATGTGTGTGAATTAAAAATAATTTTTAGAAATATTCTTTGTTACAAAAAAAAAAAAAAAACAAATAAATAAAATAAAACAAAAACCAACAAAATTAAACCACAAATCGCTCAAAAGCCATGATTCACACCAAAATCGAATCAACTGATAAACAAAAGTCCTCACAACTATGAAGTGTAATATACTAAATACATAAGTATGTATTGAATACACATGTATGTATGTATTTACAACTTTTGAAATATTAAGCATAACAACTGTTACAAAATATGAATATATATATATGCTTAGGGTGTGACATTTAGAATTTCCCGGGAAAATAAAAAAATTCTTCGGGTTTAAAACTAAGGTCCTTATCATGAGCAATTTTCGCTCTTCAACTGTGGTCAAAAGAGCTGATCGAGCAAATTAATATTTGCTAGTATGATACGCATTCGTTAAAGGATAGCGCCTTTGAGTTATATTAGCTCAGGTGCGTAACAGGCAGGCAGTCATTATACCACCCAATATGTATTCTTAAGCTGGATTCACCCAAGGCATATTTATTCATCAGGTAATTTCAGTTCGGAGAGAATTTTTGTTTATATTTTTTATATATGAAGTGAAGTTTGACATTTGAAATAAATTAGAAAAGAGAGAAAATTGTTTTTATTAATGCATTTTGACATCTGAAATTTAAGATAAGTGTTGAAAAAAATAATCAGCTGGCGAATCAAGAGTACCTGATGAATAAATATGCCTTGGATTCACCCATAAAATTTTAGTTCAGAACAAATTTTTTTATATTGTGTTTGATGTTTTACTTTTGAGAGAGAGAGAGAGAGATTATTTTGTTCAGAAAGTTTTTTCTTGAATTGGTTTAATTTTAATTCTTGTTCAGAAGAACTGAATTGGGATGCCACATTTTTTTCAATATTTACATGAAAATTGAATTTGGTTGCCACATCACACAGTTTCAGTACATTTATTATACAAAAATTTTTTTTTGCCGAAAATTAACAATTAAAATGGCATTTAATGAAAATATTGCTCAAAAATTAATAGAAGAATTAAAAAAACCATGAAGAGAATGTTTGTATGACATGAGCAATAGTGCATACAAAAATAATTATTTAAAACAGGGTTTTTCCCACTGCGACTCATTTTATTTTTGATTTTTTTTTATAAATTTCTTTTGCAAACAAATTGACTTTATGCACTTCAATTAAAAATAATAATTTTAGTTTTCTTCTATCCAACATTTTCTTCACATATATTTTAATAAAATAATTTACGTTTGTATTTATTTACATAGTTTGCTAGCGGTGCTGCCACTTTGAAATGGTGTAATCGTTCTGCAGAAAACTCTCAGTAAAAAATGTAATTCTCCGGAATAAATTTTGTTCAGAGCAAATGGGTGAATTCACCTTTAGCGTACCATGATCCCTTGAAATTAAATAGAAGATAGTTAAAGGATATTGTAGGTAGAATTACCAGTCATTGTCAATCATGTCAGGAAATTTTGATTGTCGACCACTGACTACTGCGAAAGCGGTAACGATGTGGAATAGGAGGAGAACATCTTGCTGTTCCTTTGTTTATGTCTTAGACTATTACAATACGCGTCCACTTTATTTTTCATACATACCGACGAAGAAATTACTCCGGTATAGCGACCACAATTTCGAAGCCACTTTTACTTCTATCTATTTTTCCAGCAACTTGAACTATTACCTTTATTTCTTTCTAGTTGGTACCTCAAAGGAGACCGACATAACGAACTGCAGCTGTATTTGTACCTTCAATGGCTGACTGTTCTAACAAACTGCCTAAAGTAATGAGAATTTGGATCTCTCATGTTATAAAAACAAGATTTTTATTTCTATAAAACTTATTGGCACTGAATTTTGTCTTCAATTCACTGGATTTTTAGAATTAATAGAACCAACGTTAAACGCATGTGAAACGCGATATGAAATTATTTATGGGCAATTATCGTGAATTACAAAACATTCTTATGAAAACTGGAAGTCAATGAATGATAACGATTTGTGTGGCTTAAATCACTAAACCAACACATGCAAAAAAGGTATAATTTTAAAAGTATTTCTAGCAATGATTTCTGATTAAAAATTTATTTTCATACTTATTTTTTTAGATTTAATGATGTTTGTCATTTATTTGTCTAAATTAATTTTTTTATCTATTTTTACCTGGGGGCAAATTACGACATTCGAACGTGATCGAAATTTGAAAACTCTTATTAGAATCTCTATACCTTAAGCACAGCACGTTAGAGTAAAATTTCGATCGTGATCGAATGCCGCAATTTGGCCTCTGATATTTAATATTTACGTGGAAACTTTTTTTAAAAGAATTTTTTTTGCAAGTTTTCTTAGAACGTATCTCTGGCGCAAAAACAGAATAAAGTGTATATGTATAGGGTATCCCAACACATGCGCAGGTTAAAATCCAAACACAGAAGTCAAATTTTTGTCCAAATCTCATTGACAGGGTAGAAAATTCAATATAATAATTTTAACATAAATTTACCTTCCATAAGTAGGAATTGTTTTTCTTAAGTAATAAGTAGATCCAAGGCGTAATCATACAGGTATATGCAACGGCGAATTGATACAACAAAGCAACTTTTTATTTATTTTTTTGGTTTAGGATTACTCCAATCTCATTTCGATAACACGAAAAAAAGATGGAGGTTCTAGTGTACTAGCACTAGACAATTTTTTGGCTGTCAAAAGACAAAACTGTCATCACCAATTACTTTCGATTAAATTGCCCAATATTTTTCCTGCAGTAACTGATAATCAACCTATACCTTCTTCTAACAAGCCGGTATTCTCGAATTCGACTCCTTATTAAAAATTCTGCATATGGTCAATTCACACTCAGGGTAACTGTAACTTGGTACAGCTAACCGACGAAACGCAATTAACCAATGCGAGAGTGAGACGCAAAACTCTCGAAACCAATAGAAAAGGACGGCCTGGTTGTTCTTATTCGACAACGATAATGATAATGACGCGCAAGCTCCTGACCCGACCAGAGTTGAACTACGACTGACTGAAGCAACTTTTTGGGTGGATTTTTTCTATCAAGGCATATTCACATAACAGAGTTGGTAAAGTTGTTATGATATATTTAATTTAATATTTGAATAAAAAATTATATATGTCTGTGAAGCAACTTATAAATTGCAACAAATATACATAAATTTGGTACATTTATTATCAAAAAAAAGTACACACAAGTTTATTGTTCAATACCGAAACCAAAATCTCATTCTCCATCCCTGTATTAATAGATTAAATTTCTCATTTGAAATTAATGAGAGAAGGGAGAAAATTGTTTTTTAACTATGGACTTTGACAGCTGAAATTTAAAATAAGAGAAGGAAAAAAATAATCAGCTGACGAATCAAGACTACCTGATGAATAAATATACTAAGTTGTAATTTCATCTGTATAAATTTCTACCCAAGACGAAATATAAATTTTTTAATAGAAAAATATTTTTTGATTTTAACAAAACATGATTTGATTTTACACTTCTTGTTTTTAACTAAAAAAAGGAGTGAGGAAAATAAAGGTTAACATTTGCCGCCATTTATGCAGTTAAATATTGCTAACCAAAGAAAAAGTAAAAAAATGACAGCTGACACTTTTGTTTTAACAAAAGTTAAGAAGCAGGTACACAAAAGAAAAACTCCTTACATTGTAAACCATATTTCGAAAACAATAAGTTTGACTGTTAACACATACACACACACATTTGTGCAAAATAATTATGAAAATTTAAAAAAGCACAGGTATGTGCTAGCAAAGATGTTATAACTATTTAAAGGGAATTTTAACTTGGTTATTACCAAAACAAATTTCCGACATTTGGATGAAGACAGAGTTTTCCTAATAAATCATAAAAATTACGCGTTAAGTTCTGCTAACCCTAAACGAATGATCAGCAACGAAAAGTGTGTGATCTCGATCATAACTGTTTTTCCTCAACAATTTCCCTTTTCTGAACTCTTTTTTTTTTCTAAATACACAGAGTACAATTTTTACCAGTAAGAGTATTTGTCTTTCTCTCCTCATCCTAACTTTTACTGTTGCATATATTTTAAAGGGGAGGTGTGTTTTTGTTTTTTGAAATTATTTGGTCCATTTTGGTTTGGCTTGAACAACACACAGCAGCTTGTGTATTTCTAAATATGTATGTATGTATGCATGTATGTAGTTTAGTTTATAGTGTGTGTGAAATTATTTTTGTTGTTTGTTTTTTTGCATACACATATCGGGTACTTTCGGCTAAGTACTCTATTCAGCATGAGCTCTTCTTTTATTCAGCCATATTTGTGGCTATAGTGATAGTATGTGTGCGTATGAGTATGTGAGTGCGATTGTGTTTTCTTGGGCTCTGGCAGTGATGCCTGTTTATTGTTATTATTTTTGCCGCGACTCTTATCAGCCTTAAACCGTTTTATATTTTGTACACTTATTTTTACGCTATTTAAATGTGGTTGAGATCATGTTGTTGTAATTATATTGTAGTTGTTGTAGGTACAAACATACATTGTTTGTTAGCTGGTGCTGATGATGAGATGCTGGAATACTACCCAGCACAATCAAATAATAAAAAAGATTTCATACACCATCATCATGATGATTGTGATGGTACAGTTGTGGTTGTTGTCGTCGTTGTCGTCGTCGTCGTCGTCAACCTCAATTAATTTAAACGGAAATTTTTGTTGTAGTTTATTTAAATTTTTTTTTTTGTTAATTTATTTGGCCGTGTGTGTAGTTGAAACCGACATTGTTTTTTTATTTTTTGGGGTTTATTTTTCCATCAGCATCTACAATTTAGGTACATATTTGTATGGTTTTTGTTGCTGTTGTTTTGCGAGATGGATTTATTAAGCCAAATCAAATGAAGGTTACACATATCACAAAATAAATTAAAATGGATTTTTCGTTTTACGTTTCTGTTTTCCCATTTGTTTCTATTGCTGAAAATTTCCCTGGAAAATCTTCAAAAAAATTTGTTTTTCTTACTCAGGAGAATGTAGAAAATTTAGCTTAAATTAAATTATTCATGGATTTAGGAATTTTTGTCAATTTCTGTGAACTTTCAAGGATTTATTTGAAGTGATTAGGTAGGTATCTACATACCTAGGTAGGTACATACATACCTACCTACATATTTATTTTTGTATAATACCTAATTAAGGTTAGGAAAATATAGAGGGCATACTATAACCATTTACCTGAGTTTCTCACTAGCACTTATTACGCCAACTTTTAATATCTTTTTTTTTTTGCTTTAAAAAAATAAAGAAGATTTCGAAAATCCTTAAAAATAAAAAATCTCTTTGGGTCAAAAAAATGTCTTGCCTAATAAAATTTTGGGAACTTAACTTTCAGACAAACGTAAAGAAGAGCGAAAACCGTTCATGTTCAGAACCATATAGGGACCTACCTCTATATATGCATATAAAGCAAACCAAAATACCGCAATGGCTACTCTGCAATTGAAAATTTTATATTAAAGACCCATACATGCTTACAATATATGCATTCAGCTGGATTAGGGTAAAAGTGTAAACAATTTGTTAACGATTGGTGAAAGATATTTTTAAGTCAAAAATTTAGCAAAAATCGCAGTTTTACAAATTCAACATAATTAAGCCCTTAAAAGATGTAAGTTTTTTGTCGAAAATCTTTAAACAACTATCATTAACATTTTTACAAATATTCCTTTTTACATTCTAAGTAGCACCAAACACTAATAGCTTTTCGAAATTAAGTTCGAATTGTCGAACATTTTTAAAACTTCTTAAAAATGTTTAATTCTTTTTTAAGATTATGGGCCAACATTTTTTTGTTACAATTTCTTTATAAAATTAAATGTTTAAAATTCGAAGATCGCATATAATTTAAAATTGTTTTTTTATTAATAAAAAAAAAATTATATGTAAACCTGTATTGTACTTGTGTAAAACAAATATAAAGTTTTAAAACTTATTTAATTTTTTTACCTAATCCCCCGACCACACGAACGATTAAATATGTCTTAACGCCGGCAGAATAACGGCATCAAATTGCCAATGTGCAAGATTATATCTCTAGGTGATGAACACGTAAATATTTTAAAACATAAAATTAAAAATTTTCCTGGAGATTGATCTATAATTTAAAATTTTACAAAAAATATACGAAAATAAATTTCACCAAAGGCACCAAAGGATTAAAACGATTCTTTTGCCATTATATGTATATTTAACTATAATGAAAAAACTTAAATTTTTTATAATATAAAAGATTATTGCTCAGCAATGTATTATAACATTTATTGCTAAATATGTTTTCTAATATGTATGTACATATTCATGCAGTCCACACATTAATATCTTGTGCTGGCAATATAATTTGACAATTGCTGTGGCAATAATTGCCAAACATATTGCTCGTGTGGTCGGGGGTTAAATTAAAAATTTATAGTTTTTTTAATTGAAATTTATTCAAATTTTAAAAAAATTAACTAGGCCTTATACACAAAATGTCTTTAAACATACAATTGAATTGTCCAGTTAAAAAAAAACACCAAAAATGTTTCCATCATAAAAAATTTCATTCTCAATTTTAATTGGCAATTTTGACTAAAATTAACTTTCTTAAAAATTTAAATAAATTTTTTTTAATCTTTAAATTTTTATTATTAAGATATATAGAGGAATATCAAAATTTAATTTTTTATCAAAAAAAATTTAATAGTCTTCCTTACAAAGTGACATAATAAAACATTATTTCTTAATATTTTAATTAATACCAAATTTTTTACAATAATTTCTTTTAAAATTTTGAAATTGCTATATTCTATAAAATCTCCACCTTTTTGTTTTTATAGAAAACTTTATCGATCATACCTACAATACAACATGTTTGTAAGATTGTTAGTAGTAAAAACTAAAAAAAAAAATTCTGTTTACCCTAACAATCTCAGGGTAACCCCAAAAAAACTTAAGTGATCTTCTGGAAGCCATGTTTAATATATTAAAAAAATCCAAAATTATTATGTACCAGCACGAATCGCAGATGTGGCAATAAAACTAAATAAAAACAAAATTTAAACAATTCATAGCTTGCCACAAAGATGATGTGTAACTGTGAACGTTTGTTCAGTGTGTTGTATTTATAATGGAATGGTTTAAATTAAGTACAATCTGAAAAGGGGGATGAAACGTAGAACGTTTAAGTTGTTGACTGATTCGTTAGTTCGCTTTAATGTTTTGGATGAGTACATGGATGGTTGGACGTTTTGTTATTAAATGATTATTATTATTTTAGTTTTATTCTCTTCACTTAAATAAAAATATTATTAAGCTTTATTATTTAGTACAGCAAAATAAACGAACAGATATTGCTAGTGATAATGAAGATGAAAGAAGACAGAAAAAAAAGATCATCCAAATAAACCCGAACGTATTCACGTCATAACTGGGCGTAAACCATCCATTTTGTCAATTCAATATTTTTGCTGTTTGTGTTAAGTACTTTAGCAGTAATAAACAGCAACAATAAAGTCGTAAATACTGATGATTTTACTTTTCACACAAACACATACACACATGTTTTTGTAACAAATTAAAGAGGATTTATTAGATAATTTTCCATCATTTTGACTTGTCTAATTTTAATTTACTTAAATTAAGTGTAACAAAAACAGTATGTCAACAAAAAATTTAAAAAGAGATAACATTTCAGAAAAAAAAACCTTTACAAAGTTAATCAAGTTTTTAAAAAATTTGGTAGTTCTTGAAGGGATTTTTTCTAAACAAGGATTTATTGCTGGCATGTCAACTTTGTACTAAGAATAAGCAGGTTTTATTAAAGAAACAGTGTTACAAAATGTATTGTAGTCTCCAAAATAACATGTGTGAAAGAGTTTTTCTTCACTATCCGCCAATGGTGACAGAGAGTGTCGTGTCTTTTCTGTATTCCGAGTAAAATCAAATTATTCAGGCTTATTATGAGTGGTGTTGTTTTCCTGTCAAAAACGACAGCAATACTCGGTGTTTTTTATAGAGGTATACATTTTAAGTTGGCAACACTTTTTTAATTGGTGGCCGTTTTGTCAGCTGTTAAGTGATTTATTGTATATTTGGCAGTCGTAATACAGCTCTGGTCGGGTCAAGAGCTCGCGCGCCATTGCCATTATCTCTTAAGGGCAATCAGGCCGTTCTTTTCATCCGTCTTTGAGAGTTTTACGTCTAGCGTGGTTAATTGTATGGCGTCGCGTAACTGTGCTTTGGATAGTTTCCAGACTATTCTACAATTAACCGCGTGCATTTATTTTAATTGGATTAACTGGGGGAGTACCAATTAAACTCAATGCTAACTGGAGGAGTTCCATAAAACTCATTATAATTATTTGTTCAGATGTCTCCGACTTCCTATACAATGGTATAGGTCGACTTGCGGTGACTGACCTAACGTTTTTTTAACTGGGGGAGAACCATAAAACTCCAACTTTAATTATTGTTCAAGCGTCTCCGACTTCCTATACAGAGGTATAGGTCGAGTTACGGAGCCGGAACCTACGTGGAATACCCTGGCTATTTGGTTACGTACCTCTGCCAATCAATTTTAGAGTAAAAAAAAAAATATTGTAT
This sequence comes from Phyto melanocephala, assembly GCA_941918925.1. Taxonomy (NCBI): domain Eukaryota; kingdom Metazoa; phylum Arthropoda; class Insecta; order Diptera; family Rhinophoridae; genus Phyto; species Phyto melanocephala. The sequence goes on from OW799235.1 coordinate 17,368,627, forward strand.
ATTTGGTTTGGCATTTCGACATGAATAGACTGACTGACGTCTGAACAACACTTCAAGATTGTTCAAATTCTTTTGAGTCATGGTTCTGTTCAAAATACGTATCGCGCACTACGTCCATTTTACGGTCAACATATGAAGAGGTTCACTTTTGTTTAAATGGTTACGTCAATAAACAAACCGACCGACCGGAGTGAAGAAAATCCTCAAGTGTATGATGAGACACTGTTACAGCCAGAAAAACTGACCGTTTAGTGTGCTTTACAGGCTGGTAGAATCATTTGTCCGTACTTCTTTAAAGATGATGCTGGTCAGAACGTTACAGTCAATGGCGAACGCTATAGAGCCATGATTACTGACATTTTTGTCCACCAATTAAACAACCATGATGTGTAGGAGACGGCTCAAAATGTCACACAGCTCGTGATACAATCGATTTATTGCAGGAAACGTTTGGTAACTTTTTAGTTTCACTTTTCAGACCCGTGAATTGGCTTCAAGATAGTGCGATTTAACGCCGCTAGACTTATTTTTTTTTTTTTTTGAAATGTAAAGTCATCGATAATTTAACCTCTAGATCAGGGGCCGAATTACGGCATTCGATATCAAACGAAAATAAGAGAATTCTTATTAGAATCCAATACAAAATATAAGAAAAACTTTCACGTTCGATTGAAATTTTGATCGATATTGAATGCCGTAATTCGGCCCTAGACTACATCCGAGCCAGCCACAGCGGTCATATGCCAGAAGTCATATTTCCTGAAGATTATATTTCGAATAAAGCAAGGCATATCCATAAGGTATATGCATCGCGGCAACAAACACAACAATTAAAAAACACTTGTATTTTGTTTTTGTATACATGCCGGCATATGTGACACAATTTTTTTATTTTTTTCTTCAATTTAAATAATTTAAAAAAAACTTAAATCGAAAACTTTTTATTTATGGTTTTGTATTTTTTTAAATGTTTTAAACCAACTGAAACTGCGAATTATTTATTGTATAATAAAATTAAAAAATTAAGTTTGACAAATGCAGGCAGACTTTAAAAAAATTGGTAATGCTCAAGGTAAATTCATACAGGTGAAACTATCAGCACATTATGATGAAACTACATATTTTAACAAATTTTTTTTCAACTCCGGAAATTTTCAAACTCCATACATAAAAAAGAGAGACACAAATTGCTCTCCTTTACGCTATCACCTTATGTGATAACACCATGGGTCTAAGTGTAAAAAAATACTCTTCTTAAAAGGTCCACAAAGTAAACAAGTAACAGTGCTATATTCGGCTGTGCCGAATCTTATATACCCTTCACAACGTGTAGTCATGCAATAAAAATTGTTTGTGTCACCATTCATCTCATATAAAATACGTGCATACATACGTACACGTTAGAATAAATGTGGCATCGAATCCCAGCTGAGCCAAAAAAATTTTATTTTATTTTATTTAATATATTATTTATGTTTTATTATTTTTTTTATATATTTTTTTTAAATTTTTTATAAAAATATTTTAAAAAATTTTTTTAAATTTTTAATTATTTTTTTTTTTTTTATTTTCAATATTTTTTTTGTAATTTTTTTTTTTGTATGTTTTTTACATGTATTTATGTATGTATGTTGTTGTTGTAATTGTGTAAAAAAAAAGGTGGTCGTGGTTTTTTGCTCATATCTCAGAAAGTTATGGGGCGATTGTGCTGAATTTCAATAGCGATTCATTCCTGGATATTTCCAAGAGATTGATACCATATACAGATCTGAGGAACATATAGTTGCTTCTAAAAGTTGATTTCAACCAACACACGGGCAGACGGTCAGGGCTTAATCGACTCCTCTATTCATAAGCTTTCGGAAAATATATGAGGTCGGAAATGAAAATTGTAGAAATTACAAACGGAATGACAAAGCTATATATACCCTTGTGCACCACAGGTGAAGGGTATAAAATAGTCCGTATACTCAATTTTAGATTCGCGTGTTAAAATAATTCATTCCGCTTCTTCTTGCTCTTGCGCAAGAATCCTAACGGTTTTTTTTTTATTTTCCTTTTATTTAAAATTTATTTTTAAGTCAAAAAGTTCCTATTTTACTTGTTTTTGGATCACGTATGAACAAATATGCTTATTAAAAATATTAATATATGTACTATCTCATTTGCCCATCCCTAATGTTGTACTTGCTAAAAACGTTAGATTTTGCATCCCTGGTTATAAAAGCAGAGTATTTTTATATCCTCTCATATTTCACTCAATTTATGAGTGATATACATATGTAACATTATTGCAGACTTTTCATACAAGTACTTTTTGTTGTAATCTATAAAGAAGTATTAATTAGACAGGGGGATTTTGTATTAATGTATAAAAATGTTATAGGTAGTAGGTATTTTGTTTTTGTTACAATATCAAAACACATTTAAAATTTGCACTCAAAAAGATCGTTTGGATTCTAAAAAGAGCACTTCAGTTATTCTGTTTAGGTAGGTATGTAGGTTTGTATAAATGATATTTTTTATATTATTTCAAATTAATTTGCATTAAATAATTTAATCCGAAATTTTGCGTTAATAGAAAATTAATTAAAAATTACCTATTTAGGGTAAGAAATTTCATAAAAACATATCTTGAAATATAAATACTCTTACAGGAATAAAACATTTATAAATATACCTAAATTTATTATAAATTTTAATTTAATTGAATTTCAAGAAATAAGTTTTAAAATTATAAAATAATAATTATAAATTTTTTTTTTTAAATTTTCTATAAATTAAAAAAAAATAGTTTTGAAGATTTCCCGTAACTAACAAATTTTTCAAAAATTTCTTATAAAGAATTTTTACAAATTTCCTATTTATTTAGCATTTTCCGAAATTTATCTATAAGGTGAAAATTAGAAAAAAAAATGTATGAAAAAAAATCTAAAAAAAACCTATTGCAAATTCTTTCTCGTAATTACATAAAAAATTAATTCAAAATTTTTAGTAAAAACACCTTTTAAAATTTTTTTTTTTTTTAATAGATAAAAAAATAGTCTACAAGGAATTTTTGTTTAGATTTCTCATATGTAATATATACTAAGTAACAAAAAGGTACTTTTCTTTACAAATATAAAATATGATTTGCCCTTTTTATCCCGTCTCTGCCCACACTTAATTACTCTTTATAAACAATTTCATAACAACTCAGTAGTCAATTAAAAACAGAAGCAATAAAAAATCAAGATTGATAAAAATCAAATAAAAAAGTGTTTTACTTACTTTCTTTCTCGAATAACATCTCTTAAGAAGTCCATGGCATCGTAGAGACTCCATTTCGGCTTGAAATTACTGCCCATCAGCTTGACATGGGCCAATTCGCGCCGATAGGATTCTCTCAGAGATTTAAACGCACGCGCCACTCGCCTGCCGGGCGCATTAAACTCTTTGCCAATATGTTCCCAAGCACGATTCTTCTCCTCTTCGGCACCCTTGAAATTGGGTAGACGTGAATCCCACAAAATGGGATTGTCATGGACCATCTGGATAAGTTTGAGTTTATCGGAGGCATTGCGTCGTACCACTGCAAGTAAATCGAGGGTAAATAAAAATGTTTCTTTAGTTAATAAGTTGGGATTAGTGGGAGGGCTAGAACTAGCAAATGCGGGGGGTAATGGTATTGTGGAAGGGGTTGGTGGAAGACGAGATTTTATATTTTTTGGTAAAAATTTTTTATTGAAACTGCGGGTTAAGGGTCTTTTCAGAATTTTGGAAAAGCTCGGTATTCTTTTGGATGTTAACGCACATTTTTTAATTTTTTGATGTTGCTGTTGTTGCTGCTGGTGGTGATTTTGATGTTGCAGCAGCAGAGGTTGTGTGGTATCAGTGATGGGATGTTTGGGTTTGAGATCCAAAGCTAAGGCTATAGCGGCGGCTGAGGCGGCGGCGCTAGCACTCATCTCTTTAGAGGATCGCTGATAAGGCAAATCAGAATTACTAGTTGTCGTCGAAGTGGGTGGAGAGTTAATAGAATTTGGCGAACTTTTGCCACTCATCAATGTAGACCAAGATATATTTTAATTGCAAACACTTGATCCAACTTTCTTTGTTAAAATTCGATTTAGGTATTTAATAAAATTATATTTAGTACCTAGTTAGGTAGGAATAAACTTTTATTTAGAATTCATAAACTTTTTTGTTCACTTAATTTACTTTTTATCAAAACAATTTAATAATGATGATCATTGATCTTTGGACTTGTTTTTAATTTTTTAAATGCAATTTTTTTTTTTTTTTCTGTTTAAATTTCAGAATTCCCGTTGTTATTTTTCAACTTGGTTTCACCACTGGACTGAAATCACTATGGATTTGTTGTTGAGGTTTTATTCAGTTTTTCACCGTATTTGCCTTTAGGTCTGGTTTGCTTACTACCCTCTCACGACCAAGTTTAAAAACCAACTAAAAGCCATTGTCGTTAAAGACCAACCACCCCAGCCAGAGCCCGCATTCAAACGCACACTCACACAAACTCAATCACATACAGCAATAAAATCTACAAAATAAAAACAAAATTCAAAAAATTTCAACAAAACATAACAACAACAAACGGCAAAATACAAAAATCCGTCTTAGACACAAAATAATTTTTATACCATCCGTCCATCACACATCTATACGTACAGACGCACAAACACACTCATTGCCACATTCTCGCAGCCGTACCTAAATACATACATACACCCAAAACGATCATAAACTCATTAACAACAAAATAAGAATCAGAACCTCTGCTGCCATACATTCAATTACATCAGGGATGAAAAAGTAGGTACAAATGCATTCTTCAAAGTCAGCAATAAAAAGTACTATGATCAGGACTAACTGATGATTTAGCGGGGTAAGTTAATTTTTACATTATTATTTTGCAAGAACATAAAGATTTGGAAATGCTAATTTGTTGTGAAATTAAATTTAGAAAATTTTATATATAATGTCTATGAAATTTTTTTTTATCACTTCCCCATACATTTATTTAAATCTGCCCGTATTTTCGAAAATCGGATCACGTAAAATTTAAAATGTGTTGTGTTATCGTTACTCTACCAGGACAATGTTAAACGTTTGTTATCTGTAAAAAACATAATAAGTAAGGCGAATTCAATTTACAAATAGAAATTGCCAAAAATTTTTTGAATATATGGTAATATTTTTAAGCATTATTATGTCAATCATATTTCGAATAAAGCACTTAAGAGCAGTTTAATGTATTTACTGAATAAATCTTCAAAATTTATGTAATTTGGTACCAAATTTGATCTAGAAAAATAATCACCATAATATATACTCGAACAAGCCACGTTAGAAAGCAAGTACAGAAAAAGGGTAAAATTATTGCAGGTAATAAAATGTCAATAAACTAAAAACAGGTAGTAAAAAATATAGATCGCTAATTTAAAAATGTAAAAATATGGGTAATTTTAAGAACTGAAAAAAGTAGCTTTTACACATAAAATAAGTTTAAACACGAAGAACTGATGATGTGAGAAAGGTGGAGTCTAAATTAACATCACAGTAGAGAGGGTAGTGTGAGGATGTGGCGTGCACAATAAACCATAAGTTTTTAAGAAAAAATATGGCTGGACGCGACCAATTCGAGGGAATGAAGTCATTTATTCGCGCCATTAAGAACTATTGGAAAAAAATGTCATTTGACTAACTAATGTAATATCATAACTCAGTAAAATATTGAATATTCACTGGCGAAACTATACCATTATGTGTGGTGCTATGCAAATAATTTACTATTTAAAAAAATATACATATAAAATCAGCTAAATTTTTAAGCTTTTAATACGCCAATGCGTGAACTTGAAATAATTGTAAAATGGATGGATGCACCACTACAAAAATATGACAGAAAATATTTTAATATAAAATTATTTTTATTTAAAATGTATTAAAAGTTTTCTACGTAAAAGAAGTCTAATCGAATGAGTTTATATTGAGTAAGTTATCGCAACTATACCATTGGGTTTGATTTATTGTATGAATATTATTTGATACGTTTATTAGTTTAATTAAATATTATATTTGCTGATAGTTACAGTGCTGTTCACATCAAAAAAATTAAAAACATTAGCTTTTTAGGTATCGAAAATCGAGTTGGCCTAATCAATTGAACAGGAGTCAATAGGTATATGTACAAATCATTTTAGGTATGATGAGTTTGCCAACAACTTCGCGTTATTATCGTAATAAAAAATAGCCTATGTGTTAATCTAGGTTTTTATCTATGTGCCGAATTTTATTTAGTTCCGCTCAGCCGTTTTTGCGTGATTGAGTAACAAATATCCAAACATACAAACATTCACATTTATTATGTTATTAGGATGATTTATTTTTCAAATGTTATTTACAATATAAATTTGTTCGTGGACTAATCTTCGCATAAATTGTGCGAATTGAAATACGAATATTAAGAAATATCATATAATATTACATCACAAATGGATACATGAGGATTATCGTTTTTAGTTAAAAATCTTGTTGAGATTTTTATTGACAGCAAAATAATTGTATTTAAAAAAAAGTGTTCAACGACTGGTGCCTACTGGAACAGACAAGCTTTTAATAATTTTAAATTATATTACCAATCAAAGAGCTGATTAAAAATCTTGTTCATATTTATGTTTTTAAAAAATCAAATAAAGAAAACAAAAAAAATTATGTTCATAAAAAAGTTAAATACCTACATATAAGTCCTATTTAGAATTTTATTTTTTCTTTATAATTATACCTAAATTCCAATTTTCCCAAAAAAATCCGACACTTTATTAAAAATTTAAAAAATTTTCCTATTAAAATACGATTTTTTATAAGTTCTATTTTAATACGTACTAAATTCTCACGTTAAATACCTAGTTGAAAAGTTTTCCTATGCTCATCTCTGATCTGCTGCCATACATTTACATAAACGTTGTCTAAAATAATCGCAACAACAACAAAACCAAATAAACAAAACGCACATATTCAAACAGTCACAGTACAACCGAAATTGTCGACGTTTCTGCAGCCAAACATACGAAAATAAATATCACAATACCAAATCACGCTTATAAACCCCATATAAAAACTCAAGAGCATTAAGAAAACCAACAACTACAAGCATGCTAAATAAAAAGAAAAACCCCTCTGCTTGTGATAGTGGTTCTATTTATTTTGCGCTTGTGTGTTTTGAAGAAAACAAAAAACAATTTAACGGTTCTGAGCCTAGATTTATTGGGCCCTCTCTTCGGCAAATTTCTTTCTCTTGCACTTATTCATAGAAAAGTTTACACAATAAGCGTTTATTCTGAAAACAGTTTTTTATCGGAGAATATGGTAAAATATTATGAAATTTGTATCCCTGGTGCTAAATTTTTTACATAATTATTTTTTATTCCTTAAAATCGTGTTTTTTTAAATCTTTATTTGAAATTTTGTGTGACTAACAAATTTTTAATACAAATTGAATTGATATACAATACAAGACATTTGCTTTATCATTAACTCGCGTTTTTCTTTTAAACGCCACTTTAGCACGACTAAAACTTGACTTAATTTGTTTTTGTATCGTTGATTTTCGATTCACTCTCACTCTTTAAATTTTTGTAATGAGCTTCTGAAAGTTTGAGTACAAACACACATACTCATGCTTCCATGCATTTGTTTGCCTTGTTTTTGTTCTATTTGTTCGTAAAATATTTTCCGTTTTCTGTTTTTTTTTAGCCTTGAGTTCGTCTTCTGTACTTTGTTTGGTGAATTTATTTTATAGTTTAAGGCAAGTTATTATTACATACTTGTTTGAACTAATGAGCTTAAGTATTTTAATTTAAATTTCCTTTTTATGTTGTTGTTGTTAGGCTATTTGTTGAGTTCGTGAGAGAAAGAATGTATTTTTTGCTGTTTAAGGAGGGGAAAGAATAAGAGAATTTTTACCAAATTGTTGTCATATTTTATTCCAGACTATTTGGCTAAACTTGATTGTTTTCGTTTTAAGAAAAAGAGAGCATAATGTAATCTTACGTCAAATAGGGGAAATGCTCTAGCCTGTGTTCAACAGGGATGGCAAATGAAATTTCTTTTGATGTCAAGAAATAGGAAATACATAATTAGGTACATCTATTCAGGTATGAAATGGATGATCGGGTATCCCAACAAGAGCACCTAATATAAATTTTTCATCATATTGTAGTACGATGATTTTTGTGCAGATTACGCGATTAAAGATATGGAAAAGTACCAACCTATTTAAGCCCACAACATTTAATTTTTGTAAAAACACAATAGGTAGGTACATACTACAAAAATGTTTAAAGTTTCGCCAAAACGGTTTGGCAATTACGTCAAGTTTTCAGTCGCAATTAAGCACCAAATTAAACTACAATGAGGCATTTAATTACAAAACTGTAAACCAATTTAAATCGAATAGAAGATCATTGTTGATCCTCTAAGAACTTTCATTCAGCATCGTAGTCAAGAACTAAACTTTTCCAAAAGCACTATGCAACGAATTTTTGTTAAATATCTGCATGCGTGCAAGTTTCAATTATTGCAAATAATCATGTCAAGGGACCATGCACAGCACTATAGATTTGCTTATTGAGTGTTATAGCATTATCAAATAAGCTATTTTTATACCCTTCACACAGTGAAAAAGGGTATATATAGGTTTGTCATTCCGTGTGAAATTTCTACAATTTTCATTTCCGACCCCATAAAGTATATATTTTCTGAAAGCTTATGAATAGGGGAGTCGATTAAGCTCTGTCAGTCTGTCCGTCTGTCCGTGTGTATGTTAAAATCAACTTTTTGAAGCCCCCCGACATAGGTTGGACCCGGGTAAGGTATTAAAATATCAGAAATATTCGGGAGTAGTTCGGTATTGAAAATCAGAAACATCGGTACATAAACAACTGAGATATGAGCAAAAACCCACGACCACCTCGATTTTTTTTCACAAAAACAACATTACAACAACATACATACATACAAACGTGTATACTGGTTAGACAAAACATGGCATCGAATCCCAGCTGAGCCAAAAAAATTTTTTTTTAATTTTTTTAAAATTTTTTTTTTATTTTTTATTTAATATATTATTTATATTTTTATTATTTTTTTTAAATTGTTTTTTTATTTTTTTTTTGTTTTATATATATTATATACATAATAATTTTTTTTTTAAATTTTTTTTTTTAATTTTTTTTTAAATTTTTTTTTTTTTTTTTTTTTTTAACATACGTACGTGAATTTATAATTTTACAATGGGACGTTTTTATATATGTATGTTTTTATATGTATGTACGTATTTCATATGGGATGAATGGTGACACAAACCACTGTTATTGTATGACTACACGTTGTGAAGGGTATATAAGATTCGGCACGGCCGAATATAGCGCTCTTACTTGTTTTCTTACGGGTTAGTTAAAACAAGCTTCGAAAATGACGGAACACAAAAAAGCGTTATATGCGGAAAGTTTTGCTGACTTATTTAATTTGAAAAAAAAACGCCTCTGAACGACACTTATTGACGAATGTAATCGATTCTTTTCAACGTACGAGACAAGGCGAATTCAATAAGGTGAACTTTTTAGATCAGCTGATCATCAGCTGTTGACTACTTCTAGGGACCACTTGTCAAATTTTTGTGTATTTTTGACATCTCGTTTTGTTTTACACTAACAAAATACACGTTTGTATTTTTTCACTTTGAAGTTGTTTTAGCGACGAGTTCACCTTATTGAATTCACCTTGGTACGAGATATGATTCCAACAGTGGTGATTTTGACACAAAAGTCTAAGATCGCCCCGGCCAGTTAACAAAATTTAAGGCCAAGAATAATTGGGAGCTATTCAAGTAGCAATTTTAAAATGTTTGCGAGCAGCAGAATTTATCCAAAAGCAGGAAAATTGAGTGGCATACGAATAGAAGCCGAGAGACCTATGGGGCGATTGTGCTGGATTTAAAAGCGATTTATTTTCCAACATTTTTTACATATTGATACCACATTCAGATCTAGGCAACATGTGGCAGATTTTAAAAGTTTATTTTATTCAAGACACGGACATACAGACAGAAGTACATATCCCTCTTCATTCAAAAGCTTTCTAAAAACAAAGAATGACATCTATATAAAGTCTTGGCATCACAGGTAAAGGTATAATAACAATGCGATACCTTCTTGTGAATCAAACAAATGTATTGATTGCATGATTTACATTTTTCTATAAAATAAAATACTTTTCTGTAAATTACATACACAGTCTAAAGAAATATTTATGTATGTAAAAATAATTAATTTAAAATATATAATTATCGCTGGTATAACGGCCTAAGCACTATTAGATTGTATAAAATACAATGCACTCCATCCCTGGTTAAGAATTTCAAATTGCGTACTTTTGGGGTATAATACAGTGTTGCCATTTTTAATGTTCTTATATCAATCTTAAACCAATTTTTAAGACTTTTTAGCTTACTCATCTTAAGGCCAAAATTTTGCTCAAACGCGCTGTTTTTCTTTACGTTTAATACCTAAACGTGTTTTAATAATTTTTCCCTAGTGCTGCTAAACCATAAAAAATTGCATGTCAGTTGAAAAAGCATTTGAAATAAAGAATTGTTTAATAGAAAATTTTCAATAAATTCCCTTTTACAAAACATTTTTTCCCCCGTATTCTCTTTATAAAACAATTCTTTAAATAGGACTAGTATTTTTAAAGACACAAGCCATGGTTTAATAAAACCAAGTGACAATTTCATAATCTTATTTTGTTCAACAATATGGTTTTAGCGTTCTAAAAATTTAAGGCATCACATTGTTGTACAAACTCCAAACGTAGTGTAGCAGAGACACAACATTTACAATAAATTTTTGTATGCAGATGAATAAATTTTAAATAACGGAAATGACTTCTTAAAGTAATAACGTATCATGCTCATACATAGTATGTAGTCTAAATGATGATGATAAATGGAGAGGGGGGGAATTTGAAAAAGTAGAATATTATTTAAGAAGTGCTTATAAGCGGACAGTCAGTTGCTAGTGATGGCATTTTGTTTTGCAAAAATTCTAGTTGTGACAAGAAAAGGGCAAAATGTGTGCGATGAATTGCAATGGTGTTATTATTATGTCGACTTAGGCTTTTGATATGAAAACCTTTTTTTTTCAATACAAAAAAATATCTGTAAATAGCATAAAACATTGAAAAAAAAAATAATTATTTGCAACACTTAAACTTGAAGGACTTTTTTCTAAATATGAAATTTTGAGTTATTACCTATTTCTTTTACAAAGATTCTTAACATTTTGTTAGAGTCTCATTTAAGGACGCCTTAGGCCCATCATCATAGTGCCACACTAAATTTCCCTTTTATTACCAATATTGTATACAAAACCTTAGCCTGAGCCATCTTTAAATAGGTGACACTTTAAAAGTGTAAAATGCTGTCTTACAAAAAGTGCAAACTTTTATGATTGTGTACAAAACGAAAGCGTAAATTAGCATAAATTAGAAAAAGTTAAATAATTAAGAAAATGTCTTAAAATAAACATTTAATAAATCAACAGAATTGTGTCTGCAAAAGCGAACTGAAAAAGAAGTCTATCATTAAATCAACGGCCGTTTATTTTTCTTTGCACTAAAAACATATATTTTTACAACACTTACAAACTTTAATTTAAAATATGGCAACATTGTTGAGAGAGCCAGTGTCTAAAAACAAGTTAAGTGTAATCTGTTCTACTATTATTTTATTCAGTGTAAAACAATACTCGTGACATGTGGCAAGGCCAAAAATCAACAAACGAACAACGTTTGCAAATCATTGAATTTTATTACTAACTAGCCAAGCCCGGCACGCGTTGCTACTCCCCTTAATGAATAAAATTGCATTCTGAATTTAAATTGAATATCAAGTGCAGGGCTAAAAATTATAACACATTTTATGGTCGTCACACTGCCCACTTTTCTAATCACGAAACTGTATAGTCATGCCAGCTCAATATGTGTGCAAAGTTTCAGAAAAATCGGTACAGTGCAAAAACCTCAAAATTATAACTTTTTTTTTATGGGCGTGGCCCTGCCAACTTTTCTAATCACCAAATTATAAAGTCATGATAGCTCAATACGTGTGCAAAGTTTCAGAAAAATCGGTCCAGTGCAAGTACCTCAAAATTATAACTTTTTTATGGACGTGGACCCGCCCACTTTTTTCCACCCATAAGCACTCCCTGGTATGTGTACAACAACTTGCCAAAGTTTGGGTCCGATCGGTTTTACAGGTTCGCAGTCTATAGCTAACACACACACACAGACAGAGTTTCACTTTTATGTATATAGATATTCGTGCTGTAATATTACTAATATTCGAGCTGTAAGATAAATAAATGTGCTTTGTAAATTACGTCCATTTTAATGGCGTCATAATCGACCTACCAAATTTCACCATAGTTTTACTTTATTGGACATTAGTCCACAAACCGTAAGCAAAGACTGCGAGAAGAATATTGCTGCTGTATCGATCAGTGTCAATGAAGATCACGATATATCAATTCTTTGATGTACTTCTTGAATAACCATGAAAATCTGAACGTTACTGTTAAAAGAAGAAGTTACCTTGTAATGATTTCCAAAAATGTCCTCTAAATGGAAAGGTCATACTTGGTTGACCTTGATTTAAACAAGACTGTGCCAGATGCCACATGGTAACTATACCGTGAACTTATTACGAGCAATAAATCTCACGTTTTGCAGCAATCTATTTTGTTCGCCAAGATCATCCGATTTGAACCCACTTAACTATTTTTTATGTGGATTTGTAAAATCTCTCGTATATAAGTACAGGGCAGCCACAATTGTAGCTATGGTAGGCAACATTACGACTGCTTTTGGTGAGACACCGGCCAAAATGCTATAAAAAAAATAAACTAAAAGTGGAGCTAACATGAAATAATCTTTAAAAAGTAATTGGCGAGCATTCATTTATCGCCCCAATTAAATTTATTAAACATTAAAATGTTGGTTTATAAATTTATCCACTTTTTCCGGAAATCATCTCATTACGGATTTTTTAATTGCTTCTGTTACCTTTTTGGACGAGTTGTTCCACTTACGCTTAAAATCGGACATGACCAGGGATACCATTTCTATGTTTTTAAAATTTTTTTTACAAGAGCCCAATACCTTTCCAAAGGCTGAATTTGTAAACAGTTGGGTAGATTTGCTTCTCGTGGTACAAAATTGACATTATTTGTATGACTCGAAGACATTCTGTGCTGTATAAGGAATGGTAAATGCTGTTTTTGTTGACTCTCAGTAATATATATTATCGCACCTGATGACAGAAATGATTGGCTTTTTTTTGACTTGCAACACAAGAAACTTCTTGAGGAATTTCGTTTGCTTTTTTGTCCGGTATTGCTCATAAACATCACCTCATCTATCAACCACATACAAAACTTGACCCTGAAGTTGTTTTTATTTTTTTAGTTGTTTTTTTCAACAGTTGTATTTTTTATGAACGTTGACCTAATTTTTTCGCTCGTTCTTTTGCTTCTAATTTCTTTACCCCCTTGCAATCTGGAACTTTCAGAACTTTATATGACTTTAACCCAGCATCAGTTTTGGATCTGCGCACAAAAGAATCAGTGCAAATAACATAACGGGCTGCTATTCGGATAAAAGTGTTTGTTGCTCTTCGAAAGAGCTGTTCGACTTTCTTTGCCTCACCAATATCTGTTACGAGCTTTTCTTTCTTCCTGATTTAGGTTTTCTTTCAATGTTCAACACAAATTTGTACTGTTTAATGGCTTTTAAGATTGAGTAGCATTGAACCTTCAGATCTGTTGCTATTTTTTTAATTCACGTACTTTTTTTTGGTGTCCATTTTGATAGAAATAACAGTTGAAAGTTCTTGATTTTGAAGAAGCGATGTCTGACATATTATTAATTAATTTGTTGGACCAAGTATAAGTTTTGGCTGAAATAGTTTTTTTTTTGACTCTCTGCTCACATCTGAGTTCTGCGACATTTAAACGTTTCACAGCAGATGAAGCCAGAGGACAATGAAGCCAATTAAAATAATTTTATTGTTTACCAAATTATTTTAGTGGTTTAATCACCCAAAAACAACTTAAGGCTGGCTGTATTAAAGTTAAAATGCACTTAAGCACTTTAAGGGCCATTATAACTTACCGATAACTAAAGTTAGGATGTTATCGGACAGGTAACTAGTTTTTCGTTATTACAACTTCACTTTAACCTTAAAGTGTCCGATAAGTTAAAGGGAAGACCACTCTACCTTTAACTTTTAACGTGAGCTTTATAAATAAAAGTTTCCATATTTTCTACCGTATAAGGGAATTGTTTACTATTTGCTTGTCGTTGCCACTTTGTTTTTAAAGAACTAATTAATTTGTTCAGCATTTGCTTTGGTGCTGTCATACTTTAAAGAAAAATACAATTTATTTTACAGGCAGGTTGTAATAACGACAAATAACTTAAGTTGTAATAATGGCCCTAAGTTAATTTTATAGCTTTAAAAAAGTACTTTATTATTATATATGATTATTATTATGAGACTTCATCACCATTGGTTTATAAATGTTTTCAAAACATCTATTAAACAAAAATTGTATTTTGATAATATTTAAATAAAGTCTGTATTTTGTAATAATATTTATCAAACTTAATAAGTCATCATCTTATTGACTGAAGAGCAGTGTTGCCACGACCAAAAAAAAATTACAACCAAAATTACTTAAAAAGGTAACCAAATAAAAAAAAAAGTAACCAAAATTAAAATATATTTGATTTAACGTTTTTTAAAACAGTCATGTATTTTTTCGTACTCCAGAGTTGATCATGTGCTAAAAGAAATAGGGTTTAAAGTGCTAACAATGTCTAAACATTGTCACTTAAATGAGAACATTGCAATGTTAAACGTACATATAAGAACATGATTGATTAATAAAACATATTAAATACTACTGAGTTTAGGGCTTTAAAAAAGTAACCAAATAGGAAAAAAATACACATCTACACATTCGCAAAAAAAATAACCAATTTTGGTTATAAATAACCAAAAACGGCAACGCTGCTGAAGAGTCACTCACAGTTTTAAATTCTTATCTGTTTTCTTATTTCTATAAAAGATCTTTAAAATTATACTCTCAGTCCTACAAAAATCCCTCTCAAACCATCCCCATTATATGGTTTGAAAATACTATAGAATGATAAGCATGTATGTATTTAAACTGCATATTTTTATGAACCGGGTCAGTTACGTACCATAGTACGTAATATACGCATAAACATTTTTTTAAAAGTATTTTGTAATTAAACTGATGCAAACATAAATATTGTTACTTATTTCAGTTTTGTATAAATATTCAAATGTGTATGTATGTATGTATTACAAATTGTAAGAGCATGTTGTATGTAAATAGAATAATATTTAAATAGATTTGCTTTTTGACTAAAACCTATTTCCGCTTTGACTTAACAATTTCTATATGTATATTTTTTTTGTTTCAATATGCATATATGTAGACCTACACATATTTTAAATTTCAATGAGTTCTATCTAGACTGATTTCTTTACAATTTCCTTTTCTAAGTTCAAAGTTCAATATGTTTATCATTTTAAGGTCTTTGCTTTGCTGAACCTTTTAAGGGCACAAGAAAAAAAACAATTAAATTTATCATTTTATCATTTGCTCACACGCATACTGTGAGGACAATCATTTACAAAAGTTTAGTAAATGAGCTGCAACTTAATCCAGCCGGCTTTTAATGCATAATCATAGAATCATTACATTACAATAGGGGGTCCCTTAAAACAAGAAAAAAATTATGTTTTCGTTTAAATTTTCATTTGTTTGTTTAAGCGTAAAGTTGATTTAAAAGAAAACTTTTTTATATTTTTTTACTTGATGTTTTACCTACGCCAGGATGTTTAGAGGCAAGCGGAACATCTTGCCAGACATCAGAATTTCTTTTTAATAATTTTCAAAAACTTCTTTATAAGTCTGGGGGAAAAAAATATAGGAGCCTATAGAACCACTTTTAAAAATGTTTCTAATTCTCAACGATGCGATAAGAGATCTGTGAAGGGCCTGACCACCCTTAAATTCTTTATAAATAAAATATTCCATGCCCACTTTTTAAAAATTAAGTCTATATAAACCTTGTCCTGGTAATTATCAGGAAATAAAAATAACCTAAAAGAGTATATTTTGCTAATGAAATTGCCAATTGACCTTCTGGAAAACATTTTTCTCCTTTAATAAGTTCAAATTATATTTATTTGGTTGTTGGGTTTAAGCATTTCACTGGTGCTTATGCCAGATCCTTTTTACCTTTTACTAAAAAAAATTAAAAAAATTAAAATTGAAAAATTGTTGGTTGGGTTTTTGAAAAAGTTTTTTCTAGTTTTTTATTTTATTTTTGAATTCACATTTTGTTAATAAGAATTTGAAAATATAACTTATAATATTTTAAACTTTTTCAAGAATTTGGGTAAAAGGTTTACTGATGATCTGGCATAAGCACCAGTGAAATGCATATAATCCAGCTTAAACCCAACAACCAAATAAATATCATTGAAAAATTATGGGACCATATCCCGAATAATCTAGTAAAATAATTTTAAATTATTTTTTCAAATAAAACACAATAGTAAAGTTTTTTGTAGTACTTTTTGAATACAATTTTGACAAAATTTTAAATTTTTTTATCCAAGAATTACAACACATACAAAAATGTCGATGGTTTTTTGGAATACCTGGTAGCATTGTTAACATGTTTCTTAGAAATATTTTTAAAAGTTGACGATAAATTTTAGAAATATGGCTTAAATTTATGACTAATAAAAAAAGAAATGTATTATAATTTTTACCACACGCAAAGAATGAGTTCTAGACTGATTTCTTTACAATTTCCTTTTCTAAGTTCAAAGTTCAATATGTTTATCATTTTAAGGTCTTTGCTTTGCTGAACCTTTTAAGGGCACAAGAAAAAAAAAACAATTAAAATTATCATTTTATCATTTGCTGACACGCATACTGCGAGGACAATCATTTACAAAAGTTTAGTAAATGAGCTGCAACTTAATCCAGCCGGCTTTTAATGCATAATCATAGAATCATTACATTACAATAGGGGGTCCCTTAAAACAAGAAAAAAATTATGTTTTCGTTTAAATTTTCATTTGTTTGTTTAAGTGTAAAGTTGATTTAAAAGAAAACTTTTTTATATTTTTTTACTTGATGTTTTAACTGAGCCAGGACGTTTAGAGGCAAGCGAAACATCTTGCCAGACATCAGAATTTCTTTTTAATAATTTTCAAAAACTTCTTGATAAGTCTACTTTTAACTGAAAGGGAAAAAATATAGGAGCCTATAGAACCACTTTTAAAAATGTTTCTAATTCTCAACGATGCGATAAGAGATCTGTGAAGGACCTAACCACCCTTAAATTCTTCATAAATAAAATATACCATGCCCACTTTTTAAAAATTAAGTCTATATAAACCTTATCCTGGTAATTACCAGGAAATAATAATAACCTAAAAGAGTATATTTTGCGGACGAAATTGGCAATTGACCCTCTGGAAAATATTTTTCTCCTTTAATAATTTTAAATTATATTTATTTGGTTGTTGGGTTTAAGCATTTCACTGGTGCTTATGCCAGATCCTTTTTACCTTTTACTAAAAAAAATTAAAAAAATTAAAATTGAAAAATTGTTGGTTGGGTTTTTGAAAAAGTTTTTTCTAGTTTTTTATTTTATTTTTGAATTCACATTTTGTTAATAAGAATTTGAAAATATAACTTATAATATTTTAAACTTTTTCAAGAATTTGGGTAAAAGGTTTACTGATGATCTGGCATAAGCACCAGTGAAATGCATATAATCCAGCTTAAACCCAACAACCAAATAAATATCATTGAAAAATTATGGGACCATATCCCGAATAATCTAGTAAAATAATTTTAAATTATTTTTTCAAATAAAACACAATAGTAAAGTTTTTTGTAGTACTTTTTGAATACAATTTTGACAAAATTTTAAAATTTTTTATCCAAGAATTACAACACATACAAAAATGTCGATGGTTTTTTGGAATACCTGGTAACATGTTTCTTAGAAATATTTTTAAAAGTTGACGATAAATTTTAGAAATATGGCTTAAATTTATGACTAATAAAAAAAGAAATGTATTATAATTTTTACCACACGCAAAGAAAAAATATGGTTGTGGTAAACATAATCGAAGAGCAACATATTACTTATGAGTAAATTGTATGATTGTTGTTAAAACATACAATGGTTGCCATTTATAATTATTATGTTTTATTAAAGCAAAATGCAATAACAATATACATATGACTACAGTTGAAATCGACTATCGTTGCTTTTTTTACGGAAAATTATTGTCTTCAGCTGTTAGTTGCATTAATGATTTACTTACCTTTTGAATTGCAATTTTTATACCAATTTTTTTGTAATTTTCTGGTTTATTTTCAAGTTTCTCCAATTTTTTCAAAATTTTTGTAGATTTTTTTGACATCTCAAACTTTTAAAATAATAAAAATTTATTTAGCAAGAAGAAGAACAGTTGAAATCAAATTATTATTAAATAAAGGCCGACTTCCTAAACGCAAGTTGCAATGCAAATTTACAATGCATACACTTCGTAAACGCATATGTAAACTTTCTAGCAATGTCCAATGTTCCTAATCGTTTGGCAACTCATTTTACTAAGTATCAGCTGTCAAAATCGCGCATCATTTTTATTTTGTATGCAAACATTTGAGCTGCAATGACTGAGTTAGTATTTTCTTTATTTATTTTTAATAAATTATTTATAATTGATAGAGTTTATTTAAATCACAGACTAATAATTTAAATAATTAAACACTTTATATTGCAGAGACAAAAGTGGATCCATGAGCGTTCCTAAATGCCGATAAAATGCAAAAAAAATTGCTACAACGCAAGGTTGCACTTAAGACATGTTTAGCATTGCATACGCATTTTTTTAAATTATGAATAGCAACTTGCGTTTAGGAAGTCGGCCAAAATCATAGCTTGATTGCTTTGTAATCATTCTGTTGTCTCACCTATTACTTGATGATTATTTTTAATTTTTAATACTTTTGAATATAATGTTATTTTTGTCGGATTAGTTTTTTTTTAATCATACTATTTTCAAACGACAACCATATTGAAATTTTTACGAAAAATAAACATTAAATAATACAATGCAAACAAATGCTTGGTTATCGTGACAAAATATATGATGAAATAAAATAAAAAAAAAACTATTACTTGTTTTTGACAGCCAAACATTGTTATAGCAAATATCACCATCGTGATCATGTCCTAACCATTGTTTTTCTTTACGTGTATAAATTTTAAAATCGTCAACATTTTACTGGTTCCCTTAGAGCTCAAAGGTTTTCAGAGCCCTACTTTACTTAAATTAAAAAAAAATTCAGAAAACTTTTGCTAAAGGTAACAAACTAGCAACTATTCATTAAGTAAATATGTATGTATATAAGAAAAATGTTATCCATTTTCAAATTTATTTAATTCGTTTCATTTCCTTTGCATCTGGTCAGCCAAATGTTCTTTTTATTTCAAGTTGGTTGTTATACAGCCTTCTCATACTTGTAAATGTTGTTGTAATTATTGGTAAAAATGAAACAAAAATTTACATAAAACATTCGTAAATATGCATTAAGTAATGGTAAAGACGTCTGTGACACTTTAAACACATACATATGTATGTTGTCTTCGATTCTTCTGTTGGATCTTTCAAACCTATAAAACAAAAATAACACTGCAGTAAGATTTGTAACATATCTTTTTTAAATTTCTATTGCCATTAATGATAATAGTTTTTATTACGAAAAAAAAAATAAAAATAAAACAAGAAAGTCCACTATATTCGACTGTGCCGAATTTTTGATACCCACCACCGATTTGATTTACTTTTATAGCACAAAATTTGTTATTTTGTTATTAACAGTAATCACTATGGAATAATTTCTTTATACTAAAATATGTATCACTTTTTTTGTATAACTTCGATATACATACTAGTAAAATATTTTCCTAAATTTAGTCTTTCAATGAAAGTGGGCGTTATGGTAGGCGTGGCAATATATTTTCTACTAATAAATAAAATTGAGATATTTCAATATAGTTCTTTAATCTTCCAAAAACTTTGTCCATAGAAAAATTATTATATTAAGATAAACCGTTATATGGGAGGTAGGGGTTAAAGTGGGCGTGTCACCTTAATTTTCTGGCATAACAATGACATTGACTAGAAAGCTATATGTACAAAATTTCACCATTATACCTTTAGTTTTGTCGTTCTGATAAGCTTTTAGATTTCATTAACAGTAGATTACTTGAAAAGTGGGCGTTATAGTAGGCGTGTCGAAGTTGTTTCTGCTAATAAATTCAACTCAAATACTTCAATATATAGTCCTTTATTCTTCCAAAGTCTTTAATGATAGAGAAATTATATGAATTAGAGATAAAGCGTGGCGTTAAACTGGGCATGCCACATTGACTTTCCGTTAGTGTAAAGTCTTTGACCGAAAAGCAATGTTTTCAAAATTTCAGAATTATATATCTAATTTTGTCAGTTTTATTACGTTTTAAATTTTGAATATACCGAAAAATACACTGTGCGGTATAAATTTGATCTATAACTTCTTTTATAATGCATATATTTGAGCAATTTTCAGGGAAATATATTTTGTTTGCTCAGGAAATACACATTTAAAATTTCATGGCTTTACATTAATGCGTTTGGACACAATTTTATTCGATGTTGGAAGGACATGTTTTTTTTACCTTTTCTTGCATTACGAGCTATAATTCTATTCATAATATTCCAATTTAGCGCATTCTCAATGCCAAACAAACCGTGTCACTGTGTTGCGGCTAGTGGAAAAGTAACTTTTTTCCGATTATTTTTTTCAGTGTTTTTAATGATGCAATTTTGTCACAGACATTCCAAGTAAACAAAAAACACATAAAGCTTATTTTTATGTTGGCCCGTTGATTTTTAATTGATTTTAGAAGTCAAATATACAAAATTTTCACGAAAAGAGGGGATTTCAGGGCTGTATTCAAAATGATCTCATTTGATTTTGGTGACAGATATTTTGATTCGGAAAAAAATCTGCATTCGGACAAGTATCTTCTGTAAAAAAAAGGAGTGTTGTTTGAGACATTTTCATATGCACCTTTTTTAGAGCGAAAACCCGACTAAAGGTCCATTTTTCCTTAAAATTTGGGTTAGGTAAGCAATATCTAAAAAGTCCCAGAGAGTCCCAGTTCCAAACCACTACAGAAATGTTACATAATTTGTTTTCAACGAACTGTGAAAAAATCAGCTGCCCATACCTGCCCTCCTGGGAGTTATAGCGATTTTAGTATATCACTCTCAGTATTTATTCCATAGAAATAGAACGGAAATTCTCGGAACCACTTATTTTTTTATTCTACATCTATTCTAGCACTCCACAAAAATGAGCATAACTCTCTTAAAACTGAAGCTATTCAAACCGGTATCAAATTAAAGCTTTTATTGCCACCTTTCAAATAAGAAATGAAATAGATTTTGGTTTTATATAAAATTTCAGAGTTATTCAACAAATATCGAAAAATCATGAAAATATTACGTTTATAATTCTTGTTCGGACCACCCTATAATTTATTTTGAAAACTAATCATAGGGTATTTATCAGAAATAAAAGAAGAATTAAAATAAATTTTTTTTTTAAATTTTTCAAACAATTTTTTTTTTATTTTTGACTTTTGTTGAACATTTGACCCAAAAATTTTTTTCGGTGTAAATTTTTTTTTTACTCATTCTGTTTGGGATTTTATTCTGACCAATCTGTAGAAGTTTCTCATCGATACAATTAAAATTACAGTTTAGGCAATATGATTTCCAAAAAATTCTGGTTTCGCAACACTGTGCGTGTGTATGAGAAATATTTTGGCAAAATTTAAGACAGACAGACAGACATAGCTAGATCGTCATAAAATGAAACCACGACTTAGAAAATATATACTTTATGGGGTCTCAAATGGATAAGTCGATGTGTTACAAACGGAATGACAAAATGAATATACCCCTGCACCATTTTTTTGATGGCGGGTATAAAAACAAATTCTGTTAATGAATAAAAAAATTTAAGAGCTCCGGAATTGAACACACTTTGGGTATTTTTTTAAAGCATTGAATTTTGTGTTTAATTTGACCATTCTTTAATTAAAACAGGTAAAAGTGCTATATTCGGCCGTGCCGAATCTTATATACCCTTCACAACGTGTAGTCATGCAATAACAGTAGTTTGTGTCACCATTCATCCCATATGAAAAACGTACATACATATATAAAAACATCCCATTGTAAAATTATAAATTCTCGTATGTATGTTAAAAAAAAAAAAAAAAAAAAATTAAAAAAAAAAAAATTAAAAAAAAAAATTAAAAAAAAAAATTTAAAAAAAAAAAATTAAAAAAAAAATTTAAAAAAAAAAATAAAAAAAAATTCAAAATAAAATAATGATAAAAATATAAATAATATATTAAATAAAAAATAAAAAATAAAAAAAAATAAAAAAAATAATAAAAAAAAAATTAAAAAAAATTTTTAAAAAATTAAAAAAAATTTTTTTTTGGCTCAGCTGGGATTCGATGCCACGTTTTCTCTAACCAGTATACACGTTTGTATGTATGTATGTTGTTGTTGTAATGTTGTTTTTGTGAAAAAAATATCGAGGTGGTCGTGGGTTTTGCTCATATCTCAGTTGTTTATGTACCAATATTTCTGATTTTCAATACCGTTCTACTCCCGAATATTTCTGATATTTTAATACCTCACCCGGGTCCGAGCGATGTCGGGGGTCTTCAAAAAGTTGATTTCAACATACACACGGACAGACGGACAGACTGACAGAGCTTAATCGACTCCCCTATTCATAAGCTTTCAGAAAATATATACTTTATGGGGTCGGAAATGAAAATTGTAGAAATTTCACACGGAGTGACAAACCTATATATACCCTTTTTATACCCTTCACACAGTGAAAAAGGGTATATATAGGTTTGTCATTCCGTGTGAAATTTCTACAATTTTCATTTCCGACCCCATAAAGTATATATTTTCTGAAAGCTTATGAATAGGGAAGTCGATTAAGCTCTGTCAGTCTGTCCGTCTGTCCGTCTGACCGTTTGTCCGTGTGTATGTTGAAATCAACTTTTTGAAGCCCCCCGATATCGCCTGGATCCGGGTGGAGCATTAAAATATTAGAAATATTCGGGAGTAGATCGGTATTGAAAATCAGAAACATTGGTACATAAACAACTGAGATATGAGCAAAAACCCACGACCACCTCGATTTTTTTTTTCACAAAAACAACATTACAACAACAACATACATACATACAAACGTGTATACTGGTTAGAGAAAACGTGGCATCGAATCCCAGCTGAGCCAAAAAAAATTTTCTTTTATATTTTAAAAATTTTTTTTTAATTTTTTTTTTAAAATTTTTTTTTTTATTTTTTTTTTGTTTTATATTAATTATATATATTTTATATATATTAAAATTTTTTTTTAAAATTTTTTTTTTAAAATTTTTTTTTTTTTATTTTTTTTTTAACATACATACGTAAATTTATAATTTTACAATGGGATGTTTTTATATATGTATATTTTTTATATGTATGTACGTATTTCATATGAGATGAATGGTGATACAAACTACTGTTATTGCATGACTACACGTTGTGAAGGGTATATAAGATTCGGCACGGCCGAATATAGCGCTCTTACTTGTTCACTGTGTGAAGGGTATAAAAAATGTATGAGTTCAGTATTTTAGTACAAATTACATTGTAGTATTTCATGGAATTAAATAAAATATTAAAATCACAGATAAAAAAAATTAATTTTTAAGTTTGGTTTGGAATTTATATTTAAACTAAACTAAACAAATTATAAAACCAAAAAAAAATTTTGTATACAAAATTTTTTTTTAAGAACAAATTTTAATATTATTTGCAGTTAGTTAAAGGCAGAATTTCATTTATTATTTTTTTCCAATTAAATTATTAATAACAATAAAAGATTTAAGTTGTAATAATGCAAAGCTATTTATCGGGTACAAAAAAATCCTACTTTTATCAAACAGTAAGTTGTAATAATGTGACAAAAAATAGTTAAGATGACTTGTAAAGGATAACGTAATTTTTACGAAAAACAAAAGGGAATAAAAAAACTTCGACATACCTATATTTACGAAATCAATCCGAAATCTGGCAGACATCAAATTTCATAGACATGTCTGACAGAAATCTGTACAAACTTTTAGTAAAAAAATTTGATATATGCATGTCAGATTTGTCCGATTCAGTCATTGTCGTACTATTTTGCAGGCTGGGTACGTACAGAAAAAAAACTTTTAACAATAATATCCTATTCGTACTGATAGCTACATTATTTTACATAAATACATTATGGTCCATTGATAACATTATCACCATAAATAAAATTTCCGAAGAGATTAAAACCGAGAGAAAATTCCCTTAATCTCTGTTAAAATTTATTCATTTCCCCTACCTGCATACGCCTTAGCAGGCCAATTGGAAATTCCTTATTGTTTGTACCAAAAAAAAAATTCTGTTTGTTTGTGTTTTTGTTTATATTTCTGGGTTTCTTGTTATTGCAATGTTTTTATTAGTTGGTTGTTGTTATAATCTTTTGTGTAGTTTTTTCTTTTTGTGGTTTATTATCATTGTCGCCTAGCACTTTCTGCCTATTTATACAGCAACTTCATTTAAATGTGAGTCATTACGGTCATTTATGATAATCATTACAATATGGTCTACTGTGTAACTTACATGCTTACATAAATATGTAAATTCTTTGTAAAAAGAGGAACAATATGTGTACATACATATGTATGATTTATTAAAAGCGTTGGTGATAAGAGTTACATGTGAATGTTTGTTTAAGTGTAAATGAAGCAAATGTAGAAAAATCACTGACAATTCTAGGGGTTCGGGAAGTCTGTGATTGTTAGTAAATATCCCTGCATTCTCATTAACATTGCATTTAATGATTTTTTGCATTCAGTATTACTATTTGTTAAATAAATGAGGGCTTATTTTGTTTATAACAAAATTGTAAGCTGCTTAAATTATCGATACTTTAGATTCCTATAAGGTCACTCTTTCGCATTGGCGTAGCTACATATTATTTTTGAGGGTGGCAAACACTTTAAAAAATTTTTCTTTCAAAATCGTAAACTGAGTTTAATTTATATGTTGCTTTATTAAATTTAAACAGTTAATTTTTTTCAAATGTAATAAGTACCCCCCGGAATGGTCTTGTTATGCCAATTTTCTTTCGGCAAATAGTTGACTTAGGGTCTA
The DNA here is from genome assembly GCA_941918925.1 of Phyto melanocephala. NCBI lineage: Eukaryota > Metazoa > Arthropoda > Insecta > Diptera > Rhinophoridae > Phyto > Phyto melanocephala. The sequence continues at coordinate 17,394,137 of OW799235.1, forward strand.
CACCTTACAAACAAAAAATAAGTCTCCGTTGAACAAGTTTTCTTTCATGAAGATATTATTTTCTTTCTAAAGCTGGATTCACCCATAAAATTTTAGTTCAGAACAAATTTTTTTTGTATTGAGTTTGATGTTTTACTTTTGAGAGAGAGAGAGATTATTTTGTTCAGAAAGATTTTTCTTGAATTGGTTTAATTTTAAAGGGTGTTTTTTTAAGCCCGATAGAACTTGAAATTGTAAAAAATAACACAAAAAATTAAATTGTAATCAAAATTTTTTTTTTATTCGAAAGATCAATACGTGACATTAACATTTGAAAATGATTTCGGGCATATGGGCACCGCGGCTGTTCTTGACGAAGCGCATTCTGGACGTCTAATTTTGGGCCACTTTTTCGAGCACTGCTGGCCGTATGTCACGAATAACACGAAAAATGCTGGCCTCCAAGGCGTCAATTGTTGCTGGTTTATCAGCATAAACCAGTGACTTCACGTAGCCCCACAGGAAATAATCGAGAGGTATCAAATCGCACGACCTTGGAGGCCAATTGACAGGTCCATTTCTTGAAATCAACTTATCGCCAAATTTTGATTTCAATAAGTCGATGGTTGCGTTCGCCGTATGGCACGTAGCGCCATCCTGTTGAAACCACATCTCCTCCGAATCAATGTCATCCATATTTTCAAACAAAAAATCATTGATCATGGTGCGGTAACGATCTCCATTGACCGTAACGCGAGCTCCGGCCTCATTTTTGAAGTAATAAGGTCCGATGATGCCACCAGCGTGAAAACCGCACCAAACGGTGAATTTTTCTGGATGTAATGGAGTCTGTAGGGTCTCTTGTGGATTGGTCTCGCTCCATATGCGGCAATTTTGCTTATTAACAAGCCCGTTAAGCTAAAAATGCGCCTCATCGCTGAACACAATTTTGCGATAAAATTGGACGTCCAGAATGCGCTTCGTCAAGAACAGCCGCGGTGCCCATATGCCCGAAATCATTTTCAAATGTTAATGTCACGTATTGATCTTTCGAATAAAAAAAAAATTTTGATTACAATTTAATTTTTTGTGTTATTTTTTACAATTTCAAGTTCTATCGGGCTTAAAAAAACACCCTTTAATTCTTGTTCAGAAGAAACTGAATTGGGATGCCACTATTTTTCAATATTTACATGAAAATTGAATTTGGTTGCCACATCACACAGTGTCAGTACATTTATTATACAAAAATTGTTTTTGCCGAAAATTAACAATTAAAATGGAATTTAATGAAAATATTGCTCAAAAATTAATAGAAGAATTAAAAAACCAGGAAGAAAATGTTTGTATGACATGAGCAATAGTGCATACAAAAATAATTATTTAAAACAGGGTTTATGGAATGAAATAGAAGCGACTCTTTTTATTTTCGATTTTTTTTATAAATTTCTTTTGCAAACAAATTGACTTTATGCACTTCAATTAAAAATAATAATTTTAGTTTTCTTCTATCCGACATTTTCTTCACATATATTTAAATGAAATAATTTACGTTTGTATTTATTTACATAGTTTGCTAGCGGTGCTTCCACTTTGTACAACTGTTTGCATTTTATATTATATGGCAGCTTTGTTTTTTCGGACAAATTTTCTTAAATGGGTGAATCGTTCTGCAGAAAACTCTCAGTAAAAAATGTTATTCTCCGGAAAAAATTTTGTTCAGAACAAATGGGTGAATTCACCTTAATTGTGTGCGAGATAATGAAATAGAAACAAAAATCAGACTATACTTCCATGTAGGTACCTACATACAAACTGGAAATTCATTTTGATTTGTCTTTGGTAAGTTCAAAGCTTTCTAGGGCTCAATGCTCGTTCTAAATATGAAGCTGTGAAATGAAAAGATTTTGTACAGCAAAAATATGGTGGCACCATATGATATGACACACAAAAACTTTTTATTTCACAGTTTCACAAAAGTTGAGTTTAGCCCTGATGTTACAAATTTTCTGTGTAAAGACAAAAGATGGGTTTTTTTGATAATCATTTTATTTAGGTGTAAAAAGTTTGACAATTGGAAATTTGGAATATTGGAAATGAGAGAATAGAGAGAAAACACATGAAATTTTGACATTTGGAAAGGAATAGCTGATAAATCGAAACGACCTTGTTAAATGTATTCTGGAGTTTTGTTAAGATACAACATTTTACAATAAGAGTATGAATTACAAAACTAATTCAAAACATTCTGCACAGAAAATTTAACAATTTCTTTTTAAATTAAAAAATTGTATAGAGGTTTAACTTACTTTTTTTTTTAAATAGTGATCATGATACAAATATAATGTATTTGAATTTATGTACATACTAGCCAATCCCGGCGCGCGTTGCTACGCCCCTTCATGAATTTTAATTGCATTCTAAATTTTAATCGAATATCAAGTGCAAGGCTAAAAACTATAACTTTTTCTTTATGAGCGTGGCACTGCCCACTTTTCTAATTACGAAACTGTATAGTCATGACAGCTCAATAAGTGTGCAAAGTTTCAGAAAAATCGGTCCAGCGTAAGTACCTCAAAATGATACCTTTTTTTGTGGGCGTGGCACTGCCCACTTTTCTAAATACGAAACTGTATAGTCATAACAACTCAATATGTGTGCAAAGTTTCAAAAAAATCGGCCCAGTGCAAGTACCTCAAAATGATACCTTTTTTTTAATGGGCGTGGTACTGCCCACTTTTCTAATGACGAAAGTGTAAAGTCATGACAGCTCAGTATGTTTGCAAGGTTTCAGAAAATTCGGTCCAGTGCAAGTAGCTAAAACTGATAACTAATTTTTGATGGGCGTGGCCCCGCCCACTTTTTCAATCACGAAATTATAAAGTCATGATAGCTCAATATGTGTGCAAAGTTTCAGAAAAATCGGTGCAGTGCAAGTACCTTAACATTAAAACTTTTTTAGGGGCGTGGCCCCGCCCACTTTTCTTATCACGAAATTATTTAGTCATGACAGCTCGATATGTGTGCAAAGTTTCAGAAAAATCGGTCAAGTGCAAGTAGCTAAAACTGATAACTAATTTTTTATGGGCGTGGCTCCGCCCACTTTTTTTCACCCATAAACACTCCCTGGTATGTGTACAACAACTTACCAAAGTTTGAGCCCGATCGGTTTTACAGTTTCGGAGTCTATAGCTAACACACACACACACACACACAGAGTTTCACTTTTATATATATAGATGCATGTATGTATGTACATTGAGACCTGGCTTTAGATTTGAATTATTATTATCTTTTTTGTCGAGTTATGTATTTGTTTTAATGGCTGTTAACCCTTTTTCTGTGCCTAAAAAAGACACCATCTAATATCTGTGTAAACATTTCAATATTCTCACCATTTTTTTTTTAAATCCGATAAATTTTTAATGATAACAAATTTACAAACATACCAGTGTCTTACTTATGCTTAATTCAAATGAATATGAGTTAAAAACATACAGGAACAAAAATCGCTTATCTGCTGGGTTTCATAACGTCATAAATAAAAAAAAATACAAAAACAAAATTGATTGAAAATAAAAATAACTTTAACAAATAAAATCAATATTGACAAAGGTAACAAACAAGCAAATAAACTGAAAGAGTTTCTGTTAGTTTTGTTGGCTATAAACGATAAAAAGACGATGGCACCATCAGATCATCATTCAATGAATTTGAACCCAACCCAGTTTAATTGACAAATACATAAAACAGCAGCAACAACAATAACGAAATTGTTACGAAATAATTCTTTATGAGCAATTCTTCACAAAACTCAAAATGAAAAATTGTTAACGACAGTGCTTTCAAAATTCCTCGTACAAATAGACGTTTCTTTTTTTTTTAAATAAAGAAGAAGAAGACTAAAAGAAGAAATGTAGAAAACGCGTTTTTATCTAGCCCCTCACATACGCTTTAATGTATAGAAATACATATGTATGTATGTAGGTACATGGCTACACATTTTTGTCAATGTAAGTTTTCCGTTATAAACAGCTGCAAAATAGCAAATTTCAAAAAACACAAACAAATCATCACAGCAATAGATACCAATAAAACAAACTACAAAAAAACAATAACAACAAAACCCGAGATTCTTCTAAAAAAACTGCCAATAGCAATTAACCCATAAACTACAACAACTACCAAATAGATTTGAAGAGAAATAAAGACTCCAAAGAGACTGTCACTGATTTACTCATTAAGCCAACATGTGATAATGCAAGTAGTATGAACACTAATGATACCAAAGACCCTTAACATTAATACATACAAGAAACCAACAAGAAAAAAAAAAACAACAACAATGAGTAGATTTTATAGAGAAAATCAATTGACAATAACAACTGATAAATAAAAAACAACAGCAACAAAAACAACACAGAAAATATTTGTTTACAAAACTCTGTTCATATTTATACTCTTTCAATTAAGTACACAACAGCGTTGCCAGAAATATCAGTCGAAAAAAAAAATTCCTTCGAGTTTAAGGAGTTAAATTGGGAAAAAAATGAATTTAAAAATAATTTGAACACATTCACTCTTTTGAATAATAGGCCGACTTCCTAAACGCAAGTTGCAATTCATAATTTAAAACAAGTAACAGTGCTATATTCGGCCGTGCCGAATCTTATATACCCTTCACAACGTGTAGTCATGCAATAACAATTGTTTGTATCAGCATTCATCCCATATAAAATATGTGCATACGTACACGTTAAAATAAATGTGGCATCGAATCCCAGCTGAGCCAAAAAAATTTTCTTTTATTTGATTTAATATATTATTTATATTTTATTATTTTTTTTTATATTTTTTTTAAATTTTTTTAAAAAATTTTTTTAGAAAAATTTTGAAAAATTTTTTTTAAATTTTTTTTTAAATTTTTTAAAATTTTTTTTTTTTAGTTTTTTTTATTATTTTTTTCTTATTTTTAATATTTTTTTTTTTTGTAATTTTTTTTGTTTGGTATGTTTTTTACATGTATGTATGTATGTATGTTGTTGTTGTAATTGTGAAAAAAACGAGGTGGTCGTGGTTTTTTGCTCATATCTCAGAAAGTTATGGGGCGATTGTGCTGAATTTCAATAGCGATTCATTCCTGGATATTTCCAAGAGATTAATACCATATACAGATCTGAGGAACATATACTAGTTGCTTCTAAAAGTTGATTTCAACCAACACATGGACAGACGGGCAGACGGACAGACGGTCAGGGCTTAATCGACTCCTCTATTCATAAGCTTTCAGAAAATATATACTTTATGGGTTCGGAAATGAAAATTGTAGAAATTACAAACGGAATGACAAAGCTATATATACCCTTGTGCACCACAGGTGAAGGGTATAAAAATGCGTATGCAATGCTAAACATGTCTTAAGTGCAACCTTGCGTTGCAGAGATTTTTTTTTGCATTTTATCGGCATTTAGGAACGCTCATGGATCCACTTTTTGTCTCTGCAATATAAAGTGTTTAATTATTTAAATTATTAGTCTGTGATTTAAATAAACTCTATCAATTATAAATAATTTATTAAAAATAAACAAAGAAAATACTAACTCAGCCATTGCAGCTCAAATGTTTGCATACAAAATAAAAATGATGCGTGATTTTGACAGCTGATACTTAGTAAAATGAGTTGCCAAACGATTAGGAACATTTGACATTGCTAGAAAGTTTACATATGCGTTTACGGAGTGTATGCATTGTAAATATGCATTGCAACTTGCGTTTAGGAAGTCGGCCATACTCTTCCAAATTAAGCCAGTACCGTGTGTACAGAAGAAGTAATCACGCCTTAGAAGCGAGTGTGCTAAAGGACTCGAATTTATCGATCCGACTCAGTTCCTAGCAACTTGGTCTCTTTCCGTTCACTACTTCACATCTTAGTCTACATCTGTATTAGAATCAACTAAAACAACATTTAAGGTCAGTGGACCATTAATTGCGTCGTGTGTCCGTTGTATGTGCTGAAAATCAACTGGAAGTTGATTTAAAATTGTATCGTTAAATTTTCTTCTGTGATGAGACTCATTTTTGGCTTAACAGATCAAAGCAGAATTGCAATTTTGAAAGTAGCCCAAACCCCGTAAAATGTTCGAGGCTCCATTATATCCCGAAAGATAAAACCTAGTTACGGAGGCCATATACAAGAAATATTTTAAAATATTAAATGCCATGAAATTTGTATGCGAGTGATGCCTTAATATGGGCCAATTCATTAAATTTCTTGTGTCTAATTTTAAAAATAAGGTCAATGCATTTAAAAAACACCCAACATATGCCCATCTTTTTAAATGTGATTTTTTCTGTAATTAGAAAAACGTTCAGTTATATGTTCTAGATGATTTCTACAATTATTGGATAATTTGAAGCAATCATCTACGATATCTAATAAATTTTAGAGTTGTTTCGTTAATCATCGTGCTCTTTGTAGCAACAGCATATTCGTTTATTATTTCCATCTTTCAAAATAAAATTCAAAGATCAAAAACCTTTACAAGAAAGGTCTATTTCTTTACATGTCAGCCATATTAAGAAATTCTGATCTTCAAAAAAAATCACTTTACTAGCCGGCCATAACATGCTCTACGAATCAAAATCTGTTAAAGAATATTTGGAATATAAGTACAAAGCTTTCGATTAAGGGTGGAAAACCAACAATAAAAGCCTGCTTTACTTAAAAAAAGTATTTATTGATTCGAGAATATCTGTTAGGCAATAATGTTCATAAAACGAAAATATTTCCTACGTTTTCTATTTGAAATTTCTGGCAACACTTTTTAAGAAAAACTTAAAACCATATGAGCAATTGTAGTCTTTGAAAATCATCGTATTGTAATAAAAACCTAACACAGACTTCACTTACACTTTTCATTTGTTGCCTTCGTTGTTCTTGCAACCATATTTAACGCGTCTTCTTTTTTTTTTACAGTCATACATATATTAACACGCTATATTTGGCTGTGTGGAATATTTTATACCCACCATTAATAAAAAAAAAGTTAAAAATTTTAGTTAGTGTGGGAGGTCTACTTTTACTTTTGATAAAATAAATGTTTAAAAAGAAAATAGACTGCTAAAATAATAATTTACATAAATTCAATTTAAGACTATACTTGAGCGTATAACAAGCACTTATGGCAGTTGAGTTTAACAAAACTTTGGAAAAGCCCATATGGACTTTAAACAATAGAAATGCATTTATTTCCTTATTTTTAGGTTATACATTTCGGTTGAAAAAATGACAATTGAAAAAGTACTAAGCCATATTGATTTGTGTGCTACGAGTTTTCGGGGAAATTTTAACATAAAAGTTAACATGTAAAGTTAAGACCTTTTAAGTTTTTTTAAAATACCAACACACCATTCTGTCGCTTGTATTTGATTGACTTTGAAAGAGAAGGTATTTACATACATATACAAATCTCTACCAAATACATTTCTCCAGGTTGTTCCGGTTCCATTATGGCTTCATCAAATACCGTTAGTTTATATAAAATCTGAAATTACCTGAAATGTACTCTAAATTTAGGATCTAAAACAAATATTTCAATATGTTACAAACAGATTGACGAATCCTAAACTCTTTTGTTGGGTATGAAAACTACTCAAAGATTGTTTTTTTTCTCTTCTTATTCTTTGCGGAGTTTTAAATTAGTTTTTTTTTACTGTCGTTTCTACAGTTTTTACACGAAAAATGTCATCGTATGTTTAACACATGTATGAGTATGTTCTGAGTTCATATTGTTTTGTGTATGTAAGAAGCATAGAAGTACAAATGTATGTATGTAAGTACTCATGTAAGTAAGAACATACAAGAAACTCGTATCATGGTTCAATTCTTCCTTTGGCTGATTTCTTTTAAACTTAATACAGCTACATGTTTTCACTTTTTATTGTATCTCTTATCGTTGCTTAATATGATTATTGGCGATGGGTGGAAAGAGTTTCGTTAAAAATACTTTTGACGTGTTTTGGGACTGATAACGTATAAACAGTTATACATACATAGGTATAAACTTATGAACATTTTTAAAAATAATTTTTCGAACACGATTTTCTATCTTAACCTAAGAAATTTGAAATATAGACATAAATAAATACAATGCTCGGTTGCAGTCCCTAATAGATTAAAGATGACTTTTAAGGGAGTAAATATGTGAAAGAATATTGTATAGCTAAACATGTTTAATCTAAATTTTTTGAAAATTTTTACTAAAACATTTATGTTAGTACTACACAGGATGGTTCAAATATTGTACGAATTTATTTAAAAATCATACGCTATGCTAATTCTAACAGATTTTTCTCTTCGAAATATGAACTATCAGTTAGTGTCATACCTACGCGGACCTATTTCCTAAAAACGTACCCTGTTTAAGAAATTGTGATTTTAATAAAGAGAAACTTAAATTCAATTTATGAACATCGTCTCGCCATGATGATAAGAATTTTGTACGCAGATCTTAAATCATGTGTCTTACAACGTTCAATTTACTTAGCAACTGAACGCAAGCGATCATTCACTTTGTTACCGTTTTTCAGTTTGGGGCTTAAAGAAACCCCAATCAGGCATGAAATTTAGCAGGAAAAATCATACAAAATTGACGCATCTAGAGATGAAAATCCGAATGTAATTTTCAAGAAGCCGATGCGACTAAAGAAGGTGAAATTTTGGTATGAATTTTGGATAAAGATATTACTACTAAAAATGCCATTTTAGACAACGTCAGAGCTACAGAGTCATGATTATGGACTTTTTCTGAACTTAAATGGAAGATATGAATTTAAACAATCTTCAATTTAAGCAAAATGGCACATCACATCACACTATTTATGAAGAAGTCGATCTTTTGCGCCCTAAGTTCGGTAATCGTGCTATCAGTCATCTTGGTGATATTAATTGGCAGTCTTAAAGCAGCGATATGACTCATATAGACTTTTTATTTTTGAGTACCAGTTAAGACCAGTTCCATGTCATTAAGACTAATCATATCGAAGCGATTTGTACTGGGTGGCCCAAGTAAGACCTAGTGATGTTAAACACGTATAATTCTTGTAATAACGGTTTCTTTAAATAATTTATTTTTATACCCGCCACCAAAAAAATGGTGGGGGTATATTCATTTTGTCATTCCGTTTGTAACACATCGAAATATCCATTTTAGACCCCATAAAGTATATATATTCTGAATCAGGGTTTGATTTTATGACGATCTAGCTATGTCCGTCCGTCTGTCCGTCTGTCCGTCTGTCCGTCTGTCCGTCTGTCCGTCTGTTGAAAGCACGATAGAGGTCGCACCGAAAAAGCTAGGGGGCTCAAATTTTGCCAGAATCTTTCTTATAGACAAGGTTTGTTTGGTATTGAAAATGGGCTAAATCGGAATATTAGGAAGAGAGTTATAGCTCGAAAAGCAAGAGTAGGTCGAAAAAACCGTGTCCTTCAAACATCGAATAAAATGGAATTGTGTACAAACGCATTAACGTAGACTCATGAAACTTCGAATATATATTTCCTGAGTAAAAACAATATTTTTCCCCGAAAATTATCTAAATCTATGCATTAGGAGAGGAGTTATCGATCAAAATGTACGAAAATTTATACCGCACAGTGTAATTTTCGGTATATTTAAAAACAAAAACGTCATAAAAGCAACAAAATTGGATGTACGACTCTGAAATTTTGCACACTTTGCTTATTGGTGAGACGCTTTTTTGTAACGGAAAATCAATGTGCCACGCCCACTTTTACGCCCACCTCCCATATAACGTTTTACCCAAAATTCATATAATTTCTCAATTTATGTAGATTTTGGAATAATAAAGGGCTATATTGAAACATCTCAGTTGTACTCATTCGAAAATACAACTTTGACACGCCCACTATAACGCCCACTTTTCACGTTATATACCGTTAATGAAATTTAAAAGCTCATAAAACCGCCAAAATTAGAGGTATGATGATCAAATTCGCTACGTATATCCTTTTAGGCAATGTCATTACTGCGCCAGAAAATTAAGGCGCCACGCCCACTTTTACGCCCACCTCCCATATAACGTTTTACTTAAAATTCATATAATTCCTCTATTAATAAAGATTTTGGAATAATAAAGGACTATATTGAAACACCTAAGTTGTACTCATTCGCAAAAATAACTTTGACACGCCTACTATAACGCCCACTTTTCACGTTATATACCGTTAATGAAATTTAAAAGCTCATAAAACCGCCAAAATAAGAGGTATGATGATAAAATTTGCTACGTATATCCCCCTAGGCAATGTCATTACTGTGCTAGAAAATTGAGTTGCCACGCCCACTTTTACGCCCACCTCCCATATAACGTTTTACTCAAAATTCCTCTAATATCTCTATTAATAATGATTTTGGATTAATAAAGGGCTATATTGAAACACCTAAGTTGTACTCATTCGCCAAAACAACTTTGACACGCCTACTATAACGCCCACTTTTCACGTAATCTACCGTTAATGAAATTTAAATGCTCATAAAACCGCCAAAATTAGAGGTATGATGATCAAATTTGCTGTGTATATCCTTCTAATCAATGTTATTGTTGTGCCAAAAAGTTTAGGTGACACGGCCACTTTAACGCCTACCTCCCATACAACGGCTTACCTTAAATTCATGTAATTTCTCTATTAACAAAGTTTTTGGGAAAATAAAGGGCTATATTGAAATATTTAAGTTGTATTTATTAGTAGAAACTTTATTGACACAGCTACTTTAACACACTTTCATTGAATTTCATTTCCTTTAAGGACCGATGTTGTATTTAAATAAAACACAAATTATTTAGGATATTATTATTTCTTTTTATAATGATAATATTTGTATGGTTCAATTATGTATTTAACAAAATATCGGCCAAATGGCCCCCCCCATCCTTGGCGCCACTCCTCTATCTGATGGTCCAAATTTTCAATGACAATGTTGATGCTCAATTATTGGGCATGATGATGAGTCGAGGTGACTGCTCTTTTGCCACACTATCGCAAAAAACAGCAATAGTTCCCATTCAACGAACTAAGAAGGCATTCACAGATTTTCTAACATTTTATACAGACCTGTTTTGCAGAAATTTAAATATTTTTTACAATTCTCCCGATTGTGGACGAATTTGAACGATTATGTTGATCAAAAGAATTACGAAGTGCACAAAATGCATTTTGATTTGAACGCCCATTTTTATAAAAAACCTGAATAACTTTAAAGCGTTGCTCATTTGCGTATCTTTCCACGGATCAAAATGAGTAAGTTTGAGATTGAGAAATGTCAAGTGAAATGCAGAAAACAAACTTAAAGACTAGGTGCAGTTCACCTTCAACATGGGCCCTTAAAATTTAACCACCCTCTACAAAGAAAGTAATACATATTTCATTATAAATATTCCATAGCGATTAACAAAATAATAAATATTGTGCTTTAAATGTACACAAAATTGGTGGTGGGTATAAAAGATTCGGCACAGCCGAATATAGTGCTCTTACTTGTTATATGTCAAATACATTTTATGGAAATTTAACGTGACTATGTGTGAAATATGACATCAGACAAATGACCACCATTTTGCTCGATACAGGCATTGACTCTTTTTAGCGTATTTTGCATTACACGGCGTAATGTTTCTGATGCGAGCGCCGTATTTCGTCTCGAATATTCTGCTTGAGCTGTCCAAGTGTCTGGGGTTTGTTAACACACACTTTGTCTTTTAAATAACCCCATAAAAAATCGGACGCAGTTAAATCTGGTGAACGAGGAGGCCAAGGAAAATCTGAATTTTTTAAAATTATGCGTTCACCAAAAATTTCACGCAGCATGTCTATAGTTTGCCTAGCAGTATGCGCAGTGGCTCCATCTTGTTGAAACCACAAATTAGGATGTTGCTCCACCATTGGCTGCAAAAAGTTGTCAATCATTGTTCTGTAAGAAGCCCCGGAGACCGTTTCTGGCGTTTCATCCTCATTCTCAAAGAAATATGGGCCGATGATTTTTGTGGCCATAACACCGCAGCAAACAGTGCATCTGATTGGGTGTGATTGATGCTGATGTATTGCCCTTGGATTTTCGGTGCCCCACAACCTACAGTTAATTCACATAACAACTTAAATGGAAATGTGGGTGCTGATTTTACGTTAAAGAAACGACGATAATTTCGCTGCGTCAGAACAATTGATCGTTAAGAAGAAAAATAAAAATAGATAATTTGAATGCGTTGTTGTTGACTGTACGTATTCATTTTAAATTTCCAAGAGTTCAGTTATAATGTGTAGGATAGAACCATAGATGGTCAACAAAATCTTGTAAAATTGTATTGACAGGATAAGGTACTTCGAAGCCAGCTGCTTCAGCCATATGAGTGAAATCTTACAAAAAAAATAGGGGGGAATATTTCTTATTTTTAGTTAATTCATAATAGACCGACCAAAAAAAGTAAATTGTGTTCATTTTATATATAAAAAAAGTACTTGTATTTAAACCACGATGTATACTATAGGCTTATATATTTTTTAATTTTACTGCTCATCTTTAAGGTGAAGTAGAATCTAAGATTCAGGTCAATACTTGATTAAAAAAAATCGACTTGTGTTTGTTTTTAATTTCTTCAAGCTAGAGATAAAAGATTAACCGTTGTTTAATAAAGCGCTTACCTAACCTAACATTTTTAAACACATGAATAATATTTCTACAAAATTTTATATTGTTTGGCTGGTTTTTACTATTTCAAAATAATCATATTAATATACAAAAAACCATACACATTATGTCCGTCTCTCTGGCCATATTGTTTGTCTTAATTCACCCCTTTTTTTCCTTTTTGTTCTTAAACTACATTATCGTTATTTATTCTATGATATGAGTGATTGTACACACACTGGTATCTGGTTTTCTTTCTTTAAAATTTGTTTAGTTTTTATATTTTGCTGGCAATATACACATCAAATGCTAAATAAATGGTGACAAATAATATATAATTGTTTTACCCTTCACCTAAGGTGTGAATGGTATATATAACTTTGTCATTTCATTTGTAATTTTTTGAAAAAGCGATCTCCATTTATCCGAGTATTGATTAAAGTTAAATCTTCCCACATGTTGCGTCGACCTGTATGTAGATTTAATCTTTTGGATGTATTTGGAAATGAGTGGCTTTTGAAAACCACCGCAATGACCCCAGAACTTTCTAAGATATGAGCAAGTAAACATGATGGTCTCTGTTTTTTTTGCCAGATTTTTACCACAAAAGTGAACATTTTTAAACACTCAGATAATATATATTACTAAATTAAAACTTTTTATAAAAAAGATTTTGAACAAATCGGTTACTAATCGGAAAAGTTATAAGCAAAAATTATTAAAAAAATATTTTTTAAATATATTCAGATGCTCAAGTTTATAGTGAATTTTTGATCACGCAAGTAGCACTAAACTTCAAGCCATAGTCTTCGAAATTATTCCTAATAAATCGACTTAAAACTAATGTAGATATAAGAGCCAAAACACAATTGATTCAATGTTATAATTAAAAAAAAAATTCAGCTTCTAGACAACTTAGTGGGTGTAAAATAAAAAAAGACTTGACTAGCAAAATTGAATACATTATTAAAAATTTTAAATTCATGATGACCGCAACTACAAAAAATATATATATGTGGGTCAAATCTAACTCCCTCAAGAATGGCATCAAATGAAAGTAAACTATTCATAGGTTTAAATCCACGATAACGTCACAAATTAATTAACGGCTATATGACTTCTCCCTTCATCTACTAACATTATAACAGACCAAATAAATCGCGTTAGGCCATCTGTGCTGAGAAAGTCCATACATGTTTTGTTGAGTTACCAATTTATTTAATAATTCATTATCATTCCAGTCTTGAAAAATGTATCCGCTTTTTAGTTTTACCCTTTTTCCCTATATCTTTCGTTATTGAAGAACACTCAGCATTCATTATCCAACTTAGGATAGGTAACATAGGTTAGGTAGGTTAGGTTAGGTAGGTTAGGTTAGGTAGGTTAGGTTAGGTAAACAAACCATAAACCCAATTCAACTAAAAAGTCGGCTACATCAAAATACCACCCTCTGTAAGTTATTTCTAAAGAACTTTCAATCCGAAGCCTAAAGGTATTCCAAGTTTGACAATTAAAATTTATCCTCCTTTTCTTTGTGTGATCTGCCAATACGACAACGGCCTCCGACCTCCGGAGAATGCCATCCAGATATTTACTGACGGATCGAAATCACATGCTGAAACTGGATGTGGTATCTTTTCGATCCAGTTGGGTTTGGAATTGTCCCTGAGGCTACCGGATTATTGTAGCGCGATACAGGCCGAATTAATGGCTATTAAGCCAGCCGCGCAACAGATTCAGTATAATGGAATATCGTGCAGGGATATTTATATATTTACTGACAGCAAGGCGGCTATTAGGTCCCTTGAGAGTGTGAACAGCACATCGAAAATTACCCAGGAATGCCGGGTGTCTCTTGAGGAGATAGCGAGACATTCGACGGTTACCCTTGTGTGGGTTCCAGGACATGGGGATATTGATGGTAATAACAGAGCTGATGCCCTTGCAAAAGCCGGTACCACCTTAGATTCGGTTGAATCCAGTTGTGCTTTGGGTATTCCCTTATCGAAGGGTAAGCAGCTAATCTCGCATCGATTCTATTTGGATGCCAAGGAAATATGGGTGAGAGAACCCACTTGTTTGGAAACCAGAAAAATCTGGCCTGACATGGATGTGAATAGGACGCAATAGGAATCCACCTTAGGCACCTCATAGCAGGCACTACCGGACACTGGCCTATAGGTAAACATGCGAAGGCATGAAAGGCTGAATATCCCTTACAACGACTTCTGCAGAAGTTGCGATAACGAGGAAGAGGTGGAGACGACTGAACATCTTCCCTGCAGTTGTCCTGCATTCGGGGACCTGAGACACCAGATTCTAGGTCAGTGAATACTTGTAAGTAAAACTTGTCTTTCCGCAGTTGATCTAGGAAAGATCCCCACCTTTGCAAACAGGACAGGATGGCTGAGGAACGACGGCATAGACGAACGGGCGTTGGTGCCTACGGACCTTTGGAGGACCCAAGTGAGCTATGCCCTCGGGCGGCTGCCGGATCTAACCTAACCTAACCTTGCGTGATCTGCATGTTGTTCTGTCCGATTTTAGCCCTATGTGAGCGAATGACTATTATTACACTAGGCAATCTTTTAAATACTCGTCTCCACAGTTGTGAAACCTCTTTCTTTTGCTCAACCGATTCTTAACCGACACCAGAATTTTGCCACTTTGAGTTTTCTTACACTGCCCCAGTTTTTATTAAATTATTCTACCTCTGTAAGGGTTAAGCATTTTCTGAAGTGATGATGTTTAAAAAAGGATTTCATTTTGGATAAAAAAAATTTGTTCACCAACTTGATATTAATAAGATACCCTCTATTTTCCTTAAGGAAACATATTATCTTGTGGATTTATTCCTCATTATTTTCAGAATATCACACATCTCTATGTAGAATAATCGTAGAAAATTTTTCGCTATTATTCATAATATCTTTATAATGCTTTGGCCCATTCCGTAATCCTCAACCATAATCCACTGCAGAATTGAAAGTTTAACAGAGTAATAAGTGACATTTAGGCTTAAGTTTATTTGGATCTTGTAAACATTATGGGAGCAGTTCTAAGTACAAGTTCAACGGATATTCAATGGCAATTGTCTTCCAACACTAAAAAGAAGATTAATAATTTGCATAAATTTGATACATTTCAAATTTAATAAACTACAGTTAAACAAAAATTCCTAAACCACTTCATTGTAAAACAAAATTCACAAAAATTTATTGCTTTACTAGCGACAAGACCCTTAACATCAAATATGTTATAAAAATTTATCCCAAGGAAGTTACTCATTAACATTATTGTTATGCCCACATCCTCTGCCACCATGGTCGCATACATACATACATATTCTACATTAGTACTCCACAACGAAAACAAGATAACGCTTCAATTTAAACCAATTATCTAAAAGCCTACAATAATTGTTTCTAAAACTACAATGCTTATGTATGCGTGGTGGTAAATGTGTATAAAAACAAAAACATAATAAAAAACAATGTCACACTCTTCTTTGTTGGCGTTTTTAGACCACAACCATGTTAAATGAAAATCATTTACTAGTAAAAGAATTAATTTTTGTACTCAAGCATATACACTATAGTTCGGGGTCTTAGGGTGTGAGTTAGTGTGCGTTGTTGGTGTATGTGTTGGCTGCTACAAAAATTGAAAATAATCATAAATTTATGAACGAGCTTAAATACTGATAAAAATTGGTTTTTAAATAAGCAACATGGGTTATTCAGCTTAAAACACACACGCACACCAACATTAGCAAAAATAGTTTGTGCTAGAGTAAGAACTACAACAATTTTTGTAAAATAATAAAAAAACAATAAGAGAGCCAATGATCAAGATTAAAATGACAATTTAACAAAGGGGAACAGTTTGCTTCATAGTTATAGGAGAGCAGCAATTTACCACCTTTACTCTTACTCAAAAGCAAATATTTTTATTTTTCTAAATTATCCAATCTCGCATTTGTTCAGAGGCCAAATTATGGCATTCGATTACAATCGAAATTTTATTCTAACGTTTGAGTTCGCAATGCTTTTGGTATAGAAATTTTAATAAGAATCTTAAAATTTCCATCTCGTTGCCCTTAGGAATTAATTTAAAAACTCGCTTGCTGTAGTCAAATTGTAATCGTATTGAAAAACAATAATTGGGTGAGTTGACCATGCCCCCAAATGGTTCGTACAGAGTTTTCAGTACAGCATATAGCTATGTGGCAGGTAGAGCCGTCCTATTGAGGCCATATCCTCGAATTCGGGCTAAAAGAAGTAGGCAGTCATTGATCTATAGCGCTCGACATTGGAGATGGCCCTCTAACTCAAAACCTGTATTAGGTTAGGTTATAAGGCTGTTGCAAAGTTCACACCCTCACCCAGAGATCAAAATATGGTCCATTGTGATGTTTTAGTAAAAGAATATCTATATTAAATAGTCGCTTTTTCGCGATAAATTGGATGCTCTCGGAAGTCTCAAATAAGAAAATTTTGTTTGTTGGTGTGTTCGCTTATTCCAGAAATGGGCTTAATGGTTGATTTTTTTTTTAATTAGGGTGTGCTTTCAACGGCTCCATGATCCATTCAGAGAACAAATATCGTCTTTTGTCGTTTACCTTCAGCTGCTTAGGGATCAAATGAGTTTTGTGCGGGTGCCCAAGTCGCGACCCAAAATTTGCTAAGTTTTTGTCTGCGAAGGGAATAATTTTTATTGGCGACGCGAAATTGATTGTTTGAAGTCTCCTACACACCCTTACGCACAGTGGCGAAGTTTTCCATAGATATTGCGTTTCGTCTTCCAATGGGTTTGGTTCATTATATGCTGAACCAGTGAACTACAAGTGTTCCTCTTGAAAGCGACCGTATAATAGACGATTTGTTTTCAAAACAGAGCACCGATATTGAAAAAAGAAAAATTATAATTTTCAAGTGTTGCTGAACTCTATATCTCTTCATGTAGATTTGCCAAAACAAATTAAATACATGAGAGCCAACTCGACGGATGGAGTTACAACTATATAGCCCGTATTAATCTTTAAAACTCCGAACTGTCTATTAGAGCACCCGTTATTTTGATCTGAAATATGCTGTTTTAAATACAAGAAATGGTACATGTAAATACTACATGTAAAAGCTTAAGTGACAAATCATATGTAGAAAATTTGACACCGCAAATATGGTAGATTTTCGGTTAACTGACGTGGAAAAAACTATAAGCCCTTTTCTTAATGAGATCACCTGCATATATCTAGCCGAAAATGGATTACAACTCGGTAATCGTAAATAGTTTGGAGTTTATCGGGTAGAACATAATGGTATTTATCTATATATTTAGAAAACAAAAATTCTTTGTTTAATGAAAATGCCTGTCTTTTCTGTTACGTTAAATATTAAAATGTTCAAATAAATGATCACAAACACGGCCTCCTCTATTCTCATTTCCTTTTGTCACATATATGTGTGACATTTTCATTGAAATGTATTATTAACTCTAATTAGGTAAAAGCCTTAGAAACTAGTCCTCACTTTATATATATTTTTGTTAAATTAACTTTACAATAAATAATTAATAATAATAATAATTTTGTAGGAAGAATTTTCTGTGCTTTTTTTGTGTAGTGTCAACGAGGTTTTTACTTCTTTATATGTCACACATATGTGACATAACAATTTTCATCTACAAATTTCTTTACCTTTTATGTTAAAATTTTTGGCAAGTCATATTTAGCATCTTATTAAAATTTACATCTTGTATTCTATCTAAAATTTTTAAACAAAGTGTTTTAATTGATAAACAATCAACCATTGAAGCATGTCAACACACTAGTGCACACATGCTTTAATTCGTCTTCAATTTTAATAAAAGTGCTGAGAGAGAGAGATACAACCAAAAAGAGAATAGTTTAACTAAGTGATTCAATGAATGAAACAGTTTAAAATCAAACTTTAAATGTCTTTGTTTTGTAATACATCTGGTAAATTTTAAATTATTTCTTTGACGTCTATATTTAGAGCATATGCACATACACTATGTACATATGTATGTAATACGAGGGTAATTTGAGCAGTTGCTTTAAATCAATAGTTAAATAAGATTTGTAATTAAAGTATCTTAAATAATTTCTCTTCTTGTAGGGAACCAGCTGAACCCGGTTTACTTTGCTGGTCTAAAGTTTGTTACCTCGATATGCAATTTTTATTTGCAAGAAGTAAATTTTTTTTAGTACTTTAACTTTAAAATTAAATTAAAATATTTTAGCCTTAAACATTTTTAAATTTGTTTATGTTTATGAAAAATGTAATTATTTAAAAAAAATTTTTTTAGTTGGATTTGTATTATATATACAGGGTTAGGACAAAATAACCAGGAGGCTTTAAATTTAATGACGCTTTCATTTATATATTTTTATATATTTTTTCTTTGGTTATAAAATAAACAAAATGGACATTTTTAACGCCTTGTCTCCAACTTCGCAATGATGGACTTTGCTTAAAGCATTTTCTATAAATTATAAAAATTTGTGGCTGCAGCGCTTGAATTTTTGCAAACAACGTTGGTCTTAAGTTCAAGAATTGTCTCGGGCTTATTTACATAAATTTACTCCTTCAATTAGTCAAGTGCTGACAAGTCTGGAAACGCGCTGGCCAATTAATTTCTGAATTTGTGGAAATTGTTCGCTCTTTAAAACTTTGACTTAAAAGTATTATTGTGTTTCGAAAAGTGTGGGCTGTGGCTCCATATTACTTAAACCACATTTAAGGTCTGTTTTTAAGAGCAGGACTGAAAAATGTTCTCTCATAAATCGATATCGCTATCCATTTGCAGTTATATTGCTTTCATCTTAATTTTCAAAAAAGTAAGGCCCCCAACATACAGTACACTGAATTGGCTTCAATTGACGTTAATGAATGGCTCTTGGATTTTCAGAAACTTAAAACCATTGGTGCATCTAGACCTGAAAACACCACCACTCCCCAGAATTGTCTTTGAAAGAATTTTCAAAAGTTAACGATTTAAGATTTTTTAAGAATAAATTTTTTAAACTTAAGCCAATGCCAGAAAAATTTGTAGCTACGCCAATGCCTAAAAAATTTTAGTTTTGCTAATAAACAAAGAGATTAAAAATTAAAATGGACTTCATCCAGCCGAAAATCAGCTGTTTTTATTTTTTGCACCAATTGAACCTTATATGGAAATAACAGCAGATATTTTGTTAAGACTTTGCTCTTCACGTTCAATATTTTTCACAGTGCGTATTAAATCCCTTACAATGCCATGTTGGTGGTGATGAAGAACTTAACAAATCTTTGTTTCAGAGGTAGAAATTCTGACTTTAAAATATCGACGATATGCTCTTTGCATTAAAATATATTATCGCTAATTTTAATCATATATATTTCTTTCTAGTCCTTTATTTAATTTGGAATCTTTCCACTATTTATTCTTCTGGTGTTGTTTATAGAAATTTGTATTTAAAAAACTGTTGTTATTAATTGTTCACTAAATAAATTTTTAAAAATTGCCATTATCAAAAGTGTAATACTTTATGCGTTTATGCTATCATTATATCGATATGAAATATGAGTCTTTGAGGTAGTAGTATATCGATATTACCGATGTCAGTCTGCTTGTAAACCTTACATTTGAAGTACGGGCCGCAATTTAAAAGAAAAATTAAATGAAACATCGTACATAAACATAACTCCTTGGTGCCAAAAATAGCCCTACTAATTGTAGTTGTAATAGGGCTGTGATTGCACTTTGTCCCCTAGTAGATGTCCTTAGGGAGAAAAAAATTTTGGCTTATTAATATTAATTGTCGCAATAAGAATTCAACACATTTTAATATTTTATATGATATAGTGTAGATTATCATTTTATTGGATCAACTTCGTTTTGATTACCATGTACCTTGCATTGCTACAATTATACCAATTTTTAACTGTTAATGATTTAGATATTGTGATTATTTAAATCTGAAGTTTTGTTAGAACCTCCTAAGTTGTTCAACTTATTTGAGGTGACTTTTAGAATGCTCTTCGCACATAGACTTATGTGTACATATACATACTATATTTGGCTGTGTTGCTCTGAGCCAGCCTTAACATATTTATGCTTCTGTCAATATTTTCGCCATAATTTCTTCACTTCCAACACATAAAATTATATGTATAAATGAACCCAAACACAAACATAAATATGTATTTGTGCATGTATTTGTTTACATATGTAAGTGCGTATGTAGTCAATTGTGATAAGCATTGTGTTGTTTATTATTACTTACTGTATATTGATGGCTGTTGCTTCAATTGTTGCTATTGCTACTTACTACTGATGTCAGTTGTAGTTGAAAGTAAAGTTGATAGCAGTATATACATATGACCATTATGTAGTATGTGGCATTGACTTGGCAGTGGTGTGATATATAATGCTGTTATGCTAAACCAGCATAAATTTGTTGACAAGCGCATTTATCGTTTAATTCAACGTATGTATTGCGTTTTTACGACAACAATCAATTGTCCATTGGGTAGTAAGTGGACTTTTTAAAATGTTGATAAAAAAAAACAGCTTTCAGCACTACATTTAAGTCACTTGTAGAGTATATGTTATGACACACTGTATTTGTTATGTTCTGACAGTTGTGGCAATAAAATTGAATAGAAAACAAATACACAATATAATGTGTACTAACAGAAAATTTTAAAAAATTTTCCATAAAAAGAAAATTTATCAAAAATTTTCCATAAAAAGTAAATTTATCAAAAATTTTCCATGAAAAGAAAATTTATCAAAAAATTTTCTTGAAAGAAAATTTATCAAAAATTTTCTATAAAAAAAAAATTTATCAAAAATTTTCTATAAAAAAAAAATTTATCAAAATTTTCTATAAAAAGAAAATTTATCGAAAATTTTCTATAAAAAAAAAATTATCAAAAATTTTCTATAAAAAGAAAATTTATCAAAAATTTTCTTTAAAAAGAAAATTTATCAAAAATTTTCTTTAAAAAGAAAATTTATCAAAAATTTTCTTTAAAAAGAAAATTTATCAAAAATTTTCTTTAAAAAGAAAATTTATCAAAAATTTTTTATAAAATGAAAATTTATCTAAAATTTTGTTGAAAAACAAATTTATCAAAAAATTTTCTAAAAACTTAAAATTTATCAAAAATTTTCTATAAACGAGGATTTTTCCAGGAATTTGTGAAAAATTCTCTGTAAAAGGAAAACTTGTCAATTATTTTCCAAAAAAAAAAAATTGAGAAAAATTTGTATTAAACAAGCGGGACATCCTCTATAAACTAAGACCGATTAGTGAAGCCATGAGATAAGTAGGTTTTTTGACTCTCTCTTTTTTTTACCGTAATTTTTAAGTCGACTTTACTGCCCTTAAATAAAACTTGTGTTCATTAGTGTTACAGCGTTTGCGGCACAATTCAATTTCCCGTTTAGAAACGTCGTCATATGTTCAAGTGGTGGTAATACAAAGACCTTCTTTGCTACATGTAAAAGAATCAATATTTAGTGCATTTGAAATTTGAAATTATGATCAACATCCCATATTCTCGCTGCACAGCAGTTTATCAGTCAGTCAGTGGTAGTTTGCACTTACTGGTTGTGATGATGATAGTGGTTGGTCGGTTTGGTGGTGGTGAATGCATGAATGTTGTTGATATTACTTTATCGCTTAATTCCTCAGTAACGTTAATAAATTGATGATGAGAATGACTTAAAATGCGATAATGATAAACATGATAATGATCTTGTCATTGCCGCTGATTGTGGCAAGAATATTTTGTTGGTTTCTTTTTTTTTGTGTATGTGTGTTTTCTCTAAATTGTTGTAAATGATTGTTATGCTAGCAATTCCGTTATAGTGTCTTTACAGTTTTGTCTCTTAAAGTTGGTCGTTTGTCTGACCATCCATCCGTCTGTCTGTCTGTCTCATATATTTTTTGAAAAATATTTTGTTTAGTCATGTGAAAAATTCAATTGAATTTTGTATATTTGACAAATGCAATAATTTGGGTAACGAGCATACAGGGCTAATTTATGTTTCAAGTACTCGTATTAAATGAAATTGTTATATTTGTGCATTAGTCAGCTGGGTTGAAAGAACTTGTAAGCAAATGTCAGCCAATTGACTGTGCTAAGGGGGACAAGATAAGAGGAACTTAGTTTTGTATAATGTTTGTGGAGACTTTAAAAACATTTTTTATGAAGTTTATTTTTCTTTGTAGAACAAAATAAAATTCCAGCAGAATGTTAATAACTTTGTGGTCTGTGAAAAAAATAACTAATAATATTTTTGAAAATTTATTATATGGGAATACTACATATATTAGCCTTTCAGACGTTAAGTGAGCACCACGTTTGTTATCTTAAGTTTAAGGACGAGTTGAAACAAGAAGGCGGGGTACAAAAAGACAAGTTTACTCCTTTCATGATTTCTTCCAATTTTCTTTAAATCCCTATTACAATATATCTTAAGTGTGTTAAGCGATAAAACGTAAAACAAACATGAGCTGTTGCAGGCAAAAAAATCATTAAAACGATAATGATTTTTGTAAGATTATTCTAAAAAAAAAATATAAAAGTTCAGCAGTCATTGTTTAGATTTTAAAATATCATGAAAAAATTATGGAATAGTGCTAGAGTATCACTCGAAAAAATATATATAAAATTTCAAGAAAATTTTTTAACTTTAACCCTCTA
Organism: Phyto melanocephala; assembly: GCA_941918925.1. Taxonomy (NCBI): domain Eukaryota; kingdom Metazoa; phylum Arthropoda; class Insecta; order Diptera; family Rhinophoridae; genus Phyto; species Phyto melanocephala. The sequence goes on from OW799235.1 coordinate 17,417,538, forward strand.
AAGTGACACAAGAACTGGTGGCAAATTAATGTCGATCAGAGTTGATATTATATCAGATATAAATAGCGATCTGATATGTTTTCGAACGTAGACATTTTTTTTGTTTTTTATATAGAGATTATCCAAAAAATTTTCTTCTCTCGCTTTTGATCAATATACAATGCCATAATTTGCCCCCTGGAATGTTAAACCCCACTGTCACCATTAATTTTTGGTGGATAGTATAAAATCGAATCATTGTCCTATAATTTCTAATACCAAACATTTCGAAAACTTCCTTTCACCAAACCTGCATAATTTTTGCAATGCTAACTTTCGAATAATGTGCATAAATTGCCTTCACATCGCTTTTTTATTAGAAACTGTTTGACTTTGGCATAAGTTCCATTTGAGAATAAAGATATTAAATTAAATTGCATGTGTTTTCTTTTTCCATCAATTTATATACATGTTTTATTTGAGCTCTTTTTTACATTAGTTGCAAGAACATTTACAAGAATTTGAGAATTTTTTAAATGATGTTGATATTTCATGTTTCATGCAACACTGAGTTTTTGTAACGGCACACAACACCACCCAAAAATGTTAACCTCTATTTGGCTGATGTTGCTATAACTTTTGCACTCGTTGTCCCGTTGTTTGTCATCATCTTCAATTTCAACATTTATTGTAATCATCGTTATTATCATCTTGTTAGTTTAAAATTGCTTTAATGTTGTTAGTTTTTATTAGGAAATAATATGGGGGGTTCTACAAACATATACATATTTTTTTTCTTGAAAATTAATTTATGTAAAAATTAAGTGGCGTGCATTGGTCGCGCCATAACTAGAAAATGGCTAGACCGATTTGACTAATTATACCCTTCACACAGTGAAAAAGGGTATATATAGGTTTGTCATTCCGTGTGAAATTTCTACAATTTTCATTTCCGACCCCATAAAGTATATATTTTCTGAAAGCTTATGAATAGGGGAGTCGATTAAGCCCTGTTAGTCTGTCCGTCTGTCCGTGTGTATGTTGAAATATACTTTTTGAAGCCCCCCGAAATCGCTTGGACCCGGGTGAGGTATTAAAATATTAAAAATATTCGGGAGTAGATCGGTATTGAAAATCAGAAACATCGGTTCATAAACAACTGAGATATGAGCAAAAACCCACGACCGCCTTGATTTTTTTTTTCACAAAAACAACATTACAACAACAACATACATACATACTAACTTGTATATTGGTTAAAGTAAACGTGGGATCGAATCCCAGCTGAGCCAAAAAAATTTTTTTTTACTTTTTTAAATATTTTTTTTAATTTTTTTTTTATTTTTTATTTAATATATTATTTATATTTTTATTATTTTTTTTTTTTTAATTTTTTTTTGTTTTATATTTATTATTTATATTTGAATTATTTTTTTTTTAATTTTTTTTTAAATTTTTGTTTTAAGTTTTTTTTTTAAATTTTTTTTAATATTTTTTTTTATTTTTTTTTTTTAACATACATACGTTAATTTTTAATTTTACAATGGGATGTTTTTATATATGTATGTTTTTTATATGAATGTACGTATTTCATATGGGATGAATGGTGATACAAACTACTGTTATTGCATGACTACACATTGTGAAGGGTATATAAGATTCGGCATGGCCGAATATAGCACTCTTACTTGTTTTTTCTTAAAATAAATCTTTAATCTCATGCAAAGTTCTAAGAGACAGTTTTTCTTAAAATTAAAAAGTGGGCGTGGTTTTTCCCATACAATATTAAGAGTATTTGCGGCATAGCCAGATATCGGCCGAACCGATTTAACTTTTGTTTTCTTACAATATTCCTTCAAGCTCAAGGAGGGTTCTTACGAACAGTCTTACTTAAAATTTAAAGTGGGCGTGGCATCTCCTATACAAAACTAACAGATTTTGAGCATATCCAGTAAACGGTGAGACCTATTTGACTAATTTTTTCTTAAAATAATCCTTCAGGCCCAAGTAAGATTTTTACGGAGAGTTCTTTTCAAAATTTGAAGTGGGCGTGGCATCTCCCATACAAAGCCAACAGTTTTTGCGCATATCCAGATTACGACCAGACCGATTTGTCTAATTTATAATAGTCCCTGAAGCGCGAAAAAATAAATCACACATAGTTTGTATAGCATAGCAATTATAAGTAATTATAGGCATGGAAATCTGGATATGCGACAAATACTATATGTTTTAAGAACCTTGCTTTTTTATAATACATAGTAGATAGATAGATAGATTGATTAAAAGATAAATGCGTGCATAGGTCGGGCATAGCGGGCCGTGTCTTCTGATATATTATAAAGATATTATTTTTTGAAACTGATTGATAGGTTAGGTTGAAAAGAAGGGGCACTAAAATCCAAAACCCACGACAGGTATACACTTAGCAGACCAGCATATTACTGATTAGTCCACTGGGGACGATCTAGGCGGCCAATTCTGGTCTCCAAAACGCGAAATAACACGACCGGGAAATGACTGATGCAGCAATTGAATTGTTTCTCTGGCTGTATGACATGTGGCGCCATCTTGTTGAAACCACATGCCCTCCACATTAATTTCTTCAATTCTAGGCAAAAAAAAAACTGGTTATCATTTGACGATACCGAACACCATTGACTGTTTGCCAGTCCAGTGATTCCTCCAGCCCAAAAACCACACCACACAGTGACACGTTGAGGATGCATTTGCTTCTCGTGAATCACTCGAAAATTTTCCTCACCCCAAATGCGACAATTCTGCTTATTGACGAAGCCATCAAGATGGAAATGGGATGATCGCAATTTGCGAACTGTAGCCGCAAAACTTTCACCATTTTGGTAAAACAATTTCACAATGAGAATGCGTTGTTCATTCGTGTAGCGCTCCATTTTTACTAACCTCGTACCTTTTACTAGCAAACAATAACAATTGTTCAAATGTCAAACAATGACACTTCGAATGGCGCCAAATTTAAAAATTGCGGTCCAGTTGGGACACCCGATATAAGCTTTTACAAATATATAAAAGCTTTTACAAATATTTTCAATTTCATAAATTTCCTAAAGTTTAAAACTTATTTTAAATTTGTTACAAAAATCTCTTTAAATAGAAAATTGCTTAAACAATTGACTTTAAAATGGAGTGTCCCATATATGTTATAATTTTTGTTGACTCTTAGAACTCGTATTTTCTTTTTGATTCTTGTCGTTGTTGTTGCTGCAGTCCTTAGTTAATACCATTTTATAAATCTAAACATTACCATTTACGAGTGCTCCATAAAGGTAAATATTCTTTAACTTTGTAAACTGCAAGAAGACAGTAGAAACCCGGCAATGAAAAAAAAAACTGAAATGAAAACTACAAAAATGACTACAACATGAAAAACAAAAACTTTCTGTGTTTTTCTTTCCTACAAATGATGATGAAAAGACATCATTTGCAAGCTAAAGGACGAATGAATAAATGAGTGAACGAGTAAAATAAAAAAAAAAAAAAAAACAAATGGACAAAAAACTAAAACAGAAAACCCAAAGAGCAAAATGTGATGAACAACATGGAACTTTTGGTCTAACAAAAACCCCCAGGAAATATTATTGCAACAAAACTAAGGAAACTTGTAACTGTTTTTCAGTGTGCGAGACTGTGTGCGTTTATTTTTATAAAAAAAGAGAGAATATTTCATTAGTGCATAACACATGCACATAAACTTTGTTATTGATACCCTGCAGTTCACACGAATGTGTCTCAATTAGTGATTTTATTTATTGTGGATGGTTCACAAAATCAAAAATACTTTATCTTATGTTCGGTTTTAAAAGAGAAAATATATCCGTGTTAGTAATAAACTTATATATGGTCTTGCAACAGGGACTTTCGCACTTTTACAGTCGATATCAGCTTTATGTGTCAAATCGGCTATCTTTTATACAATTTAAAATCATCATAGTCCGATATAGCGTTCTAAAATTCGTGAATGATATTAAAATGAGTATTTTTTAAGGGACACTTTCCATTAAAAAAGTTATTAGCGACGAGGCCCACCTATAAATAATTTTGGGGTACGTCAACAAACAGAACAAACGAAAGAAAAATTTACTGTTTGATGTGGATTTTGGGCTGACGAAATCAATCGGAAGCGCTATGGATCAATGTTCATCAATTTCCTGTGGCCTAAACTAAGGAAATTATTAATTAATTAATACAGAGTAATAGCCTGTTGGTAATGACCTTCGTAAATAGTTTTTATGTATTTTTATACACGCCACCAAAAAAATGGTGGGGGCATATTTATTTTGTCATTCCGTTTGTAACACATCGAAATATCCATTTTAGACCCCATAAAGTATATATATTCTGAATCGGGGTTTGATTGTATGACGATCTAGCTATGTCCGTCTGCTGAAGGCACGATAGAGGTCCACCGAAAAAGCTAGGGGGCTCAAATTTTGCCAGAATCTTTCTTATAGACAAGGTTTGTTCGGTATTGAAAATGGGCTAAATCGGTATATTAGAAAGAGAATTATAGCTCGTAAAGCAAGAGTAGGTCGAAAAAACCGTGTTCTTCGAACATCGAATAAAATGAAATTGTGTCCATTCGCATTAACGTAGAGCCATGAAACTTCGAATATGTATTTCCTGAGTAAAAGCAATATTTTTCTCCGAAAATTGCCCTTAATTGCATTAGGAAAGGAGTTATGGAACAAAATGTACGAAAATTTATACCGCACAGTGTATTTTTCGGTATATTTAAAAACAAAAACGTCATAAAAGCAACAAAATTGGAAGTACGATTCTAAATTTTGCACACATGGCTTTTTGGTCAAATCCTCTGTTCGAACGGAAATTAAATGTGACACGCCCACTTTTACGCCCATCTCCCATATAACGTTTTAACTCAAATTCATATAATTTCTCTATGAATAAAGATTTTGGAATAATGAGGGACTATATTGAAGCATCTAAGTTACATTCATTAGTAGAAATAATTTCGACACGCCTACTGTAACGCCCACTTTTTACGTTATCCACTGTTAGTGAAATTTAAAAACTCATAAAACCGACAAAATTAGAGCTACGATGATGAAATTTGCTACAGATAACCTTCTAGTCAATGTCATTGTTATGCCGGAAAATGAAGGTGACACGCCCACTTTGACGCCTAGCTCCCGTATAACGGTTTATCTCAAATTCATGTAATTTCTCTATAAATAAAGATTTTGGAATAATAAAGGACTATATTGAAACATGTAAGTTCAATTCATTAGTATAAACAGCTTCAACACGCCAACTTTAATGCCCACTTTCATTGAAAGACTAAATTTACGAAAACATTTTACTAGCATATCGAAGTTATACAAAGAAAGTGATACATATTTTAGTATAAAGAGATTATTACATAGCGATTACTGTTAATAACAAACAAATACATTTTGTGTTATAAATTGGGTTATTTCCCGGGAATTTGAGTTATTTAATCTTTCCGATTTTCCGGGATTATTATTTTTCGGGATTCGGCACAGCCGAATAAAGTGCTCTTACTTGTTTATTTGTTTATTATAATTTTTATATTTTTTTGTATCGCAACAGTATAACCTCCTGTTCTTATAAAACTAAAAATATTTTTCGTTCGTAATTTTATTATAAAAACAATAACAAATTTCAGAAAACTGTTGTTGTTTTATAAGAAACGGAGGTAAAAATATTTAGCTATAGTTTAGCTTTATTGGTAACTACTTATTTGATTGCTTTTTGTAAGTACATTTGTAAGCGACGGTCATGATTTCTAGGACAACTCAAACAAAAATAATTACTTATTTGGTCGAAAAATAACTAGTTTATGTGTATCTCCAATATTACTTGCTAGCTTACGAGGTAAGAAAAGATTTTGCTAGGTGGTAGAATATGCTGCCATTATAACAAACTGCAGGGCTTGCTTAGGTATATTCAAGTACAAACCTGTAAAAGTTTATATAAACTTGAACATAAAATCATATGTATGTGAAACATATTACTTTATTAAAATTTTCTTTTCTTTTATTAAATTAAGGAAATAAAGTAGGAGGGAAATTAAAGGCATTTCAAAGCTTTTTGAATTATGGAAATATTGAAAAAAGGTGATTAATTATTTCCTTTATAAGAAATAAAGATGAAATCTATAAGAAAGGAAATAAAAAAATGTTTAAAAAGATAAAATTTTAGATAATTGTTCCTAAATATAGCTTTTATTGAGAGTTTGAAATAAATTTAATAATTTTCTTGCAAAAGCCAGTATTTATTACACATTTTTCGTTTAATAAAAATTGAATTCCGATAGTGAAATCATTATACAAATTGACAATTAAAATTCGTCGTAGTATACAGCTGGAATGAATTTTATTTTTAAAGTGTTTTTTATACTCTTATTTTAGGAACTCACTCTCTCAACAATGTTGCCATATTTTTTAAAAAAATTTCATACATTCTGTAAACAAACCAATATGATTTTGTTATTTTAGCATCTGAAAAATTAGAATAAAATACAACGGAGAATCTGTTCTTGTATTTAGAATTATTTCTGATAATAATTTTTAGTTTCTTAAAAATTTTAAACTTATCTTGACACAAACGTTTTTTTTTTAATTAAAAAACCACGATTTCATGTGTCTTCTTTACAGACGCATTATGGAGATAAGTCGGAGTAAAATGTTGTTGGTTTAAAGACTGATGTTCACGCCGGTGAGGGATTTTGGATATGTATCAGGGCTTTACTTTCTTAATTGTTGTATTGTACCGCTTAGTGGCTATATTGTCGATTTAAAAATTTTAACCGTAATGGGTTTATATAGTCTGAACTTTTGACTAAGCGGTTTAAGTAGGATCTATTATTATCATGAACAAAATGTTACCACTAGTATGTTGCAGTGGTACTTTAATACATTTCATGTACAAATAATTTCTTACTTCTCTAAATAAAAACGTCAATATAACATTTGTATTTGTGTCAATTTATGATGTTGTCGACTTTCGTCCCATGTCCATGAATGCTTACAAGGGAAATCAATGTTTGTCGCGCTCTCTAATCTGCAAGCGCCTTGTATTGTTCGAAATTTTTATTTTTATTATAAACTAGCCAAGCCCGGCGCGCGAGAAGCTAAAAATTATAATTTTTTTTATGGGCGTGGCACAGTCCACTTTTATAATCCCGAAATTGTATAATCATGAGAGTTCAATATGTGTGCAAAACTTCAGAAAAATCGGTCAAGTGCAAGTATCTAAAAATTATAAATTTTTTTAATGGTCGTAGCACCGCCCACTTTTTACCACCCAAAAACACTCCCTGGAATGTGTACAACAACTTACCAAAGTTTGAGTCCGATCGGCTTAACGGTTTCGGAGTCTATTGCTGGCATTGGTGGTACGTTTTTAGTTACTAGACCCATATTTAATATTAGTGCGCGCCTTATTGAATTTTAAATATTTTTATAGTGTTTTAATGTTTTGCTAGTCAAGCCATTTCATTTAATACCCATACCTCGGTATTGTCCAGAAACTGAAAAAATTGCTTTTTGTTTGTAAATTCTAGGAAAAACGTCAAAGTAGTTGTCTTTTTGTACTTATATCTCAGTTAGTTTATAACCAATTTGTCAGTTATTCTAAGAAATAATTCTGTGATTACGGTTAGTGTTCTGGTTTCTTAATCGTGACCAAAAATTAAACAGCTTTACTAACTTGATAAATTAAAAAAATCTATATATATAAAAATAAAAAATTGTTTAGCCTATAACTTTGCCAATTTTTACAAATTTTGTTTGAATAGATCTAGAGGAATACCATGTATCTATATATACAACTGTTAGCAAACATGTGTATAAATTATCCTTGAGGTGAAAGCAATAATTTTTACGGTAAGAATTTGAAAAAACACAGACACAGTCGTGTTTATTTCCTTGTATCCCAAACAGTTATGGGGTGACTGTGTCGAAATATAATAGCGTTTAATTTCCGGATAATTTAAAAAAATGCTACCACATACAGATCAGTTTAGCATGTGGGTCTTCCAAAAGTTGATTTTAACAAACACACGGTCAGACGGACATTGCTTAATCAGAAAATCTTTATGGGTCGTAAACGAATATTGTAAAAGATACAAACTGATTGGCAAAGCTATATCGTCGTTGCTCTTACAAATTCAGTTGTGTTTTTTACTGAATTTTAAGGAGATCAAAAAAAGTTTTTTATTTTGTAATTTTACAGTATTAAACTTACGCATATTGACTATTGTTTATTTTTCAACCAATCAAGATATTCCTTAAACGGTCTGGTGGATAGATGTTCGACCAATAAATCTTTAAAATAGAGGAATAAACAAATTTTAAAAATTGTCACATAACCGATTACGTCAGAGCAGCGACGATATATAACCCTGGTGAATGGTATAATGACGCCAATATTAGTAGGCGGGTAAAGGTTGCACTTTAAGGAAAGGTGGAGTAAACTAGAAGAAATATCAATTATAGATTTAATGCAGAGTTGGTAAAATTATAGCCTTTTTGATACAATAGGATAAGTTCTACCCTTTTCGATGCGTCAACTAAAATTTAGGTTCTGACCACCAAGTAAGTGAAATTGTTTTGATAATTTTTCTCTTCCAACCTATAAAGCAGATTTTTTTAAACAAACTACTTAAGTAAACCTTTAATTCTTTTAAAATAAATTTCTTTATGTTAAATTAAAAATTAACTGCAACTTAAAACGCCCCACATAAAATGAAGAGTATAATCAAACAAATTTTACACTTTTCTCAAAAATATGGAATTTTAAATTTTAATTTTTTTAAATATTCTACAAGAGTTTAAAGTCTCTTCACTTAAGTTTATTACTAAACCATGTCAACCGCAACAGAAAAAAATCTATGTTTGTATAAAACCAAAATGATCCATGTTATAACAACAATACCAGGACATTAAATAATGACGAAAGAAAAAAATCAGGTACAAACGTTTTGTTATTTGCTTAAAAAGGAAATATTTTCACTTCCTATTTTATTGTTGTTTAGTCTGTGCAAAAACGTCATGGAAATAAAATGACAAAATGTTTCTTATATGCGCAAAAAAAAAACAGAATTATGGTTGACAAACTTAACTCTCTGTTACCATAAGATGACAAAAATGCATAACATAATATATAGGATGACATAATGATAAGGATGAGCTTGTAGGTGGCCTTCTGCCAGTGTGTTCTTAAAACAACTCATAGGTTGTTTGCGTTTTAATAAAAATGTTTGGAGATCAAATTATTTTACGTATAAATAACGTGTCAAAAACTTTTCTTTTATGCCCGTTACAACAAATAACAACATATGAACATTTAGTTTGTATGTGAGTATAAAAGTTAACGGCCTGCTAATCAAAGCTTAACTTTTAATATTATTCTTTATGTTATTAAAAGGGATTTAAGCCGTTATCAAATAAATTCATAGTTTTCAAGGTTATCACTTTGAAGGGCATACTATTGCGTCTGTCAATTCAAGAATAGAAAATGCGTTTCTTTAGAAAAGATTCTAAATAATTTTCCTGCAGATAAAGTAACTAGTATGCGGATAGAAATATACTAGTTTCTTCTAGCTTCAGACTAAATAAATATCTGTTCTTTTTTCTTATATTAAAACTACTAGACTTAACGATTATTTCGTTATAGGAGCCCAACTAGTTCGTTTGTGTATTGTTTATATTAGTTATCGAAAGAGAATGGTGAAAGTCACCTCACACATACTGGAAAAACTTAATATGAATCTCACACAGCAATTTATGCATCAAGCGCTATGAAATTTTTCCGTCTCAGCCGGGTTTTGAATCAGTGTACGGAAACGCATTATTATATTAGGTTTATATTTATAGTGTGGGATCAGTTGTAATTAAAAATACTTTGTATAACGAAATTTCATTAATTTTCTCAGAACTTGAGCAACTTCTCTTAAGGCGGTTAAAACTGAATTTTTCTCAGGCCCTCCTGGTGAATTACCTTCTAAAATTTAATAATATTTAAATAAAGCGTGATTTTTTAAACGTAGTTTTTTTTTAAATCTAATAAAACACTCAAATTTGCATCATATATTCAAAATTTTTATTGGAATCGATAAATTGGTGTTTGCCATTTACTTTTTAAAAATAATTTCATGTAAATGTTGCCCGCGGCTCCGGTTCAAATTATCCATTCGTAAGGTCCAATTTTGCACCACTTTTGCGAGCATTTTCGGCCTGTAATTCATGAATAACACGTGTTATGTTATACTCTAAGGCTTCAATCGTGTTTGGCTTGTCCACAAAGACCAACGACTTTACATAACCCCACAAGAAATAGTCAAGAGGCGTCAAATCACATGATCTTGGCGGCCAACTCACAGGGCCATTTCGAGAGATAAACTGCTCACCAAATTCATTCTTCAATATGTCCATTGTTACACGAGCTGTGTGGCATGTCGCACCGTCTTGTTTTAACCACATATTAACCAAGTCCAACTCTGCCATTTGGGGTAAAAAAAGTCTCGATATCGTTCGCCGTTGACGATAACATTTCTTCCACGGTCGTCTTTAAAGAAAAATGGACCGATGATGCCACCAGCCCATAAACCACATCAAAATGTTGTTTTTTCGGGATGCATCGGTAACTCTTGTAAGGCATGTGGCTGTTCTTCACCCCAGATGTGACAGTTTTCCTTGTTTGCGAATCCATTTAGGCAGAAATTAGCATCATCGCTGAACGGAATTTTTCGATATGACATGTCGATGGACATTTCTCACAGAGCACGAATTTTTATAATAACTTTTAACGATTTGCAGTCGTTACTCGTTTGTGAGTTTCTCCACGAACACTTTTCACTTTCACAGATGTAGTTTGGACACAATTACCAACCAGTACAGCCAGCCCGAAAAACTTCATTCATTTTTTATTAACTATTATTTATTTTAATAATATTCTATGATTGATTTGATAAATTTTTTTTAAATAAAATAATATGAAAATATTACTGCTGGATTTTTTTTTAACAGCATGCATTTGCATACAGTTTTCAACAACTGCAATGTTAGATATAAATTATTTAGCACAGACACAATATTCGAAGATAATTTCTAGAAACAATAATATTATTTTTCATTCTCAAAGGCAACCGTACCCCCAATAAGCTTTATTACCAAATAGCGCTTCTTCAAACGCTTACTTTGTGCTTACCTGCTTCCCGGAGCGCTTCTAGAAGGCATGATTTTTATAAGTATTAATTTCATTCCTATCAGAAACAGCTTAATCATGCCTTCCCCTTGGAAAAGATAGCAGCCCGTAAGGTAAAAATATAAAGAAAAAATTCAAATTTTAAATAGAAAAATTTAGTCTCTTCGTATAGAAGAATTAACAAGTAAGAGCGCTATATTCGGCCGTGCCGAATCTTATATACCCTTCACAACGTGTAGTCATGCAATAACAGTAGTTTATATCACCATTCCATATGATATACGTACATATATATAAAAAACATATATATATAAAAACATCCCATTGTAAAATTATAAATTTACGTATGTATGTTAAAAAAAAATAAAAAAAAAATAAAAAAAAAATTTAAAAAAAAAATTAAAAAAAAAATTAAAAAAAAAATTTAAAAAAAAAAAATTAAAAAAAAAAAATTTTAAAAAATAATTAAAATATATATAATAAATACAAAACAAAAAAAATAAAAAAAAAATATTAAAAAAAAAAATTAAAAAAAAAATAATAATAAAAATATAAATAATATATTAAATAAAAAATAAAAAAAAAAAATAAAAAATAAATTTAAAAAAAAATTTAAAAAAAATAAAAAAAATTTTTTTTTGGCTCAGCTGGGATTCGATGCCACGTTTTCTCTAACCAGTATACACGTTTGTATGTATGTATGTTGTTGTTGTAATGTTGTTTTTGTGAAAAAAAAATCGAGGTGGTCGTGGGTTTTTGCTCATATCTCAGTTGTTTATGCACTGATGTTTCTGATTTTCAATACCGATGTACTCCCGAATATTTTTGATATTTTAATACCTCATCCGAGTCCAAGCGATGTCGGGGGGCTTCAAAAAGTTGATTTCAACATACACACGGACAGACGGTCAGACGGACAGACTGACAGGGCTTAATCGACTCCCCTATTCATAAGCTTTCAGAAAATATATACTTTATGGGGTCGGAAATCAAAATTGTAGAAATTTCACACGGAATGACAAACCTATATATACCCTTTTTCACTGTGTGAAGGGTATAAAAATAAATGAACTCAAGCCAGAAATAAATTAATATTCTCTTTAAAAACTTACTACTCAAATAGATTTTGCTGAAATAGTAACCAGTACAGAATACATACTTTGTTGTGCTCTCGCAAGCGATTTAAGCATTTTTATGGATGCAAGACGGTTAGGGAATTAAGTCTGTACTGCTTACAAAACTTAAACAATTTGTTTGATGGGTAGTGTAGCTGCATCAATGTATTGACATGTACTTTTAGCTTTGCAACTAAGTGTTTCAATAGAAAATTTATTAAAATTAATAACAAACTGTTCGCAAATAGAGAATATGCTTAGAGTTCTGTACAGATATAGAATTAATAGAAATTAATTTTATATAAATTAGAGAAACTTCTACATTCTAAGAAAATATTAATGAGATCAGGCGTAGAATATTGCTTTTTCTTTGCAAAGCATTGGCTTGCTGTAGGTTAGATGGTCCTCTCTTACTTACTTCTCCGTCTGAAATTACTTTAAACGTAAACTACCATTTATTTTTGCTTTTATTTTGTTTAAGAAATTATTGCTGCATTTGCAAACAAATAAATAAATACAATACAAACACAAAAATACCGGTAGTAGCAGCAAGTGCATAGCGGTAACAAAAAGAAAACATTGTTAAAACCAATGTTGTCATTTGTTAAGTTATTGGTTTGGACATTTTGCAAATTACTTATTTAACAATGCGTGAAAGTACAGCAAGGCAGGTAGCAACTCCGATACATACGATAATAAATACTTGAGTTCTTTGTATGTGTGTGTGTGTCTATGTTTATATTAACTTTGGTACCCTAGATGTTTAAAATTGCAATGTTTTATTTGTTGTAGGATATTGCATAGTTGCTGCTTTTGTTTAAATAAAATTGCTAACGTAGTTTGTGACTTCCACATGCATATGCACATCCATAGCTACCTTTCGTTTACTACCTTGTATTTATACTATAGATGAGTGTGGCTTAAAAGCCACATCATCTCGTTGTCATGTCATCAGGTGGCAACACTTTGCTTTGGCAGTTTGTCATTCAATTTGTCGATGCTGTCTTTAGCCATGTACAGTAAAGTAAGTCATACAACCAAACCAAATATCAGACCAACCAACAATTTTTTTTTTTGCAACCAACCATTCATCCATCTATATGTATTCATTTATTTATCACTCTATCTAGTCAGCTAGTCAATGGGTAAGTGTGTCAGTTATGGAGGCAGAAAAATACGCAGTTGTAAGTTTTTAACCAGCTCAGCTAGAGGAAAAACTTTATTGGCATCACAAAATAGTTTTTAGTAAATTTACTTAAACAATTTCACAATTTCACAGTAACAGTTGTTTGAGAGAGTGTGTTTATCAATATATGTCACTAAGGCGTCACTATTTTCTATCCTCTAAATGATCTTAGAAAATCATTTTTCAAACAAGGTGTGGTTTATTTGTTTTTTTTTCCTTCTGAAACATTATTCTAGCTGTCCATTAAGTAGTTTTCTTAAAATTAACATCTTTGTAGAGAAAAAAAATCAAACACACACACACATACATTTTTTGCATCAACAAATTGAAAATTGTAATATTATCCTTTACCATACTTCCCCCTACTTTATCCTTTTATGGATTGGAAAACTTGGAAAAAAGTCTATTTTATCTGAATGTGTGTCTATTTTTGCAAAAGAAGAGAGAAAGACAAAAAATGTACTTTTATGTCTATTGTGGTTTTATTGTTGTTCTGTGTGCAGCTGTCCGTTAAAGTTTGTTTTACTGTTTGTGTTTTCGCATAGGAGCCAAATTTATCTTCATTTTAATTAGAAAATATTCTTTAAAGTGACAACCATGTGTTTTTTCAAGGTAATTATAACAATTTGACATTTTCGGAAATTGAGATAATTGAATGGAGTGGTTTTTTGTTAATTGATTTGCTTTCAAAGCAATGTTGTCAAGCAAGAAATGTTTGCATTACTTTCTATGAGATTGAGAAAATACTAGGAAGAGCGAGATTATTGAATCAGGTGTAGAAATGTTTTATTAAGAAATATTAATGTTAGCAGTGTGCTCTAAGAACACGCTGGCCTGAGGTCAGTAGAGATAGGTCATCTTATAATTTTTTTTTGCTAAGCGTGTTTATTCTGGTCCTCCGTGGAATTCTAAGCATCTATCTAAACTAAAAAACCTAAAAAATAAGCGATATAAAATATACAAAACATCTGGTACTACGATTATGGTAAATGCTGTGTTGCCCGTGCTGAATATAATCTACTTAACTCAAAATTATAATCTAATTATCTTACTAAAATGAAGTTAAATTTTAGACATGATCCAAAATCATTCTATAAGTTCGTAAACTCTAAAAGAAAATCTTGTGGCTACCCAAATGTGATGAAATACTTGAATAAAGAATCTACTGATGATGCAACTATTAGTAATATGTTTGCTAATTTTTTTGCAACCACATATTCTGATCAACTTTACGATTCTACAATTACATATCCGTATCCTATTGCTGAACATCAGTCAATTTCATTTTCCCTTATAAGTACTTTCGACATTGTTACCTCCATAAAAGGTATAAAATCATCTGTTTACAGTGGACCCGATGGAGTTCCATCTTGTAGTTTAACAAACTGTGCAAACTCCTTGGCTGCTGCTTTATCAATTAACTTTAATGCGTCAATAAAATTTGGGTACTTTCCCCAATTTTGGAAGGAATTCTATATTATTCCCTTATTTAAATCAGGGAATGAATCAAATATTATGAACTACAGAGGCATTGCAAAATTAAGTGCCATACCTAAACTCTTTGAAAAATGTTTATCTAATTTCCTTTCTTATGAGGTGTCATCATTGTTGTCTCCGACCCAGCATGGTTTCAGGAAAGGTTGCTCAACAATGACAAACATTTTGCAATTAACTACCTTGATAGGTAAATGATTTACTAGTACTCAACATACTGATGTTTTATATACAGATTTTAGCAAAGCATTCGACAAGGTCAACCATGACCTCCTTTTTTTTAAGCTAAAATCAATGGGTTTTACTGAACGTACTTACAATTGGATAAAAACGTATCTCTCTGGTAGAACACAAAACGTATGTTTTAAGAATACACTGTCCAAGAAAATTACAGTTAATTCTGGAGTTCCTCAAGGGAGTCACCTAGGCCCACTCTTCTTTCCCATGTTTATAAATGATCTACCAGCTGTAATAAGACTCTGTAATATCCTTATGTATGATGACGATGTAAAAATTTTTCTAAGCTATAAGATATCTATATGATCAAGTTTACCAACAACAAGATTTGGATCGCTTCAATAAGAGGTGCAAAATTAACCTGATGGAATTAAATATAAAAAAATGCAAATATATGTGCTTCTACCGAAGTTGCTGTTCTCCAGTTAATTATACCTTAAATGGAATTTACCTGGAATCGCTTGATGAATTTATGGATATTGGAATTTTACTTGATCCTAAATTAGATTTCCCCAAACATATAACCATGATCGTTAACAAGGCGCGTTGAGTGCTTGCTTACATAAAACGATGGTCAAAATGATTTTCCGACCCAGGTATTACTAAACAGTTATATATATCTTTAGTAAGACCAATATTGGAGTATGGATCTGTTGTTTGGGATCCCAAATGTAATGTCCATGTTGATAGCATCGAATCTGTGCAGAAGCAATTTCTCCTGTTTTGTCTAAGGAAATCCTTTGGAAGCTATCTTATGAACCTACCGCCATATGAAACCAGGGTAGCTTTCATCAAATTGTCTTCTTTGAAAAGCCGTAGATCTATGCTTAGTGTGTCTTTTTTGATAAACCTGATAAATGGTGACATTATTTCTGATTTTCTTTTGAGTAACATTAATTTTAATATTCCACGTCGTACAACCCGTTACTTTATGTATCTTCCATTTTCTCATACAAATTATGCTTGTGCCGATCCATTTAGAAAATTATGTGAGAATTTTAATGAAATGTATCATTTAATCGATTTTTCTTTAAATGTTAATGTTATTAAACGTAATATAATATTGTTCTTGAATAATTAAATGTTTTATATGTACATGCTTAAATTCAATTTTATATAATAGTCTTTAAGGATACATGTCCATAGACTTAATTAAATAAATAAATAAATAAACACTCCAAATGAGATAAATTTCTCTGGGATTTCGGTACCCAAAATTCGGGAATCCTGGTCATTTTTATGTAAATTAAAGGAAAATTAGCTTCAACACTCCAAATAGAATAGTTTAAAATGTTGACAATTTATTTCGCAATTAAAATGAATCTGTTGGCACACGGGGCAGTAGATTTTGCATCAATTAAATCTTTATTAGATCAGCTTTTAAAATGCGTCCTAACGATATTCTAGAAATGACCAATTTATTAGCATTTGGATGAGTAACCATAGACGATTTCGAGTGGTCACTTTCTCGTACAATATCTACAGCTTGTTCAACGCAAACAGGTCGTAAAATTTATTCGTGGTCAATAACGTACGAAATGTGATTGTCAAAACAAATTAAAATTAAAAAATTAGACTTCTGGTCATGACACAACTGGCAGTTGCCAACGAAAATAGGAAAATAGGACAAAATTAAAAAAACTTTACTCCTTCTTTTTTCGCAATTTGTATGATGACATTATAATACAGTGCAAGCTCGGTATTCGCGACTAATTAAAAACCAGACCTGTCGTGAAAATCGAATTTTCGCGATAACAGAACCCAAAATTTTATTGAATAATTTTGTGCAATTTTTGAAATTAGAATTATTTTTATTGACATACGTTTATAAGTATTTACATTAAAAATATTTTTAAAAAAATTTGAGATTTTTAGCTGCTTCTTTGGCAAATTATTTTTTAAAATAACAGCTGAATCGCGTAATTCATATAGTGCTGTTGTCGGTTTATCATTTTCTAAAGCCCATTGTATGCATATGTTTATCGATGTTATAGCATCGTCTACTTTGATTTTATTTTCTTCATGGCCACTATCATATAAATCCTCCGATTCCGTTACCATACCAAAAAACGGGGATTTCCTTTTTTTTTGCAGACATGGTAACGACATTTAATAAAACATGAAAGTCGCGATAGTAGAACCTCGTTTTTTGTAAACTGTCGCGATTATAGAACCTACAATGTTAAAAATTAAGCCGTCGCGATAACCGGACCGTCACGATAATGGGTAGTCGCTAATACCGAGCTTGCACTGTATTCTTTATTTTTTAAATAAAAGAAATTAGAAACCTATAAGATCAGTCAGTTCATGTTGTCCCGCTCTATAGTTAATCATAGTACCCTTTGCATGCTGACAGCATTGGTGGCCGAACATGAGCATTTCAAATATCGTCTGACTTAAATAAAATCTTATTAAAATAATGTTGACAGAACGTGGTTGGATGAAAATAAGATGTCTGCGCATGTCCAGTACTTGCTGTTATTAGACTCAGAAAGTTAGCGTGAGGCAAATATTAGACTTTTTAAAATACTCCGCAATAAGAAAGATTAGCTATCAGTTAGAAATAGCCGTAGTAGATCTTTAAACTTTAGGTGTTTTACTTCTATTTCATTTGTTTTTTTACGAACAAAAATCGAAAGAGTCGGAGCAGGGAAAAAAACCTCAACACATTTCAAGAACTAAAGTTGTTAAAGTTTTTAGTCCTGGTATTATATTTTAATAAAAATTTTACAGCTCATTAGAGACAATCAACTGAGGGCGTTTCATTTTCCATTCAAAGAAAAAATACTTAATGGCATTTCTGCAGAAATTAAAATTTTTAAATACTGGGGCAAATTACGGTATTCAAATGTGATCGAAACTTGAAAATTCTTCTTAAAAACTCTATGCCAAAATTTCAGCTAATTTTATTGTTTGAGTCAATATTTGATCGTGATTGAATGCCATTATTTGCCCGCAGACCATGGACGTTTGGTGTCACTCCAGAAAGACTTTAAATGCTATTCGCTTGAACTTTGTATGAGCTTTTGATAACAACTACTTTCGATAACAACTACCTATATATGACTGAAAATGTTAAGCATCAAAGAAGAGAGAGTGGCACTCTCCTATGTAAAATCCCTACAAGAACAATGACGGTCATTTAACCGGTTATATGACTGGTATTAGTGACTGATATATCGGTTAAAGTTTCTATTAGTTTCTTAAGGGCAATGTGAAAAAAATGACTGAAACTTTTGTGTACATGTGATTTTGCGTCTTTCTCTTACTTATTAGTTCTGTCGACTGCAAAACATAAATCTGGACTACTTACACTACAGCTGTTTCAAATCAAAAATAATATAAATAGTAGTCACACTTAACGTATATATCGGTCAAAGCTAACCAGGTATATATTTTACTCGTACAATAAAACAAAATTTATTATCTTTTATATTATTTATTGTTATGTTTTTTATTACATTCACTTTTCTTTTATCACTATTTATAACGTTTCACTACTTCCTGGATGGGCTTATTTTAATCCTTTTCCATGGTGTCAGCGTCATTGGTATTATGGCTGGAATTGTTAAAAATAAAAATTATGAGAATATGCAAAGGCATATACATATTTATATTTGGCTGCTACCTTTCGTACTTACCTTTTATTTCTTAAGTATTTTATAAAAAACCTCGTCGAAAGAACGGCAAATTTTTTAATAAAAATTACTTTTTGTTACACTGAATAAAAAAATGTTCACAATAATTTTCCAATTTTAAACGTCAAAAAATCAACATACATTATTTGTCTCACTCTTGCATACGCATTATTTTTTCTGTCGCATGAATTATATATTAAATTGCTACAATAGTGTTAGTACAAACATTTTGTATGTGTTAGTTTCAGTCATTCATTTCTTGTAGGGATATATCTCCTAATAAACGAAATCCAAAAACTTTGTTGAGGCCTACAAAGCGGTTTGGCATTTGCTAGCAAAAAAAAATATCGAAGATTTTTTTAAGTCATTTTATTTAAAATAAAAAAGATCTAAATGGAACAGTGAGGGCTAAGTATATTTATTTACTAAGGAAACCTGCAAAAATAACAAAACTTTTGCAATAACATTATCGTTAAGTCGATCGTGCCAACAAAGAAGAGGTGACAGGTTACCAAACCGAAAGACCCTGGTTTAAATTACGGATGAGAAAAAAAAAACTTTTATTGCGGTATTCGAGTTTTAATTTAGGAAGCTTCACCTCCCTCTCCAGGGCAAATCCTGATCAAATGAATATAAGAAGCACCTTTACCTTTAAGATCACCTTCTGGCATCAAAGAATAGAAAGGCTTAGCAAGACTTCACATCACTATACAATCATATGGCGTTGTTTCTTGGTAAACGACATATGACAGCTCTATCACCCTGGGACTACAGTGGACTAAAAATCTACTTTTTTAGATGGAAAAGCGAAAAAAAAGGTTAACGAAAAGAACGACCGACAAAACAGTATGCTTTGTGGAATCCTATGCTCCCAAAAGGAGTAAGCAGAGCAGGAACAACAACTAAGAGAACTTTTAATTGGTTTTCAGAAGTAAAAGAAATTCATCCTCACCAACCACTTCTCTCGTTGCAATAGATCTCAGAAAGTTTAATCATTGCCAACAGTGTTTACTTTAACTTCTTTATAAATTCTTAAGGATGCTTAAAAACTAAAAAAAATAAAGAAGAGTGCTATATTCGGCCGTGCCGAATCTTATATACCCTTCTCAGCGTGTAGTCATGTATTAACAATTGTATCACCATTTGTAATTGTTAAGACTTGAATTGGTTTCGGAATTGACCAATAAGCATACATTGGTCAATTAATTCTTCTATGTATTGCTGGCATTAATATGTTACAACTAAATATGTTAGAAAGTTATAAGGGATCTTCGATAACATGTTTGTTTTTAATAAAATGTTATGTTTTGTAAACCTGCTTTTTTGCATATAACTTTGCGCATTTAGGACCCTTTTAAAATATACTTTTTTTCAGAATTGCTTCTGTTAATATATCTTATGTTTATACATACAAGATAAAGCTAAAAAAGTTAGCTTTTAAATGGGGGAAAACCCAGAGTGCCACAAGTATGTCTAAAAGTTATTTAGTGGCTTTAAAAAAAAATATCACAATTTCTTTTTCGCCCGTCAATAATATCTGCAAGTAGAATTGAGTAATAGCAACCAACTAAAATTAATTTTATTAAATTAAACATGTTATTTAATAAAAGAGGCAGTCGTATTTATTTGCTCATATCTCAGATAGTTATGGGGCGATTATGCTGATTTCAAATAACAATCTGCTCCCGAATATTTCTGATTTTTTAATACCTTACACGGGTCTTGGTGATGTCGGGGGGCTTCAAAAAGTTGATTTCAACGTACACATGGACAGACAGACGGACATACGAAAAATGCTTAATTGACTCCCCTATTTGTAAGCTTTCAGAAAATATATACTTTATGGGGTTGGAAATTAATATTGTACAAATTTCAAACGGAATGACAAACCTATATATACCCTTCAACACTGTCTTGTGAAGTGTATAAAGAAGCATGTAACGACTATAAGTTTTCTTTTCACAAATATGCACCAGCAGCAAAATTTGTCTTCTCTTCCATTCTTTCTAATTTTCAAACAATTTTCCTATAAATCTTAATTAACAACTGAAAATTCCTCTAAAGAACTTTTTACAATATTTTTTTTCTTTTTACGCTTTTCCTGGCCTACAATATTTTCTCTTGTCGGGTGTAATGAATAGCAAACATTAAATCAAAGTTCTTCCAAATACTTTTAACATCTTTTGACATTTAACATAATTTTCTTAAAAGATTGTTATAGCTATGCACACACACACACACAAGGACTGTTGCTCAATTACCTCTACAAGCGAGCAATTAGTCAGGTAGAAAAAATATCTATAAAAAAAGAAATACTTTTAGTTGTAATTAATTTTTATATTTTACAACTTCATAAAAAAAATTATGCGAAAACATCAACAAAACTAACAAGAGTAAATACTTACATTAAATTATAAAGGATGTTTGTTTTGAAAAGAGAAAGATAGAGCCTTAGAGACGATGTTAGCAGGAAGGATATAGCGGAATATACAATTTTGCTTATAAGTTATGAAAAAGCATAAAAAAGTGAGTAGAAAATCTCTGGAATTATGAATTTAATCACAGCATATAACTTGAGTTTATGAGACTTTATCAAGCTGTCATTATGTTGAAAAGAAAGGCATTTTTTTTTATAAAAAGTTAGTATTAACAAGCTATTTAAAACTAAATTCTATTTAGAGTTTTACACTTAAACTACACACTGACAGTTTTCGTTTGTGAAATATATTTCTATTTTAATGGAATACAAGTTGTTTTAGTTTGCTTTTATTTGTTTAAGAAATTTCTAATTTTCTACTTATGTATTTCATTTGTTTCCAGCAAATATAATAGTGTATTGACCAGTGCTTAAACAATATATAAAATGGTTGCCTACTTTAGGGCTCATTTAAAATAAACTCACTATTATATGATAGACTAAAATAAAAGGGAATTTTTAATTATTTTGTGGTCACTGGATTAAAATTGTTTGTTTAGTAAATTAACTATTTTTTTTTTGTTATAATATTGCCAACCTCAAACTCGCTTTGATATCTTACAATATTCTAGCATTTTAAAACTCTATTGAGCAAATTTAGAATGGCAAATTAGAAAATAAATTGGCTAAACAAATGTGTATTGTTGCTGGTGCTATTGGTTTTTTCGTCGTTAGATGGTTTTGTTTAAAATTTTGCGTGTAAATAACCACATAGAGACCTATTACCACATCATTATATGACCACAGGGATCAGATACAATTCCAAAAACACTACTCAAACTAAACCGTTAACTAATGCTCTCAGCAAAAATAAACAAATACAAGCAAACATATCCAATAGATAGAGATGGGCTATGGAAGTTGATAAAAAAAGTACCATGAGAAGTTTCTAGGCTTTGTTGCAATAATATAATAACACTGCAGCGTGGTGGTTCTTAATGTAACTAACCAACCATTAAGGCTCTGACTCTTTAGAAAAAGTGTTACCTGATATTCCGGCCGTGTTCAGGGAAATTGTGTTGGTTCTTGCCTGCAAAGATTCGGACTTAAATCTATTGTATAATTATTTAAAAAATTAAACAAAATATTCCAGCCTCACCTAATTGTTTTGCAACTATAAATTTTAAAACTAAAATTATTGGATGTTTACTTCACTTGTATCGATGTGGTTGCAACTAATATGATTGACGAGTTCCTTTCTGAAATATATCAAAATTTGGAAGGCTTTTCTTGTAATGATTTTTTAAATCTGCTCTCTTGATGGCTATATCTCAGCTTATGAGTTCAATATCGTTCGTTACTTTTGATGTGAAAGAAAATTCGCAATTGAGCATTAGGCTCACAATATGATTTTTACCTGGTTGCATGTTAAATTGGTGATGTGTCCACGCCTTAGTGTTATTGCTAGCCCGAGGTATAGAGGTATTAACAACACCTCCGATTGGGTCATAGCAGAAACCTGGACCTCGTGCTAAAAGAGCCATCGCACTCTCAAAGCAAAGTATTTACACTACTGGAGCAAAGAAGAATTCTGAATCTGGAACTTAAAGCGGAAACGGATACTCAGATGCTAATATAGCGCATTAGTCGAGTTAATGTGGTCTAGGAACTGCCTCGAGCGCTCAAAGCGAATACATACATACAAAATGAGATCATGAATAATGATATCAGTATCTTTACTAATTGGGCATAGAAGTATTATAGACCGCGAACTAAAAGAGATTAGGGAAACTCTGATGTCAATGGACTGCATAAGTCGAGTGAAAGTGCTTATGGGGTATAAAGCTGATAGCGGACAGTTCCGTGTACAAAAAGGGCATAGATAGTGACATCAGCATATCAGAATCTAAGACAAGTTAATGAAATCCAGATCGTGGTAGACTAAAAATACATTCAGTGTGAACGCTATGAAGTACCACAGTTTAATGAATATACTGGCGGTTACAAAGGACTGTTCGATTAGAGTTAACGGCAATCATTAATCGGAAATGCGAAATAATTTTTTAGATCAAATAAGTCGCTTGTAGAGGTGTGGAACTTAGTGAAGGAAGAGTGCTGATTGGTATCCATGAAAATACTGGTGAGGAGACGGGGTCAAAACGGGACCCGAAAAATTAGTAGCCTGCTTTGATATTCCCCCAACACATATTAAACACTATGATTTTGCCTTTAAGAAATATTGATTTTGCCCCACCATTTACGTCGTTATGTTATTGCTTTAATTTTGTGGATTCGGAATTCTTGCAATATATTTTTTGGTGAAGATGGGTTACCTCAGGATAGAAGCTCACCTGTAACAATCAATGACGATATAAGTTGTTTTTGAATGGATATCTTGCTGAACTACTAATCGACGTTTAAGAGAGAGAGAGAAAGAGAGAGTGAGTTTACAAGGTTAACGAGAGTCCCATAAAAATATTTCACGAAGCTGATAAAGTATAAAAATCAAAAAAATAGTCATGTCGCCTGCATTTTCACTGCATTATTATGATTAATATTTTATAAAAGTTTAGATTTCTTCAGTGTCAGAGATATTTGACAAGTTATTTAGTCTGTAATTGGTGTCAATGGTGATCTGAGATGACAAAGAAAAAGGATTTGCTTTTGTATTTAGATCACGGAAAAGTATGGCTATTATCGTCTTTATTTTTAATGAGGGTGCAAATTGTACAATTTAGTTAATGATTTGGCATCATCTTAGAAAGATGTGAAGATCACGAGTTGATACAAGAATTGTAGTTGAATAATAGAAAAATATTTCAACCAAATACTAAAAGCCACACCCAGAAAACATAGAATCACATTCATTGCCAATCGAATGGTTCAGTTCCTGCAATCGAACTTTTCATTTGTGATTATAAAATTTCTTTTGCAAGAATCATAATTCATAAGTGCTGACTGCATATTTATATTCCGAACAGAAATTCTGTAGATATTACCGTAAAATTCTACTATCACATCTGAACTATGCGATTGGCAACAATTGCGGTACTCACAACCGATACTGCTTTCTCTGTGTATAAAATATTTTATACTGCCTTTTGGTGAGCTTTATAAAAACGTTTCTTAAATTTTTGGCCAGTAACATAGAATTAACAGAATAGAATTTCTCAAGGTTCTCAAAATAACTTTATTATGATTTCAAAATCCCTTTCAGCCATTTTCTTAGATTTGGAAAAACTAAGTAATTTTATCATTTTGCAAGTTTTCTAAATTAAAACCTTTCGCCATGAAAATGTTAGACGAAAAATCAACCTTATCCGCTGGTTCACACAGAAAAACCTAACGAAATGGCGTAAAACCTCGGCCTTATTATAGAGGAATATTTTCTGAAGATGTTATATGATTGTGTTTATAGTCTGTTGTGAATAACTGCTGTGCCAACAGACAGCAGACAGCTTTTTATAACCCATCTGATCATTTAAAATTTTAATCATCTAGCCGTGAGATACTCTTAACCTCTCTAAGTTGGCTTTTACATTATGCAAGTCCTGTTGATAAGATCCTTGATTTGCGTGAGAGGGAAATAAAAAGGAAATAAAGAAGATACAGACTTGCATGCTTTTGAAATTCACTTTACTTCAAAACGCCAAAGAACGTTAACACATTTCGCGCCAAGCCCAAAAATCGCGATTTACTCATTCGGGCCAAAATATTTTTCTTTTGGATAACATTCTGTTTATGTCCATTTATTGTATACCAGAAAGTGAAAATTTTCACTTTTTCCATGATTTTTCATCAATTTTCCGTGTGTGCACCGGTGATCACGCGGCCCCAGTAAGTAATTTTACTTCATGGGGCCGCGTGATCACCGGTGCACATTTAACATTTTTTTCCTTTCTTAGTCCTTTTAGACGAAAAAAGTACAATTTCCACAGTCCGGACATGCGCCAGTCCGGTCATTTCCAATAACTCGGACACTTCTACATTTCGGACAACTTAAAATTTTTACCTCTACAATCCGGACAAATTGTTTTTATACAAGAACAAAAAAATGCAAACTGCCCAGGCCAAGCACAATTTTATGTTCTCCCGGGGCAAACAGATTCATTTCAGTATATAAACTCAATGTAAATCGTGTGCACTATGCCACATTCACGATTAAAGACATTAAGGTCGAGTGCACTCTGCCACATTCACCCTTCAAGACATAAGGGTGGCGTGTGGATATGTGAACACGCGACCCAAACGAGTACTCAGGTCGTGTGCACCGGTGCCGCACATGACGCTAAATGTGTTAAAAAATAAAATCCAAATTTACGATCTGATTTAATGTTATAATGTGAATTGGGATTAATATTTCATTTTCTAATTCTTAGATAAAAATGTTTCTAATTCGATTTGGTACCTTTCGACCTTTAGTTTTATACGAAATGTACCAACGATTATACTAACTCATTTATCTCTAATATATTCACCAGTAAAAACACTAAACACAAAAGTATTTTAAACACCAGCGTTTGGTTCCATAGGCGTGCAAGTATGTGTGTGTGTGTGCATGTTTGTGCTTGTAAAACTAAAAGAATATTTGTGTACGTTAACGTATGCTTGTTTTAGTCTATAACCAAAACCGGAAGTACACACCACCAAAGCATCATTAAGTCAATTTGTGACAAGAAAAAGTTGCAATTTAATGGCTAAAAACATGATGGCAACAAAAGTGCAAGTAGCCTTCGAACCAGCAGCATAAAAAACTAACAATCATTGTTTGTTTGTTTGTTTGTTTACTTACTGAAGATTGTATGGGGACTTTGGGTTGAATAAAAAAAAAAGTTAAAAACTACACAATTCAACAAACAACTTGTAGTTAAGAACTCTAATTTCAGTGATAATTAGGAAGAATTATACGTTAATTTTTTTCTAAACATTCTGTCTAAAAACTTTTTATATAAATTATTGTGGATGTGTTTTTTGTTAAATCATTTTTATGGATTGAAAAAAGAAACCCAAATTTTATATGTTGATGTTTCTCATTTTGTTTGGCTGACCATTAACACAATTTATCCTCTTGCAAGCCTTTGGGTCATCCTTACGGTTTTTGTCATGTATGTGTGTTTTTGTTTGTGTATTTTCAAAGAGTTTCTAGAAGTTTATAGGACTAATGGAGTCACTTAAGTACTTATGCTCCCATATATGTTTGTTAATAATACGTTGTTAATGTTCCCAAAAACTCTTATTGTTTTATATTGCTGGAAACACACATTCATACACACACATACATACATAGGAATACTGTGGTGTTGAGTTGATGATATATTGTTAAGTTTTATTATTACTTTTTTGCAATTTTTTGTATAAATATATGGACATTTTTAATTAATGTTTGTTATATCATTGATTTTGAAATAGAGCAACAAAAGTGCAAAGATAGAAAACACCATAATTGTTGAATTAAGTTTTAGTTGTGCAATAAATTTGAAATGTATTTAAGAAAAATATTTAAGATCATGGAAACTTCATACTATTCCAAAAATATTTTAATTTTGTTAAATGTGTGACTCTAAAAATATCAAATAAAAGGGGTAAATCGTTGCCCAATTATAGAGTTATGCAAAATTTTGGAACACTTTTTCAGTTTCCGAAAAGAGAATTCTTAATCACTTACACAAGTTTGACTGGTGTGGATTTAAAAAATGCTCGGAGACTAAATACTTGTTATTATAGAGGAAAATAAACTGGACGTTCTAAGTATATGCATGCAAAAACTACCCATCAAAATTAATTTTCATTTTTTTCATGCAGTTCGGACTTCCGAAAATCGCAAAGTTTAGTTGTTATAGCAGAACGTTACGAGTGTATCCATAGAATTTCGTTTTGGGATATTAATATGTAGTTAGCACTTAGAAGTTATGATTCTTGCAAGAGAAATTCTATAATTAAAAATGAAAATTTCGATTACAAGAACTGAAGCAATTTGATGTCTGTTTTCTGAGTGTGGGTTTATAGACAAGTAACGGCAATAGTACTTAATAGTAGTTTGTGCTAATAGTCCAACCGAATACTACCTATAAGGCTCTATAATGAACACCTGCCACTCCACTACTTTAGCTAGGCGCTAAAATCCAAAGAACATCCTCTGTGTGCGTTACAGGGTTTTTTTTAGTACTTCCTGCTCTAGATACGATACTAAGCTTTTCGCTTCTAGAACTACATACATGTACATTGTTCAGTATTACATAATTCTTTAAGACTAACAGAATCCGGTGATTGGTATGATTTGCAATCAGGGCACTCCATTATTCTTATAATACTAGAAAAATTTAATCAGCTAAAGGAAATAATATAAAACAGAATATCTGCCTTAATCTTTCGATTTTGAACCAATATCTGGAATTTCGATTCCATTGATGGAAAATTTTAAGGACCGAGGTGTCATTTTGATTTAGAGATCAGTATAGTGTATTCTAAGCTGACATTTTTGAAATAAAGACAGCTGAAAACTTGGTTTACCAAAGGTATCAACTAGAGTGAAGCATAAAAAAATTAAATTTGACTGTAAAACTTTGAAATCCAATGTAGTTAGATCGGCATTTGTAGGCGCTTGCAGAACCTGATTTCGAAGTATAGCAGGTAACATAAGAACATGATGGCTCAAGAGGCTCTAAGATGGCTGTCATCTCTGTTTAATCTTGTTTTTACTTAAATGGATCTTATTCTATGCTTACGTCAAGTACAGTTTCCGGCTTAATGCATGCGAGTAATTCTTAAAATTTAAATTTTTTTCGGTTTAACTATTCCTTAAATGAAGAGATTCGTGCTTGACACATTAATGTTTAAATCAAGCATTTAGTTTAAAGAAAACCAGTAATAAATTTTACTTTATTTTAAACATGATTTTCGGCTAAAATTAAGAATTTAATTCTTGGATTCAAAACTTAATTTTTCTTTTTGTGTATTTACTTTGTCACTACCTAATACTTACTGCAAGGAAGCGTCGACTCTTGGGTGAATATATATTTTAATATTTCTTGATCACGATTCAAAGGCAATATTGGCCTTTGCTAAGGGCTTTCACAATCAAAGGGACTTAGGTGTTGTCCATTAAAATACATCAATACCTCACTTTGCGTCGTGGTTACGTTCCAAAAAAAAAAACTCGACGCAAATTGAAACGACGCAAAGTGAATTATGATTTTCTATAGCAAACCATCTAAAGATCGAAGATAGGTTCCAGGGTTACGAAAATACTACATCTTTTAAAAGAAAATTGAATAAAGTTAACATATAAAAAACAAAAATAATATAAAATTTTATTACATACATGCATACAAAAAACAAAAAAAAAAACAAATTCAATTCAAAGAAAATACAATTTTCAATAAATTAATAAAAAACAAAATAAAAATTAATCACTGTCTGATGAGTCCATAGTGGCTGTTGTCGTAGGTCGGCTTTCTTTCACCAAAAATTGGTTCAATGTTTGCTGAACAGCTTTTTTTTAACCTAAAATAAATTTCCTTGTAGTAATTGATATTCATAGCTACCGTCTGCGACACTTTAAAACTCCTTTCGCTGCCAGGGTCGTTTTTTAAAAATATCTCCATAGCTTCGTCAATCAAACACATCGGTTTGGAAATTTGTTTGGAGGTCAAATTTTGTTCTTCGGAGATTTCTATTGAACGGTCACTGTCATGTTTATTAGCAAATTACCATTCCAGTTGCAATAGTTCTTCATTAGACAATTCTTGGTTGTGCGAGGTTAGCAATTCATTTATGTCAGTCTCAATTAGAAAGGGAATCCCCGAGTTTTGATGGCATGGCGCAATTATGTAGAAACAGAAGTCATTGCCATATTTTAGAAAAAAAAAAAGAAAATTTCAAAAATAAATTAAAGACTCAAACCCAAAACAACGCAACTTCGAAAATCTAACGACGCACAGTGAAAATTAGTACTAATTCAGCAGCGACGCAACTTCAAAAAAACGCAAAACGAAACGACTCAGAGCGAGGTATTGGTATATTAACTTTTACTTTCCTACATTACCACTATCCCTCTTTCTCTGTCTCTCTTTTTCTACGTGTTTGTATTTTAATTTTAGATAGGACAGCTAAAAGTCGTAAATTATTAATACTATTGGCTGCGTATCCTTAAAGCTAACCTAACATATACGATGGAAAATCAACAATTATTTATTTTAATGTACGATTGTTAAATACTTACAAAGTTAAAAGAAGCTTTCTTTGAAGGAAATTGGAAACAAATTCTAATAATATTCTCAAATAACGAACTTCAGTCAATTAATCAATTTAATTTGATCTATTTTGTTTCAAAGTTCGACCGGGCAAAACAGCTTCAAACCATATTGTGACACGAAGTGGATGCAATTTACTCTAATGTAGAATTTTCAAATTATAGTCTCTCTATAGTGTGTATCAAATCCTAGACTTACACCCGTTTATAATGAACTAAATAATAAATTATTACGACAATGCCACAGGTAAACTTCGGCACGTTATAAAAAAAAAATAAAATAAATTCAGTTTTTCAATTCTAGCAGAGGTGACGTTAGAAAATCACAAAAACTAATTTGACTACACTGAACAAATTAAATTTCTGATACAATAAAGAAATTTAGAGAACCAAATAAAATATTTGTTTGACTGAGGACCTTAATTTGTAAGTTTAAACAAAGAAAAGAAATTAATTTGCAATTAATGTTTGAATTTATGTTTGAATTTATAAAAATTTTCCGATTCTCAAACAAATTGTTAACAGAAACAAATAAAAAGTATAATGAAAAAATTCACCAACATTTGTTTAGATATTAGTTCAAGAATATCTAAACAAATATTTGTTTGATTGAGAGAATGAGTCAAGGACAAGCTATTTAAAAATTTGTTAAAATCTCAAAGGAAAACTTAATCAAACGGAATTATTTAATTAATGAAAGTAGACGTATGACACGTTAGACTAAAATATTTAAGTCTACAGTATCTTAAACTAAATGAGAATTATAAAATTAATTTTAAAAATAACAGACAATGAAAATGCACACTGCAAATAAAAATTAATAATAGTTTGTTGTTTGAGCCCATGTGTTAATCTAAGAAAATAATTAAACAAAAAATTATTTGAAACAATTAAAATATTAATAGAAATTGAAATTAAAATTAATATAAAGCAAACGTTTGATTGAAATAATATCAATGATATTTTTGCTGTGTATACCGCATTTGTGAGATATTTCCAGACGAATTATCGTGTTATTAAAAATTTTTCCTAATAGGATCAGTGACTTTTTAAAAATCTGCGGCAAATAAAAAAAATTTCAGTTGAACTTCGACACGACTATGATGATGAAAACCCACATATTTTAAAAATTAATTTTAAAATAAAAAATTAAAAAATAAATAAACTTAATATACCACTGTATCTTATTTCTTCTTCTTTCTAATTCCCTCTATAATTATACCCTTCACCTGTTGTGCACAAGGGTATATATAGCTTTGTCATTCCGTTTGAAATTTCTACAATTTTCATTTCCGACCCCTTAAAGTATATATTTTATGAAAGCTTATGAATAGAGGAGTCGATTAAGCCCTGACCGTCTGTCCGTCTGTCCGAGAGTTGGTTGAAATCAACTTTTAGATGCAACTATACGTTCCTCAGATACATACATACATACATACATACATACATGTAAAAAACATATAAAAAAAAAATTACAAAAAAAAATATATTAAAAATAAAAAAAAAATAATAAAAAAAATTACAAAAAAATAATTTTTTTTAACAAATTTTAAAAAATTTAAAAAAAATAATAAATAAATAATATATTAAATAAAATGAAATAAATTTTTTTTTGGCTCACCTGGGATTCGATTCCACATTTATTTTAACGTGTACGTATGCACGTATTTTATATGAGATGAATGGTGATACAACAATTGTTATTGCATGACTACACGTTGTGAAGGGTTAATAAGATTCGGCACGGCCGAATATAGCACTGTTACTTGTTTTTTTTATTTTTGATGCTAATCCCTGTTTTTGCTTTAATTCATATATAAGTGGCTTTCATTTGTGGTTCCAGCTTAGGTAGACCCAACATGTAATCATTTGCTATTTGATATGTTTAATATGCTGCTGTTGTCACATCCAGCAATTGTGTGTTTATTGTAGTTGTTTATTTGGTTAAAATATCATCTATACACATGCATATAATACATACTCATATAATAATATTGATACATTTTATGTTAGACCACATATTTTAGACTACTCCTATATTGTTTCAAGTGTTTGACAACGTCTTAAAAAGTGTCTGCATGTTGTATAGTTGGATTGTTTGTGGTTAACGAAAATGTCATACCCGTTTATTGGTATAAATATAAATTTTTTTTTTGAAAAACTTCTATTGCACACACATAAAGTTTAGGATGTTGAAGAAATAAATTGCCTAAATAAAAGGATAAATGAAAAACCAAAATTAGGGAATACTGTTTGAGGACAGCACAAATTTGTGGTTTAATTATTACTTAGTAATAAGAGCACTTTGAGATAATTCATTGTCTTGAGGTGGTATGGCTAGAAGAGTTTGGTTTGTTGGAAAGCAATTACATTAAAAATTTGATAACTTTGTCGATATATATTTATTTAGTTTTTATTTGTTGAAATTATATTAATAACACTTGGAAAATAATTAATGGCAAGATTCACAACTAAACAAAAAACCAAAATAATAGAATTTCTGATTGTTTGCACAAGTTTCAATAATTCCAAGCTTAGGCCTTATAAAAGCTTTACTCGATCATCGGAATTAATCGAAATGTATCCCATCTCACGTTTTATATTTTTATATCGATGATTTAGTCAGCAAATAAAATTACCGTATGTCATTGGGGTGCCGTTAAATAGTGATAATAAACTAACAATACAGAAACGATCAACACCTTTAGTCTGACGTTATTGGGGATTAAATTACACGGACGTGAGGGTTTGGTCATAATTACCCATTTAATAAACTAGAGCATGCGTTATATACACTTATTTTAATTCTCATTTGATTTGAAGAAATTAGAGTAATTCAATATTCCCAGCTATTGAAAAGAGCGTAGAGAAGAGCAGTTATAACACCACAAACAATTCAAAAGCGATGGGTACTTTCGATAAATTCTCTTTGTCAGTGGGTTAAGGCTAAAATGGTTCAAGTCAATGGTGGGACAAAACCAGAATCCATCTAAACTTTTTTAGAAAATGACTGCCACATGACTGTAATCGTGTTCCATAAATAGTGGACATATTTGGCTGTTTTTAATAAAGCTTTAAATAACAAAGAAATTAAGATAAAATTAATTTTGTTTAAATTAAAAAGGCTTTTTAATATGTATTTTAACAGTTGATTTCTTTAAGATTCACTGAAGCATTGTTTTAGGATTTTAATTCATTTTATGCAGCATACCTTTAGGAATAATATTATATTGACAAACTAATTATTTTTACATTTTCTTAAATATCTTAATTAAAAGTTTGAAAGTTATTAAAAAAAACTTCCAAATATTAAACCATAAAAGTTTTTAAGTAAAACTTATATTTAATAAATAAGCCAATTACTGGCAAATATGTAAAATAGCCAGTATTATTATAACATTTACATTAATACGCCTTAAAGTATACTTCAAAACCTAACGATATTAATAAATACCCCAAGCTAGAAATTATGTATTACTTTTGGATTCTTTATTCGATTTCAACAATTGAACATCTAAAAAAAACACCTTCATTAGCTTAAACACTTTTCGTAACAACTCTTTTAACAAAGAAAAAAATAATAATAAAAAAATGAACAAAATTCATATCATTAGAAAGTTGTTGCAAGTTGAATTATTGCATAATAAGTCTCAAGTATACAATTTGTCAAATTGTAAGTACATTGTATATTTTTTTTTCTCATTTTGCCAGTGCAAATTATACCTCAAACAGTTGGCAACAAATTAAAAAAGTTTTAGCTTTTTTTATTTTCTTTTCCTCTCTTTCCATAGTTTACCCTTCCAATAAATACATATTTCACTTACAGCATAAAAATTATGAAGAAATAGTTCAAACAAATTTGTTTGTATCAATACTACTGCTACCGTACAAACAAATTGTCTTTTATGAAGTCAATCATTCAAAACTAGAGGCAAAATGATTTAAAGAAAAAACTTTGCTTGACTTTTTTTTATGTCGCTTTTATTCTTCTTCCTGCGCCATGTTTTCTTACTCACACCATTAGAGGTCGTATGTTTGGTATTTATTTTTCTAAATATAAATCCCTTAAGGATTTATGTTATTGTTGGCAGCTTAAACGAAACTTTAAACAAGTTTATGCCGTAGTCAGAGTAGGGAGTTAGATCAGGGAGTCTGAAAAATTACAAATTTTGTTTTGAAATGGACTTTACACTGCTTCAACTGCGGAGGTTTACATACTTATACTTAAGGTCATCGAGCCTTGCTTTTGACACAGGTATAAAATTTTAGCTTGTTATGGCTAACAGGGTCCCAAACTATGCGATAATCTTTTTGGCGTTGTGGACAAGAATTTTAAATTACAAGACACTCTCTATAAATTACGTACTTGCTAAAGATCTGCGACTTTATGCTTACAAAGTTCAAATAACAACTGAAACCTTGTATAGAATATAATTCGTTTAATGGCTTGATGAACATTAGCAATTGAATGGGGATTTTTTGCATCCAAGTTTTACACATAAAATCATAATTAATTCTGAAATTCTTTCTGCTAACACGAGGACTTCATCTTAGGTTCAGTTAATTTTTTTCTCCGTGGGTTTATTTATGCTCGTTCGTCGTTCGTTCTATATATTCCTGCCATCATTTTTTTAAAATGGTGGTGTCGATCTTACCCAAATCGAATAGGTTTTGTAGATAAGAATTTGTAAACCAAGAATATGACATCTAAGGTGCTTAAATGCCGGGCAGTGAAAACATGGATGTTTAGTATCCTCCTCTATTTCCTTCTTTTAGCAGCTTTAGCACAAGTTATCGTCAGGGATACTAAACATATTTGTATATTATTCTAGAGTCTAATACATAGTAATGCCTACAGTTTGGTTTTTTAGATAAATTTTTGGAATTTATCTAGGATTCGTCTTAGTTTATGGTAAAAAAGAGAGATGAAGGAATGTTAAAAAGAAAGACCCTTCCTACACCTACATTCAGTTATCCTTGAGGTCCCTTGTTCATCATTTTGATAAAAAACGTAATAAGGAAGAATAATAAAGTATAAGAAATGGGCTTTTTTAACAATGAAAGAAATTAATCTAAAAAATACAGTCCTTACAAGCCATCATTGCTTTTCTACTATCCAATCAACTCCTATTATGAATCCAATGATTTTCTCTAATTTATGCTCCTAGATATCGCTTTATTCATAGTGAAATCGTTTACTCAGCTTACGAACTCTAATATCAGGTAGTGACAGACAACATGCTCTACCGTTTAAATATCGTTTTCATTCTCAAACATCCTATAATAATTGAGATTTTACGGTTCAATTTGCTATTCCTAGCTCTTATTGCGCAAAATCCTCATAATAATTTCAATAGTAGTCTGCGGACATACCCTATTCAAGTCCAAACCTACTTTGCCTCATTTCTAGACGTCCTGCTCTTCCTTCTGTTTCTTCAGGATAGATTATTCATGCCTGACATATATACCCTGATTTCTTACCGTTTCTTTAAAAAAAAATGTGGCCTCATAATGCACTTTGAAGAAAGTGCCTACCACACAATGACTCGTGTTAGGAATGGTTCCATCTCATGGAGCATTTATGGATTACATTCGTCTTATTTATGGAAAATTTTGCTTGCCTTCATTGCCGTTCAGATCAAAGTGGTCCTTATCAGACAAATGCAAACAATTTATCAAGTTGTCTTGTTTGGACATTTTATTATAAAATTCCAGGCAAATCCTGAAGTTTAACTTGCTTGTAATTTTGACTTTGTACGGAAACAAGTTTAAGTCATCTTGAATTATCCTTGGTAATGACCGTCTGCATATTCCAAATTTGTGCCGATAAGTTTCGTGTCGAAACGCTTGTATTTGCTTGAATTGACAATGCTATAGCTGAGATTGTGTCTTGATTCCACACATAGGTATCTCGATGGTACAATGTTTCCAGATTCGGCGAATATATCAACCAGCCTCATAATGGTATATCTACTGGGAAGATTGCCGCGAAACACACGCCTTAATTCCATTTGAACGTAAATGAAGGTTTGCAAACTACAGCACCGTTGAACAGACCCATTATTCTCCCAAGAGCCTTTCAACAGTCTCTTACCAGCCCTGATTTTACGTAATGTTCTTTATGGTTTTAAGAGCGACCTCCTTATCCAACGCTAAATGTTCCTTTATGAGATCTGTTGTCTTGTACAGCGCTAGAATTTCCAATTATTAGATAGTCCATAAGGCTTTTTTAATTTCTCCCCCCATAATATAAACACCTGTTCCCGTACCTATATTTATCTTAGAGCAATCAGTGAAAACTGCACACCTGTATTTAGCCCATCGGATTTCAACCAGCAATAACTTTCAATATTGTTATTGTAGGTGTCCTACTAAAACTGCTCTCTCGACTATATTTGCATATTAAGGCTCCCTGCCGACATTCTTTTCACTTAGTACTCTATAGGTATACTGTTACGATACACTTCTCATGATGTTAAATGAAGCATGTCTCTGGACTTCGGTAAGAAGCTTTTTTTAACAAACCTTTTCCATTTTATAATGAAGAATTTTTATTAAACTTTTACTGAAGGAATAATATAAATGATCCTTGAGCTTGATTATTTAACCAATTTGCAGTTCATCAACAGGTCAAAAAAAATATATTTATATATCATTTTATAAATGATTTTATTTAACCTGCTTATGGGATCGATATGATGATAATCAATGTTTTCAATTTAACTCTGCTAAGGGCAGAACATCTTGGAGACCTTCCTAATATTTTTTTAATCGCAGCCCTTGAAACCTTTCTAATTTATGTAACTTTTGGAACATGTTTCAATGCAACACCACGACTAGTTTTTACTTTGAGTTTGTTGCGCAATTGTAGCGTAATGATTGCTTGAATCCACACAAATTTTTAATTCTAAAAAAATACCATAAAGAAGATATTTTAAATTGAAAGACTAAAACCGATCGTTGAGTCTCAAACGAAAGTCTCGTGCACCAAAAATAATACTTTACGTTATTTTGTCTTATTTAAAGGACCACAAAAAAATCAGATCCCTTTTAAACAATTCTAGAAAACATATTCTAAAAAAACATCTCATCTAAGTCACCTTTTAAGAACCTCCTTTTACTACTGCATGACTTTAATATTTTATTGCTGTTATTGTTGTTGGTAGCAAGGACTCGTTTAGACTTTTAAATGTTAGTTGCTGTTACCAGCAACCAAGCAGGCATCAACTCAACATCATTGGCAACTTCACGGTTGTGTTCATAAAACTTTCTGACATTTTCTTTTTGTTTCTTTTGTTACTGTTGTTGTTGGTATTACTGCAGTTTTGTTGTTAAAACAGTTACAGCAGTAGTTCTTGTTGTGTTTAGCCTATGGGCTCTACAACAGCAGTAGCAATAGAGAGTCACCGACTATTGTAAATAGTTTGTATAACAAGTTACATGAGTATTAAGATTTTATTTAATTCTTTTTTTTTTCAAGCAACTTTATAATTCTGCTCTCTTTTGAATGTAGTAACCCTTATAACAAGCCTTTTTTTCGTTGTGCCTTAACTTTGTACTGCAAGAAGTTGAAGTAAATTTTTTTTTTCATTTCTGTCAAAGGGTGTGTATTAAGTCTGTTGGGTAATTTTTAAAGCATGTGTTTTTTTTAACACATTTTAGAGTGTTTTATTAAATTAGTAACAGAATTTGTAATTTCAGTTTGAAGGACCTTTGGTTTTTTGAGGTCATTAACGCAAGGGCAGAGTTGGCCATTTATGGGGTTAAAAGAGGTCTTGGTGATTTAAGTAACTGCTAATGATATTTTTAAAATATGAAGAAAACAGTTTAAAGGTTTTTGCTGTTTTTTCTAGCAGTTACATAATCCTACAAATTTTAGGAAGAAAAAAGGAGTAATTAGAGATAGAAATTAGCCATTTTGTTGGTGTTTAATGTTGATTATTTTGTTAGTGTAATTTTGCAAAACCTTAAAACTCCTAAACCGGTCCTTATCACTCAATATGTATTTATATAAAAAAACGTCTGATATTGGAGCTGGTTGTTAAAGTGGGCGTGTCTTAGGAATTTTCTGATCCTTAGATAATTTTGTCAAGAAATCTATTTTAATTTAAGTTTACCACCGTAAATCTTCTTTTGTTGGTTTTATAAGATACTAGCCAAGCCCGGCGCGCTGCTACGCCCCTTAATGAATAAAAATTAATTCTGAATTTTAATTGAATATCAAGTGCAAGAAGCTAAAAATTATTACTTATATTTTATGGGCGTGGCAATGCTCACTTTTCTAATCACGAAATTGTATAGTCATGACAGCTTAATACGTGTGCAAAGTTTCAGAAAAATCGATCTAGTTCAAGCAGCTAAAAATGATTACTTATATTTTATAGGCGTGGCACTGCCCACTTTTCTAATCACAAAATTAATAATCATGAGAGCTCAATATGTTTGCAAAGTTCAGGAAAAATCGGTCAAGTGCAAGTAGCTAAAAATGATAACTTATTTTTTTATGGGCGTTACCCCGCCCACTTTATACCACCCATAAACACTCCCTGGAATGTGTACAACAACTTGTCAAAGTTTGAGTCCGATCGGCTTTATGGTTTCGGAGTCTATAGCAAACACACACACAGACAGAGTTTCACTTTTATATATATAGATTTTGATTTGAAAACGGGTCTGATAAATTTTCGTAATTTTTTTACCGAAGAAAATTACTTATAAAATTTGATTTTTCTACGTCATTGCGTTTAGGCGCTATTACATGTAATTCGATGCCAAAATTAGGTTTTTACATTACCAACTGCAATATTATAATGCAAAAACTTTTTCCTAATTAACCGAATAAGTCCATTTCTAACACCAAATATTTCTAATGCTAAATTACGTCCTCCTAGCTTTTACTGTGCCAGCTTTATCGTATTTTCCATAGGGAAACGGACAGACATAATTTGATCTTTCTAAAATATACCGAAATCCGAAATGTAAACACTTTATAGGGTCTAAAATAAATAAATCGATGCATGACAAGCGGAATTACAAAATTATTATACCATTTCGTAAATTTTGGTTATTGATATAAAAAAAAACTGCAAATGCAAGTACACACTGCTAAGTCAACTCTTGGTGTAGCACCACAAAAAAAAGGTCAGAGAATGGTTTTAGATTTTATTAAGGATCAGAAAGGGTGAAATGTAATGTGTGAAAATGTCTTTGCAACATTCGATGTTGCTTTTGAAAACTTAAGCAGCTGTAGACACTTTAGTTCAGCTGGTGCGAACATATACTGCAAAATAATAAACGAATCGTTAATTTGCAATATTATTAATGCCTACGTTTTATGGTGTAAAATTAACAATGAACCAGAAATCCAAAGGGGATCTTGTTTACCAAGTTTACATCTTCAATAGTATTATTGAACATCATATGTTTATCAGACGAAGAGCCTTTTACGTCATCATGTGGAAAAAAGGAATAACAACTGATGGGTTCCGATGTGTCTGTGGCCGGAAAAACAACAGGAAAGCCTATTAGTCTTGCATTTTATTTTTTTATCCAGCAGTTGTAACAAGGAAATTAGTTAAAAATTAGTATAAAAGTTAAAAATATTTATCTAAATTAATTAAGTATAAAATATAAGAGTAGAACTTCTTCATAACGTAGTAGCTGGTTACCGATGTACTTCTAATATATAGAGAAAATTCGTAATAAAGAATTTGTTTTATTTAAGTTTGCACATTTATTCCAAGTAAATATTTGTTTATTTCAATTAAGGGTTGCTTGCATTCTATATGTGCATCAGAGATCTGCAACGAATACTCATGAAGTAAGTCAACTTGAATCATGATTCATTATTTCGTTGATTTATACGCATTCATACTTATTACAAAGTCTTCACTTATACTTATATAAGTACTTATAGTATTCATATTCAGCAACACGTATGACTCAGTTGATTGATATTTACGCAAG
Source organism: Phyto melanocephala (assembly GCA_941918925.1). Taxonomy (NCBI): domain Eukaryota; kingdom Metazoa; phylum Arthropoda; class Insecta; order Diptera; family Rhinophoridae; genus Phyto; species Phyto melanocephala. The sequence continues at coordinate 17,457,049 of OW799235.1, forward strand.
TATGACTCGCGTACTCATTATGAAGTTGTGTTTTATAACTAGGCTTGCCAGATTACAATTTTACATTTACCATAATAATTGTGGATTGTTAAAATAAAGACAAATAAAAAAGAAAAAAGAAAAATAAATTTAACAAAATAATACAAAAACAACAAGCAAAAATAAAGTGCTTGCTTTGATGTCTGTTTAAGAGATTAAGATTTTGTTTTTGCGTATTGTCTTTCAAATTTAATGAGCATCTAAAAACGCAGTTTTTGTAATTTGCTGCAAAAAATTTAAACATGAAAATGAAAAACACAAAATATCTGTTATTTTTTACCTCTTATTATAGAAGCCAACCAAAACTTAGCCTAAAGGAAATACTTAATCAGTTGCATTTATTTAAAAATTAATTAGTGATACTTGCAAAAATTTTATATTACACATTGTAAAATTGCAAATTTGTTTGTGCCCAAAAAATATCTTGCACTCTTCGACCTGGCAACATTGTTTATTCTTCATACAAATGAGAGCTGTTAATATTTTTGTTGTTGAATCAACTTAAGTCAACGTGGGTATTTTACGAATCATAGAAGTATGGGACGGTATAAGTATAAGTACGTCGTAGTACTCATGTTCATTGTGAGTTGTACCTATAAATCCACGTTGTTGTGGGTATGCTTACGTCAGCTCAGTTAAATTTTAATGATTTATACGCACTTATACTCAAATTTTATGACTCACTATGAATATTGAGAAAACGACTCAAAGCCGAACACTGATGTGCATATCGATAATATATGCTTTTAAGACACATTTTAAAATTTTTTATTTGTGTTAGTGTTAGTGTTAGACGTTTAAATTTAACTTCACCAACAATGTCAACACAGCGATTTATTAATGAAAAAATTTATATCTGGTACATCATTTGTCGATTCCATAAATGTTCCTTATTTATTTAAAGATGATCCTAAAATCGTGAAATATATACCATGTATGTGGTGTGTGTGTAATTAATCTTCCTTGCACAGGATATACTTACCATAAATACAATATTGACAAATCAAAAAACTTTAAACCTAGAATATCTTCATCCAAATGGTACTCCTTTGTGAGTACGTCATTGTCAATGTTAATATAATCAATAATTAATGTTTAACTTCCGAATACTAAGTATTTTGCAAACTACTTTTTGTTTCAATTATTCTCTTTCAGTAAACACAAAACACCTAACATATGTGTGCATCTTACAGTTACTTTGAAATTTGCGACAAATTAATGTGTGTATGAAATAATTGTATAATTGAAAAAAATCGTTACAAAAAGATTATTTAGCATTAGCTAACCCGGTGTGCTTCGCTACACCCGCCAGGAAATTTGTATTGTTTTATTTATATTTATACATAATTGTTTTATATAAATGTGTGTAATTTTAATTTTTATAATTAAAAGCGATTTTTTAATGCAGAAATTGATTGATTGATGATTATTGATCACACATGGGGGGAAAAACACTACCTCAGCTCCGATCGTAACAATTTTTAGCTGTTATAAGGAAATTGCTCATACAACTTGTCAACCAAATTTTGTTTTTAGTTTCCAATATATATGATATCAAATGTAATTTTTTGTATGGGGGATACCATGCCCCCTGATCTGCTCCTAACCATTTTTTTCTCGGATAAGCAAATTTTTATCAAAGTAACTCGTACAAAGTTTGAAGGGGACAGCTGCTCTTCTTCTTTTAAAATAGGTTATAAAATGTGTTAAATTTGTATGGGAAGTATCACGTCCACCTAAAATATAAAACAAAAATATAGCCTTTGTCCGTTCGGAGTATAAACCTGGAACATTTATTAAAATTATTTAAGAAATTTTATAAGCAGAGTCAAAGAAAAACTCATAACATACAAACACACATTTTCTATATATTATATTAGTATAGATATTAAAAGCCTGTTGTGTCTCAATAAAAGGTTTTTTAAAGTGATAAATGCACTATAGAAAAATTCGTTATAAGGAGATACAAATGTGAAAAAAACCTTCAATAAGATATAGTGTTCTCAAAAGTAATTGGGTATAGAAAAAAAATCGTTTAATTTAAATTGAAGTTTGTTATAGGGAAGTACGACTGTATATAAGTTTAGTGGTTATCGTTTTTTTTTTGTTGATTATTATAAAAGGTTTTCCAATAAGAGTGATATGATATCTTAAAAAAAAACTCTTAGTGTTAAGGAAGCTCAAAAGTTTTTTATTTAATGTAAAGTACAATCGATACAATTAAGTTCTAAATAAAACGTCATTCAAATGTCCTCCACAAGTTCTTCTGCAGGAACGAATTCGATAAACCCAATTTTGAAGCACGTTTTCCAAAAAAAACGTTAAAGATAGATAAGTAGAGGTTTAAAAAAAAAAAAACAAAAAAGAATTTGTTATGTATTTGTTTTTGTTATTTCCTGTCAAAAATGTCATTGCAACCTAATATTGAACGCTAGAAAATTTCTACTTGTTAAGTACACATATAATTTCTGATTATTTTAATAAATTTATACTAAGAACCTTGTTATGCCTTTCTGCAGATATTTATATACACTTTTATTTAATGCATATGTACAACATTGAACATATAGAATTGCACATATTTGTTGGCTGAGTGAGAGTACCTTGTAGGTCTGCGTTTAGTGTTGTGATTCTCAATAAGTTGATTTTATTTCTGTCCAACTGTTAAAATTGCAAATCGATGACATTTGAATGCCTTAATTTGCCCCCCGTTTCTTCACTAATCAACGACAGAGCACTTAGTAATTACCGTTGGAACAAAGTTATCAGCAGTTAAATTCAAAACTGCAAGGCTTGTTAGTTCATATGTATTTCCCCTTAATGTATGCTACTTTACATTTTCTGTACATGTGTGTGAGTGTTTGTACTCTCATTATATTTATGAGAAGTTGTTGTGTTGTTGTAAAAAATAAACTATAATAATAGCTAATGCAAGAACAACAATCTTCCATTATGAATTTAGATGTGAAACATATAGAGGTGAGTGAGTATGTACATTAATATAGAATATGATTTCTAAAGCAGCGAACAGAAAAGGTACTTTTAACTTAGAAGTTTAGCTGTCGTATTCATAAAAGATATTTCAGTTTTATTGAAGGCTTATTTGACAAATTTCTGCACAACATCTTTCAAATAAACCAAAAAAGTATTTTATGAATACGGCAGTAGGTCTTTTAAATTGATTACAGTGTACATTGTACGGCAGATAATTCGATCGATTTTAATATAGGAAAATATTATTTATTTTTATTTATTTATATATGTATGTCTATAGATAATTATCCTTACAGACAATTCAATCAACATAGAAAACAAAATTATAGATTTTTTAAAAATAATATTCGTATTCCAAGAATAAACTCGCCAGGAAGTTCTGCTGTCGAATATAATACTATGAATAAAACCAAATTATTAAAGAACGTAATTTTAAAATTGCCATCTCTAATACTCAGAGGGCTAACTATTGCAATAAAAGGTCAGATTAAATAGGACAACATGCAAAGCGTGTAGAAGAGGACAAAACATTAGAAAAACTATATTTTCCAAAATCCTTTGTTTGGTCGAGTTATATTAGAAAATTTTAAAGTGGACACTATGTCGAATATGGAATATCTTAGTGCTTCATACTAGAAATCTCATAGGTATTATATAAAGGGGTAGGTTTAGGACCTAAGGAGTGTAACGAAAAAAATTTGTAGTTGCATTAAGTTAAATAAAACTCAAATCGTGCTATAAATGATTTTTCTTTTTATCACGTTAGCTTTTATATGTCAGATACTATTATTTTAAAACTGATTAATGTTCAATTGTTATTACGATCAAAATGGACTGCGAAAAAAGTACGTGAAAATATAATTAAAACTTTTCAAAAAATCCGTCATGGACTTTCAAAAAAAAAAACAAATATTTGAAAGTTGATCTTTGAACTGTTTTAAATGCCATTAAACGGTATAAGGAAGATCTGAGCATTGAAATAAAACCTCGATTACGAAATAAAAAAGGTCCAAGGGATATTGGTAAGGTAAAAGAAGTCGAGCAACGGTTTCGAAGAGCACCTAACACTTCTGTCAGAAAAGCAGCGCGTACGGTGAAATGCTTTAATCGTTTTTGTCCAAAGGGTCAAAGCTTATGCTGAGCTGAAGACATACAAAGTTCAGAAAGTTCCAGATCGCAATTCGGCAAAGAACTTAGAAGCAAGAAAACGAGCGAAAAAATTGAAGGCAGGTTTCATAAAAAAATACACCTGTTGTGTAATGGATGACGGAACGTACGTACTGGCAGACTTTTCTGAACTTCCCGGCCAAGTTTTTTATGTTACTGATGAATGTAATGTAATGTTCAGAAAGAGTTCCGGACAAAAAAAATGAACAAAATTCCTTAAGAAATTTCTCGTGTGGCATCTTATTTGTATTTGTGGCATCAGGCCCGACAAACACAGAAATTTATATCACGGAGTGTTTACAAAAATGACTTTTACCTTTTTTGAGACAGTGCCGAGTGCCTACATACATTTGGCCTGTTTTAGCATCATGTCACTATGGAAAAAAAGCACTTGAGTGGTATTCAAAGAATAGTGTCATTTTTGTACCACGAGAGGCAAATCCACCTAACTGTCCAGAACATAGGCCTGTGGAAAGGTATCACTTCCTCCAAAAAGGTAACAGAAGCAATTGTAAAATCTTGAATGGAAGGACTTGCTAAAAAAAGTCAAAAATTTTATAAATACGAAATAATAAATTCAGATTTCAACCTTAAATAAATTTGTACAATATGCCAATAAATTTGCGTATTTTAAAGAGTTTCTATATTGCACAATTTGAGTTTTATTTAACTTAATGCAACTATAAATTTTTTTCGATACACTTCTTAGTCGAATTTGAAGAATTTTTTTTCGTCTAATCAATTATTTTGGGAAACTGCCTTCTGTAGAGATGACAACATGCTAAATGAGCAAACGTATTATTTCTGCATAATTTTCGATCTGCTCTCATTTGAAGTAACACATATTTATGACAAGTCTAACACACATATATACACATACATACAAACTTTAACATATTCTGACGATATGGAAAATGCAAGAGTAAATATAAACAGTATTGAGTAAAGAGCAAAACTAAACTATAACAAAACTAAGCAAAACAAATAAAAATAAAAACGAAACATAAACTTTTTTAAAGTTTTTCTTACCTATTGTTGTTGTTGTTTGTTTTATAATTTTTTATTTGTTGTTGCTTCATCTTATTATTCTACAGCACGAAAGTTGGATCATGGCATAAGAAATTCTTTTTAATGGTTGGTTACAAGTGCATCAGGTGCTCTGTGCATTTTGTGAATGTCTTGTTATGCCTTCTCTTCACCCAAAACACGTTCAAATTGAGCGTTGACAGTTTGTGTTACTGTTTCCTTGTTGGTTTGGAGACAATTTTTTTTCCGAATTTTTGGTATGAGAGCTTCTTTACGGTAGTTTTTAGTGTTTGGTTTTTAACTCTAGTTGGTAAAAGATTGTGGTTTTTTTATTGCTTATTTAAAGAAGCTATATTTATGCTGTATGAATAGTAGAACAAAATAAAATAAAATAAAAATTCAGAACAGTAAAATATTTTTTGCACGTTTGACACGTTAATATTTGCAAGCAGCCCTCAAACTGGCGTAACAAGACAAAAATAAAATCAAGCAAGTTGTAACCATAAAATGTTATTATGATGTATGGCAGAGATGTGACAGATTAAGGTGACAATTTTAAAACTTTTTACGGAGAGTGTACTTTATAGTTGTATCCTTGTCTTCCCCTAAACTGCTTAAGCACGTATATATCTTGTTATTACCGAGCATTCTATTCCATCATATATTAAGTCAACGATCCTTTATGGCTTTGAATCTTCACATCACATGCAAGGATCTAAAGATGCTGCAAATCTCTGTTAATTACTGTCTCCGTCAGATCATGAGAATATTTTGCCAGTCATCGTGCCGAATAAAAAATTATTGGCTGACACCAAACAAGACCCCATATACATCAAGGAAACACACTCTAACGAAATCGGCAACTAATATTGTCAGACAACAAATTGAATGGAATTCCCAGGATCCTGAATAAAAACCGGATTTCACACCTGACGACAGCGAATTCATGAAATTCATCGATGAGCAAACTACAGACACGATTGAATTTAGAAAACCATCAATAAACACTGGTCACTGATGGTGCTTTATCGCTAAAAATCATCGATGCACTGTAACGATTAAATTAAATTTTTTGTTTGACATAAATTGTTCAAGTTACTGTAAACAACACATATGGCAGCATCGCGGCTGCCTAATGCCTATATATATAAAAGTGAAACTCTGTCTGTCTGTGTGTGTGTTAGCTATAGACTCCGAAACCGAAAAGTCGATTGGACTCAAACTTTGGCAAGTTGTTGTACACATTCCAGGGTGTGTTTATTGATGAAAAAAGTGGGCGGGGCTACGCCCATAAAAAATTAGTTATAATCTTTAGCTACTTGCAATTGACCGATTTTTCTCCAACTTTGCTCACATATTAAAATCTCATAATTATGCAATTTCGTGATTAAAAAAGTGGGCAGTGCCACGCCCATAAAAAAAATCATAATTTGTAGCTACTTGCACTAGATCGATTTTTTTGAAACTTTGCACACTATTGAGCTGTCATGACTTTATAATTTTGTGATAAAAAAAGTGGGCCCATAAAAAAAGTTATAATTTTGAGGTACTTGCACTAGACCGATTTTTCTGAAGCTTTGCACACATATTGAGCTGTCAGGACTATACAGTTTCATGATTAGAAAATTGGTCAGTGCCACGCCCATAATTTTTTTTTAATATTTAGCTTCTTGCACTTGATATTCAATTAAAATTCAGAATGCATTTTTATTCATTAAGGGGCGTAGCAACGCGCGCCGGGCTTGGCTAGTATTAAAATAAACGAGAATTATTGAAAAGGGAAGTCAGTCTTGCCAGATTAAAAAAAACATTCTGTATCATATGCATTATTCATTTCTTCATAAGCTTAGTAAAACCTTAGCTTTTTCAAAATAAAATACAGGATTGGATTCAGCCTTCTACATTGCAGTTTTCATATGACAAATGGCTGATCAAAATATACGTTGGTAGTGTGTATGCTAATCCAAACTAGTAATTCAGATTGTCAGCAACTTTTGGCTTAATCAATTTGTGTTTAGTTCTAGAGCTGAGCTGGGAGTCCAGAACTTTTATTTTTGTAATTAACATGGGCGTTATTATCCAATGAATATACTAGTAGATACCGAATTAATTTTTTAATTTTGACATTAGAGCTACATTTTTATGTATTCGTTTCCATCTATTTATATGTGGTGGTCCAGGGGAACTTAAGTTCAAGCCAAGTTTTCTCTCAAAATAATAAATAATTTACAATCTTGTTAGATTAATCATTTGATCTTTTACAATCCCATTTTTCTCATCATGTTATAACACCTCTGATTTTACCACTGTAATGCTACGGCAACAGTTTTTTTCTTCTTATTTCTTTATCACGAAAAGGTATGCTCCTGCCTTATGTCAAGGTGCTCGTATATTGTCAAGTAAAGTCATGACAATGTTATAGTCTTGTAAATATGTATATAAAATCTATATGAAAATACAGTATCGATGAGTTCAACTTGTAACTAAACTTTGTAACTTTATGGTCGTTGTAGTAGTAAACAGACATTAAATTTGACTGTGTATTTAAAGCTACAAAAACAAATATTATATTATTTACCCTTTATTTACAGCTTAACTTATACATACACATACAAAACATTAAAACGTAAAAACAGCAAAACATCCAAACACCTACAAAAATAAAGACAAAAATTAAATTTAAAAAAAATAGGTTAACATTTTTATAGACCAAAGTGAAAAGCCGCAAAAAAGGCGAAACGTACTTTTTTGGGTTGTTAAGTCAGTAAGTTGCTAAAAATTATATTGAGAAGAAAATATGTGTCTCTTCAAAAAAAGAAAAATACTACTACGGCTCGAGGTGTTAGTAATGCCATACAATAGTATGCAACAACGACAACATAAACAACAACACTTCGCAACATAAGTATTTATGCTGCTTTGCAGCACATTTGCAAACGACAGCCCTTTAATGGTAATTTGTTGGCATTTCCGCTTTTTGGCGGAAGTTCATTTTTACGTTTATGTCAGTATTTTTTATACATAATTTTTGTTGTTGTTGTTGATGTTCTTCTGCTCGCACAGACACCACTTTGCGAATGTACGAGTGAGTGCAAGTAGTAGGGATTGCACAGGTAATGGAGGCATATTTGAAATTTCCTCTACAATTTTGTTTAACCAAGATTCAAAAGATAGTGATAATTTGGCAACAAGACGGGTGCAACCAATTTTATATTAAAGTTATGAAAATAATAACATCAAATTTAATATAAATTTTTAGAAATTCATATAGATTTTATTGATTAATAATATTAATTATTAATTTTTTTTATTTGTTTTAATTTTTTTTTTTTGCTTTTAAACATAAATGTTATTAATATCAATTTAATGTAATAGTGGAAAGAGCGTGAAACCAACATACCCTGGTTCGAATCCCGGCTGATACAAGAACAAATTTTATGTAAATTGTATGTTGGGAGAGGAAGAGATAGGTGAGTACACTTACTCACCACTCCCTAACAATAACTAGTTTTTTAACTAGTATAAAACTATATACAAATGAACTAGTTGGGGTCCTATGATAATCAAATGTTAAAACTTATAGTTTTGATATATGAAAAAAGGACAGATATGTAACTAGTCTGAAGTTAGAAGGAACTAGTGTATTTCCAATCTGATACAAGTTACTTTGTCTGCAGGGGATGTTTCTAAATATTAAACTCCATGTAAAAAATTAAAATAAAACAATTACAGTACAACATAGTATGTATTGCTAAGTACAATAACTACAGTTGTTTCACTAAGTTTTATAGGGCAAGAAGGATCACGGGAATTTCGGGCTCACTCTTGTCATTTAGGTCATTCACTACCACATCCTAAAAAGTCGGTTAATGTAGCAGAGTTTTTAAGGCTTTGTGAGCTGACTAACGCTGCGATAGTTTGAATCTAAGCGCAAAAGGGCCACTATAGTAAGGTTAGGTAGAACAGGCAGCTGTTGTGCAGCTCACTTGGGTCCATTATATTGATCCCTTTGTGATAGCTGAATATAATAGAATAGAAAAAAATAGAAAAGAAGAGAAAGAGAAGTAGACCAGTCCAGACTGTCTGGCGGGAATCGAACCCGCAAACCCCCAGACTAGCAGATCAGCACACTATTGACTAGTCCACCGGGGCACCCTGGTCACTATAGTTACGAGCGGGGGATGAGCTTGTCAGGAGGGTATATCTCTAATCCAAATGCAGTCTCAATCCCGTTAGGGACTATCAAAAGCAAGATACCCAGTTACTTTCTTGGAAAAGCACAGAACAGGTGGCGTAAACTAGAAACATGTAAAGTGGCCAACGGAAGAACTTCTTAAAATTATTAGCAGTATTGACAAGTTACACGAAATAATTAAACCCGGACTTTCCTTGAACGAATATTTTTATACTTGTATAGATTTGGAGAATGAGGAATCAGTTTTCCACTCTCTCTGCGTATTTCGAGCTCTGGTTGCCAAGTGAAACAGAAATCTGGGCAAACATACACTGGATTACATCTCCGAGATATCTGAGGTCATAATGAACACTCAGATAATATACCGCACGGTTCATAAAACTCTTACTATACCAGTACTTAGTTTGGCCTACAATAAGGATATATTAAAATCTAACTCTCTATTATCAGAAGAGGTTTGTAGAAATCACAGTAAAATTTGAAACAAAATTGATGGTATAAATTCTAAAAGCATCAACCAAAGGAAGATAACCTTGAAATTTTTCAGCTGTCACTTTTTTATACAAATTACCAAAAATAAAGCCCTTTACGAAAGAACAATGCATTTTAATTGTAAAAACTTATTACAAAAATTTCGAAAGTTATGCTGAGACTGCTCGCAAACTTCGATGGATCTTCAATAGAGAAAGTGCACTATTGTTTCAACCATTTAAAGTTTGGTTTACACAAAAAAATTTGGAAATACTGGTTTGGTTATGGACAGTAAAACTCCTGTGCATCAACATAGCGTTGTGTGTCACCGAGAACTCGAAAACATCAATTTGACATCGTTTTCAACAACTTAATATTCAACGAAGAACTTCGCAGCGAATTTTGGCAAAAAGAAACTTCCATCATGCGTACAAAATTCAGCTCTTTCAGGATCTCGAACCAGCAGACCATGGAAGGCGCCGGCAATTCGTTCAATTTGTCGAAAAAAATTATCTTCTCCGATGAAGTGCATATCCATCTAAATGGCTTCGTGAATACACAAAATTGTAAAATTTGGGGCTCAGAAAATCCTCATTGACTCGATGAGAAAAAAATTCACTTGTAACGAGCAACTGCCTGGTGCTCATTTTTGTCAGGCGGTGTGACTGGGCCTTACTTTTTTGAAGATCAGAATTGAAGTGTGTGTGAAGGGTGTTACAGGAACATATTAACGGGGTTCTTGTAGTTTTAACTGGACGACATGCATCTGAACAACATGTGGCTTTAGTCTGTCACATCAAGCATGAAACAATCCATTTATTGCAGCATTGAAATTCCGATGTCGATTAACCACCAAAATCATCCAAATTTCACGGCGTTAAAATGTTTTTCTTTGGGGTCTTGTAAAATTTCGGGCTTGTGCAAATAAATTATCAACAAGGGCTGAGTTTAAATTCAAGTCACCATCGGCAAGATACTGCCACATTTTTGATAAAAAAAGTCTTGGAATTTTAATAAATAGATAATGACACATCATCAGAGTCGTGTGGGCTACTTGACAGATGTTTTACTTCATATTTAATTGGAATATATCTTCTTTACAATTCAATAAGAAAATCTCAACTGTCTCAAAAAATATGTGTTTTTACATTAAACTTAAAAGGTGCATTCTTACCTAGGACACACTTTATAAGTAGTTAGGTGCCATATCGACGATATTGATCCTAATGATCACTTTCAAATTACTTTATCATCTATATAAGATTACCTTTGCAGAATAACTTTAAAGCCTATTTTTAGATATTGATGTCTAATTGGAATTAATGAGAAAACGGGTATAAAAAAAAGAAAAGAAAAACAGGAATGAAAAGATGACAATTTTTTGGCAACCCTGCAATTGATAATAATGCTTTTATTTCTTGTCATGCCTTAACTTCTATTAAGTGTACGAAGTGCCGAAGGTTTATACTGCGATAATAGCCAGACTTAAGGATAATAGTCCACCAAAGAACTGCAGCACTAAAATAAGCTTTTTGAATCGCCTACTTAGTGCTCACTTGTCTCCAAAAGGAGTTCTGGAAAACACAATTTTTATAGTCAATTTCCCACTTCGATAGTCTCTTTTAATGCAATTAATATGCACGAATTCCATCCCTTCCAGGAACAGCTTAATCATGTCTTCTTCTTACACAGTGCTGGAAAATACAGCAGAAAGTAAGGGAGAAATATTATAAAAATATGTTGAAATAGATAGTATTTCTTTCCACTGCTGAAATAATAACCAGCTTAGAAGACATACTTTGTGTGTTGTGCTTTCGTATGCAAACAATTTAAGCATTTCCATGGATACAATACGGTAAGGGAATGCTGTCTGCATTGCTTACAAAATTCGATAAATTTTCTGGTGAGAAAAACTCATACTTTAGTGGTACGTACTGAAATATAATACCCTATCAATTTCAATACCATCCTATGCCTAGTTATAATAAGTGCTTAAACTACCACATAATGTCATATCATGTTCATAAGCTCTGTAATGCCCCTCAGCAGCTAAAGTTATTAATAAATTGAATATCCTTTAAAGCTAAGGATTTGTAGGTTCTCATGTATTTCCACTCAGCAGCTAAACTTATTAATAAATTCAATTTCCTCTAAAGTAAAGTAAAAAATTTTTATCTAATCAAATATATATCACAAGGCCCCACTGTAATTTGTTAAATATTATTACTGTGCTCTACGACTCTTTAAAAATAACTCAATATGAAATTATTAATTCCCTGTTGTGTTTTTTGCGCTATATGTTTTATTAATTAGTTTTTGTAATTGTATTTTCCTTTAATTATTAAGAGATTAGTTGGGAAAATGTTTGTAGTAAATTTCTGGCTTAAATCTCTATAATTCATTTCTTAACCCCTTGGTCAGTGTCTCCTAAACGATACGCACACACAGACTTAACTAACTAAGCATAGAGAAAGTATTAATGTCCATAAATACTTTCGTTAAGGAAAAGTGTTTTAAGTTAAAGTATCTCTGGTAACCGTTTGTGTTGTATTTGAAAGTGTGCTGTCTATTGTATCCTTAGCTAAAGTGTGTATATGTATGTGTGGGAAAATGTTTTAGTCTTTAGTTTCCTTTTCAACAACTTTTCAATTATCTTATAATTGTTCCGTGGCATGTAAGTTTCTTCCAACATGACCTTTTGTTTTTTTTTATTGTTTCCTTTTCTTTCCAGTTTAGTCCTTAATTTTGGTTTCTTCTTTTCTGGCGGTTGGGAAGGATAATTTTATAAAAATATTTTTTTTTTGTTTTTATTGAAAATAATCCTTATTTTCATCCTACTTAAGCAACATTCTGAACATTGGCTGATGTTTAACGAAAGTTTTTTTATTCTCTTATTTTACGCTCATAATTTGTAAAAGTGGAGGTAAAGACATTCATTCCCTGTCTTCTGCGGTTATTAAATAAAGTATGTATTTAGGAAAGTAATTTTATGTAGTTTCCTCTTTAAAATTTTGTTGTTTTTGCAGTAATTTGCTCTGTGTTTTTAAAAGAATTTATAAACGTTTTTTTTTATTATTATTTTGTTGGTTCATTGTAAAATAATACTTTGTAATAATCGTCTTAATTTAGCGTGTTAAATGGGTGTTTGTGAAATTGCAAAAAAAAAAGAAATATAATGAAATAAAAGTTTTGTAATAAATGCAAAGAAATTGTTGCCACAAAAAAAGTTTATAGTACTTTTACACTTTTTATGATTTAAGCTGAGTGCTGGGTTTGATTTAAGTAGCGTCTACATGGAATTATTAAAGTGTTTGTTTTTCATTACTTCAGGTTTATGGTGGGTGAAGAGCGTTTTATTTAAAAAAAAAATATATATAAAATTTATAACAATTAAATTAAAATCTCCCTCAATGTATTGTTTTTGGCTTAGGATCATATTTCACATAATTTGTAGTAACGTTCAGTTCATGGCTCTATGCTCCTTGTTGCAACAATGGAAACATGTATATATTCAGTTAAATAGCAGTGAATTTTTTTAATTAAAATTTTTAAATTGTTTTTTTTTTAACTAATAACAAACGAAAATCTTTTTAAAAACAACTTTTACCCAAACAATTCTACTTTATTTTTAATTAATTTTTTTTAATTAAAATATTTTTTATTAAGTTTATTTAAATATTTTTCGGTTAAAAATTATGTTGGTCAACTGAGCCCCCTCTCCCCCTTTCTACTGGCTCGGCAGGCTCACCATCTTTTACTAAAATTCTCAATCGCGTTTTTCAATAAACTAATGTTACAGCCAAACCTAAACAGCGGCGCCAAGCGTTTTTCGGCTGTCAAAAATTCTCACGTTCATACAGTTTGTATGAAACAAACCGAACTACCGCGGCGGCAACGCTTTGCAATTGGAAAATTCAATTTTGACAAAGCATTAGGTATGGAAGTTGGCTGCAATACAACTCTTGTTTTTTTTTTACTTTTGTAATTGTTAAAAAGTAGTGCCATTTTAGCTATTTTCAGGTTAATCTAGAGATTTTGTTTCTATTTAGTGAGTTTTATTAAAAAAACATAAGTGAACATTACTGTTCATTACACAACGATGACGCTTTTGTTTATGTTTGTCACCTCAGCGACACCGCTCAGTGTAATATTACGCAACGCCTTCCGCTCTCGTTTAGTTGGTCTGTGTGTCAATGGTTGATTGAAAATGTTGCTAGATTAGTGCTGCATACTTGCGATTTCAAAAGCCTCCACAAAAAATTGTGTAAAGTTGTCAAATCGCATTATCTTCGTAGCCATTTCACTTGTCGTCTACAAGAAATGATGTGATTTTTAAACTTTTGTTTTCAAAGATCCGTTGTTTCACTTGATATGTGGCAAGTGGCACCATCCTGTTAAACCCACATATTCCTAACGTTTAAAAAAAAATGGTCCTGTTGAATTCACATATTCCTAACGTTCAAATCATAAATTTTCTGCCTCAAAAAGCTTTGGATCATCTACCTATAAAGAATTTTATTGACCATTAATACTTCAAATTTGGACAGCCTTTGTATTACATAATTGAACATACTTTTTTTTCCTTATCAAAAGATTTGTGACATTGTATAATTGTTATCACGCTCGATATTCTCGAATAACTTTAAACCAGACCTGTTGCAAAAACTCAATATTGCGCGCTAACAGAACCTAAAATTGTCGTTTCCAAGAGCCCGTTGTATCCATATGTTCATCGATGTTATAGCATCGTCCACATAAATTTTGTTTTCATTTGCTCCTCATTACTTTCCACGGAAAATTCTTCGTCAATTCAGTTGCTTATGACAGCATTGTTGAAAAGAAGTTCCGTATCATTTTGAGCTACAAGTGAACTAGTAGTTGAAATTTCTTCTTCCGAATTATATTTAATAAAATATTTAAGGACATATTGCCATTCCACTCACTACGAAATTTAAGCTAGACGTTGTAAGATTTTTGCAATCCCGTACCTAGAATCAGATCTACATTTTTAAAATTAAATTTTTAAGTTTGACCTCGATAATTGTTCCCTTTTCGCCAAGCAAATGGATGAGTAGTTGTTTTTTGTATTATTTATATATTTATATCTAACGCCTTAACTAGTCCAGTAGTGCGATTCACTAACTTATTGTAACGATAATCGTATCGTTAAAAACAGTTAACAACAATTTTATCGATTTCGGTATTCAGTAACGTATTTTAACGACAGTTGTTAATGTTATCTAAACGACAATAATTTTTTGGTTATTTATTTTATCGACAAAAAGTTGAACTTTACACCCGACTCAAAAACCACTTGTTTAAGTCTCGGCTATGGCGTGACTATCTGTATGAGGGAGGTTAGTGGTGAATTTATTAAGACACTTTTTATGACAAAGATGCCACTTTAATGTTACAGTTGTCGAGTATCGTTAAACAGTATTTATTGAATCGCAAAATTGATATTGCAAACAATAACAAGTGTCGACAAATTTAACGATTGTCGGATCGTTAAAAGTTAGTGAATCGCACCACAGATGGTGGTAGATTAATTGCTACAAAAAAACCGTCATCAATTTTTCACACGACAATGTAAATTTTCTGCAATATTCATTTCCGACCCCATAAGGTAGATATTTTTTGAAAGCTTATGAGTAGGGGATTCAACTAAGCACTATCGGTCTGTCCCTGTATATGTTGCAATCAACTTTTTGAAGCCGCCTTAATATCGGGAGCAGATCGGTATTGAAAATCTGAATAATTTCTGAGATATGAACAAGTAAACATGACTGCCAATTTATTTTTCGCTCATTTTCACCATTAAGGTTAAAATTTTCCAGCGGTTGGTATGTATTGATTCTTACATTGCATAAGGTGAGCAGTGTACACTTATAAAATACACTACAGATTGTTACTTTTATAGATTTGTTATGCCTCTGGAGATAGTCAGGAAAAATTTTGGATAAATTGGTCTCTAATCTGCCAAGTTATAGATAAAAATTATTATTTAAAAAAAAAAATTATTATTAAATATATATTTTTTCAAATTTAGCAAATTTTTTCAAACTCCTGAAAAAGTTTTGACCACGCTTAAGATAGCAAATTATAAGCCGTCATCTCAGGAATTATTTCTAAGAAAAACTAACAAATCTGTTTTAAACAATCTGAGATATAAGCGCCAAAGTACAACTGCTTCGGTGCTTTTCCTAATATTTAAAAACGGAAATCGATATTTTTCATTTTCTATACAACCAAGAGAGCTAATATGGGCTTGAGTAGTAAAATATAGTTATCTATGTGAAGGGTAAATAAGATTTAGCGCGGCCGAATATAGCACTCTTACTTGTTAGCACGTCAACACGTGCTCAAAAGTGCGATGTTAACACACACTGTAATGTTTGTTCGTTCACTCAAAAGTAGTGATTATTTTTTTACTGAACTTTACTGGATTGCATTCGTTTACAAATTACAAATTTCCAAACGTACACAATTTAGTAAATTCCAGTAAAAACTTTTAGTAAACGATTGAAGCCGTATTCAGTAATAGTTTTGTCAGTAGAAAAGATTGTGCACTGGGTTTATGTCCATTGAATAAACTTGTTCAAAAATTGACGCATATACTGAACTAAATAAACATTTAACTCAGCACGTTATTTTATATGCAGTTTAATACATGTTCACACATACACACACATTTAATTGCAACCCATTCGGGTCCTTTTACTTAAAAAAAATTATATTCCTTACAAATTCTTAAGTGTTTTTATTTTAATTTATTTTTGTAAAATAAATCTCTAGGGTATTTTAAATAATTTTTTGAAGCATATGCATACCCATCACACCTACCCATCTAAATAGTTATACTTTAACAAATATGAGAACGTAGTGTGAGCTGTGTGTATTTCATAAACAAACTCATCAAGTTGATATTTGAATGCATGCAAAAGCTGTCTGAAATCAGTGTGTATAAATTCCAGGAACTTGTTGAAACTGTTGACTGTAGAACTTTTTTAATAATTCAACTGACATTTTCACATCCTTGTCAGCGCTCCCATGTTTATATTTTGTATTCATATGCGTGTGTATTTTATGTGTTGACATGTTGCGAATTTTTAAAACCTTTTGGATGGTTGTAAAAGTGTGAGTAAATTGTAAATTTAATAAGTTGTTGGGGACAAAATATTTGTACACATTCAACTTTTTGAATAAGTCGTATCATATTAATCTACATATTTTTTAATAATATTGCACATTTAACCTTTTCCAAACACATAATGTAAGAAGAATGCAGACGATTTGTGCTATCGAAAGTTCGTTCTTCTGCCCATTAAATTATAAAAAGTTATACCCCAGGGCATAAAAAAATGAAAAATTTTGGCAACCAGTCATGGAAATGCATTGACTAGGAAGAGTGAAGGGAAATAATATATGCGGTAGACTTTGTAAGTTATACTGGATGTCTCCTCATCATCGAACCGCACAAATTACAGAGTTCGATATTGAATGGTATTAGGTACCTTTCCGACCATTACCAGATTAAAAATTTTGCTAACAGCCAACAAATTGAAGTCGATAAGGCCATAAGAAGTCGATAAAAATGATAACAAAGATAGAGGAAGGCGATAAGATGGTATTTACTAATATTATCGGATTCAGAATCACTATGTAAACTATATATACCGAAAAGAATAGACTTAACGGAATGCCAAATATGTAGAACCCTAAACACCATAAAATAGGGTTTGTCTTATGTCTTTCAAGCCAGAGAATAATGAAGTGAATATAAAATTGGTGGTTTAACTCGCAAACAATTAATTTAGGAGAGAAGAGTTTGTCTCTTATTTAACATCTAAACAATCCAAGAATAATATTCGAGCAATAGATTAAATGTAAATTCCTTTGATTTAATGCTGTAGGGAGCTAGTCAGTCTCCCGTAACTTTTAACTTTGTTTGTTTTTCGCTCTTTTGTAACCCCCATTGATATTGTTTGTCACACGTTTCCTGTTGTCTTTTAAATAAATAACAAAATAGTAAATTCTTTTCGCTCGTTTTAATGATTTACAAATATTAAACACGAGACAGCAATTTCAACGGCATATCATTATGATGATGACGATGATGCCAACAAAATAATGGCATAAAGGCTTTCACACTAAAAATGCGTTCTCCCCTTTACTTTATGTTTCTGCCAATGACAATTGATTTTAATGTATTATTTACGCAGCAATATTTTTTGTTTATTTTTTAACATGAGGCGAAAGAAAAAACATGCATATGAAAGATGGCAATTGGTAAGAGTGTAAAGATGCAGACAGGATATAGGGTGTTCAAAGAGTTCAAAAAATTTTTTAGTTTATGAAAATGTTGGGAAGAAAATAATTTTGATTTATCTCAAAACGAGAGTGAATTTATCCACCATTTTGTTTCCGACGCCATCTTGAATTAAAACTTTATTATAATTTACTATTGAATATACAACACGTCAAGCCTTTGCATTTGTTACCAATATTGAGGAGGTTATAGGGGACAAAGTCGTAATTGCTAGATTTTATTCATATAGTCATTATTATATTAAAAACGCCATCTTAGATTTTAACATTTTCTTAGTTTACTATATTTTACTTGCCAAGCTTTTATATACCAGTTAGATTTTGTTTGTAACTTTTTCTCAGTAAAAATTTTTGCTTGCAATTTGGAGTCACAAGTGTGTCCAAAAATTATTTGGTAGCTTGAGAATCTTGATATATTTGAAAAATGTATATATTTTTCACAATAATTTCTATCGATTCGTAACCGATTTGTTCAAATTTTTTCTACATAAAGACCTAGAGGTATATGTTATCGATAAATAGCAACAAACGTGTCTAAATTCTACTGGAGATGCTTTTTTTTATGTTAAAAATATGGGAAAAAAAGCAAAGGTAGTCGTGTTCATTTGCTCATATCTCAAAAAGTAAAGGATCGATTGTTGTGGATTTCAAAAGCTATTTATATTCGAATTTTTCCAAAACATTACAAATCTGTGCACTGTTTGGGGTATGTTTATTTCAACATATACACGGACAGACGGACAAATGGACAGTCGAACATTACTTAATCAAAGACATTCTGCGTTAAAGGTGACGATAAGATTATGTGGTCGGAAATGAATATTGTAGAAATAACAATCGGAATAACAAAGTTATATACACCGGTACCAGAGATCTGCAACGAATACTCGTGAAGTAAGTCAACTTGATTCATGATTCAATATTTCGTTGACTTATACGCATTCATACTTATTGAGAAATCTTCACTACTGACTTAAGTTTTTAAGGTACTTATAGTACTCATATTCAGCAACACGTATGACTCGGGTGATTGCTATCATCGTTCATGCAAGATAAAAATACGATCAAAAGCACGTATGACTCGCATACTCATTATGAAGTTGTGTGTTTGAACTAGGCTTGCCAGATTACAATTTGACATTCTCCATAATAATTGTGGTTTGTCAAGAAAAAACTAGACAACTTAAGATTAACAAAATAAAACAAAAACGACAAGCAAAAATAAAGTGCTTGCTTTGATGTCTGTTTAAGAGATTCAGATTTTGTTTTTGCGTATTATCTTTCAAATTAAAGTGAACACCTAAAAACACAGTTTTTTAATTTGCTGCAAAAAATTTAAACATGAAAATGAAAAACACAAAACTGTTATTGTTTACCTCTTATTATAGAAGCCAACCAAAACTTAGCCTAAAGGAAATACTTAATCAGTTGTATTTATTTAAAAATTAAATAGTGATACTTTTTTTTTGAGGTTTAAATTATTCCAATGGAGGTTCTAGTGTACTAGCACTAGACAATTTTTTGGCTGTCAAAAGACAAAACTGCCATCATCAATTATTTTTCTATTTAATATCCAAATGTTTTCCAGAGCCTCCTCAAGTAACTACCAATCGACCTTTACCTTCATATAGTAAGCTGGAATTTCCGAATTCGACTCCTTATATAAAAATCTGCATGTGGTCAATTGATAGTCCGAGTAACTGTACCTTTGTACAGTTAACCGATGCCACACAATTAATCAATGCGGGAAAGAGACACAAAACTCTCGAAGCCAGATAAAAAGGACGGCCTGATTGCCCTTAAGAGATAATGGCAATGACGCGCGAGCTCTTGACCCGACCAGAGCAGAATCACGACACTTGCAAAAATTTTATATAACACATTGTAAAATTGCAAATTTTCTTGCGGCTAAAAAAAAATCTTACACTCTCCGACCTAGAAGCATTTTTTTTTCTTCATACAAATGAGAGCTGTTAATATTTTTGTTGTTGAATCAACTTGAGTCACTCTAAAAATATAAGTATTTTCTTAAAAATGTGAATCAACGTGGGTATTTTTAGGAATCATATAAGTATGGGACGGTATAAGTAAATATAAGTACGACGTAGTAGTCATGTTCATTGTGAGTTGTACTTATAAATCCACGTTGTTGTGGGTATGCGTACATCAGCTCAGTTAAATTTCAATGATTTATACGCACTTATACCCAAATTTTATGACTCACTATGAACATGGAAAAAACGAGTCAAAGTCGATCACTGACCGATTCCACAGATAAAGGCTACAAAAATAACAAACATTTCAAAGAAGGATTTGTTGAGTTGTATTATTTGTTAAAAAAAATATTTAATTTATATATTTCTAGGTAGAACACAAAGCACTCTTCAAGTTTGCATTTTTTAAGTAGCAAACATAAGTTTACATTTCCTACCCTATCATCTTATTAGGTCTATAAGAATTTGTAGCACTTCTAAATTAAAATCCAGTTCTCTGATTATCCTTTCAATGAAGAAATTATTGACTTTGTCTTGGAGTACACCTTTGAAACCACCCCAACTGAGTACATAAAAATCTACATAAATAAGGTACTTCATGTTGTATTTTTTCCCCTTTTCTTACGGACTTAAAAGAAATGCTGTATTAAAAAGAGTATTTATATTATTTATGGATTTCCATAAACTTGACTGTTGCTCCTTTTTTTTTTTGCTTTTTTTGTTGCCCACTTGCTTATGCTGCCTTTTTTGCAAAAAAATTTTTTTTTTGTTGCTTCATAGTTTTCTTAACCTTTTCAACAAATTGTTATTGTTGTTGCTCTCAGAGGAGTTGTTGACTGTTTACTACAGGACTTGTAAGAGTATATACATTTATGGAACACTCAACGATTTTAAATTGAACATGCGTCTCAGCAGACACTGTTATTGTTATTGTTGTTTTTATTAATATGCAACGAATCTTCAATGGCATTTCAAAAAGTTATAAATATTTAGTAGATTCCAGTGGGACCTTTTTGCTACCTTTTATTTCTTCGCTTGTCATTGTATCGCCTGACTGTTGTGATTGAAAATTGAGGGCAGGAAATCAAAAAAAAAAACATTTGATGAACACGTAAAGATGAAGAAAGCAGTAAGAAAAAAATCACAAAGGACCGGCCCCTGCCGGGATGCCTGTGTGGATGTATAAAAAATTTATGAATTTTTTAACGCTTTATTAAGGAAACGTTTGTATGTTTATGAATGTTTATGGTTGGATTAAAAATTAAAAAGATACCAAACTCCCTACAAACCGTACAAATTGTTATGCTTTAAATATGCAGGACTCTTTCTTTTGTTATATTTATAGTCAGACTCTTTTTAGTTTATTAATTAGTATAATAAAAACTGCCAGAGCAAAATAAGTTTTTTTTAAGAAAAAAAATCTTAATAAAAGTTTAAATATAAAATAAAATACCAAAATCTACTTTAAGTTGCTTAATAAAACCCAAATTTCTTTTTAAATTAGCCAACAAAATGTTCGTCAAAAATTACAATCTATTTTTTTTTCTTCAATGCTAATGAAACCAAAAAAGAAAAACAAAACTATTAAAAACTATGAGGGGGAAAATATATAGAAACTTGCTCGTTAGAAAAACAAAATTGTTTTTAAATACTTTTCATAAATATTTTAGCAACATTTTCGTAATTGTCTCATTTTGTTCAACTCATTTACTCTGATTATCTAATCACCTGTTAAAACTCTATTAAGAAAAACAAGTAAGAGCACTATATTCGGCTGTGCCGAATCTTTTATACCCCACCACCAATTTTGTGTACATTTAAAGCACAATATTTATTATTTTGTTAATCATTATGGAATAATCTCTTTATAATAAAATATGTATCACTTTCTTTGTAGAGGGTGGTTAAATTTTAAGGGCCCATGTTGAAGGTGAACTACACCTAGTCTTTAAATTTGTTTTCTGCATTTCACTTGACATTTCTTAATCTCAAACTTACTTATTTTGATCCGTGAAAAGATACGCAAATGAGCAACGCTTTAAAGTTATTCAGGTTTTTTAAAAAATGGGCGTTCAAATCAAAATGCATTTTGTGCACTTCGTAATTCTTTTGACCAACATAATCGTTTAAATTCGTCCACAATCGGAAGAATTGTAAAAAATATTTAAATTTCTGCAAAACAGGTCTGTATAAAATGTTAGAAAATCTGTGAATGCCTTCTTAGTTCGTTGAATGGGAACTATTGCTGTTTTTTGCGATAGTGTGGCAAAATAGCAGTCAACCTCGACTCATCATCATGCCCAACAATTGAGCATCATTATTGTCATTGAAAATTTGGACCATCAGATAGAGGAGTGGCGCCAAGGATGGAGGGGGGGGGGGGGGCATTTGGCCAATATTTTGTTAAATACATAATTGAACCATACAAATATTATTATTATAAAAAGAAATAATAATATCCCAAATAATTTGTGTTTTATTTAAATACAACATCGATCCTTAAAATTTAACCACCCTTTATAACTTCGATATGCTACTAAAATGCTTTTGTAAATGTAGTCTTTCAATGAAAGTGTGTTAAAGTAGCTGTGTCAATAAAGTTTCTGCTAATAAATACAACTTAAATATTACAATATAGCCCTTTATTTTCGCAAAAACTTTGTCAATAGAGAAATTACATGAATTTAAGATAAACCGTTATATGGGAGGTAGTCGTTAAAGTGGGTGTGTCACCTAAACTTTTTGGCACAACAATAACATTGATTAGAAGGATATACGTAGCAAATTTGATCATCATACCTCTAATTTTGGCGGTTTTATGAGCTTTTAAATTTCATTAACGGTAGATTACGTGAAAAGTGGGCGTTATAGTAGACGTGTCAAAGTTGGTTTTGCGAATGAGTACAACTTAGGTGTTTCAATACAGCCCTTTATTATTCCAAAATCATTATTAGTAGAGACATTATATGAATTTTAGGTAAAACGTTATATGGGAGGTGGGCGTTAAAGTAGGCGTGGCGCCTTAATTTTCTGGCACAGTAATGACATTGCCTAGGGGGATATACGTAGCAAATTTTGTCATCATACATCTTATTTTGGCGGTTTTATGAGCTTTTAAATTACATTAACGGTATATAACGTGAAAAGTGGGCGTTATAGTAAGCGTGTAAAAGTTATTTTTGCGAATGAGTACAACTTAGGTGTTTCAATATAGCCCTTTATAATTCCAAAATCTTTATTAGTAGAGAAATTATATGAATTTAAGGTAAAACGTTATATGGGAGGTGGGCGTTAAAGTGGGCGTGGCGCCTTAATTTTCTGGAACAGTAATGACATTGCCTAGGAGGATATACGTAGCGAATTTGATCAATATACCTCTAATTTTGGCGGTTTTATAAGCTTTTAAATTTCATTAACGGTCTATAACGTAAAAGTGGGCGTTATAGTAGGCGTGTCAAAGTTATTTTTGCGAATTAGTACAACTTACGTGCTTCAATATAGCCCTTAAGAATGCCAAAATCTTTATTAATAGAGAAATTATATGAATTTTAAGTAAAACGTTATATGGGAGGTGAGCGTTAAAGTGGGCGTGGCGCCTTAATTTTCTGGCACAGTAATGACATTGCCTAGGGCGATATACGTAGCAAATTTTATCATCATACCTCTTATTTTGGCGGTTTTATGAGCTTTTAAATTACATTAACGGTATATAACGTGAAAAGTGGGCGTTATAGTAGGCGTGTAAAAGTTATTTTTGCGAATGAGTACAACTTAGGTGTTTCAAAATAGCCCTTTATAATTCCAAAATCTTTATTAATAGAGAAATTATATGAATTTTAAGTAAAACGTTATATGGGAGGTAGGCGTTAAAGTGGGCGTGGCGCCTTAATTTTCTGGCACAGTAATGACATTGCCTAGGAGGATATACGTAGCGAATTTGATCATCATACCTCTAATTTTGGCGGTTTTATAAGCTTTTAAATTTCATTAACGGTCTATAACGTGAAAAGTGGGCGTTATAGTAGGCGTGTCAAAGTTATTTTTGCGAATGAGTACAACTGAGGTGTGGCAATATAGCCCTTTATTATTCCAAAATCTATATAAATTGAGAAATTATATGAATTTTGGGTAAAACGTTATATGGGAGGTGGGCGTAAAAGTAGGCGTGGCACTTTAATTTTCTGGCACAGTAATGACATTGCCTAGGGAGATATACGTAGCAAATTTTATCATCATACCTCTTATTTTGGCGGTTTTATGAGCTTTTAAATTACATTAACGGTATATAACGTGAAAAGTGGGCGTTATAGTAGGCGTGTAAAAGTTATTTTTGCGAATGAGTACAACTTAGGTGTTTCAAAATAGCCCTTTATAATTCCAAAATCTTTATTAATAGAGAAATTATATGAATTTTAAGTAAAACGTTATATGGGAGGTAGGCGTTAAAGTGGGCGTGGCGCCTTAATTTTCTGGCACAGTAATGACATTGCCTAGGAGGATATACGTAGCGAATTTGATCATCATACCTCTAATTTTGGCGGTTTTATAAGCTTTTAAATTTCATTAACGGTCTATAACGTGAAAAGTGGGCGTTATAGTAGGCGTGTCAAAGTTATTTTTGCGAATGAGTACAACTTAGGTGTTTCAATATAGCCCTTTAGAAAGCCAAAATCTTTATTAGTAGAGAAATTATATGAATTTTAAGTAAAACGTTATATGGGAGGTGGGCGTTAAAGTAGACGTGGCGCCTTAATTTTCTGGCACAGTAATGACATTGCCTAGGGGGATATACGTAGCAAATTTCATCATCATACCTCTAATTTTGGCGGTTTTATGAGCTTTTAAATTTCATTAACGGTAGATAACGTAAAAAGTGGGCGTTATAGTAGGCGTGTCAAAGTTATTTTTGCGAATGAGTACAACTGAGATGTTTCAATATAGGCCTTTATTATTCCAAAATCTATATAAATTGAGAAATTATATGAATTTTGGGTAAAACGTTATATGGGAGGTGGGCGTAAAAGTGGGCGTGGCACATTGATTTTCCGTTACAAAAAAGCGTCTCACCAATAAGCAAAGTGTGCAAAATTTCAGAGTCGTACATCCAATTTTGTTGCTTTTATGACGTTTTTGTTTTTAAATATACCGAAAAATACACTGTGCGGTATAAATTTTCGTACATTTTGATCGATAACTCCTCTCCTAATGCATAGATTTAGATAATTTTCGTGGAAAAATATTGTTTTTACTCAGGAAATATATATTCGAAGTTTCATGGGTCTACGTTAATGCGTTTAGACACAATTCCATTTTATTCGATGTTTGAAGGACATGGATTTTTCGACCTACTCTTGCTTTTCGAGCTATAACTCTCTTCCTAATATTCCGATTTAGCCCATTTTCAATACCAAACAAACCTTGTCTATAAGAAAGATTCTGGCAAAATTTGAGCCCCCTAACTTTTTCGGTGCGACCTCTATCGTGCTTTCAACAGACGGACAGACGGACGGACATAGCTAGATCGTCATCAAATCAAACCCTGATTCAGAATATATATACTTTATGGGGTCTAAAATGGATATTTCGATGTGTTACAAACGGAATGACAAAATGAATATACCCCCACCATTTTTTTGGTGGCGGGTATAAAAAAACACAAACTAACAACTTAGATCAGCTCATTTGTGTTGTAAATTCTATGGACTGGCAGTTTAGTAACAACTTTCTATTCACCATTTAACTGTCTATCTATGCATCTATTCTTTTAGTTTAAATTCCATTAAAAGTTTTTGTTAAGCTTGCAGTAACATGTTTCTGCAACTAGTATGTGTAATAGTGATGTATTTTTGATGAGCGAATGTTAAGTAAATAATACGTGAATATTTGCCGAATACGAATATTCGTTACAGACAATACAAATTTAAAGTATTCGCGGGGGCGAATGTCCAAAAATACACGAATATTCATTACATCACTAATGTGTAAACGGCAGCATTGCCAGAAGTGTATAGAAAACTTGCAATAAAATACCAATTTTTATGCAAGTTTTTTAATTTTTAAAGAAAGTTATTGAAATTTTTTTTACTTTTAGTAAATAGTTCAATTTCCTTTTCATAAAGGTTTCTTTTTTCCGGACGATTTTAAATGAAATTATCTCTTAAGAAAAAAAACGTTTTGGGCCGTTTTTCATTTTTTTTTTGGAATTTATTTCATTTCTCATTTGGGGTTTTCAAATTATGAAATAATCTCTAATGAAATAACACCCAACAAATTTTTCATAGCGTGTATAATTTGGGTGTTTCTTCATTTTGTATTCGGGGGATATTTCATTTTTAAAGCTTGTAAATAAATTATATAAAAATAGGTATTTTACAAGAAAACTTTTAGCCTGTGAATATGTTACAATATCTTTCGTATGTTTACAGATGTTTCCATTTGTGTTTCCTAAATCAAGAGTAATCGGTTGTTGGTTCCACTTCTGCCAAGCAGTGAGGAGGTACATAATAACAAAGTGTAACCAACTGGCAGCATTTATACATACAACGTATATTTTTTCCATCTTGAATTCATGAGCAACCATTTTGTTTTTTTCACCATTCCTTGCGTATAATGTATTAAATTTATTATTTATGTATGTACATGAAAATAATTTTTTGGTAGTTGGGTTTCAAAAATAAATATATTGGAAGTATTAAACATTTCCTTGTTCATACTTCCTCCCATCTCCGTTACAGATAATAACTGCCTTATTTACAACATTGTAACTATAAAAACGTCTCCCATGAGTTGGAATTTCAAGCCATTTGTAAAGTTTTAGGAAAGCTCGTTGGTGGCTGATCTGAGGTAGCTTTTATCGTATTAGGGAAAATAACTGCACTTGACTAAGTCCATTTACAAAAACAAAAGTAGTCACTATTAAACGAGCTTTGTATGTTCCTTCCTTATTAATGCTGGCACACTTTTGAAGTTGCATATATCCTTATTATGAAGAAGACGCCTGCGGGCCTCCACACGATTCATTTCAATAATTTTGCGATTTTATTGTTGGTCATAAAATCCTTAGTCAAACTGACTCTTATGAATTTCGGGCATAATTTTATTTTTGTTGCTGATGAGGTTTATTTACTTGGGGGTTATTTCATTTTCATCATTGGGATTCATTCTTATGAAATAACTCCCAAATATTGGGGGTTGTTTCATTTTCGCTTTGGGGTTTATTTAATTTATTTTTCGATCTTATTTCATTCACTGTTTTTGGGTATTATTTCCTATTTTTTTTGGTTTATTTCATTGGGGTGCTTTTCGTGGAGCCTACAGAACTAGAACTGCTTAGTCAATCTTTTAAAAATATTTTGCAATTAATCCCTTTTAAAATCCAGCACAATCGTGGCACTAGTTTCTGAGATATAAGTAAAACACGGCTGTCTCTTTTGAAACTCATATTTTTTTAAACTTTGAAATGGAATGAAACAAAGATGCATTTTTAAATTGACATGCAATTTCCTTTATTCGAAAGTTAATTTTCTGACATTAAAATTTATATATGACTTCTAACATATGAGGCCACGCGTTCATTATATTTTTATATGGTTCAAATCTAGTATTTTTTTATATACCCTTCACACGACAGTGTAAAAGGGTCTTTATAGGTTTGTTATTCTGTGTGAAATTTGTGCAATATTTATTTTCGACCCCATAAAGTATATATTTTCTAAAAGGTTCTGAACACGGGAGTCGATTAGCATTATTGGTCTGTCCGTGTTTATATTGAAATCAACTTTTTAAAGCCACCCGACATTGTCAAGACCCGTGTAAGGTATCAAAATTCGGGAGCAGATCCGTATTGGAAATCAGCAAATTTGCTTTATAACTTTCTGATTTATGAGATTTATGATTTATTGTCCAACCCTACGCTTGTTTATAGACACGGTTGTTACTATTTATGGAGTTGGTATGCCTCTGGAGATATTCATAAAAAATGTTGCAAAAATTATATAAAAATATCTATTTTCTTTTAATAAATAAAATTTTTTTAAACTCCTAATATTTTTGGACCATGTTTAAGATACCAAATTATTAACCGTAATCTTAGAAATTTACTCTAAAAAAAGCCAACAAATCGGGTTGAAACCAACTGAGATATAAGCACCAGAGTACAACTGCTTTAGTATTTTTCCTAGAACTTACAAACGGAAAACGATATTTTTCAGTTTCTATACAAGCAAGAGAGCCATTATGAGAATCAAATGAAAGGTCTGGCGTTTTAAAATAAAGCTAGCTGTGTAAAGAAAAAAAAATTAAGATGGCGTCCTGAATAAATGGCGAAATTATAAATCAAATATAGAAGTTACGGCTTCATCCAATTTAACCCCCACAATATTAGTATCAAATAAAAGGGCTTGATCATTGCAATGTAGTAAACTATTAAAAAAGTCTAAAATTCAAAATGGCGTCTGCAACAAAATGGCGGAACATTTTTTTTAACCCCAACAATATGGGCATCAAATGAATGGGCTTGACTATTAGAATATATTTTACTATGTAAAAAATAAAAATCAAAGATGACCTCGGAAATAATAAAGAAAATGGCGTATAACATGAAATTAAAAATCTAGGCTTAGCTACGATGTTGTATTGAAACTTATGTACATGACGGTGAAGGGTATTAACAGATTCGGCATGGCCGAGCTAATTTACGCAGAATATGCATAACTTCATAAAGTAAATCCTACGTAAGATATTCGATGTAATTATTATACAGTAGAAACTCGATTCTTGCACGTAATAAAAACCGGGCTCAATGCAAGTTTCGAGGTTGTCGCAAGTACCGAGTATTAATTGCCCATACAAAATAAAAGGAACATACATCTGTTTAAAATCTAAGTTTAATATGTATTTCAATTTAAAACACTTAAGTTCAACGCATTCGTATAACAGTAGATACATATTTTATGTGGAATTAAAGAAATTTAAAATATTTGTTTGTTTTGTACAAAGTCGCTTGTTCAGTACTACACTGCTTCTTAGTCTCTTTCCATTTTTGGAAATTCCGAGGGTTTAAACGTCTTTCTTCTCCCAGGGCCGGATTCAGAATGCGACAGAAGTTTCTTTATGGTGTTTTTATTTCTTTTAACACGAGTTATTGTTGATCTATGCACATGAAAACTTTTAGCTGAGGAAATGGTAAAAAATCCAGCACTTAATTTCTTTAAAATCTCAGCTTTGTCTTAAATTGCCAGCAACGTACATTTTTTCTTTGCCATTATGACACTTTACCTTTCAATAGTCAGCTTAAAACTGATTCAAATTATGTACAACATTTCATCAGCAGCATAAAACGACGGGGATTTCCCGAAATGTATTCAATCTAAGAAAACGTAAACAAAGCAGCAAGCAAGAGTCATGTTGCAAGTATAGAGTTCAAAATTTTCGAATGTCGCAAGTACTGAGTGCGTAATGAAAAATATTTCTATGTTGCAAGAATCGAGGTGTGCAAGTATCGAGTTACTACTGTTTAAGTATGACGTACAACTCCTACGTCAGCTTATTTATTAGATTTACATCAGATTAATGTTGAAGTATTTGTTATTGAAAAAAAAGTTGTTCAACAATCTACTGAGATATAAATAAAAATCCTTGATAACTCCTATTTTGTGTACCTTAATATCGATATCGAAATTCTGCCTACAATATTTATATTTGTTTAAATTATTTTTGTTTAGAATTTGGGTAATTTGTTTTTTATAAAAAGTTAAAATAATCGTTCAATAAAGAAAAATATATTAAAATAAATCTGGCAGCATTATTCATTGTGGTAATTTGCTAACAAAAACCATTAAAAATCATTAAAGTTTTTGTATGTGTGTGTGCCTGTACACTCACAAGGAATTTTCTTCCTTTTTTTTAGTATGTTTGATTCCAAATTATTATACTTAAATATCAGCTTCATATACCTCATACTCTTTTCACAAACACACACACACACATACACAATTTCACACAAATATTCTCCTGTACTCGTATTGGAATTTAATCACATGTCAGTTGTTGTTTTAGCTTAATTTTCCCTTTTACTCTTTTCTTTTTTTTTGTGCAATATTAGTTCCACAGTTCAACTCCTTCATACTTGTATTATGGTATAGAAGGATACTATAATGTTGTTGGTTTAAAAAAAACGAGGTAAATATGTATAGAATACTTTAATGTTATACTGCAACTCAAAAAAAAAAATAAACTATATACAACCACTAATTATCACTTTTTTCGAGTTTTACCAGTGTCACACTTTTCCAGTTTGGCTGTCGTCTTGAGTTAGAAATTGTGTTTGCATAGCGAAATGGGGACTAGCGACAGAATTTGCCAACTTGATCCTATTTTAGATTTTTTTTTTACACAAATCATATGTATGTTCAAGCATAAAGACCCTACAGATAATATTGGACTACGTGGTCCATTTTAGCTAAATGGACTACTTAGAACATGGTCCTATGTTATGCAGTCATGAACCTATTTATTTTCAAACAAGAGATTGTAGTTAAACGACAAGTGTTCGTGTTTTAGCGATTACATATATTGTAGTCAAAACGTGTATAATACTTGTGTAGGTGCTCCATCGAGTAGTGACAAAGAGTAGCTTTAAGATTACTCCGATGGGCCATATGGTCCAGCCCTAGGACATCGTAATGTTAAATCGATCAAGTTTTCTACATACATTTGGGTGATCTTTGGATTAGTCGTAGTCCATTACAGAGTATACTTTACATGCGTGTATGGACTAGTCGCGTTATATGCAGGGGTTAAGCTAAGGGCTGTTTTGTTATAAAGGTAGAGAACTTTAAATTAAATAATAAAACAGAAAAACGTTTCCTATCCATAGAGTGCATTAATAAGTTGTCGTGTTAGTATATAAATATGTTTTCGGGCACGAGGCCTTCGCATCTAACGTTAAAATGATGTAACCTGTATGTGCAATTTTCACCCAACTTTCGCAGTAAATCAGGCTGTGTTTCGTAAAAAATTCATCGAACATTCATTTTTAAGTCCTCGATCGTTTCTGGTTTATCTGCATAGAGCTGGTTCCCTATCCCTAGAAAAAACAGGTGGGTCCATTTCTTAATATAATTCGTCCGTTATATGTTTGTGTCAGTAAATTGATTGTATAGCTGGCTGTATGACATGTGGCAACGTACTGTTGAAACCACATACATATATCAACACTAATACCTCTCAATTGAGGCACGTAAAAAACAGTCATGACTCTATACCGCTCAACGTTGACTGTTGCGTTCTGGCCATCGTCATTTGTAGGGATATATGGACAAATATTATAACCATCCCATAAACGGCAGCAAGCAGTGAGTTTTTGTGGATGTAATAGCATTTTGACAATGTCTTTTGGATTAGCGTCTCTTAAACAAAAGTGTGCTTCAACTGAAGTACAACGAGTTTGTCGAATTGAAATATGATTTTTAAAATAAATTTAAATAATTTACAAATGTTGCTGAGGAGCGAATCTATACATGATTTTTTGCCAAACGAAACGTACCTTTACACTGGGTCTCCACGTAGCAATTTTCATTGATAAACATAAGAAAAACGTCGGCAGAATAACGGCACTTTATTGCGTAAGTATGTTTATTTTCTTTGGGTGGAGAACACGACACAAGTAATTTATTTACAAAATTTAATATTTTTGTTTTAACTTCTATGGGTTTTTTTGGAATACCTCACTCTAATTTATTATCAGGCAAAATTATTTTAATTTTCCTTTGTTTCTGCAAAGAAAAACAAAAAATTCAAATTTATTATTTATTGCCGCCAATTAGCAGAGCAATGATTGCGCAATAAATTGCTACATATAGCAATTCGCGGTCTACACGTCGCAATCTCTATGGACGCAATCAAATCTGAAAATTGCGGTAGTAAATATTGCTACGTGGAGACCCCGGGTTAAACCACCGTCAATAAAATTAGCTCTAACAGAAAACAGTGGTGCCAATTTAGAGCTGTTATTTGCGCTTACACCGTTTTTTTCTTTTTGTTATTTCTTAGCGGAAAGCCAAAATTGTATTAATTTTAAACATAGATACATTTGCTAGCGTATGGACAGCAATATTCGACCTCTCCTCATTCAGTTTTTACTCTCTATTTATTGCTCTAACACAACTAAACAAAAAACCTTATTTCAACTACTTGATATCAAACATGTGTCAAATTATAGTGTATTGTTCAGCAGTGAACTAGAACGAAAAAAAAAACAAAAAAACAATCTAAAACAAACAACGTAAAGAAACGCAAAAAAATTATAATTTTGTTCTGCATTTAAGCGAAAAATTGTGAAAAATAACTATTTTTATGCGAGATTCTGGAAAAAGAAAAAAAAAACATTTTTAATGTTTGTGTTGGTGGGTTGTTAGTTTTAACATAGAAAAGTCATTCTTTTGTATGGATGTACACAAATATGTACTTATGTAAGTGTTGAAATGCATGGTCTCATAAGTATGTGCATGAGTTTTGCCATGTAAAAAAAATAATAAACATTCCTCTTCTTCCTTTTTTGACAATTTTATTTCTGATCGAAAACAAACTTTGTGGTTGTAAGTGGCAAATTTGTTTTTTTTAAATGTTCGCTGGTGTTTTGAAAATGTAAGAGAAAATTATCATCATTATTATTAGTTGGAGGTGTATTTCAAATTTGGGTCATAAAATAAAACTGTTGAAAATTAAAACTCCTGATGAAAATGGCAAATATGTATATAACGAGCAAAAGCAAGAGATAGAGAGATAATTAACCCGATTTTATTGTGGCGAAAATAGTGCTGAAACAATTAACACATTGTAAAAATATTTGTGAGTGTAAATGAAATTGTGAATATGAAAGTATAACGGATGTTTGTAACTTAAATATAAAAAATTAAAATTTTTAGTCTACATATTGAAGGCCTAATAGGCCGTGTTAAAATTTAAAAATGTTTAATTAAGCACAATTTAGTTGTTATCCAGATTCTTGTGAGACTTTTGATTAATGAGGTGTTTAATCTATATATATAAAAATCAATGTGTGTTTGCTTGTGCTTTATAGACGGTTAAACGGCTTTACCGATTTCCTTGAAATTTTCGCAGAATCTTTCTGTATGTCTGGAAGGAACTATAGGCTATACTTTGGTTTGTAATTGTAAATGGGCGGGGTGCCACGCCCTATTAAAGAATAAGTATTAAATATTATATATCACGAAAGTTAATGCAGCTAGAGTCTTCAAATTAAGTACGGTAAACTTTGACATCCACACGAACATTTGGGTAAAAAATAGGCTGACTTTCAATAGTAGGCGTGGCCACATGAATTAAATACTAAATTTCGTATATTTGGAAAACGATATCGATTAGAGTACTAAAATTTTGCAAGAGCAACTTTGACACCCAAATAAACATTTCTGGAAAAAATTGGTACATTAAAAATAGTGGGCGTGGCAGCTCTCATAGCAATTGAATACTAAAATTCGTATATCTGGGAAGCGATAATAGATAGAGTACCCAAACTTTGCACGAGAAGCTTTGACATCTGTATGACTATTTTGATAAGAAATGGATGCTTTAGTAATAGTGGGCGTGGCACCGGTCATATGAATTAAATACAAAAATTCGTATATCTGGGAAGCGATAATAGTTAGAGTAACCAAATTTTGCAAGAGACACTTTGACGTCTATATGATTATTTGAATAATAAATGGTTGATTTAGTAATAGTAGGCGTGGCACTTGCAAAATAAATATATTTGTGAACTATAAAATTTTTATTTCATTACGATGGGGGTGGTGAAGCACACCGATTATAAGCTAGTATATAATAAACGCAACACGTTTTCCATGGCGTTTGGAATGATATTATAGATAATTTGTTTGAGTTCTATTGAAAAAAGCTTAACAGTAGTTTACCATATTGTCATTTCTTATGTTCCTTAAGCCCTCTTTATAAAACCATCTAATAATTAGATATCACAATTTAATTTAAAACAGTTTAATTAATTTTAGTCAAGTCCTTGTTTTGATTATTCCTCAATTAACCAGAGAAGGTTAACTGTTTTAAATATTATTTAAGATTTTGAGGCTTCTATGGGATGACGCCATATTTATTTTTGTTACATAAATACCAATGTGTGCGAAATATTAGGATTCAAGTTCGTGCACACTGTACAGTGTTGGGAAAGAAATACGTCCCTTTTTTTAATTAACCTCCTCCTAGGAGCATAGGACTTTCCAAAACCATTTTTTGTTTTGCTTTGCATCTGATTTCGTTTATCCTAATTTTGCTTTTCAATATAAGTAGATGGATTGTCTACTATCGCTTCTCCTAGGATAAAGGATTACCATCTGTTGTTGCCTGAAAACAAAATCTCTCTATAATTATGTTGTTATCCAGATCGTGGCTATTTGATGCAGGGTCTGGCTGAACATTTTGCATTTGCCATGTAGGTTACGTTTGTGTCAGGAGTAATCTAAAACGTTGGGGGTTTCTTGTTGTCCTCATTTGTGGATTAGCCTGGTGGAAGTTGAAGCCTGTGTTACACTAAATTGTACAAGACGTATATTTAAAAGCTTTCATGTAAACTAAGAGCAGGATTATTATCAAACAATTTACATTTAATCTGTTTAATGATCACAAAGTAAACGTGTCGATTCTAAAACACTTCCCCATGAATCTGTTGTTCGAAATTGATTCCTTGCAGGAAAATGGTGACATGAGAAAGGTATTCCAATAGGGAAGGCATATTTATTGTTTTACTTTTGTGTCTGCTGAACACAGACTTATAATCATATGATTAAGCATCGGCAATGAGTGCTATATATTGAAGCTGGTTGCACCACGAGGTTGCACTTCAAACGTCCCACCACCGATCACTGCTTATGCACAGGCACCTTGCTTAAGAGATGAGGCTATTATTATTTTTATTACAAGGTATTAGGTTTATCAGCTACAGAATCGGTTCCAGTCTGCAGACAGATACAAAGCTAACTCCAAACCACGCACTCCTAAAGATGTTAAAAACCACCTAAGTAACCAAAAACATTATTGGTTGACATTAGTCCGTAAGTGCTACGAGCATTAGTCTTTAAACTATCGATCTATGTTTACTATCTTGGATACCACCAAAGCCCCTTTGTGATTATCGTAGATATGTAACCAATAACCATTTTCAGGTTAGTCTTTGTGGTTTACTGATTCCTGTGGAACTAGATAGAAATATGTTTAGCCATGAGCTTAGTTGTCCCTATTACTTGGCTTGATATAACCAGAGGTATTGGTAGCACCTTTATATACCTCGAGATTCAGTTAAACCATTGGTAATATTGCCCAAGATAATATTGCCCTTGGAGGATAATCATATGAGACAATGTATGTAGTTTAATTAACATCGAGCGGCACCGAAAACTGAGATTATCTTAACTCTTGATTTTTCCTATCGCTACCATATTAATGACGTTGATCAACGGTTTAAGCCGAACAGGTCACCAAATAACAACATCTGTTGGAAGCCACCAGCACCGCGAGAAGTAAATTATTGCTTGAAGTCTCTGCAAGCATCAGTCATTAAATCATAATTTTTCATTTCTATTGAATTACCAAATTTCGACAAAAGGTCGAGCATTTGTCATCAAAACCATCGCCGTATCTTTTTTTCCGCTTAGGAATAAGCCACATCTACCACGTGTGCTCTAAATATAAGTTTGACCTCAGACATCTAAAAGAGGTATGTATGTATGCCCAGGACGGAGTCTCTTGGCATGCACTAACTGACTAAATTTAGATGCGGTTACAAACGATCTAAGTAACAAAAGCACTGTCTGAATTTCGATTAAAAAAAAAAAAAACAATTTTCTCTTGAACATTTTTATCATAAAGTTTCCTATATGACTCTTAGATTGCGACTAATTCAGCCTGAAATGCCCCACAGTCATGCGGAACGCAAAGAGTTCTATCCCTAGTTCGCCAGCCACGATACCTGATCCGACCATACAACCCGTCTTAGAACCGTCCGTTTAGATCCTGATGTCGAAGTCCCCTATTAGATCACCACTATCCTACTTACTCCTGGGGGGAGTTATAATCCTAAACACCCTGTTTAAATCCATATAGGAGGCGACATAATCAAAAAGTTGATTCAAAATTGAAGGCAGATCGGCTATAATTTCCTCCTAACCCTATGTTTCGATCTCCAACATCCAGATGGTCTAAACATTAAATTAGACGTGATATAATCATAATATCATATCCATGAGTAACCAAAATTCTATTGGTTTCTATGGTTACGGCGGCAGTCATCTATGTATAATCAAATACATTGTTGTCCATATGTTTGGTTTAAACAGCTATTTTGTATGGTTAAGGTTATGTCACGACTAATTTAACCATAAGCATATTGCACTACTTATACTACAGTGTTTAGTGCCTCGTAAAGGACTTGACTAAACGCAATATATCACTTAGGTCCTCAGTTTGTTCCTCACCAAAAAAAAATGTCTTTCTTACTCTCGCTCTTACACCAGATTTTGTTTAACAAACCTAATTCAAAGCAAACTAATCAAGGTTTTATGAGCATTTCTTTCCTAATATTAAATCATTTGCTTTTGCCTTGATTAAAGCAGGATGTATTTTGCCTGTATTTCTTTACATTTTTTAAAATCCTTTCAAAAGATTTTCCCAAAATAAATCTTAATTTAGACAAAACCATTACAACTTGCAGCACAAAATAAAAATAAATTAAATCAAATAATGGAAAATTCCTCAGAGTAAACTTTATTTTATAACGTTTTTTTTTCTGCAAAAATCCTTAAAATAAACAATATAAATTTGATTACATTTCATTTAAATATTTATTTTATTTGTGTTAGATGAGTTTTTGTGCATTTAACACTTAGATTTTGTGGGCTGAAAGACAAAACCAGCATTTAGTAGAACAATTTGTAACATATAATTTTTATTGCCTACTTTTAGGCTAAACTATAATACATAATATTGTTTATTTACTTACAACAACGATACCAACAACTATAATAAAAAAAAATTTGAAACAAAATCTGAAAACCTGTAAAATAGATTCTTTTTCATACAAAAAAAGTTTTGTCTCCACCAACAGCAATTGAAACGCTCTCTAATGTATAGTAACGGAAATGAAACTATCACACAACTGTTGCCAACTTTTCTAATTCAAACACACACAGGCACACAAAAACTTATACAAAGGACAGTCGGTTGTTGCTCCTTAGAGTAGGCATTATATTTATGTTTATTGCTTAGGCTTTAAAGTGGAAGGTGTAAAGTTTTCATTTCTTTAGGTTTTGTTTTTCATTATGCCTTTTTGTTTGAGGGTGTAGTAGTTGTTAGCAAAAGACACCAATACCTTTTCTAGTTTATAGTGATAAAGACTAAACAATTTATGTTTAGATGTATAAGTAACAACTCTAAGTCGACTAAGTACATTTTGTTTGTTGTTGTTAATAAACTTGTGTCTATTCCTGTATTTCAACAGAAAAAACTTAAAAATTTTTATTGTCTTTTGAAAAGTACCTGTGCAGAGTTTTGCAAATACACAAAAGCAGCAACTGTTTGGCTGAAATGCTTTTATATATATTTTTTTTTATTTCTTTACTGGTATTTTTATAGTTTACTTAGCAACTTTCTGCCTCCTGTGAATGCTAAAGATCTATTATTTATTATAACATTCATTTTATTTGTGTGCGAATTGTGTTAAGCTCGTGTATTTTAATTAAAATCATTTGAAATGCATACAATAATTATTTATTTGTTGTAAACTCGTTTATTGCAGAAGTAGTATGACTAGAGGAATTTTAATTTGAAATGGATGTTAGAATAAAGTGTTAAATTAAGTTTTATTTGAGTTAAAGGACTTAAGCGAATTATCTCTAAATTTGATTTAATCCCTTTAAGTATGCTATAAATTGTGTAAAAAATATGTTCAGTATCTTAAGGTATACAAATAAAGGCCATAATATAATGCATTAAGGGAAATATCACAGATGAAATTGTAATAACATTTCCATAAGGCATAAGAACATTAACAGCAACGCCATAAAGTTGAGAAAAAAGATAAGATGAGATAATTTGATTGAGACTAACTCAATATAGACGAACTGAAAGTTGGTGACTGAATTAGAAAGGGTTTTTATAACACAAACCGAAAAGGAGGTACATACGTTCTTATTTTAATACCATTTTTAAGGCTGAGATTTTGGCAATTACAGAAGACTTTAAATGGTTGTAACAAGTAAAAATTAAGCTCCGATTGATTTTGTATAGACACCCATGCTAATGTCAGAGTTTTAAGTAACATAAGATTCATATAAGCTAGTACACAATCTGAAAGCATCTTGAGATAAAATGCATTCCAATTCATTATGGCCAAAACGGCAACGAGGAAGCCGACTATCCAAAATGAAATAATTTTTAAACACCATTACTTTAGAACACGCTTAAACGCCTTTTAAAGCTCGAAAAAGAACTTAAAATTTGGGAAGTGGAAAAGCATGTCAGGAAGTGACAAATACCTGCTGACAAAAAGGATCGAATATTCTATGGTAGAATTCAAATCTTAAGAGAAAAAACTATTTTTGTAATTTGGTTTTTACTGTCGAACTGGAGGGTGGGCCAATATTAACCATGAGGGTTAAACATTTTTTTTATTTTATCAATTTTTAAAAAGGATAAGTTTTAATTAAAAAAATTGGGTGAATTTTGGTCCATCGTGTATTTGTTTAAATAGAGAAAAAGAGTTGATGTTTAGAAATGTATAAAAAAGGTGACGTTTTAATTACCGTATTCAATTTAGTTAAACAGTTAAGTGCTGATGATTAAACTGTTTTAGAAAGTGCATTGCACCCGGTTAGTGTCAGCAAAAATATACTTTCTTAGAATATTCTTTCATTAAATTAAAAACATAAACTTAAATCTGCATAAATTGAAATAATAAACAAAAAAGATTTTTAACATTAAACTGGGGAGCATTGCACCAATTATTTTAAGGACTGTTTTAGCCGAGCGAGGTTTTTGACTAATGTGTTTGTCACAAATGCTCAACTAGGTCCCAACAATATACTATAATAAACTCTCATCAAATTTTAAAATTAACTCCACCATACGAAGAATTCACGAGATATAAAAGCTGACTCCCGATTTGTCCCATCCAAACAGTATCCGCTAGAAAAATTTTCTGTACGACCAAGTCGTAGACCCTTTGGTGCCCTGGTGGACTAGTTAGTAGTATCCTGGTCTACTAGTCGGGGGGGTGTGGGTTCGATTTCCGCCAGAGACTCTGGACTGGTCTGGTACTCTTTCTATTATATTCTGTTCTATTCCATTCTTTCTATCCTATTTGGGTATTACAAAGGGATCAGTACGATCGAACCAAGTGGGCTGTACAACAGCTGCCAAAGGTCCCATGCCCAAGATTGGTTTAATGAATAATATTAATCATTAATCTTAATAAATTGTCAAATAATAATCATTTTTAATAAATGATACTACTAACCAGGGCAGTAAATAGTTAATCAGTCCATATGCATTCCAATGCTATGATTCGAAAGACGTATTCTATGTATCGAGAATATTATTGTACCCACTTATCGTTATAGTAGCATCGTTATCCACATCATACTTAGTTGCCAAAATTTCGATTGACGCACCTTATATTAGCCAATTCATAAGCCTTGCTTTTTGCAATAATGTGCTCAAGGTACATTTATAGCAGGTAACCGCGAGATTACAACAATTGAACAATAAAACAAACAACAGGCCTTTTTATTGTTGTAATATGATAAGAACTGTCAAACAGCAAAGGGGTTGATAAAAGACAAATGAAAAACAAACAAGAAAAAACGCCATTAAACGAAAATGGATTCATTTTGTTTATAATTCAATAAACTTACTTTTAAAGTTCGTAAGACAAATTTGTGATGTGTGTTAATTTTGTAACAAAATATGTTTTGTATTTAATATTTATATGAACATCAAACATAAAAAACCTTGTGAAACAGAGAAAAAATTTCTATTTCCATTTTTTTGTTTTAAGTATAGTGTACACTTTCTCATTTTTTTTTTCTTTAAATTAGTCTTTTTTCTAATTATATATTTAAGTCTATCCAAAATTGTTATTTATTATAAATCACTTTGATTTTCTTTTGAAGTTTATCACTTTTTACTTTGATTAAAAAAACTTGCTTACTCTTAAGCTAGAAATTTAACACGTGTTGAAAAAAACATAAACAATATTTGACAGTTCGTATCACAAAATAAGCAAATAAAAAAATTATATAAATATTTATATTGAAAAATATGTATGGATGTCTGTATATTTTCCCTTTTTTTTCACAGTGATTTAAAGCTTCAATGAAAACAATAATGTTTTATTTATTTTACTTTTTACTCGCTTACCCGGACCAAAACACACTTTAAGATTAGTTGTTAACATTCAATGACAGCTGTCACATCAAAACGAATAAAATGTGAAAACAACAACGAAATTGCAATAAAATGTATGTGTTACTAGTTTGGTACAAGTAAATTTAAGCAACTTGTGTTCTTAACTGAAGAACAGAGATTCCTAAATTTAATCCCTTAAAAAAGGTTAATATATGCAATGTTATTCATAACAAGAAGCTATGGTTACGAAATAACTACGACGGTCATAGTCCTTATAACAATATTTAGTTACCGCAAACAAATAATATTTAATTTTTTCTGTCTCGATAACCAAGAGGATTTCGAATAGATGGCGTATCTTTTGTAACCGGTTTTGTTTTAAATTACTTATACCTCATTTTGAATGGTATATATCTGACATTTATTCTCACTTAAGCTTAAATTAAACATGACATAAGCATAACAATACAAAACAGCTGTTTGAACCAAACTTATGGGCAACAATGTATTTGATAGGTGACCAATTGAATTTTTGTTTTATATGACTATAGCATTATGGTTATCTCAAGCCTAATTGAAACTATAGATATTGAACATTTATTTAAATAACAAAGTTTTTTTGCTAATGTGTGTGCCGTTATATTCGGGAAGTTTTTCTTTGCTTTTCAAATTCGAAAGAAAATTTCGCTGAAGCACACCGATTGCTCGAAGAGTAAGAGATGGTTTGTTCATTTTAAAAGTGGCAGAGAAAGAGCAAAATCAATTTCCTATATTTTTATGATAATTTTTGTATTTTCTACGTTTATGAATTTAAAATTTAAAACTGCAACCAGCAAGTTGAGATTGAAAATATATTGGGCGACACAGACACAGTACTTTTTATATTTTTATGGTACTTTTTACATTTTCTACGTTTATGAAGCTAGAAATTTAAAATTAGGTACTATTGACCCGAGGTAAGACTAAAATATAATGGGTGATCGAAAAGGTAGTTTGTCGTCATTTTATAGTAGGTTTTGTATTTTCTACGTTTGTGGGTCAAGATTTTCAAAATTAAGGACTATGATCCACGTAAAGATTCAAAATACGACACAGAAAGTACTTTTTCGCATTTTAGGGTACTCTTTGTACTTTCAACGTTTGTGAAGCCAGCATTTTAAATTAGAGACTATTAATCTGAGGTCAGATTGTAAATATAACTTCTAGCAAACAAAAAAGGTACTTTTCCGCATTTTAATGGTACTTTTTGAATTTTTTACGTTCTTGAAGTTAGAATTTAAAAAATTAGGCACTATTGACAGCACTTTTTGTATCTTCTACTTTTGTGAATCTAAATTTTTAAAATTAAGGACTATGATCCACGTAGAGATTGAAAATACATTAGGCTACACAGTTGGTACTTTTTCGCATTTTAGGGTTGAAAATATATTAAGCTACACAGTAGGTACTTTTTCGCATTTTAGGCTACTTATTGTACCTTAAACGTTTGTGACACTAGAATTTCGAAATTACGTACTGTGGACCCGAGGTGAGAATAAAATGTTATGAACTAACGGAAAGGTACTTTTTTGCACTTTTAAAGTAATTTTTGAATTTTTCTACGTTTTTGAATGAATATTTTTAAAATTAAGGACTATGATCCACGTTGAGATTAAAAATATTTTGGGCGACACAGAAGGTACTTTTTCGCATTTTTGGGTACTTCTTGTACTTTCTACGTTTGTGAAGCCAGCATTAAGAGACTATTAATCTGAGGTCAGATTGTAAATATAACTTTTAGCAAACAAAAATATACTTTTCAGCATTTTAATAGTACTTTTTGAATTTTCTTCAATTATGACACTAGAATTTCGAAATTA
This sequence comes from Phyto melanocephala, assembly GCA_941918925.1. Lineage (NCBI taxonomy): Eukaryota > Metazoa > Arthropoda > Insecta > Diptera > Rhinophoridae > Phyto > Phyto melanocephala. Next base: position 17,499,555 of record OW799235.1, read on the forward strand.
GGTACTGTGGACCCGAGGTGAGAATAAAATGTTATAAACAAACGGAAAGGTACTTGTTCATATTTCTAGTTTAGTGAATTTAGATTTTTAATAATCGACGTTGAGATTGAAAATATTTCGGGCGACACACAAAGTACTTTTTCGCTTATTAGGGTACTATTTGTACTTTACGCACTTGCGGAGCTAGAATTTTAGAATTGGAGAGTATTTATCCGAGGTTATATTGTAAACGTTATGAGCGACCAAAAAGGTACTTTTTCGTATTTTTATAGTACTAATAATATTTTAGAATATATGTAGAATTAAGTATGAAATTTTGAAAATTATAGATGGGGACTAAGTGTCACTTTTCGTATTTTTATTGTCAGTTTTGCATTTCTTAAATTTACAAATCTTAAATTTGTAAATGCTTAAGCCTTGATCTTCGCTTATAAAAAGGTATGTCCCTGTAATTTTCATATTTCTAAATAAATTTTATCAGAGCAACATATTTTCATAAATTGAACTTAAAATGTTTTAGTAATTAACAAAAGATCTTGAGTATTCAATAAATAGTAAGAACTGCTCTAACGAATATTTTGCTAGTTAAATATATTTTAATTAATACAAAACTGTTCAGAATATCTGCTCTAGATAAGCTTATATCGTATGTATGACATATGTATGCATATGCATGCACATGCAGCGCTACAAGAATCGCAAACAACTGGCAACCAATGCAATACTACAACTGCACCAACAGTTTCATCAACAACATCCGAAAAAAAGTTAACAACATGCAACAATCAGTCTTTAAATTCAAATAACAATACATCATCTAAATTTTTTTTGATGTGTGGTGTACTTTGTTTTTGTTTGCAATGGAAAATTTTAGAAGGGGAATTTAGTGGTAAAGAAAATATAAACAACAAAATATTGTGCGAACTACATGCCGAAGCATGAAAGACATGTTTAACAAAAGAGACTTTGTGTTGTGGATGCAAATGATGTGTTCGAATCAACAACAATATCAATAAAATGTTAACACTGCAACTACTACTTGAGCAAATACTAATCAGAGTGGTGGAATATGGAGTACGTGGGAAATGTATACACAAGTATTTTAAATATTTTTTTTAAATATCACAAATATTATTTAAGCATAAATTTCAAAATATTTGTATTAAGTCCTTGTTTTATTAGAGTTTAACCACACACATACATGTATACCTATTTGAGGGATGTAGAGTGTCTATTTGTGTGAAAGGTTTTTCCATAAATAACGAATATTACTTGTAAAATTTTTTTCAGTTAGTCCTACTCTCTAGTACTCTGAAAATGTAGAATGTGCATAAAAATCAATGCCTGCAATTGTAGCAACACAGTCATAACTATGCAAAAATTTTAAAAATTTATAGAGCTGCACACAGTTGGTAGAACAAAACAAAACAAAAACAACTTACAATACTGCGAAATGTATTCGTACAATATGAAACAAAATGTGTTGGTGGCAAAGTTAACAGTTGCTATTGTTTGCTGAAGTGGCAGCACCACCACCAGCTTCAATAAATATCAGCTGTAGTAACAACTTTTGCTGGCAACACACAACTCTATGGAAACAACACATACGATATACATACATATGCAAAGTATTAGTAAAGTATTAGCTGCAATTTTTGGTAAATAATACGTTTGTATGTATAGTACTGTGAAATTACTGAGCATTTGAATATACCCTGCAGGAAACGGAACTAGTGTCTGACTAGTGTTATAATAGTATAAAAATCAGCAGTACTGGCTCTCAACTATACTGTATTAGAGCTCCAATTAGAGTGTGCTTGGAAAATCACCATTAGTTGTAGGGGAATTTCAGTACTGCTCTTAGTACACTTGGACCCGATATGTTGTTAAAGATAATTTTTAAAAAATCTTAACTGCAATAGATGTTTAACAACTATTCTATCAATCTGCCCTTGAACTACTTAAACAACGAATGAAAAAGACTCTAACCAAGTTTGCACTACTTGCTGCTGTTCTAGTATTTTTGAAGCAATTGCCTCTTATTCTCCTACAGGGTACTTTCCTTCGGACATGTTTGTTTGTATGTATGCATATACGTTAGAATGCAAAAGGAATATCAAATTGAAGTACAAGTGTCACTCTTGATAAACAGTTACTGCAGCTGTTTTTTTTTGTTGTTGTTGTTGTTGATGATTGCTGTTGTGACTCGCAATGAGTTTTTGGGGAGTTACACTGATGGAGCCTACAAAATATGTTGATATGTTGGATGACTGGTTGCATGCATGCACGCATTTAACATGCCTCGCCTTGATTTTGCTCAGTTTGTTCTTGCTTTAGCCAACTGTATAATTTGGCATTCAACAACTATTGTAACTAGTAATTCTTCACATTTTTCAGACTTTTGTTGAAGTCGCTGTCTGGATATGTGTGCGTGGGTAAGTGTATAAGCTAGTGTGTGGTTGCAATTTAAGTTGTTGGCAAATAAATGATTAGAAAGTGATAAATAAGTGATCAGTTGTGCTGTTGGATACATATGAATATGTTTACATTAATTTGTACTTATAAAAAAGATTAAAATAATTCTAAAGACAACAACACTTTCTTTAGTTCCACTCAGGCAAACTCGTTGGTGTTTTTTTAAAATACTAATTTCTCCGTAATTTCTCTTACAGTTACATCGACATAAATCACAACAGGACCCTCGGAGGACCCAAGTGAGCTATGCCTTCGGGCGGCTGCCGGATCTACGTCGACATATAAATATAAGTAAGTGGAACGATAATAGTTTTACAATTAAAAGTAGACCTTTTAGCATATTCAATACGAATGTTTAGCATTTTATGGCTTAACCATTAATTTGAAAAAACAAAAAAAAAACAAAGAATTTGAAGAGAGAAAAAGAATTATAATATTTCAACTTTATTTTTTTTTTTTATTTTTTAATAAAACTCTTAACTAAAAAATATTTTTTGTTTATTTTTTACTTTAAAAATCGTTCCGCTAGATTTTATTTATTTTTTAATAGTTAGATTCGACGAAATGTAACCTTAATGTACTAAAATAGCATAAGGTTAGGTTAGGTTAGATCCGGCAGCCGCCCGAAGGCATAACTCATTTGGGTCCTCCGTAAGCTCCAATGCCCGTTTGTCTACGTTCTCTGGCCGTCGTTCCTCAGCTATCCTGTCCTCTTTATAAAGGTTTGGATCTTTCCCAGATCACCTGCGAAAAGACAAGTTTTACTTTCAAGTATTCGCTGTCCTAAAATCTGGTGTCTAAGATCCCCGAATGCAGGACAATTACAGAGATGATGTTTAGTTGTCTCTTCCTCTTCCTCGTTATCGCAACTTCTCCAGAAGTCGTTGTAAGGGATATTTAGCCTTTTCCCGTGTGTACATATAGACCAGTGTCCAGTAATGACCGCTATGAGGTTCCTAAGGTGTATTCGGGGCATATTCACTGCATATTGCGTCCTATGCGCATCCATGTCAGGCCAGATCTTTCTGGTTTCCAAGCAAGTGGGTTCTCTCACCCATCTTTCCTTGGCCTGCAAATAGAATCGATGCGAGATTAGCTGCTAAGGGAATACCCAAAGCACAATTGTATCAGCCCTACGCAAGGGTAACCGTCGAATGTCTCCCTATCTCCTCAAGAGACACCCGGTATTCCATAGCATAAAGGATAATGATAAATTTCCAGAACACTAGGGGACATTTACATTTTATTGCCGTTTTGGATTTTGTTAAAAAAAACTATTTTAACTGCTTATAATGCCTATTTCATTAATAGTTATTATACTAATTAAAATTCAAAATACAGTGCAACCTCGCTAAACGCAACTAATAGAAATTTTGGCCGTTGCGAAAACTGAGGTTGTTGCGATAACAGAGTCTCAATTTTTTAGGGCGAAAATTATCTTTTATGGTTTAATATTTTTGGATATTCACAAGCTCTTTTTGTAACACAGTTGCCTGGTTCAATTTGAGAATTTCCATCTTAACTTTTTTAAATTCTGGATATTGTTGATTTGTGCACTTTATATTCATCGCAAATAACTTTTACAGATATGCCTCTTTCAAGCTTATTACGAATATCACTTTTTTTGTTTAATTGAAAGTTTTACAAAATTTGTAATCACCGGCATTGTATTCAATGTAAATAGAACAACCTTTCACGAACAGAGTTTCTTTCAACTAAGTGCATATCTACAAAAAAAACCCAGTGCAACACGCATATTTCAGTATTCTTGGAATAGTGGTAAATCTAAAGCTAAAAACTTTAAATAAAAAATATGTTAATAAAAATGACAAATTAATCATTTTGGGAGAAAAGTTGCGATAACTGAGGTTTTTTTTTTAAGTTAACTGAGTCAACAATGCAAACAATTTACGAGTTGCAATAATCGAGGAGTTGCGCTTGCGAGGATTGCGAGGTAACACTGTATATCCAATTTAGGAATATTTTTTGTATTGGAATCCTTGAACATAGTCTTTATTGACTGACCTTAAATTAGTTTGATTTGATGATGACATATTTATTTCTTTGGATACCTTTTGTTTGAACAGTACATAAATAAAGACAATGTAAGTTAATAACGGCTCCGCCAAATAACATTTTTTTTAAAAATGCTATAAAAAAAAGTGTAGCTTCGGCTGTGTGGCACGTAGCGCCATCCTGTTGAAACCAAATTTTGCCAATATCCTCCTCTTCAATTGTTGTGAACAAAAATTCGTTCAACATGGCCCGATAACGATCGCCATTGCCTACGGCCACTCCTTGCTCATTTTCGAAGAAAAATTTCCCAATTATGCCCCTGGACCGAAATCCGCACCAAACAGTGACTCGTTTTGGGTGTATCGGCTTTTCAATGTATAAGCTTCATCTGAAAAGATGATTTTTTTTTTGGCAAAATCGGCCAAAGTAATGTCGCAATATTTCCCAGCGTTGTTCAAGCGTATACGCAACCATATTCGTTCAGCGGAAGAATAAAACTAATTATCGGTCAAATCAGACATGAGCTAAGTGTTACCATTCTCGAAATAAGCACTAGTAAAAATAAGAAACATTAGATGGCGGACCCTTTAGCAAAAAGCGTATATCCATTAAATGTATACCGGTTTGCCTATTAAAAACGTTTAAGATCTGTTGAAGTAAGTTGTTATAAATAATCCATGACCGCATTTAACTAAAAGTTCAACAAGATCGAGAAACCGGTTCACTTAATATAATTACTTGGGCAGTTCTAATTTGAACTTTTAAAGTATTATAAGTTCAACATAATACAGCCAAATACAGGACGTTCGCAAAGCTAATGGTCCAATGCTTCATCCCCTTGGTTTTCTTAATTTCAAAGACCGTTTTGTGTTCTCAAAATCTTGGTTATTCTTTGTTGTATTCGCCACTTTATGGAAAGAAGAATTTTGCCTCTTCTTATACTCAGAAAGCTTGAGAAACCCCTCTAACATATTTTTACATCTATGTTATATCATTCGATAACACCATTATTAATAACACTAATTCTATAATTGCATTTGCCTCTTCTTATATCGCCCCACCTTTAATTAGATTTTTAACTTTTTCAAGAGTTTTACAAAATAATGTTATTAAAAAGTGATCTCACTTCGGAGTGTATGTGTTTAACTTCAGATCTTCCTGCATGATGTAGTCAAAATACATCATCTTAAAATCGAGCCAGAGAAAATTCTTTAAATTTGTCTATAAATTTAAAACCTATTGAAAGAATCTTTGGAAATAAAAATACTTCTTGATACCGTTTTTCTATAAATAGAGAAAATATCATCTACTTTTTTTATAAAAAGGGTATCTGCTATTCAACTTCTCTAACAAAATATTTACTCTACTGATTATTCACTTGTTTTCCATACATACAATATGATGCTCACGTTTGTTTTTTTTTTTTATTTTCTTTTTTCGCTTCATTGTATTTTTGCTGCCTTCTATTGTACATGTTAGTTGATGCAGTACGTTCATAAATACAAATCTATGCAACTGATTGTAGTACATGAGATGTGATATGTTTCCAACTGCAATACTGACATCTAGCGAATTTCAATATACATACATTTACAACAGCCCGAGATTTTATTTTACTTCCACTACTGGTAGTATGTCAACTCCACTATTCTTGAATGTATTCATGTTTTGTGTTTGTTGCTTTTTTTTTTGGTTTCTGTCACACATTTCTTGCCAACTAAATCTCTGAGTTGTTCCAAATATCAATTGAAGTTTGTAGGTTTGCAAATTAGTTATCAACAAATGAAAATAGAAACAAAAATAGATCTGTTTAAGAATTCTGGTATACCCTCCATATTTTAAATATTTTTTTTTTTTTTTGCAAGATATTATTTTTTCGATTTCTCAATATAATTATTATATTTATCAAAATGTTTCAGGGCCATTATTACAACTTGCCTTTAGTTAAAGGTAGGATTTTGTCTGCCCGATAAATAGCTTTCACTATTACAACTTCCATTTTTTATTGTTATTTCTATTAATTTTAATAATATTATGGATAAAAAAATAAAAAATTAAGGGTTTATAATGCAAAGCCATTTATCTGTCCAACAAAATCCTGCCTTAAGCTAACGACAAGTTGTAATAATGACTTTTAAACTCAAGAATCTATATATATAAAAGTGAAACTCTGTGTGTGTGTGTGTGTGTGTGTGTGTTAGCTATAGACTCTGAAACTGTAAAACCGATCGGGCTCAAACTTCGGTAAGTTGTTGTACACATACCGGGGAGTGTTTATGGATGAAAAAAAGTGGGCGGGGCCACGCCCATACAAAATTAGTTATCAGTTTTAGCTACTTGCACTTGACCGATTTTTCTGAAACTTTGCACACATATCGAGCTGTCATGACTAAATAATTTCGTGATAAGAAAAGTGGGCGGGGCCACGCCCCTAAAAAAGTTTTAACTTTGAGGTACTTGCACTGGACCGATTTTTCTGAAACTTTGCACACATATTAAGCTGTCGTGACTTTATAACTTCGTGATTAAAAAAGTGAGCGGGGCCACGCCCATACAAAATTAGTTATCAGTTTTAGCTACTTGCACTTGACCGATTTTTCTGAAACTTTGCACACATATTGAGCTGTCATAACTAAATAATTTCAAGACTAGAAAAGTGGGCAGTGCCACGCCCATAAAAAAAAGGTATCGTTTTGAGGTACTTGCACTGGACCGATTATTCTGAAACTTTGCACACATATTGAGCTATTATGACTTTACAATTTCGTGATTAGAAAAGTGGGCAAGGCCACGCCCATAAAAACAATTTTAATTTTGGGATACTTGCACTGGTCCGATTCTTCTGAAACTTTGCACACATATTGAGCTGTTATGACTTTACAATTTCGTGACTAGAAAATTGGGAAACGCCCATAAAAAAATTATAATTTTTAGGTTTTTGCACTTGATATTCAATTAAAATTCAGAATGCATTTCGATTCATTAAGGGGCGTAGCAACGCGCGCCGGGTTTGGCTAGTGATTAAATAAAGATTACGCCTTGCGCATGATTTACCGTTAGATGAAGTAGTGATCCCCTCGCAAAGGATACCAAGTCTGTATCATATGTTAAGTTTATAATTTCTTACAAAAAATTTAAGTATTTTGTAATAGTTGGCAGCCCTGTAATTAATTTAGTCAGAGAGTTCTAAAAAAAGTACTACATCGGTGCTTAATAAACAACGAATTTCGTGTCATATTTTATATTAAATACATATTAATAATATTAAAATTATATAAAAAGTGTTTAAATTTGGTTATTTAAAACCTGCAAAACTAATAAAAACAGAGAAAAAAAAATAAAGTGAAAAAGAAAGAAAGAGAGTAAATATGAAAAGTGCAGTGGGCAAATGTAAGCAAAGTAACAGCAAAAAAAAACAAGTGAGAGATTATATTAAATCCTAATAAATTGCGCATTTTTAATAAAACGTTTGTACTTTCAAAAATCTGTATCATTTTACAATTTTCCAAAAGATGAATCTCGAAGGAAGTTATGGGTAATATTTTTCAAACGAGTGAAGGCTGTAAATGTGGATAAAGAAAAAATTTGTGCTTTACATTTTAAGCAAAAAGATTTTGAAAGAAACTTGAAATTTGAAATGGGTAAGTTAAAACAAATTTTATTCTTGCAGTACATTCATTACTAAGGCATAATGAATAGAATTTAGCAAACAGTGTGTAAAAATTTTTAAATCCCATGCAGTTCCGTCTTCAGACACTAGTGCTATTGAAAGTGAAACGAAAACTGCTAATGAAACTAAAGTTGCAAATTTATATGAAGGACTACGTGAAACTGAAAAGCAAAATGATATTCCAAATAGTTTTGAAGAAAAATTGGTCGCGGAAAATGCTCCAAGGACGACTGATCTTGAAGAAGATCGCCTCCAAACTTACACCATATTTTTCAAATTAAATGGTAACAGATTATTACTTTCAAGCGGATATTTACAAAAGCATTTGTTGGAAGCCAAAGAAATTGAAGCCAGTGAATACGTGAAAAAACTTTTTTCAGGTGTCGAATGTATCTTAGAATTAGGAAACTTAATGTTGAAATCGCCGAAAATACTTATAAGCGAAAAAGAAAATTGATAAAATAACAAAATGAAATGAATTCTACACCTAATATAATAGTGAAATATTGTAATAAAAATAATGAAAAGATATATGTATATATAAAGAATTTGTTTGCTTTTAAAACATTTAGTTAGAAAAATAACAATTTGTCCCACTGTCATGTCTTTACACAAACATAATTAGTTATAAAGCTGAATTTTATTAGCCAATGAGAACACAGCTTGAGTGACGTCAGAATTCCTACATGCGCAGAAATGTTTTTTTATGGCTGCGTGATGGCGTAATCTTTATTTAATCATTTTTGCTTAAACTTACTATTCTTAAGTATAGGAGTATCTATCCTTTTGTTTCGTGTTAAGGTGTGTTCACATTTGACAAAATAAATGCAGCCTCTAATATTTTTTAACTTTTGCCCATGTTAATTAAAACTTTTCTTTATTAATACTATCCATTATTATATGTTTTGATTATATTTATTTGGTTAAATATAATGTTTAATGTTCCTTAACATTAAAGAAAAATTTATATCAAAATTTTGTTCACGCTAAGTTCGGCAAAAATTTACAAAATTTGTATTTAAATAAAATTCGGTTTTTGTATTTAAATTGTTGGTTTAGTACCAATGCTGCCTCTGAATATAAAAAACTAAGGTGTTATATTATTTTGTGTATCTTTAGTCTGACCGTTTCACATTAGTACAACATTTAAACTGTTATGTCATATCTGGCAACTCTGTTTTTAGTTGTGCATAGTTTTTTTTTTTTTTTTTTTTATTACGAATGGCTTAATGCCAGTCGCAGTCGTTGTCGAATAAAGACAATCAGGCCATACCTATTCATCTGACTTCGAAAGTTTTGCGTCTCACTATCGCATTGGTTAATTGCGTGGCGTCGGTTAGCGCTACCGAGGTACAGTTACCCGGAGTCTCAATTAACCTTACAAAACTTTTAAAATGAATATTTTTCGCATTTAGCTCCGACTTTCTATATAAAGATATAGGTCGACTTACGGATACTGAACCTGTGTGGGATACACTGGCTCTATGGTTTTAAAACCTTGCCATTCAAATTAGAAAAAAATGGCGTAATGCCATTATTTCTAAAATTGTGTTTTATTTTGGGATTGTTTTATCGCAATGTCCTGTCTTATAATGAGGCTCATCTTTCACTTAGACGCGACGTCAGTAAACAAACCTGTCGTATTCAGCATCAGGAAATCTCATTCTTTTGTTAATATCTACAATATTTATATTTGCCGGTAGGAGGTATAGTACCAGGGGGCAAATTAAAGCATTCGAACGTGATCGAAATTTGAAAACTCGTATTAGAATCTCTATACCTAAAGCACAGTGAACTCGATCGTTCGACTAAAATTTCGATCGTGATCGAATGCCGTAATTTTTCTCTAGCTCTTCGATGAACTAATTGAAAACATGTTTTTATACCCTTTACACAAGATTGAAAAAGGGTTTATACGTTTCTAACTGCTACAATATTCATTTACGATCCCATAAAGCATTTATATTCTGAATCCTTTTAGATAGAGATTCGATTAAGCTATGTCTGTCTGTCCGTCCGTGCGTTCGAGCGTTGAAATCAACTTTTTGGATCCCCTATATATCCAACGGGCTCGTGTGTAGTAACGATTTATTAGAAGTGCTTTCGAAAATTTGGGTATTCAAATCTAGCGCAATAGCCATATTAGTTTCCAAAATATGAGCTAATAAACACGTCTGCCTCTTTTTTTTTCCCCATTTTTTTTTTTTTTCATTTTTATATTTCATCTTTATTTACATTTACTTAATTAGTATAAACATTTTCGAGATTTTATATAATTAAATATATTACAACGAATTATAAATGGTAATCACAGATCTAGACATTGTTTGATAGAAGTACTTCGAAAAGTTATGTATTGAAATCCACCACAATAGCCACAAAAGTTTCAAAAAATAGGAGCAAATAACCACGTCTGCTACTGTTTTTTTCCCCAAAATTTTACCATATTAAATAAAATTTTTCATTTGTAAGTTAATTTATTGAAACGTTTGTTACTGTTATTGATACAATATGCCTCTAGAGATATTCATAAAATATTTTCGACAAGCCGGTCACTAATCGAAAAGTTATAGGCAATAATGATTTGGAAAAATATGTATGTTTTCTATATGTATCAAGTTTCTCAAGCTCCTAAATGAATTTTGTTTACGATAGAGACACCAAATTTTAAGCAAAGGTCTCCAAAATTATGTCTGAGAAAAAATTAGGTAATAATAAAAGGCTTGACTAACAAATTTAATTTATTGCAAAAAGTTATAAATTCCTTGATGGACGCCACTACAAAATGGCGTATATGAATTTATTTATTGGTCAAATCTAGTATTTGAAAGTTCAACTCCTCTAGCCTTCTTAATAATAATATCAAATGCAAGAGCTTGACCAGCGTAATACATTGAACTTTAAAAACTTAAAACACAAGATGGCGTCCTAAATAAAATGGCCGTTGTGTGAGTTTAATATAGTAGCATCGTAGCACTTACCCCCACAATATTGCTTTCAAATGACAAGGCCTCAGCAGTAAAATATAGTAAATTATGAAAAAGTGTAAAATCTAAGATAGAAGAAAATTATTTTCCTTAACCCTATCAATACGGATATCGCATGAAAGGGCTTGACTTTTACTTAGCAACATATTTTAAAAGCAATTCTAAACATACATTACAGTAAATCGATAACAAAATAGTACCAATAGTACAATACAAGGGGATTATGAATATAACAACTGTTGTATTGTATTTTTAGTCATGCATTTGTGGGGCTTTTTATTTTAGAGAATTTGACACAAATTTTGGTTAATTTTTAAAATCAAAATAATATATATCTAATCAAGAATGTTGCGCATTCCGACTGTAAAAAATTTTTTCGTTCTGCACATGTACGTCACATCAGCCTCGCTTGTAACAAAAGCAATATATCGGTGTCGAATTGAGGTGGATGGAGTTTGAGCGACATCATCACGTACAGCTGCGACATTTTCGGTCGATCGACCTGGCCGAAGGCGCGTTGTTGTCTTTACATCACTAACAGACCCAGTTTCGGCAAATTTATCCATTAATCTCTTTACAGTTGACCCTTTTGGAGCATTATTGTGACCCCAAATTGATCGCAATTTGCGAACTGTAGCCGCAAAACTTTCACCATTTTGGTAAAACAATTTCACAATGAGAATGCGTTGTTCATTCGTGTAGCGCTCCATTTTTACTAACCTTGTACCTTCTACTAGCAAACAATAACAATTGTTCAAATGTCAAACAATGACACTTCGAATGGCGCCAAATTTAACAATTGCGTTCTAGTTGGGACACCCGATATAAACAGTGGGATTTATATAAATTAAAAGAGAATAAAGCATTATAGCTTATTTTAAAAGTATATTATTGAACATTACTTGGTTACCGTTTATAAGTTAATTTTACCAAAAAAAAAAAAAATTTTTTTATTTATTTATTTACTAGCTTGTGCCCGCGACTTCGTCTGCGTAGTTATTGGGATAAAAGGTATATCTAGGTTGTTATTTATATGTTATTTTTTTAGTACGATAAGTAGGATTAATAATTTGAAAATATGAAAGAAAAGTCAAAACCTACAACAAAAATAAAAATATTTACAACATTAACAACCGGTTTAGGATGTGTTATTATGAGTTTTCTAATGACTTCGCGTTATTATCGTGATAAAAAGTAGCCTATGTGTTAATCCAGGTTGTTATCTGTCTATATGCCGAATTTCATCTAGTTCCGTTCAGCCGTTTTTGCGTGATTGAGTAACAAATATCCAAACATCCAAACATTCACTTTTATTATATTAGTAAGATTTGTTATTTATTATTTTTCATTAATTATTTATTAATTATTTATTTTAGCACTTTATTCACTTTCTCACAAATTTTATTTGTAATATCAGTCATTTGTATGCTGGTGTGACGTCACGCACGAGAGAGCTAATTTACAACAAACATGCGCATTGCGCAATCTAGTTTTTATCATTCTTGATTTCTAATTAAGATTTTTTATCTTTCAAAAAAATTTGTTAGAAAATTTGCTCACACTAGTGTGTTGCTTTGTAATGTTTCCTATTTTGGCTGACGAGTGTTGTTTACAGCTCATTGTTGTTCCTAATGATATCCTAGTGTTGTAGCTTTTTATTTTATGTTTTAGTGTGTAGTATGTCAAATCAATACATACACTACTTTTCATCACAAATTCTTCGGTTGTATATTGTTTTCTTTTTTTCACACACACACACACAGACACACACACACACACTTGCTAATGTGGTAATGAAGCCTTGCAATTAAAGGCTTTCTCATACACTAAATCATTCTAATGCATGTGCAAATTGTGTTGCTCGTAAAAATTTGTTGCTGCAACTGCTGTTGTAGGTATTAATGTGACTTTGTTTGTTTATTTATTTGTCGTTATTGTGTTGTTGCAACTTTGTTTGTTTACATGTGTAGAAGCAAGTCTATTCATTATCCCTGATTTGTTGTTTTAGCAAAGTATTCTGTTGAATTGTTAAATTGATGTACATATCGTTAGTCACAATAGGTATGCCTTAACCCAAATAGTTGTTGCTTTACCGGAAAAGGTAAAATCGTCAAGTAAACCGTATTATTATAAAATATTTTCTTTTGTAAAATTTCTTGTAAAATTGTTATTTTTGATACATTGTATTTACAGTAAATTATTGTGTCGAGGGTATTTGTGTGAAATCTATTGAAATCACTAAAGGACTAAAGGACTTGCAACCATCGATACGTATATTTTATGTTCATTTCGTTAGAGGTGCAGCAAAATTGACTGCTTAAATAGGCAATAATTTAGATGTTTGTAAGTTTTTGTTTTTTTTTTTGTTATTTTTTTTTTTTGTTGTTTTTGTACTTAGTATCTGCTTGTTAATAAATTAAAGAAAAACTAAACATTTTCTATGTTAGAGATATAAAATATATAGAAAATATAAACGCGAGAAGTACAAGTGATTTTTGTTCGATTTTTTAAATAAAATAACAAAATAAAAAATTTAAATTTTTTGGGAAATAAATATTTTTTTCTTCATACATTTATTTATAACTGCGAAACTGTTGCTTGTGTAGCGAAACGTTGTATGAACAGATTAAAGGAATTGTTATTCTTAATTTTTTTAAATTTGTTTCAGTTTAATCGGACTAGTGGTTCTCGAGTTATGACAAAGAAAAGTGCCTTAAACGTGACAAATTTCCCTATACGATTACTAAATTCAAATTAATTTTTTAATTATTATTTTATGTACCTTGACCAAACTAATGATGCAGAAGTTCTTCTTTTTGGGTCTACTTTCATAAATAATTACCAGAATTGAGTCCCGAATCAATCACCTAAAACATGTTGTACTGTGTTATGATGCACATACCAGTATGTGGTTCCAAACTTTAAGAAATATTCGAGAGAAGATCTGCTGAGATATAAGTAAAGTAACACGACTTGCTTTATTTTTCTCCACATTTTAAAAATAAAACTAACATTTTTATGTCTCGGAAGTTTTTTATAAAACGGCAAATTTATAAATCATAAAGTTTCGACTTAATTTCGATAGTGACAACTGAAAAAACTAAAAAAAATTAATTTAATTTATTATTATTTAATTATTAATTTTTGTCATCTTTAAGACTACTAACAAATTAATTTTTTGAAAAGAATCATAGTGCGTAAGCATTAGAACACAGGACACATTAAAAAATTATTAAATCTAAGATGGCGTCAAAAATTCAATTCGAATTCAAATTCAAACTAAACACCAGTTGTTAACCAGTTGATCAGATATTCACAATCTCTGTATTTTCTATATATTTGAGGCAACACTACTAATATTTGACGTTACATTAATGTTACATTTTAATGAAATTAGAAAATGGGAAGCTTATTACTTATTTCTATACTTTTCTCTGTTTATTATTAAATGATATTTTCTTCATGTTCATATGCTCTAATAATCTTAATACATTTTTGTTATGCTTTCTATATCTCTCCTTGGGCTGGCAGAATTGAAAGGATAATTGTACTTTTTTTTTTGATTTTTCATTAATAAGTACTATAAAGGCAATAGACACCGAACAATGAATCCTTGAATGCCATAACCAGCCTCCCTTTGGTGTTTGTTAATATTTATTCGAATAAAATGATTTACAATAAATTTAAATACAATTTTAAAATAAGTAACAATTTATAACTATAAAAAACACAATAAAGTATTTCTTTATAAATAGAGGAATTGTTTAAGCTTAGTCCGTCTGTCCGTGTGTATGTTGAAATCAACTTTTTGAAGCCGCCACGTATACTTCAGATTCTTATATGGTATCAATTTATCAGATATGCTTTCTAGTGTTTTGTTATTAAAAATCAGTTGTGTGGTTATATTACGAGTTGAAAAAACACGACTGCCTTTGGTTTATCCAAAACAAAGTCAGCTTATGCAGCTCCAGTTCCATAGGAGCTGCATAAACTCCGTTGTTCACGTATGTATAAAAAATTTACGTTTGACAATATTTACGAAAACCTTGGTTTAAAAAGCCTGACA
The DNA here is from genome assembly GCA_941918925.1 of Phyto melanocephala. Classification (NCBI taxonomy): domain Eukaryota; kingdom Metazoa; phylum Arthropoda; class Insecta; order Diptera; family Rhinophoridae; genus Phyto; species Phyto melanocephala. The sequence continues at coordinate 17,514,769 of OW799235.1, forward strand.
AAAAAAATTGTTGAAAAAAAACATTTTTTATTAAAAGTTATAATTATCCATTCCCTAAATAAGTTCTGGTCAAAGTTCCACCATATTTTTTGTCATGATGGTACAAACTTTGTGAGGTGTATTTAGGATTCGGCATAACCAGTATAGGGCTCTTATTTGTTTGTTTTTGTTTTGAATGCAAAATACATTATTGAGGCCATTGGGACCATTTCCGTTGTAAAATTATTCTCGTTTCTTGATAAAGGTTGTGTATTTTAATTGAAAGTTAAATGAATTGTCAAAGATAAATAATTGAACTGAGAAAAATGCTAATGTAAATGGTATGGCTTTGCTAAAAAGTTTATAATCTTAAGCTTGTGTTAAAATTCCTAATGTAAATGCTCTTTTATGCTGATCAACGCACAAAGGGGTATTTTGCCAATCTAGCCGAACATCAATTTTTTTTAGCTTATATACCGGGTGGCCCAAATAAGACCTAGTGATCTTAAACACGTATAACTCTTGTAATACACGGCGTAATATTTCTGGTTGCAGGCGCCGTATTTCGTCTCGAATATTCTGCTTGAGTTTTCCAAGTGTCTGTGGTTTGTTAACATACACTTTGTCTTTTAAATAACTTCATAAAAAAAATCGGGCGCAGTTAAATCCGGTGAACGAGGAGGCCAAGCGAAATCTGAATTTTTTGAAATTATGCGTTCACCAAAAATAGCGTATTGTAGTCGTTGTTGGGGATCTTGGGGTAGAATCTGTTGCACAATTTGAACTTTGTATGGATACATCTTAAGATTCAACTTTAAAATTCTCTGTAATTTTTTTCTGGGTATACCCAATCGGCCGGAACGGCGACGAGTTGAGACAGATGGAACATTTGCAACACTCTGCTGCAAAGCGTCCACGTTGTCTTCAGTACGAATATTTCGATGAGCTCCTCTTTCTGGACGGTCGGCAACTGAACCCAGTTCCTCAAAACGGCGAACTAAACTAAAACGGCGCTAATTTCGATGCGATAGAAGATCGTTGAGAAGAATAATAAAAATAGAAATTTTTAATGTGTTGTTGTCGACTGTACATATTCATTTTAAATTTCCATGAGTTCAATTATAATCTGCAAAAACAAAAACTTAATTATGTTAAAAAATAAAAAAAAGTTATTTGTGTTTTACATCAGCTGGTCTTATTTGGGCCACACGGTAGCTTCTTAAAAGTTATTGAGTGCTACTAGATCAATGAAACTTTGCAAAAATATGTGTTATAGTCATAGGCTGGTAAAGAAAATTTTTAGTTTTTCTATACTTCTGTTTAGCAAATGAATCTTTTATCGTTAGCATAAGTTTATGGGTTAAGAGAGGGAAATTCATTCCCGATACCACTAAACGATGCAAAATTTTGTTGTCTGTCGGGCTGCGTACTAAAATTTTTTACATTTCTTAAATTTCACTTATGACCAAATGTGCGGCTAGATTGGCAAAATACCCTCATATGCGACATCCTATAATGGTGAGGTAAGTTTTGTTAATTTCAAAAGTTAAATTTTCTTTAGCATTTGTAAATTGCGTTATTTGTATATACTTGTTATTGTTTAAAAATTTTTGCGTTTTTTTTTTCAAATATAAGTTAATGAGACCATTAACAATGTTTTTTAAAAGGTTCTTAAATATAACATTTTTTTAACTGTTGATACATTATAATAGAATTATTTGCCGGTTTTCTTTAAATGATTTTCTAGCAACCTTGTTTACTGTAAGAATGAAGATTAACATAATATTTAAATTGCGTATACCGTCTAAATATTAGTTTTTTCCTTCATGTCGTTCAACTAATAGAGTGTTTGTGCAGCTGCATACTCTTCTTCGTATGACAGTTGGACAACAAATTTAATATTTTTTTTTTCTTTTAACCCACTTTTACAGCAATAGCAATAATATGATTTGTTTTTTATCTATAAACTAGCCAAACCCGGCGCGCGTTGCTACGCCCCTTAATGAATTTGAAATGCATTCTGAATTTTAATTGAATATCAAGTGCAAAAACCTAAATATTATAATTTTTTTTATGGGCGTGGCATTGCCCACTTTTTTAATCGCGAAATTGTAAAGTCATAACAGCACAATATGTGCGCAAAGTTTCAGAAGAATCGGACCAGTGCAAGTACCTCAAAATTATAATTGTTTTTATGGGCGTGGCCCTGCCCACTTTTCTTTTCACGAAATTGTAAAGTCATAATAGCTCAATATGTGTGCAAAGTTTCAGTATAATCGGTCCAGTGCAAGTACCTCAAAATGATACCTGTTTTTTATGGGCGTGGCACTGCCCACTTTTCTAATCACGAAAATATTTAGTCATGGCAGCTCGATATGTGTGCAAAGTTTCAGAAAATTCGGTCCAGTGCAAGTAGCTAAAACTGATAACTAATTTTTTGTGGGCGTGGCCCCGCCCACTTTTTAATCACGAAATTATAAAGTCACGACAGCTTAATATGTGTGCAAAGTTTCAGAAAAATCGGTCCAGTGCAAGTACCTCAAAATTTAAACTTTTTTAGGGGCGTGGCCCCGCCCACTTTTCTTATCACAAAATTTTTTAGTCATGACAGCTCGATATGTGTGCAAGGTTTCAGAAAAATCGGTCAAGTGCAAGTAGCTAAAACTGATAACTAATTTTTAATGGGCGTGGCCCCGCCCACTTTTTTCCACCCATAAAAACTCCCTGGTATATGTACAACAACTTACCAAAGTTTGAGCCCGATCGGTTTTACAGTTTCGGAGTCTATAGCTAACACACACACACACACACACAGAGTTTCACTTTTATATATATAGATAAATATTTTTCGAAAAAATTAAAAAAAAAACAAGTAAGAGCGCTATATTCGGCCGTGCCGAATCTTATATACCCTTCACAACGTGTAGTCATGCAATAACAGTAGTTTGTATCACCATTGATCCCATATAAAATACGTACATACATATAAAAAACATATATATATATATAAAACATCTCATTGTAAAATTATAAATTTACGTATGTATGTTTAAAAAAAAATAAAAAAAAAATAAAAAAAAAATAAAAAAAAAATTTAAAAAAAAAATTAAAAAAAAAAAAATTTTTAAAAATAATTAAAATATATATAATAAATATAAAACAAAAAAAATAAAAAAAAAATTTAAAAAAAAAATTAAAAAAAAATAATAAAAATATAAATAAAATATTAAATTAAAAATAAAAAATAAAAAAAAAATAAAAAAAAAAATTTTAAGAAAAATATAAAAAAAAAATTTTTTTGGCTCAGCTGGGATTCGATGCCACGTTTTCTCTAACCAGTATACATGTTTGTATGTATGTATGTTGTTGTTGTAATGTTGTTTTTGTGAATAAAAAATCGAGGTGGTCGTGGGTTTTTGCTCATATCTCAGTTGTTTATGTACCGATGTTTCTGATTTTCAATACCATTCTACTCCCGAATATTTCTGATATTTTAATACCTCACCCGGGTCCAAGCGATATCGGGGGGCTTCAAAAAGTTGATTTCAACATACACACGGACAGACGGTCAGACGGACAGACGGACAGACTGACAGGGCTTAATCGACTCCCCTATTCATAAGCTTTCAGAAAATATATACTTTATGGGGTCGGAAATCAAAATTGTAGAAATTTCACACGGAATGACAAACCTATATATACCCTTTTTCACTGTGTGAAGGGTATAAAAAATAATAAAATTTACCCTTAACCTTGAAATTAACTTTAACGTTTTAACATACAAACAAACTGAGATAAAATTAAATTAACAGAAATAGGTTTTATCATGTGAAAAGTAAAAGGGAAATTTGTTTTTATTCCCAGAAAAAAATTGCTTATAAAATTAACGACAATAGCAAATGATTCCATTTAATACAGTCGTTTTTTTTCTATTACTATAGTTAGTACAAAGCAGCAGTAGTTTTCCGTAGTTGTCTTTGCTTTTGCTTTTTCTCTTTTCAGTTCTATTTTGTCTAAATTCATTAAAAAAATGTCAATAACATAAAAACTTTTTATAGTGATATTTATTCATAAAGATTTTTTGTGTATAAGTGTATGTGTTTCATATAGGCCCTGCAGATAAAGCAATTAGTTCATACACCCGCGAAAAGTACAGACTGTAAAGGACTAGAATTAGGTGAAAGGTAACCTAAAGAAGACAATATAGTGGATTTTACATTATAATGTTCTAGGGTTGGAAAAAAAAAACCAGTTTAGCATTACATGGTAGTGTCAAAATGTGCTCTTATATTAATACTCGATAGAGCATCTACACCCACAGTAATCGCATAAACGTGTTCACTTGTCGCGTAACTTTTGTTTGACAACATGTTGCAACCATGTTGCAACTCGTCTAATTCAGTTACAAATAACCGCGTAAATATTTCAATATTATCCGCAGGGTGTAAAAAGAGCAGGTTATTTAGTGCTACCCGTAATACTCTCAACATGTTAAAAAACACTTTGTGCTTCTTTTACTGAATCTGTTTCCTCTGGAAAATAATGCTTTAATGTATGCACATCTATACATGTGTGTATGTAAATATTTATTAGGAAAGCAGTGGAAGTGCGTGGTTTAAATTTTCAATTAATATGCAACCGAAAATTGGAAATTTTTTATGTTGCTAATCGTATGTATACAGATACAGGTTAGTTGCACCTTTTTTAAATTTAAAAAAAAACTTAAAATTATTTTTGCTATGTTTGAGTTGTAGTATCAAAGAACTGGCAACGACTGTGATAAAACAGTGGAATCCCTTAAAGTGAAATCAGATACTTTTGTGTTAAAATATACTGACAGAGCGCTCAGTAAAAATTAGGTAATGACTTGCTAGAACTGAACAACATACTTTTAAATGACTATTGCAAAGCGTCTTTTTAAATAGTGTTTTGTAATGACTTGATTAATAATGTGATACAGTCGAACTTTCTTATAGTGAACTTCTATAAAATGAAGTTCTTCTTGTTATGAACTAAAATCAAGAACACAGCTTTTCGTTCTACTTTCAATGTATTTTGATCTCCGTCAAATTAATTTCCATACAGTGAATCTTTTTTTACTATGAAAAAAATTTTGGAAACAAAAATACATTTTACGTGTGTTTTTGTCTCCATATAATGAACTATTTTTATCAGCTTTATTTTACACTATTTATAAAGAAAATAGGTAATATTTTTGGGATTCCCAAAATATGAAAATAAACACAAAAACAACGTTCCGACAAATGTATTTAAATTACTTAATGTAATTGAAGCTTCTGTTGATAAATAAAAATGGAAAAATTTAGTTCAAACAAAAACACCTGATTATTTTAAATAAACAAGAAAACAAAAAAAATATTTCTGTATAATGAAGTTTCTATGTAGTGAAATAATTGTCTGTCCCCGTGAAGATTCACTATAGGGAAGTTCGACTGTATAAAGGGTGTCTCAGTAAAATTTCAGTTTTTAATTTTTTTTAACACGTACTTTGTGAAATAGCTGTGATTTTTTCGTTGGTTTCTAAAGAAAACATATTCCAATTTAGTATAGAGTAAAGCAACTCCCCTACTGGCCCCTACGACTCTAATGACTGGCCTTTTTCCATTGTCATCCAATTCTCCAATATTCTTTAACAGAGATGTCGCTGTATCTCCCCGATGACGCGTTACCCATAAATTGTTTTATGCGTGGTATGTAAGGCGCTGCTCTCCTGCTAAAACCACATGCCGTCAAGACCTATGTCATCTATTTGGAGTTTTAGGTAATGTGTTATCATGTTCCTGTAGAAAATGCCGTTTACAGTCACTGAAATTTCGACCTCATATTAAAAAAAGTAAGTCCCAATCACACCGTCAGATCAAACCACAATACATCACATTTAATGTCACAATATCAACATGACTTTAAAACATGCTCCTCTATTGCAACTAAGCTTTTACTTCTAATTACTTTAATGAACAAAGATTTTGTATATCACCATCAAACTGATCTATATACACTGATTTAAGCTAAGCTTAAAATAAAGTCATCCATTATCGTCTTCTTACTTAAAAGTCGATGTATCACACTTTAATATTTAATTATTAACATCAAAGATGTAAGGATAAACCTTAAAGAGTGACCTCAACGTTCGGCAAAAAAAATTAAATTTTTTCTCGAATTTGTCTTACAAAAAAGCCTTATATTCCAATTGTACGTCGTACTGGTTTTCCAGTACGATTTAATGTACATTAGAGTGGTTCGAAAACAAAAACATTGTGCCAGTCACCCTTTTGGATTAAAGATAATGTAAAAACAATTCCAAAAATATTTTTTTTTATATTTTTGCCACGCCTACAAATACCGCCCTTTTAGTATTTTGCTCACTGTGTCGTCATTTTCAGTTCGATCATAACATTTTATAAACCGGTGTTCATGGCTCTGTAAGGCCTGTATTTTTGTCTTTTAATAGTTTTTTACTACAATATAAAATCATGGTTTTTACGTAAAAAAACTCGGTTCGTTCTTACCCCAATGCTGAATATTTTTTAAACGAATATATGGAAGGTGAACTCTTACACTCTAATGTACATAGTAGTAAAGAGCTGCATTAAATTTTCTAAAAGTTGTGTATTCCATTTCACACTACTTCCAATCACTATATTTTTTGGTTTAAACATAAATAAGAAAATATTGCTCTTACTAAAATAAATGAAACATCATTCGAAACTTTTTTTCTCTACAGCTTTGTTAGTGTTTGTGTTTTCAAACCAACTAGATTACCAAAACAAAAAGTTACAATGAAGTAAATAAACTGTAACAAACACATCGAGTACAATAGAACACATATAAAAAAAAAAAACGTACAAATATTAAACAGCAGTGTTACTAAATAATGAATTTAGGGCAATTGAACGATAAAACAATTTTGATTATTTTAATACACGTAAACTCATGGTATTATAGAAATGTATGCTCTGATTTCTTGATTTTCAATATCTCTTTTAATGTACCACCTCGTTCTCGTTCGTTGTCAAAGTTTTCGGAAGAAATTATGCCCCAACTCTGATCCGTTTTTAAGAATTTGTACTGAATTTAATTAACTTTATCGATATGTTTGTTTTTCTTTAAACGTTAATATTGTAAAATCTAAAATAATTTTTATATTGAATAACTAAAAGTATGTAACTAATTTGTACTGTCTAAAGGTCTGTAAGGATCTCGAACCCATTGCCTTAAATAAATAAAGAATATTAAAAGTTAAAAGTTTTTGGAAATGTTTGCTTTGGTCCAGGACTAGTATCAAAATATTCAAACATGTTTTGAATGTTCTATTACAGTTTCAATGTTTTATTTTATCTTTTTTCCGATTTAGCTTTATTTTGTTCCAATCTTGTTCTATAAAAGCTTTGTGCTATAATTTCATTGCAAAGCTTTAAAAATGAGGCCAACTAATGGTCACATTCTTGACTATGTTAATTAATTTTTTTTCATGCTTGTAAATTGATTTTTTACAAAAATAATTATTTTATATAAATAACAATTAAGAAGAGATCAATCTTGTTAATTGTTATTCTTATTAAATAATTATTTTTGTAAAAAAAATAAATTTACAAGCATGAAAAAAATTTAAAAATCGAAAAAAAAAATTTTTTTGATTACAATTTTTATCGATTGACAACCCTGGTTCTAAGTATTTGTGTTCAGTGTTATATACCAGTGCATGCAGTACACTTTCTTAAGTATTTGTGGTGGCTGTAAAAAGCACAAAATTTAACCAACAGCCACTTCTTCTTCTAGAGTTCAGTTATTATGCATATTTTCTACTTCCTGTTTTGCTCCCATACATACATATTTATGTTTATGTGTGGGTGTATGCACTTTTGCGATATTTTATAAACTAGAATTCAGTAAGTGTTGCATATGTATTTTCATATTTGATTAACTTATCGTTTTTTTACTAGTTATACCATATACGATACCAGTTATACCATATACTTTACTTTTATTATGGTAATAGATTTCTGGAGAGGTTATCATGTGTGTGTGTGTTCTTGTATGTATGTGTAAGCACTTTAATTCCCACAAGTGTTAGATACTTGACACACCTTTAACTTTTCGACTGATTATTTATGTATGTATGATGTTCTTTTTTTTTGTATTAAAGCAATTGAAGTCGGGCTTTTTACATGTGTTCTAGTCACATTTTATATTCAAATTAATGTTAGAGAAATAGATGTAGTATTTTTATGCCGCTTGAGCGTAAAATGGTAGCTAAAGAAATGTATTAAGATATATTTTATAATATTTAACAAAAACAAAAGTCAGTCAAGTTAGACTAAATTAAATCTCCAATGCGAGAAATTATATTGAATTTATTTTAGGATAATAATCATGACTTAGCCTGATAAAGTTGTACAGCCGTATTCATAAAAAATATTTTATTTATTTTTTTTAAAGGCTTATTTGACAGATGTTCTACAGAAATTTGTTAAAAAGGCCTTTAATACACCTTAGATATTTTATGAATACCGCGGTAAGATCTTAAAAGTTTAAAACATTTTTTCTTGTGATTTATGGATCGGGACCTTATATGGCAACTGGAATCAATTTTAGATTGATCATCCTGAAATCTAATAAAAAGGTTTTTTTGTTTATTGTGAACTCATTAGTAGTAGGTGGATAGGTGGGAAATGGGGATGCAGGCAAAAGGAACCGCCTCCAACGCCCATACTCAAAGACCAATAGGGTCCATTGTGTTTCCCTTTATATAATAAAGATAGAAGATCGATTAGAAAAAGAGAGAGAGAGGGTCGCCAAAGATATCTATATATATAAAAGTGAAACTCTGTGTGTGTTTATGTGCGTGTGTCTGTGTGTGTGTGTGTGTTAGCTATAGACTCCGAAACTGTAAAACCGATCGGCTCAAACTTTAGTAAGTTGTTGTACACATACCAGGGAGTGTTTATGGGTGGAAAAAAGTGGGCGGGGCCACGCCAATAAAAAATTAGTTATCAGTTTTAGCTACTTGAACTTGACCGATTTTTCTTAAACTTTGCACACATATCGAGCTGTCATGGCTAAATAATTTCGTGATAAGAAAAGTGGGCGGGGCCACGCCCCTAAAAAAGTTTTAATTTTGAGGTACTTGCACTGGACCGATTTTTCTGAAACTTTGCACACATATTGAGCTGTCATGACTATAATTTCGTGATTAAAAAAGTGGGCAGGGCCACGCCCATAAAAAAAAGTTATAATTTTGAGGTTTTTGCACTGGACCGATTTTTCTGAAACTTTGCACACATATCGAGCTGTAATGACTTAATAATTTCGTGATAAGAAAAGTGGGCAGGGCCACGCCCATAAAAAAAAGTTATAATTTTGAGGTACTTGAACTTCACCTATTTTTCTGAAAGTTTGCACACACATATTGAGCTCTCTTTATAATAGATTAGAAAAGTGGGAAGTGCCACGCCCATAAAAAAGTTATAATATTTAGCTTTTTGCACTTGACCGATTTTGCTGAAACTTTGCACACATATTGAACTCTCATGAGTATATAGTTTCGTGATTAAAAAGGTAGGCGGGGCCACGCCCATAAAAAATTATAATTTTGAGGTACTTGCTCTGGACCGATTTTGGTGATGACTATACAGTTTCGTGATTAGAAAAGTGGGCAGTGCCACGCCCACTTGATATTTAATTGAAATTCAGAATGCATTTATATTCATTAAGGGGCGTAGCAACGCGCGCCGGGCTTTTCTAGTAATAAATAAAAATAAGAGATAGTTAGTAGGAAACAGAATAGAAGAAAGAAATACAGATTATTTACGAGCCCCATTGCATGTTCACCAATTACCCGACCCCCATTTAGAATCCGATAATATTCCCTAGTTTGCACTCCGAAACATCACCCAACTCATCATTGAATCGTCTACCTAACCACTTTAGTCTGTGATTCTGTATCCTCGGGCAGTGACAGACAATATGTTCCTGCTTCTAACTCCTCCTCATCCTCACATAATCTACAATAATCCGGAGTGCCACGATCCCATCTACTAATCCTGTCAAAAACCGAATAGTGGCCCTCAGACACACCCTATCCAGGCCCAGAAGTAACGTAGTAGTAAATTTTATCTCAATTCTAATATTTGCAACAATTTTCGGCAGTAGTCTTTATATACATGAAAACTAGGGCCAATTATGTCTGACCATTCCGAAACTCGTACATTGGTATAAATAAATTGACAATAAAATCTAAATTTTTTTAACCGATTTTTATGGTTTACGACTTTTTTATTTTTAAGATATGTAGCTCTCAGAAAAAAGTGCAAAATGTTGAATATTTGTTTTATAATTTTTTAATTCCATTTTTAAATTAAAAAATATTAAATACAAATTTTGCACAAAAAAAATTTTTTTCTCCATTAATTTTTGAATAATTCGAAAACGATAAGAGATAAAGACAAATTTTATTCAACTTAAATAAATACAATTTTGTTACACATCTTCTGGTGTTTTATTTTTGAAAATCGGATGACTGGTTCTCGAGTTAGAATGAAATATGCCTCCGTACCTGACTAATTTAGGGTAAAAAATTTGCCACGCCCATAACAAAAAATTCCGATCTGATGGAAAAAACCCGACAACGGATTTGATTTCAGCGCATCAAGGTCCATATAGTCCACATAGTTTTATTTAATGGAGGATTTTGCTGCTGAGCAGTGTAATTAGAAGTGAAGTGTAAGTGTAAGAAGAAGTGAATCCAATACGGAAGGATATTTATAGAGCACATCCCTAAAGTTTCTTCTTAGAGTGTCTTACTAAATTTAAATGTTGTATTTATAGACAAACAGACCGAAGGATATTCGGAAAAGGAATTACAAATCAATCAGTATAGCGAAAGATGCAAATATCGGTTATTGTTTCAAAGTTCCAGACATCATCACAAACTTGTAATATTTCTTTCATGTATTGTGGAGTAGGATAAATTAAAGCCCTGCTTTTATTAGGAATTTTATAGAATACTTATGTTAATGTTTTTATAAATGTTGCTGTCGCACAATCTATTTCCAGCAACTTTTGAATATATAAATTTTTTTTACAAGAAACCAGAGAATTTTTTTTGACTTTGTGCGGGCATTTTAGGGCCAGCATTAATATATACCATATGTATCAGTTCCTATAAATCTGTAAGGACGAACGTGAGGAACTGGTTCATACAAGTTCTCTCGAACAGTTAAGCGGCATCAAAAGCTCCTATGGCTTATGATGTCAATTTAGCTTTAATGTTGAAATGCATTGACGTGCTCAACAGGCTTACACTGTAGATTCCGCATAATGGCAATGAAAACGTCGATTGCCTCGCAAATTCTGGGGCAGGTCTTCTACTGATTGGACTCAAGTATTTTTGTTGTGTACCTCCCTTTTGTACATTATGTTTACATATAAATGGAAAATGGCTCTGGGCAACATCTGGCTAAATGGTTTCTATGCCTGCCTAGATTACTGCTTTTTCTGGTTAGGAAAACCTGCGAATTTTGTCTGGTTTTCTAACTGAACACTACAACTTCAGATGTTATTTAAATTGCGGTAGGTTTTGAGACATGAAGGATAAGAAAACAGAGCACATCCTCTGCAATTCCCTAGCAATCTGTGCTAGGATATTACGTTTTTTTAGAATGTAGACTTACTACGCTAGTGGGTATTTGAAATTTATTGCCGCATAGGGAATTGTACCTTATTAAAAGCCTTAAGCTATAGGCAATCCTCTGGCTATGACTGCACAAATAACATATTTTTGGTAGCAGTGCATCTAGACCAATTATCCCCAATCAATCTCTTAATAATTATGACCCTCTTGTTCATATCCCAGGTTAGGTTGAAAAGGAGGGGTATAAAAGCCCAAACCCATGACAGGTATACACCTATGCCCAGTTGGCATGTTCATATCCCAACTTCCAATTTCCCTTGACTAAGAACTTTCAACTTAAATTAATATGGACATCATACCTATACAATTTAATAACGTATTTATTTGTTATAAAGACTTTATTGTATTGAAAATAATAATTCCTTTCACAGCAAAAATTCATCAATGAAATTTAATGTCATCGTGTTGTTTTTTCTTTCTTCTTTAACACAATAAATATAAAGTCCTGCTGCACAAGTTCCACAATAGAGTCTCCTGCACACACAATTTTAAAATAGGTGTGCGTGCGTGTTAATACTCTACATATGTGTGTGTATGTATAATCGCCTATCGATTCCTTTGATATTCATAAATATACAATCAATTTAAATAATAATATCATGGATATCATCACCATCATCATCACCATCGTCATCATTCGCATGCAACAGCATTATCATCACCATTATTGTTTTCATCATCCACTGTGTATGGGTATGTGAGAAGGATACAACTATAAACGGGTAGTATGACTGCAGCGAAAAGTTTTTGGTCTTTTACCCTTCAGCCAGAATGATGAGGGTGAAGATAAGTTTGTTACTTCGAGCATTATTTCGACAATTTCAATAGGAAATTACAAAAAGGAATTTATATTTGAACTTCGTAGAGAGAAAAAACTTCTTCGAGTTTAAATCATTCCAAGTAGACTTTGTTTAGAGGCATATTTTTTGGACTACATTCATATGACAATAGTACTTAAGTAGAGATAATTTTTAAGTTAGCGAAATCACTACATTTCTCTTGAAAATCAGGAAATTATACTTTAAAGCACCAACCTATTTTGTACTTTACTCCATAACTCCAATCGTTAAAATTGTCAAAACTAATTTTTGTTTACACTAATGATTATGCGATTCACAAACTACAGTAAACGGCTTTATTTTTTTAAAATAAAAATCAAGTAGCAATTTTGCTACATAAAATGCCAAACTTAACTCAGTACCAACATTTCTGCTATAAATAGTCAAGCCACTGCCCTGCTGGTTATTTAGGCATATGGTCTGATTGCCAGCACTGATTTCCAAGGGTTGAGTTTCTGACGCCCGACCAACGCTCTGGAGTGCCATGTTTATGCAACTTAATCATGACACACACGTGGAAATTCATGCGTAAAATAATCTTACGGCTTATGTTTAGACTCCTGCTAAATAGTTCGGGCCTTGAGGCCTTGTTTTATTACGAGGCATGAGGTTAACGACAGAATCGGATCTAGTCTACTGGAAAATATAAAGCAAACGCCAGCCTATATTCGGGATGATACCGAAAAACCAATTGCGTAACTCTCATTATGAGGCTACACTACCCCTAAACATTATAGTTGACTGTAATTCGTAACAAAGATAATTGTCAGTCTCTTAACCACCGGTTTCTATTTCTGTTTAAAAGCAATAGTACAAAGAGATTTAAGTGATTGGCTAAAGTCAGATATAGGGACAATTAAACCACTGTGTTCGTTGGCAATCACAGCAGCGTGATCTCCTAACCTCTAACTCTCCAGCAACCAGTTTAGAACAAGTTTAGGGGTCTTCTGATTGCCGTAGTACCAAATGGACTAGAGGACTATCGTCAGCCACGAGTCACTTTTCACATTTATTAGCTTTGTGCAGCCAGAGGTGTAAGTAACTTGAGATGCAGTTATACCAGCATATAGGAGTTTATCAATATTAAATGCCCGCTGTATCGCGATATTGAGCTCTTTTCATAGTTATTGTTTATACAGCCTCTTTTTTAAGAAATAAAATCCAATGATGTCGCTAGCTCCAAGTTTACTAAAGACAGCGACAATTTGTGGAAGCATTGTACTTCTAGAAAAATTTGTGAGGATTTCTGAAACCCCGAAACTCGATCATTTTGACAATTTAAAGAAGCCCTTAAGTTGACTATTGCCTTCAGGGCTTAAAATAATTTTATTACAAAAATTTTTGTCCACTTGTTGAAGTTCAAAAACCCATTTTGCGAATTCTTTTTGCATTACAAGCTTAGTCTTCACTTTATCAACACTCACTCCTTCGGTACTGACATTTGAATGGCCTGGTTTTGGGCTACTAGAGCTTTTAACATCAATTGCTTCAGTTTAACCGATATATTTCAAGCTTATGCTCTTACCGGCCATCGTAACTAATGTAGTATTTCGGCAATAGTTTGCGCGATATTGCACCCGTCAAACTTTCATTATTTTTAAAACATTGAAAATACATTGCTTTCACATGTAGCTTATCAGTTGTCAACAAATCTGCAGCTCACTTTAGAACATTATTTAAAGCTTGACTACTAGCTATAAATCTGTCACAATAACGGTATTGCGCAACGTAGTTTCTAGACTTCTGATATATTTAAAACTTTGCATACCCAATGAGTTCAAATGAAACTACTCTATTGAAAAGTTTAACAGTGTCACGCCCATATAATTAAAACGTCGACTTATATTTTATTGTTTATTAAATAAAAGTACGCAATGCCACTCCCATTGTAGATTTTTTTTGTGCAATTTTTTATCGAATAAATTATAAAAATGCAAGTCGAACTGAAGAAAGAAAATAATCTTTGAACATAAGGCGTTGCATTCTATAGCAATTAAAATTTTATATTTTATAATTAAAAAAAGTGAAGCTCTTACACGAATTTTGGCTTAGAAGCCACAACTTAGTTCTTCAGCCGCACTGTGTTGCGGCTAGTGGAAAAGTGTTTTTAATGATGCAATTTTGTCACAGACATTCCAAGTTAACAAAAAACACATAAAGCTTATTTTTATGTTGGCCCGTTGATTTTTAATTGATTTTAGAAGTCAAATATACAACATTTTCACGAAAAGAGGCGATTTCAGGGCTGTATTCAAAATGATCTCATTTGATTTTGGTGACAGATATTTTGATTCGGAAAAAAAATCTGCCTTCGGACAAGTATCTTCTGTAAAAAAAGGAATGTTGTTTGAGACATTATCATATGCACCTTTTTTAGAGCGAAAACCCGACTAAAGGTCCATTTTTCCTTAAAATTTGGGTTAGGTAAGCAATATCTAAAAAGTCCCAGCGAATCCCAGTTCCAAACCACTACAGAAATGTTACATAATTTGTTTTCAACGAACTGTGAAAAAATCAGCTGCCCATACCTGCCCTCCTGGGAGTTATGGCGATTTTAGTATATCACTCTCAGTATTTATTCCATAGAACGGAAATTCTCGGAATCACTTATTGAATAATTTAATCATATTGGTTTTCGGGTGACTTTCCGTCATCCCACGTCAATTTTTTATTATTTTCAGACCGGTTTCGGCTAATCGCCATCTTCAGTGTTTTCTTTTTTGTCACTAATTAGTCCGCGTGTGTGTCCGTCTTTATATAGTGTTTTCTTTTAGCTTGTGGTGGTACCTTTCTCTCTCTCTGTTGTTTTACTATTTTATTCTCTCTCTTTCGCTCTCTCTCTTCCCCTTTGTTTTTATGGTGGAATGCGGCCTTTACGTCTAGGTAGTTTATTTTCCTGCTTGGTATATTGTGCGCGCTTATGCTATCCTCTTATCTGTTATGCCTGTGTTATAAAATAGTATCTTCAAAGTTTTTTTTTATTCTACATCTATTCTAGCACTTCACAAAAATGAGCATAACTCTCTTAAAACTGAAGCTATTGACTTGAAACCAGTATTAAAGCTTTTATTGCCACCTTTCAAATAAGAAATGAAGTAGATTTTGGTTTTATATAAAATTTCAGAGTTATTCAAAAAATATCGAAAAATCATGAAAATTTGACGTTTATAATTCTTGTTCGGACCACCCTATCATTTATTTTAAAAACTAATCATAGGGTATTTATCAGAAATAAAAGAAAAATTAAAATAAATTTTTTTTTAAATTTTTCGAACAATTTTTTTTTTATTTTTGACTTTTGTTGAAAATTTGACCCAACAATTTTTTTCGGTGTAAATTTTTTTTCACTCATTCTGTTTGGGATTTCATTCTGACCAATCTGTAGAAGTTTCTCATCGATACAATTAAAATTACAGTTTAGGCAATATGATTTCCAAAAAATTCTGGTTTCGCAACACTGTGAGCCGGTGATAAAACCACGTTAAGTTCGTAATTTCCAAACAGTATTTGGAGGCCATCTTTGTTTTTAAATTTGTTTATGATTTGCTGCTGTATTCGAGTAGTCAAGCTATTACATTTGATATCAAGATTTTGGAGATTAAAATGGATAAATTTGTAATCATGTACTATATGTGATCTTCTCCGAGGAAAGGGACCTAGTGTGCGAAAATGAAGTTTTGAGAAAAACGCATTTAAAGTTTCTTAATGCATTATCACTGTGAACACACCTTCAATTGGGAGATGCGATTTGGTATGGTTAGTGATTGATTGGGTGCCGACTTTGGTGACGTCATGTCTATGTGGTGACGTGTTTTTTTCGCTTTTAGTGTGACACTACCTTTGCTATTGTTGCTTTTCTGTTTGTTATGATTTCGATACTTGATTCTTAAGCCGCAACCAGTGGCCGACGCAACAACGTTTTTATGGGGTAAATACATCTTTATCAGGAATCTTACTCATTTCATCTTATTCTACACCCTTTTAGGTACCAGAATCCACTTTTAAGTCCAAACTCGTCGACACACTAGGTCCCTTTTCTCGGAGAAGGTCACATATTTCACTCTTATATTCGATATATTATTTCCGTGCGAATTTTTGATTTTGAATTTTGACATTGTTAGCTATATTCTAGTCATCAAGCTTTTTCGTTTAATATTCATATTGTTGGAGTAAGAAAAAATATTATGCGCCATTTTGTTTTGGAAGCCATCGTGGGTTTTATATTTCTTATATTTTACTGCATTCTAATGGTCAACCCTTGTCATTTGATACCAATAATATGGAGGTTGAAGAAGACAACTCCGTAATTTCTATAGATAAAGGGTATAAAAAGTGTCTAAAGAGTAGAGTGCTTTTGATGCGGCTTAACGAATATATCCAATTCATTGTTAATTTTTTCGCATTAAACGTAACAATTTATCGTTTATACTTAATGTACAAAAATTCATTGGATTCGTTTTGTGGAAATTTATGCAAAAATATTAATAATTGCAAAATAATGTTTAAAAATTGTTTCGTCGCATACGAACACATCTCTTGTTTTATTGCAGCAATTTTCGTTTTTATTATTTATTTAATTATAGTATAAAGCACAAGAGCAAGTACGAAAAAAAGAACATTATAACCAGAAATTATTAATGAATATAAATTGTGTGAATTATGAGAATTATGTGCGTAAATTAAGTTTTAAAATTCAATATTTTGTGGAAACTTTAAAGTTTTTTATTCGCACATATTTTGTTAAGCTGTTGTTTAACAATGTGGCGGGATAATTGTTAAAAAGTTTTCATTGAATTCAAAAGACAACTAAAGGCTGTAAGGGGTTATAAACACTTGATATCAATATCTTAAATGATGCATCGTTTTTGGCCGCCCTAGGCAACCACAACTTACCTGATGGACATCAATCAGTCATTCAATATGTTTTTCCATATTAATAAAAACCTTCAAAAAACGTATTTAATTTTTTTTTTTTTTTGTTAACAATTGGAAAAAATTCCATATATTTCTTATTTATTAGTGTTTTATTGTTTGTATGTAAATCAACAACAATAACAACAAAATAATCATACCGTCATCATCTGGTTTTTAACAAATTCCTTAAAAAATTCCTGCATGTATTACATGCTGTATGGCAGGCAGGATCCTGTTATCAGTGTGTATGGTAGGTAATTGGTTAAATTTTTTGTTATTCGTATTGTATACAGACCATTAAAATTATGTCATGATTATACATGGGCCTCTACTAACGGGGTTTTCAACAGGCACGCTACAAAAGTAGACCGATAGTGACAGCAAACGACGCCATATTTTTTGTCGCTCTTTTGACATTTCTCTTCAGTAAGGGTTGCCATTTCATGATGGAGAAATATACGAGCCAACAACAAGTCGAAATTATTAAAATTTACTACCGAAATTCGAAGTCAGTGGCCTCAACGTTAAGAGCGCTACGTCCAATTTATGGTCGGCATAGTCGTCCTACCAGCTCAACAATTGAGCGTCTAGTGAAACAAAATTTGAATCCACAGGCACAGTACAAAATGTTCTCGTGCCAGTGAGACATAGAAGTGCCCGTAGTGTCAAGAATATTGCTGCCGCTGAAGCTTCAGTTTAAGAAAGCCCAAATGTGTCTCTCACACGTCGTTCTCAAGCGTTGGGCATCTCCGTGACGTCGTTGTGGCGAATTTTGCAAAAAGATCTTGGCCTACATCCTTACAACATCAAATTGACGCAAGAGCTGAAGCCTCTTGGCCACCAGAAGCGTCGTATGTTCGTGAATTGGGCTGAGCAACAACTTGAAAATAATTCGCATTTTCATCGAAAAATCGTCTTCAGCGATAAGGTTCATTTCTGGCTGAATGGCTTTGTCAATATGCAAAATATGCGTTATTGGTCAGACAGCAATCCACACGTACTCCATGAGTCATCATTGCATCCCGAAAAAATTACGGTTTGGTGCGGTTTATAGGTTTGCTGCGTCATTGGGCCGTACTTCTTCCGTGATGATCAAGGCCGGCACTTTACTGTGAATGGGAATCGCTACCGTTCAATGATAACAGAATATTTTTGGCCCCAACTGGATGATATGGACTTGGAGGACATGAGGTTCCAACAGGACGGCGCCACAGCCACACAGCAAATGTCACAATCAATTTATTGGAAACCAAGTTTGGAGAACGTGTTATTTCACGAAATGGTTCAGTCCTGTGGGGTTTCGTCAAGTCTATGCCAATAAGCCAGCGACAATTGATGAACTTTGTACGAATATCGAACACGAAATTTCAGCAGTATCGCCTGATTTATGCTTGAAAACCGTCGAAAATTGGGTTCAGCGTCTGGACTTTTGCAAGCGTGCCCGTGGTGGCCATGCAAAAGAAATCGAGTTCCATACATAATGGCATCGAACGGACTTTCACAGAAATAAAGAATTTCATTGATATCGAAATCCTTTTTTGTTTTATTTAAACAAACTTTTGTAGCGCTCTTATTGAAAAATCCTTTACATACGTATGCACGTATGTTATAATCCATTCAATATATACTTTGCTATTGGATCAGTATCTGAGTATCACTACATGTTTATTTGCATGTTTGTAAGAGTTAAGGGTAAATTTGTTTGGCGTTGTTTTTGCTAGCGTTTTACTAGGGTCTGTTAACAAGAATAAAAGAATATCGAAAGTTTTTTTATTTTATCATTTTTCATTTAATAAAATTTTGTGCGTGTTATTTTTTCAGTTTGCCACAAATAACTATATGAATATAGTTATTTTTGTAATCCTTTTTTTTTACCGTAAAGTTGTTGTTGGGAGAATAATAATTTATCATATATTCGAAATATATGACTGCACTACTGTGTATCGGTAGGGTAGCCAGTGGTATGCTAGTTTGCCAGGCTGTGTGTTTCGGGTTTAATTCCTTTTAAAGACTCTGGTCTGTTACGGTCAAATGGTCTTCGTTACTTAGATCATTTAATTAAATTAGAATATAATTTGAATTGTATTGTAATTAAAATAATAAACAAATAACTATAACTATACTGGTAAAGAGTTAGTTCAGATTGCTAGCACCTAAATCAAAATATATTTTTTTGTTATTGTAAACTACACCATTTTTCATTGAAATTGAGAGAATTTCAATTTGAAATTGAGAAAATTCCAAATGAAATTAAGAGTCTCAGTTTGAAATTGAAAAAATTCCAAATGAAAATGAGAATTTTAAATTGTTATTGCGAAAATTCCAAATTGAAATGAGAATTTCAAATTGAAATTGAGAAAATTCCAAATAAAATTAAGAAATTTTAATTTGAAATTGAGAAATTTCCAAATGAAATTGGGAAAAAATATATATGTGCATACATAAGTACATATATATTGAATTTAAAAATCAATAAAGTTTCTTTTTATAAATTTGAAATATATATGTACATTGTGTTATTCTAGTGGACAGTCGTAGAGGTTCGTTTAGAGCTGATAGCGTAAATGAGTTGGTCTTGATAGGTGGGAAGAGCTAGGAATTGAGTTATCGGAGCTTGTATTGGTTTCTGACAATGCTGCCTGTCACAATAGCCTTCAATTTATTTTTGAAAGCACTTCAGCCACATTTTACGATAGAACCCTTACTCACCAATGCTTAACCCAATTGAAAGTATTTGGTCCAAAATCAAAAGTAATGTTAAAGCAAAGATGAATGTACCGAACGTAACTCCCCCAAATGTAGGAAAGCAGAGACTTGCCTTTTTAGAAGAGGTTATTAATGCTTCAAAAACATATATTACTACCGGAGATTGCAGTAGAGATATACAGCACACTACAACGTTTCACGAGTCTGCATTGGTTCTTTTTTGTTTTTTTACTACACAATAATATTATAATGTATAATGTGTTATCAAAAAATTTTCTTAATTTCATTTGGAATATTTTCAATTTCAATTTGAAATTCTAATTTTTATTTGGAATTTTCGCAATTACAATTTGAAATTCTCATTTTCATTTGAAATTTTCTCAATTTTTTCAATTCCAAATTGAAATTCTTAATTTCAATTGTAATTTTCACAATTTCATTTGGAATTTTCCCAATTTCAATGAAAAATGGTAAAGTATTTTAAGGCCTTTATAGCCAAGTAAATGTGTGACAAACCTTCCACTGAAGATCACATAAAATTCATCTGAAATTGCTTTAAGTTTTAATTTAACTTATATTTAATTTTTTGTATAAATAAGTAGTTATGTTTATAAATATAAATATAATATAAATAAAATAAAAATAAATTATATCTCTTCATTATTACTAGTTTAATGTGTCTGCGAATGCAAAGAAAAATATATAAACATGTACTCACCTCTGCTCCCCACTGTACATTATTTCGCACGAAATTATATTTTTCACATATATTTAAAACAATTTGGTGTTTTTAGATTTTAAATAAATTAATAATTTCTGTGTTCAAAACTGAAAAATTTTCAAAATTGGGAAAGTGATTTAATTTAGAACAATGAGAGGATAATGCTGTCTTTTGTGAATTTATATTATCCCAATGCCTTTGGACTGACTTATGTTCAGAAATTCTTGTTTATTTTTAGTCGTACCTCTATATACACTTTACTACATTTCTCACTGTCATTACCACCACAAGGTATCTTATATACTTAATTAGATCTATCCCATCAATCGTGATTCAGCTCTGGTCGGGTTAAGAGCTCGCGCGTCATTGCCATTATCTCTTAAGGGCAATCAGGCCGTCCTTTTCATCCGGCTTCGAGAGTTTTACGTCTCGCTCTCGCATTGTTTAATTGTGCGGCGTCGGTTAACTGTACCGAGATATAGTTGCCTGAAGTCTCAATTAACCACATGCAAAACTTTTGGATGGAGAAATAATTTTCGCGTTCAGCTCCGACTTCCTATATGAAGGTATAGGTCGACTTGCGGATACTGAACCATCGTGGGATACCCTGGCATTATTAGTTTGAAAACTAGCCATTTTTTTTTCTTTATTGGAACCCAAAAAAAAAATCTATCCCATTTTTTGTATTTTGTCTTTTGTTCTACTAAATAATCTACCTATTGTATTAAATGTTTTATAGGCCATCCCATATCTATCAGTGTCAAAAACTTAAGATTTCTTTAACCTTTCCGATACTATTTTTGTATTCTTTCTATAAAAATACCTGTCACTTACCATAAGTACTCTATCTTTAAAGTTCTTGGCCGTATTAATAATAATTTTCTTATTATGTTTAGAAAAATAATTAATAAGTCTCCCTGAACCAGTTGGTTCTTGAAACCAATCTGTAATTAAATTTCCACCTCTTCTTATTACTAGTTTATCTAAATATGGGAGTTTAAAATCCTTCTCTTTCTCTATCTCTCTCTATGGAAAATTAAATGCATGAATTAAAACTATTTAAAGAATATAACATTTTGTCAACAGAAAATTTAGAAATAACACAAAATAAATCATCTACATATTTTATTATTAAGTATCCTAGGTTCTACACTCAATTTACCAATACAATTGTCCACAATTAACAGAATTTTTGAAAATTGTATCCCTTTTACAATTTTTATACAAAACTAGCACAACCCGGACCGCTCTTCTGACCCCACAAATTTGTTGCATTGTATTCATAACATATGATGGTATCCACTCACCGTTTCCCCCTTTTCAGGACCAATTAGAAAGACCGACTGTCATTGTACATACATATAAGACATTACGATACATAGTTTGGTGACTTTCAAGTGACAATAAAAACTCTTAATATAGAAAATGGAGGGCATTTTGTTGATATTTGTATGGGAATATATAGGAAATTGCAATATCTCCAGAACCACTTCGCCGATTTCGTGCAAACTTCACAGAAACCATCTACAGACCATCCCCAAAGTACCTTTTAAGTGACATTAAAGTGTATACTTCTTTTTATACATATATGTCTATACTAACAATATTATATTTTATATTTCAGCACACTTTTTATAAAAGCAAACACGTTGAGTGCAAAAATATCACTTCTGCTTAAATATAGGCAAAATCAAATGGGCCAAAATGTGATACATATTTATAACCAATAGTGTTTTTGGTGTTGCCATATTTCAATTTATTTATGAAAATTTCATTACATTTGCATTATTATTAAAAACACTCTGTGCCACATGCACAAATACGCATACATTTAAATGTGAATTTCAGTTGTCATTTTATGCCAGCAGTTGGTATTTATTTTTTTATTTACGAACACTTGCACATTGATAATTTGCTGATGTGTTTGAATTTTTTCCGTGTTCATACTTGTATGCGTCAAATTAAAAAGTAACAAATTCTGGGAGTATGTTATTAATGAATAAAAATATAAATGCACCTGAGCAGTTGTACGCACACAAATACACACACACATAATCACTAACACATGAATTTGTATACATTCCCTGTAGGAAATGTCACTAGTGAATCAGTACTGATTCACTATTGACACTGTCACCAGTACTACTGACTTATTATACCCCCGACAATGCTTTTTTACTATAGACATTTACCATATGCGTGTCATTGGAAATCTACTACTGACACTGGTACTACTGAGTAGGTAGTTCTTTTGGGACCATATGTAGACATTGTCACCATAGATTCACTAGTTCATTTTAGTAATTCTAGTCTACACTTTTGATACTTTTCTGAAATAGACGTCGTTAATGAAACTTTTGTTAAAATATGATGTTTTATTAAAAAAAATTAAGGAATTCATTAATTATCAAATATAAAAAGTAAATTAGGTACATTTCATTTAATTAGAATTGTGTATACATTTTTTTTCTCATCAAAGAAAATGAAAAAAAATGTATGTAGACACTTTGTTGACAATGTCGCCAAGAAGTCACCACAATAGTCGATAAAACTGGTGACTTGGAGACACTTGCCCCCAGGTTTCCTTCAGGGTTGAAATAAATTCATGATTTTATACAAACTGATGATGAATGAATAAATAAAATTGAGCAAATAATTTTGTAGAAGTGTGTGCAATATATATGTCCATACGCATAAGGATGAAACAGAATTAAAGGCCAGCGGTAAAAGAAAACAGGGCTTTTTTAATTTAGGCCTACTGGAAGGCGAATTTAAAAATTGTTTTACATTTGCAATCTCATTCTACCCTGAATGCTGTTGAAAGAATTCTACAAGGTCTATTAACTTCCTTCTAAAGAACCGATAGTCGTTGTAGTCTTAATTCCTTAAGAAGGCGAAGGATGTACAATCCCTTAGGAATTTTTTATTCCAACTATAACAAAATTTTGAAGCATTTACTAAAACTAAATACAGTGCATTCGCAATAATGTAAACACCGTCTAACGAGATCACCGCCTTATATAAACAATCTTTTGTTAACGTTGACTACTCTGTAACGTGAACAAACTTAGAATGCTCTATAACGTGAACAATTGCATATGTTTTTTTAAGCATGTGGTCAATGTTAGGTTAGGTTGGCTTCTATTTTAAAAGTTTAGTATATTTGTATTTTTTTGTCTGAGAACAGCTGAATCAATCGGCATGATTGTAGAAACATCTAAATGCTTGGAGTTAATGGAAAAGGCAGGCATTTTAGATACATAGTTTGCAAAAAGAGATCTTTGTAATGAATTTCAATTAATAATTTTAGTTTTATATTTAGGTTAGGTTAGGTTGAAAAGGAGGGGCAATAAAAGCCCAAACCCATGACAGGTATAGACTTATGCCCAGTTGGCATGTTGTGCGCTCCATGTGGAAAACGGAATTCCCAAACAAAAACCATAAACATAATTTCCCATAAATAACGGACTAGTCCAAGAACCCAGTCCCCTCAATGTAATTCCTTATGGATCTCCAGTTCGAGTTCCCCAGGTATTCCAAGTTCGGCATAGTATCCACTGTAAAATTCTCGCGTTTTATATTTAGTAATACAAATAGTAATAAAATAGCTTCCTATTCCAGAGTATAAAACACAGGTTTATATTGAAAAATTTTTTCATGAACTACGTCAATTGCTAACGTAAACAATTTCTCTCCTTAGGTTTTAATTAGTTCACGTTACCGAGAGTACACTTAAAAAGAATTAAAAATAAAAACAATAAAAAAGTTTTGGGTGATTCATCGTGAGGTTTGATTTACAATTTAAATAAAACACATAAATTTGAAAGTGAACTTAAAATTTTTATTATCAATTATACGGACAATTTATGGCATTTACTGTTTGAAAATGATATTGTGTAAATGCTGGCCAGGACAACGTCTGAGGTGATCCATTCGAAAGATCCAATTTTGGGCGACTCGTACGAGCATAGTGTCTAATATTTCGCGAATAATACATGTAATGTTGGCTTCCACAGCGTCAATCGTAGCTGGCTTATTCCTGAAGACCATACACTTTTTATATCCTCAGAGAAAATAGTCCAAAGGTATGATATCGCACGATTACAGTGGCCAAGTTAAATTTAAAAAAAAACCCTTAATAAAGTGCACACTAAAATGATTTCCCAACAAGTCTAATGTTTCACATGCTGTATGGCTCATAGCACCGTCTTGTTGAAACCAGAGCTCACCAAGAACATACGCTTGAGTCTCGGAAGCACGTAAGCTATAACGGCTACTTTTAACAGTATCGTTCAAAAAAATTTAATATAAAACACCGAAAAAACATTTCTCAAAAACGCAGTTGTTCGTAATACAGCTGAACAATTTGATCAAGCTGTTGTTGTGTGAGTCTTTCCATGATAGGTTTCCAAACTGATACTGAACAAAAAATAACAAAGCAGTTTGATATAAGTCATGCATGATCTGTTAAAAAAACCCCATCAAAATTAAACCTCACAATGAAACACTCAATAAATAAAAGAAAAGATATTGAAAAGAAACAAAAATATCCTTAGTTATAATTAAAGCTTCTAAGAAGTGAGTTTTAAAAGCACTGAGCGAGCTTCAAATAGGGAAAAATTTAAAATATATATAAAAATTAAATAACATTGGAAAAAGCCAACATCTTTGTTAAAATTTACAAATCAGATCTTTACTCAAAGGGTGTCAAAGGGTCCTTCAACAAAAGGTCTTCTAGAAGCTTCGTTATTAGAGGCGATTATGGAACCTCCTGGTTCATGGCCCAAAACTTGTAAAGAATAAATACATATGGAGTGGGTAATGGAGTCCTTGTGTCTGACAAATAAAGCTTAATAGTGCCTTTTAAAGGCCTACCTACACTAGGGTGTTATTGGAAAAGGTAGAAAAAGGCCTTTTTAATGTCTATTGTAGGTCAGCCTACTGATTTTGTAATTCTCAACCTATAAGTTAAAAAAAATATTTCTATGTCTACTTACCCAGAGTGTGAGAAGCAGTTTAAATAAGTATTATTAATTTCTAATTTTCTTTTATATTATACTAGCCGCCCGGTACGTGCTTCGCTACGTATAAAGTGAAATAATAAAAAAAATAAAAATTTAATTAAAACATCAAAATCATTTATTAAAAAAAATATTTTATTAATTGCCAGCTATTTTCAAACTTGATCTAAAACATTTGGATAAAAAATATTTTTTGCTCGATTAAATATTTTTGTTCCGCTCATCCTTTTTACAGATAACTGAAATTGAAAATAAGTACCAAAATTATTTTTTTTGTCCTTTTTTTCACCTTGGAACACCAAATTTCAAAATAGTGCCATTAGCTTTCTAGGATCTTTTTAAATTTGTGTGCTACATGCATTAGGTCAGAAGATACAATATTACCGATTTTACCCGTTTTTAGCCCTTTTCCCCCTAAATTCCAATATTTTGAAAAAGTAAAAAAATTCCATATAGATTGTTTTAAGGAGAGTAAAACTACGTTTTTACTTCTTTTCTATTACTATCCCTTTCAAAAATAAATGCTGTTTAAAAAAGTAACAAAAATCAGTTTTTACCCGTTTTATCCCCTTAAACCCCTTAAAAATTTCCAGACACCTATCCAATCCTTTGGTCCTTTCTGAATTTTTGTGATATCTTTATTAAGCCCGGAGATACTGAGTTACCGATTTTGCCCTTTTTACCCGTAAACCGCTTGACGGATTTTGTGCAAACTTTACATAACCCATCTATTAAATAGTCCGAACAAAGCCTAAACATTTGGTTCGGATAGGTGAACCCGTTCTTGAGTTATAAAATTAGAACGAAAAATGGCATTGATTTTTATATATAGATTACAATTATATATGTATTTGTATGTGTTTGTATAAGCCGAAACTAAATTTATGAGTCCCAACCCTGAATTTAATCATTGTGAATTAATTTAGATTTAACGAGTTATAACTTACCAAAACGATTAAATATTAAATTTTTATTAAATTGGTTATTTTTAACATTTTTGCTTTCAGTCGGGCCAGACGTCTCAACAAAAGGAATCGATCCCATACACAAGTATCTGAATAAATCCAATGTAAGTTCTTTTATACTTGAAAATTATCAACTTTTGTTTAACTCTAAAATACCAGATAACCCCTCCTGTTGTCTGATTTAAAATATTTTGGTTTTATTATTCTCATTGGATTGATTCCCTTTCTAGAAAGTCTATTTTTATCAATTTATATATCTTAACTAACTGGATAAAAGTTTTTAAAAAATTATAAGTCTCTATTTACAAATAACAAAAGCGTTATTTCCTTAAACACAGGCTGTGACTCCAGTAGATTAGAAATAGGATAAACATTGGTAGATTGTTTGACGACATAGAAGGTGCTGGATACCAATTAACGATTTAGTCGATTTTAATCATATCAAATCCAGATTTTTTAGTGGTCCCATCTTCACCTCAAGTGGACAAATGGTTGGTTTGCTATCGTGGTAGTTCACTAAACGTAAACTGTCAAGTGGAATCTGTACGATACCGTTTTCACAAGACCTTATCTTTCGGCAAATTTAGTGTCTCCCTGAATCAGTTTAAGAAGAGAGGTACTACATCCACCCCATAGCCGAGAGGTATCTCAGAAGATCGTTCAGTCCGACCCTATATATCCAAGAGAGGTTATATGGTATATGTATGCCCAGGATTATGTGTCTTTTACTGTGTCCATGCCCTAAGGGAACAAACATAAGACAGTGTTAAAATTTTTCTCTCTGGTTTTAACGGCAAAATTGAAAAGAACAAATCTACGACCAAACATTCGGCAGATGTAGTCTCCACGAAGATATTAGTAGTGAGTATAGGCACGAAACATAGTTATAAGCAGCAATAGGTTCAAACATGTGAGTATTCCCCGATAAAGTAAAGAACAATCCAATATTCGGTGATAGTGGATGGTTGTTGGGTTCTTCCCATTGACCATTTGTTTTATTTTTAATTCGAATCGTTTGGAAAGATACATTTTAAAATATTTTATGAATTCCGTAAATGCTTTGTTAAATGTTTTTATTAGTAAAAATGTTTTAAACTAACAAAATTTCGTTCAACATGGCCCGATAACGATCGCCATTGACTACATCCACTCCTTGCTCATTTTCGAAGAAAAATGGCCCAATTATGCCTCTGGACCAAAATCAGCACCAAACAGTGACTCGTTTTGGGTGTATCGGCTTTTCAATGTATGCGTTCCCCAAATGCGACAGTTTTGCTTTTTTACATACCCGCCAAGATCAAAATGAGCTTCATCTGAAAAGATGATTTTTTTTGGCAAAATCGGCCAAAGTAATGTCGCAATATTTCCCAGCGTTGTTCAAGCGTTTACACAACCATATTCGTTCAGCAAAACTTTTACAAAAATATTTTAAAAATTAATTTTTTTAATTCACAATAAAAAAACAATATAAGGCCCAAAATTTATATCACACCTTTCAGCTTCCCCTCTGGCAGGAGAAAACATAAGTATATATGTATGTACATGCATGTTCTTTTACGTTTAAATGTATGCTATTGCTGCATTTAACTACTATCATAACTACCTGTCATACTAAGCGGAAGTAATTATGATTACTTGCAGTAAATTGACCAAATTTAATTGTTTTTATTTTTGTGCGCAAAATACTTTTTATCAACCGTTTTTCGCATTTAAATTTCCATAACAAACAATTTTTTTTTCGTTTTCAAAAAGTCAGTTCTTTCTGTTCTACACACCCTTCGTGTATTGTGTGTTTTATTTAATAATATTTATGGTTGAAGTTATTAAATTATGTTAAATTACATAAATACTGGACATAAGTAAGTATATGCTTAAAACCATTAATACAGACATATTGTCAGCTGGAATTCGATAGTTGATGATTTATTATTTTACGGGATTAAGGAAAAAATTTTTAAATGAATTGTGGGCTTTGTTTAATATTGCCTTATTATTACATTTTTTTTTGATTTCATCTGTATAATAATGTTAAAAAAATTAAGTTTTTTCAAAATTTTAAACACAAAAGAAACTATATTTTAACTTGCGTTCTAAGATTCTGTTGCAACCATAGCCTTTTAAAATATCATCTAGTTTATAGCCTCGTCATTTAGTTGTGTTTACCAGTTGTATCAAGTTCCTTGCTAATGGTGTCTTACAGATAATGCTACCATCTTAAGATATGCTTAAACTAATCCATTTTTCTCTGTTTTACACGAATTCAGTGATTGATGGACAAAGCCTAGAACTGAAATGTTATAACATTTCATATAGCCCAAATTTGTATGAAATCCTTATGCATAATAAGTGTTGAAGTTCTCTATGGTGTTAGTATTCTCACACTCAAAGCTGCTTAGAAGTTTTGACCAAACACGTAAATAAAAAGATAATCCTTTACTTGGCTGGAGTTCAGACAAAGGTATATTCGCAGATTTTTTGATAAATTAATGTTTAAAAATTCCTGTTTCTATTCAAGAAATTCTACAACAACACACTGTTCAACAAAATGAGTAGTGTTTTGCCAAACTGTTTTTATACTTCGTGTTTGAACGGCTCAGTGATATACAAAAAAACTTAGTTTGTTTTTAACACATCATAAACTTCTGGGTAAAGAATTATAAAAAAATATTGTGTTATTCACTTATTCGTCCCTCTTGTCCCCCCTCTTACTTTCCTACCCAGTGATTATCCGATCCATACATGTAAGAGAGTAATGAGCACACCACTACCATATTTGATTATTTTTCGTCCCCGTCTGCTCTCAGTGTTTTTAGATCTATCAATCGGCATTTCTTACTTTACTGAGTTTGGCGGCACGAGAAACGGGGTAAAAACACCGACTAGTTATTGCCGACAATCCTGATCGCATGGTCCCTTGCAGTAGCCAACTTCTGCTTTAGAATAAGGTTCCATAAAGTATCCTCACATAATGGTTACCTACATGTACTCCTCTATTTTCCTTTAGAAAATGCTGAATGTTCGCCTAATACACGCTTTTCTGTCAAAGTATCCTCCAGACAGATTCTACAAACATCATTATCTTCGATCTTCATCTTTTCTAGATGATATTTAAATTTTCTGTAGCCCATAAGCAACGCAGATTTCCAGATTATTAGATTTAAATTAAATTCAAATGACTTTACTACTTCCCTGCCAATATTCTCTTGGAGAATACGAGCCAGAACCACTTAAAAGTTTCGCTCTATCCACCTCTGCAGGTTTATAATTCTCATCCATTGAAAAACTTTTGCTCGCAATATCCAATCACCCTGGTCATTTCTGGATTATGATCCTTAAAATATTATGGATGATCCCCCCTCTTCGCAAGTTTGTCTGACGCTTCATTTCCAGCTTTGCCCATGTATTCCTTAACCCACCTTATCGTCATCTTATTTGTTGAAGGTACCTATTAGGCTTTAGAATATACTTAAGTACCAAAGAGTAGTAAACATCCACTCACCGTTTTATAAGCGACTGGTTATCAAATGCAATTAGAATTATCTTCCCAACACTCTAACTGGTGATCCAATGTGTGCAGACAGCTAACCATTTCTAACTGGTAGACGGATACAAATTCTCTCCCAAACTCAGAGTATCCTCCCGTTCATAAAGGACCCATCATTAAAAGACTTTGATGTCACAATTGATGATCTCATTGTATGTGTATTATCTTCTATCAGTGTGTGTTTTGTCGGCATCCGAGTCTGCCTATGCTCCCTTTCTAGCATAGATTCTAAGGCCGTTTTTTGTAGTCTAGATTAAAACTTTTTTCAGGTTTTTGGCCATATTAAAATAACTGTGTGTAGGCATGGGTGAAAGAATCGGTTATGAAGTTTTCAAGTTGTCGCTTTATTGCTATAAGTCTGGTATCCTATGACTGTATCACAGTGCTCTGTTGAAAAGCGTAGAAATGAGCATACGCTAGCTCTGACGAATAACTTTGCTCTTAATAAATTTTGTTAAAATTCATAACAAATGGTCATTATTTATCTAAGTGTTTCTTGCACTCAATAGTTAAACAAGTATGCGAGTGAATAAGTCTTCAAAAACTTATACTTTATGCTTAATGGATCTTCCATTCCACCGACATATCGGCTATGTAGGTTTTGATATATATATGTAATATGATCTAAAGTTAGACTTTTTCTAGCAGAGATCATTGTCAAAGTCGTGAGTATTCTTTTTATCACGTTTGTTAATAATGCTTAAAGGTGTGATTCCACACACACGTTGTTTTGTTTGTGGGGTATCAAAGTACAGTTTGTAGATCGTAATTAAAAGGAGGTACGTAGTTTATCGCTATACACTTTTTAGCATTCGCGGTTGCTTCAACTGTGTTTGGATTTCGTTGAAATCTAAATACCTGAAGACAAATTAATGAATTCAATCGTTCGAAATTTCATTCGAACTTGCAAATTCGCTGTGCTTGTGGTACAGAGATTCCAGTAAAAATTCTAAAATTTGGATCACATTCTAATGCCCTTATTTACCCTCCGATACGATCGGGCTTTTGAAAGACTGCTTTCGTTTTTTTCCAATTGCAATAAGAGTGGTATTATTCCGTTTGATGCAGTCACCACAATAGTACATTGATTGTGGAATAAAAATATCCACCGATAGAATGTGTAAGTAGTCTGTTGTATAGTTGTAAAGTATAGTTATTACAGCTTCTGTTTATAAACATTCTGCCATTAAATTAAAATTTTTTTAACTTAGTAAAGTGTTATTTCTATAAAAACCCTTCAACTAAATTTCGTTAAACAATTTAGTAGAGTCCAAAACAATTTACTTAAGGCCATTTATATTTCAGCTTACGCTATGTTTGCATTATATGTTCGCAATACTTTATAGTTGCATTAATGAATGATGAATGTTTTAACAATGCTTAAAGAATATTAATTGAAACAATGATAAAAATATATTGTTAAATCATTAAGCGTGGTAGTTATTTTAAGGTTATTTTTTTGTTTTTTACGGTATAAATTTATTTAAAACATATTCATGTACAGTTGTGAAAAGTTTAAGTTAGATTAATGATGTTGAAAGCAATTTATGTTGTCGATACAGCAATAATATGAATCATGGATAGATTAAAATTTAAGTTCTTTTTAAAAGAAAAAAAAAACGTGTTTACGTTGGGTGTATTTTTAGCTTTTGAATTGTTTATACAATAAATATTTATTTAAAGTATTGGCCAGTGTAAGCTATAATATTTTCCCTTTTTTTGGAAACATATGGATTCCGCGACAAACGAACTACTACTCATCTTTTGAGGCCAAGAACGAATCAATCAAATTTCGGATACCCTGTCCTGAACCTTAATGTATCGCAGAAAAAATTTCTAAAGCGATAAAAATAAAAAGTATTCGGTTGGGGGGGGCAAGATCTTGAATATAAAGCGACTGAGGCAAAAGTCTTCAACCTATTATTTCTAAGTAACTTAAAAAAGGTACTGCAACATGTGGCCGAGCTTTGTCATGAAATTACGGTTTTATGTTTGGCCAAACATTCTAGGCTCTTTTCAGCCAATGCTCACTTCAAACATTTCTAGTGCTTTCGGTACAAATTTCCTGTTAGGGTCTGGCCAGATTTTAGTAGCCTATTAAAGATGGGAATCTTTTTGGTCTCATCAAATACAGAGCATTAACTAAGACCCAAGGATATTTGTTTTGGTGTCGATTTAGCCTGTTGGGCGGGTTTCACATACGACCTCTTACGTTTCGGGTTTATAACAAGTAATTAAACGAAGCAATAAGGAATTTTTTTATATTAAAAAAATTACTAGAAGTGCTATCATATCTTATTGTGATAATGTTAAAAATTATATAAATTTTAAAATTAATGAAAAGAATTTTTAGCAAATTTTGACATTGTTACAATACGATAATTAGGACATTTTGTAAGTACAACGATTACAAAGGGTGTCTCAGTAAGATTGAATTGATTCAGTTTTAAATGAAAACACATACCTTTTTATTAGATTATAAAGAAGATATTCTCCGAATAAGTCTAGAATAAAATATCCGTTAAAAAAAAAATCAAATTTTCATCAAAATTTCCTTATTTTTGTACAGAGATGTGTCTATATCTCACCGATAAGGTGTTAGGTTAGGTTGAAAATGAGGGGTATTAAAAGCCCAAACTCATGACAGGTATGCACTTATGCCCAGTTGGCATGTTATGCGCTCCATGTGGAAAACGGAATTCCCAAACAAAAACCGTAAATATAATTTCCCATAAATAACGGACTAGTCCAAGGACCCAGTCCCCTTAATGTAACGCCTTATGGATATCTACTTCGAATTCCCCAGGTGTATCAAGTTCGGCATAGTATCCACTGTAAAATTTTCGCGCCTAATATGCCCAAACGCAGGCCAATGACAGAGGTAGTGTACCAAAGTCTCATCCTCTTCCTCGCATGCTCTACATGTTGTCTCCTCAGGTAATCTCATGCGAGCTAGATAAGGTGTTAGATCTCACTTATAAGTTTAAGTGATCTTAAGAATTCGCAAAACCCTAAAGAAAAAGTCGTATAGCGTTAAATTGCATGATCTTGGTGGCCAGTTGACATCAGAACTGTTTTAGATAACTTGTTCTGAAAAACGTTGTTGCCATAAATATATTATTTTATATGCAGTGTGGCATTTGGCACCACCTTGCTGAAACCACATGTCATCCATGCTCCATGCTGTCTTATTGAGGAGACAAGAATTCTGTTATCGTGTTCCTGTAACGAATGCCGATCATAGTCACTGCAATTTCGGCTTTAAATTCAACATGTGAGGCCCATCTTGCCGCTTGACCTAAATCCTTAAAAGACAGTTGCTCGTTTGAGGGGCATTTATTCCTTGTGGATTGCATGAGGATTTTCTGAACCCCAAGTTCGACAATGTTATTGTATTCTCGAAGCGATTCATATAGAAATGCACTTCATCGTAGAACATGACTTTTTTTCGATAAATTAGTATTGAATTGACTTTACTTTAATACCTGTTGAACTAATTGCTGGCGCCTTCCATGGTCGTTAGTAATCTGAATTTGCTGCGTATGAAGGTGGAGGGAGGCCTTTCGTCAAAATTGGTTGCATAGTTTTTTGTGAAATTAACTGCCTGTTCAACGATGTCGAAAGAAAACCCAAGCGAAATTTCATTCGTACAAATATATTGAAAACAACAACAAAAACTAAAAATTTGTTTTTGTTTTCAACGTATTTGTACGAACGAAATTTCGCTTGGGTTTTCTTTCGACATCGTTGAACAGGCAGTTAAAATAATGAAGAGCGATGCTGAATTGACGTATTTGGATTTTCATTATTAAAAGGATTTTTTAAAGAAACCAACTAGTACCTTGACGAACAAAAGTTTTGCTATCCACTGTTGAAATATGTGGCATATTAGTTGCACTTTCTCGACTGAAAATTCTTCGAAGTATAAGAGCGGTCTCAGCGTTACTTTCCAAATTTTTTTAATAAGTTTTCACAACTCTAATGCGCTTTTCTTTCGTCAAGCGCTATATTTTTAATAATCAGAATATATTTATGAGACAACTGCCAAATTTAATAGTTGCCACTTACACAAAAAAAGCTACACTAAATTTCAAAAGTGCATTCTTGCTGAGACACCATAACACAACCATATTCGTTCAGCGGAAGGATAAAACTAATTATCTGTCAAATCAGACATGAGCTAAGTGTTACCATTCACGAAATAAGCACTAGTTGAAAAGAAAAACGTTAGATGGCGGAACCTTAATTTTGGGTTGACCATATTTCATTATTTCTTTTTAATTCTACTTAAATATCTGTAACATTATTTTATTTAATACAATTGTAATCCTTTAAATAATATAAACATTATACTCTTGTCTTATAAAAGCAAAAAAAAATAATAATATTTTTGTAACAAATATCTTTAAGTGCAAACGAGTTTAATATCTCTAAATGGATGCTTCGTGGTGTCTATTATCTTTGCCACTTTTACATTTATCCAATTAAAATTATTTTATCTTATTTATGTGCTATTTCACTATGTGAATGCTGTACTTTAATTTTGTTTCATTTCGAAAATAAAAACAACAACAAAAATTACATTAGAAACCAATGTAACCACACAAAGAAACCAAAAACAACATTTGGGATATTTTTTTTTTCGATACTGTTGTTTTTGTTACATGAAGCGCGAAATCAAAAGCTCTTCACAGCGAAGGAATATTTAAACAAAATGTTTCAAAAGAATGATATTTTGGTGGTTTTATTTTGTTTTATTTATCTAATTTTTTTTTCTGTTTTGTTTTAATGAAACAAATCATTTAAAAATAGTTTAATGTTGAGCGGGATAGAAAATGATTGTAGGGATAAAAAAAAGTAGATTAAAAGGTTCGGTAGGAAATATTGGAAAAAAGTTATAAACATCATTTGAGATGAACTTTCTAAGTAAAAGTAAATAAAATTAGACAAAAATATTTGAAAATATAAGTAGTGTTGATATATGAAACTATGCTGAATCTTATACAGGATGGGCCAGAAGTCACCATGAGGATTAAAAATTTAATAACGTTTTTAATTTAGATTCAGATTACAAATCTAAACAACACCTGGAAAATAAATAATGGGAAGATCTAAAACTAAACAAAAATTTCTTTATCTGTTAATAAAGCACGTGCTGTCCTTGGATTCATAAAACTTTGGGCGAAAGAGTTTACAGACTCATATATAACAATACACTTGTATATTTCTGTTGTCAAGCTTATTCTTGATTATGGTTCAATAATTTGGGATCCAACTTACAATGTTTACATAAATAGCATTGAATCTGTGCAAAAACAGTTCCTGTTATTTTGTCTTCATGGCTTACAGTGGAATTCGTTAAACCTGCCGCCTTATACTAGTAGACTTGCACTAGTGAAGCTGCTAACTTTAAAAATTCGAAGAACAATGCTAAATGTTACTTTTGTTCTAAATTTAATAAAAGGATGTATATGTTCTGATTTCCTAATAGCGAATATCTTTTTTTATGTACCATCTCGTTCTACACGTCATTTTTGTCCGCTATCAGTCAAAGTTTTCAGAACGAATTATGGCAAAATCGGTCCGTTTTTAAGGATTTGTACCGAGTTTAATAAACTTAATCAACATATTGATTTTTCCTTAAATGTTAATATTGTGAAATCTAAAATTATTTTGTTTTTGAATAACTAATATAAACAATTTGTATTTGCTGCTTTATAGTCTGTAAGGATCTAGAATCTTTAGACTCAAATAAATAAATAGTATTTCATTTTCAAGCGTTTAATTATCTTAAAGCAAAGAGCATATTATCGACATTTTCACGTCAGAATGTTGTCCTCTGAAGCAACAGTTTGTTGCTTAGTTCATCGTCCCTACTTACATTGGACCGTAAGAGAACGTTAAGACCACCACGAACCGGTAGACCACGTTTAAGTTGTTTAATATTATTCGAAAAACTATTGAACGCGTAGAACAGAGATATATCGAAACACCAGAAACACCTACCTGGCGGTGTTTTGCTAAGCTAGGAGTGTTTTTTTCGTCACTACGATACATGGAAAAAAGATTTACTGTTATTTCCATATAAAGCGCATTTGTTACAAGAACTGTAGATCATCGGGTCTTAAATGCTTCTTTTAAATTTTTTTAGTTAAAATTCAACAGTTGGCCAGAAATGAAATCAACTCTATTGAAATGCTGATTTAAAGTGATTAAGGTAATTTTCATTTGAAAAGCTTTGCTTTTAAGCAGATCTGTAGTTTCTGTGGCCTTGAAAATCCAAGAGCCATTCATTAATGCCAACCAAAGCCCATCAGGTGTACATCGTACAGTATACTATGGCATTATAACTGTAAATATCATTTGAGCCTTACTTTTTCGAAATTTTAAATTGAATTAGTGTAACCGTACATGGATAGCGATATTAGTTCACGAGAGAACACTTTTTTCCGTTCTGGTCTATAAAACAACCCTGAGATGTAGTTTTAGTAGAATGGATCTATTGCCCACACTGTTCGTAACACAATGACACTTATGTCAAATTTTTTTTTAAAGCGAATAATTTCCAAAAATTCTGAAATTACTTGGCCTGATCGCTCGCCAGATTTGTCGGCATCCAACTATTTTCTTTGGGGTTATTTGCAGAAGCGAATTTATGAGAAGAAGCCCAGGACAATCTTTGAACTCAAGGCCAACATTGTTACAGAAATTCGAGCGCTTAAGCCACTTATTTTAACAGATGTAATGAAAAACGCTACAAAACGAGCTCATTATGGGATGTAAAACAATTTTTATTTTCAATAGTTACGAAAAAGTTATCCAGAAAAAAAATTTTGTCCTAGTTCAAGGTGAATAACATTTTTCATTAGTAACTCATGAAACATGGGTTTCTTTTCATCTACATACTTACATGCGTGCTATGATCTTACTAGAATGAAGTGCATTTTATTAATATATTCAATTGAACACATGCTCTCCAATGACACTTTAATGTTAGAATCATGCATGTTTCACCTAAATTGAACCACTTTATCATGGGTTGAACTTATGCATTCACTATATCTTTTGCATGTCTTTTTTCGCTGGGTTATTAAATTGTTAAACCTCATGGTGACTTAAGGCCCATTCTTTATATCCTTCGTTTTGTGGACATAAAAATATTCAATGTGCCAATTAATCTACAGACCAAATATAAAAAAAACATCGTATTCAGACTTTAAAATTTTAAAGGATATTAAGTATAAAATATGGATCAATAATCAAAATATGTTCCAACTGAACAAAGAAAAATATTTGTGTTTATTTAAAAAATTATTCCCTCTCACAGCATACCCATATAGACTTTTTGTGTAAAAAAAATATTTTTTGATTCATATCCTTTAACAAAGTACAAAGCAAAAGGAATAATTTTATTAACAATAATTTTTTTTAATTAATTTTTTTTATGCAAAAGATCAATGCTATACATTGGCTAATAATAAGCCAGTTAATCTGAATGTTCTAATTCTACTACTTATTGCCAAAAATTGTATTAAAAGGACTACTTTCCTACTAACTCTTTATCATTTTCCCGTTGGCCATAGTTTTGGGAATTTCTTCAAGTGCTACTTTAATTAGTTTATGTTGTGGGAGTTCTACGATATTGTATTGTTACTTTTTTGTAAAGAAAACAGCAGCAAGAAAAATAACACAACACTACGAATACATAGTGAAAACATTTATAAGAACAAGAACAATTTTTTTCTGTATTTTTCATGTTTTTGGCCACAAAAAATGATATAAACTACAACTCTAATGTAGTACAATTGCAGCACAGTGGAGTGAAGTGTAAATAAATGCTTTTAATTCAGCTTTCTTTCAAATATCTGAGTTGCCTTTTAAAAAGGTGTGAGATATCACTGACATTTTGTGTTCGTTTGAAAAACCCTTCAACGTGTGGAATATAACATCGTGCAAATGTCGGCCATCACTTTTCAGAGTGATTTAAAATCGAAATGTCTAGTTTTTTAGGACTCTAGCACAATTCGACCCTGGCTTAATTTATATGGCTTTGAAGACCGTTAGGGTTTGTGGCTTATTCGCATTGAACTCCAGAAGAAAAGGTCTAACGGAATAAAATTACTTAATCATCCCCGGGGCAATACATAAAGAGATTAGGGAGACTAAGATGCCGTTGAATTGCATAAGTCGAGTCAAGATGTTCTCGCACGGTCATAGCGATTCCATGCACAATAATAGATATACAAGTACTTATATTTACAGATTGAATATATTTAGGAGAATCCCAAATCTCCTTTCTACAGAGGTTAGAGAGACTTAGATCGTGGTGGTCTAGAGTAAAGTCGAATCCTGGACCTTATGAATAAAGAGGTTAGGAAGATTAACAATGCCGTTAAAGCACATGAGTAGAGTAAAAGTGGTCGAAAACTACATCGCACGCTTTTAGCAGATGGATCCATATGCCGTGATACCATTAAAAGTGACATCTGTATCTGCTGATAGTTTAATATACGAGAATTCTGGAACTCGTACTTAAAAAGGTTAAATTAGGCTCAGATCGTAGTTGACTGAAGGTCTCTCTTAGTCTAACGTAAATGCTGGGTATTAATGGGTTGACATCACCTCCACACCCT
The DNA here is from genome assembly GCA_941918925.1 of Phyto melanocephala. Taxonomy (NCBI): domain Eukaryota; kingdom Metazoa; phylum Arthropoda; class Insecta; order Diptera; family Rhinophoridae; genus Phyto; species Phyto melanocephala. The sequence continues at coordinate 17,553,804 of OW799235.1, forward strand.
CAAATCACTTGTGCAGAATGCTTAAAGTCGTTAGTGTCCATAACGTTTAATTTAGGCCAAACGAAGTTCTTAGTCATTGACCTTAAGATCTTGCCTTTAACGGTTATGACCCAACCAACATTGTTCTCAAATAAATGTAAATCGATGACACCGCCAACATAAAATTCACATCAGTTAAGCTGGATTCACCCATAAAATTTTAGTTCAGAACAAATTTTTTTTATATTGAGTTTGATGTTTTACTTTTGAGAGAGAGGGATTATTTTGTTCAGAAAGTTTTTTCTTGAATTGGTTTAATTTCAATTCTTGTTCAGAAGAAACGGAATTGGGATGCCACTTTTTTTTCAATATTTACATGAAAATTGAATTTGGTTGCCACATCACACAGTGTCAGTACATTTATTATACAAAAATTGTTTTTGCCGAAAATTAACAATTAAAATTTCATTTAATGAAAATATTGCTCAAAAATTAATAGAAGAATTAAAAAAACCATGAAGAGAATGTTTGTATGACATGTGCAATAGTGCATACAAAAATAATTATTTAAAACAGGGTTTTTCTCACTGCGACTCATTTTATTTTCGATTTTTTTATACATTTTTTTGCAAACAAATTGACTTTATGCACTTCAATTAAAAATAATAATTTTAGTTTTCTTCTATCCGACATTTTCTTCACATATATTTTAATGAAATAATTTACGTTTGTATTTATTTACATAGTTTGCTAGCGGTGCTGCCACTTTGTACAACTGTTTGCATTTTTATATTATATGGCAGCTTTGTTTTTTCGGACAAATTTTCTGAAATGGTTGAATCGTTCTGCAGAAAACTCTCAGTAAAAAATGTTATTCTCCGGAAAAAATTTTGTTCAGAACAAATGGGTGAATTCACCTTTAGTGACTTTTTCGAGATAAATTGAATGCTCTTGGTTGTAATGAGGATTGGTATCGTTCTAAATTCAACAACTTTGTTTGTTGTTATAACTATTTATTTAGAAAGGAAGCCCTAACAAAACATCCATTTCGATAAAACATTTTATACGTGTTGGTTAACGCTATATCTAACCATGGCGATATGGCATGGTGACCCAATAAATTACAGCCAAATTGACAGTTGTAGCTTCAACAATATGGCCGCTTTCAGCTGTCAAAGTTCTAAAGTCCCTATTAGAAGAAGGATTTCACAAAGGTTACATACCCCTAAGGTGTTTGAGGTGCACATTTTTAACTGTGTTTTATTGGTGTTCCTATTTATATGATCCAAACTGTGTTTTATACATTGATAGTTGTCGGTGTTATTATTTATTTAAATATTTTTGGATGCTCCGGTGGTTTAGTCAGTAGTGTGCTGGTCTGCTAGTTTGGGTGTTGTGCGTCCAATTCCGCCAGAGAAACTGGACGGGTCTGCTTCTCTTTCTCTTCTTTTTCAACTATTCTATTCATATGAATCGCACAATATGCCATTTGGGCATAAGTGTATACCTGTCGTGGGTATGGGCTTTAAGTGTCCCTCTTTTTCAACACAACTCAACCCAACCCAACCTTTTTGCCTTTAAAGGGATTTTTATGTGCAGGTCCGAGTCTTCAAAAATTTAAATAAATCTTTTTGTCTTTAAATGAAGTTTTATTCTTTACAATTCTTAGCATCACATTAATACCTTTCTATTTGTTAGTCCACTGTACACAATAATACTTACAGGATATAAAAAGGAAGAAACAACAAATGCTGTCATGTTCATTTGTAATGAGCTAAAATTTTGTTTTTTTAGATTTTTTGCTTTTTTTCTCTCTCTTAATTTTCATTGTAATAGAGATTCTATTTCTCTAGGATATACAAACGAAATAAAACAGAATACAAGAAGATAAAACATTGAAACAAGAACAAAAGAATAGCAAAACATAATATTATTAAGAAAAAAATAAAAGAAAAAAATCTAAAAGTAAATATAAACAGGGGAATTTTTAAGGGACAACATATGGAGTTAATTATACAATAATATTAAGTCCGGGTAATTATAATTAAGTTAAAGTCTTTCAAAATAAAAACTAAACTATTATGCTCATTGTTGTAAATCTAAATGCCATTTTTTATGGAATATGTGTTAAAAAAAACTCTATATTTAAAGGATATAAATCCTTATTCAGAACTAATTTAAGATGCGTATGTAACTAAACAAAAACTACATTGTTTTTAAAATTTTGTGTCAACCTTCTGCTTTCTAACTAAAGAAAAGCCCTAAAAGTTTGACTTTGTTTCTTTCTTTTTTTTTTTTTTTTTTTGTTGGAAAATCAAGACGGTATTGTTAAAAAAAAAACCCAAGTTAAATTAAAAAGAAAACCTAAAACGTATTCTTGTCGAATATGTAATAAATACATGTACAAAGATGTCCAACGAAAACCCATGGAGATTAATATCCTGTAAATGAAGTGATTCAAAATAAATTATTAAAAAACTTTTAAAGAATACCTCAGAGTATTTAAATAATAGATGTTTGAAACCATAAAAAGTATATCCACACTAACGTGCTTACATGCACAGGTTTGTGTGTGTATATTTGTAACTTAAAATTAAGTTAGTACAAGAACAATATTGTCGTTTTTTTTCCACTTTAACTGCGAGAACTTTTATCAACCAGTGTCAATATAAATTCTTTCGTGAAAGGTTTTTGGCTAAAGCAGATGGAAAAATTATGCTATTGTCAGCAAGAACGAATGTTAGATGCCCTTTAGCATTAAGGTTTCCCTTTCACTTTTAATAAGAACTAGTGAACAAGTAACAAGTTTCAAGATCTTTTTAATGCTGATAGAAGCAACAAGTTCTTCGAATTGGGCACAAGTCTACTTTTTATTGCTTAATATTGTTTCAATTTTGGTACTCGCTACTAATCAATACTTTTGACAGATTTATAAAATTGAAAAAGCAAAGTATAAACTATATGTTTACATAATGTTTCCTTCTACAAAGTAGAGCTGTATAGCTCATGAACGAACGGGTTAAAATGATCGAATCAACGAATTTAACGAAATGATCCGGATATATTTCTGAACACCTTTCGTTCAATAGTGTTCCGTTCAAGGTTTGTTTCGTTAGGTCGTTTTTTTTTGTCAAACTTCCGTTCGCTCATTAATGTAAATGTATGTGTTTTTAATGTTATATATTTTTTTCAGTTGAGTGTTTGTGTATTAGAGCTGTGTAGCTCATGAACGAATGGGTTAAATTGAACGAAGTAATCCGTTCTCAATGGTGTTCCGTTCAATGTTTGTTTCTTCAGGTTTTTTATGTAAAATTTTCTTTTGTTTAGATGTGTTTTCTCGTGGTGAAATAAGTACACTTATTACACCATTATTATATTCATATGTTTCAGTTGAGTGTTTGTGTATTGATAAGAGGTCGGCTAAAGTTAGGTTTGTAATAATCACAAACTGTTTATACTTATTTCCGAAAAAAATCCAAGTTGTAAAAATGGTTTTTAGTATATTAAGCTTAAATAAAATATACAATATTCTAGTGGATCGAACAAATTGATCATAATTTTTTTAAGTAAGGGGTCCACCATCTAACGTTTTTTTTCAACTAGTGCTTATTTCGTGAATGATAACACTTAGCTCATGTCTGATTTGACAGATAATTAGTTTTATCCTTCCGCTGAACGAATATGGTTGTGTATACGCTTGAACAACGCTGGGAAAGTGGGCCTGCGATCGACTTACAGAAGATGCCGATTTTGCCAAAAAAAAAAAAAATCATCTTTTCGGATGAAGCTCATTTTGATCTTGGCGGGTATGTAAACAAGCAAAATTGTCGCATTTGGGGCACAGAAAACCCCCACGCATACATTGAAAAGCCGATACACCCAAAACGAGTCACTGTTTGGTGCGGATTTCAGTCCAGAGGCATAATTGGGCCATTAGCAAGGAGTGGCCGTTACAGTCAATGGCGATCGTTATCGGGCCATGTTGAACGAATTTTTGTTTACAAAAATAAAACAGGAGGATATTGGCCACATTTGGTTTCAACAGGACGGCGCTACGTGCCACACAGAAAATATTCAGTAGTTTTTTTTTTATACCATTTTCAGAAAAAAAAAGTTATTTGGCGGACCCTTTATTATTTATTTACTAAAAATGCAATAAATTAATTAATGAACTAAATTTAATAAATAATTTCTTAGATTTATTTGCATTTTATAAATATTTACAACCGTTTTTTTTCATGAACTCTTAAAAGAATAACGTTTCCGTTCTGTCGTTCAAAATTGAACGATTATGCGAACGGGTAACTTTTTTGCAAATTGAACGAAAATGAGCGATCACTGAAACGAACGATTTGGCACCAGTGAAACAAGTCGACCGGCTCAGAGCCGACGGCGCGCCGCTGCCGGGTATTTTTTAAAGTCCACGATGCCGCCGTTTTTGTCGGCTTAAAACGGCTCAAAAAAGCCGCCGTTTTGATCAACTTCAGTCGACTCAAGAAGAAATTTTCTTCGAAACAGGGATGAAAAATTTAGTAATATTTTACGGTTAGAATTTTTTAAACATTTTTAGTGACGTCACTTTGAAATTTTGAGCCGCCGATTTTAATTTGTTATAGCCGCCGCCGCCGAAAATTTTGCCTCAGCTTGTTTCACTGTTTGGCACACCTTTACTACAAAGCACGTAGAACCACAAATATTATAATTTTTACACTTTAAAGCCTAGTTGTATATAAACTGTGCAACTGTGAAAGCATCGAGTGAATTCTATAGAATTGAGTACCCAACAAAAGCAAAATCAATTACAACGTACTCAGTACCCAATTACTCAATACTTAACCAGCACAAAAATACTTTTTTTAGTCATGTTGTAACTAATCTTCCGATGTGAATATGAACGGCACGGTGAAATCCTCTTCAGTTCTTTACTTTTATCTACCTTTGACCATAAGCTTTCAGCCTTATGTGATCTGCTACTACCTTTTTCTTCTCTAACCAGCAAAAAAATCTATGAGAAAAAAGTGTATTTGCAAGGGTTCAACTGGTGACGAAGTGATTTAATTTAGGTGAAAACACTAATGATTTTAACATTAGCGTGTCATTGGAGATGTTGTCTACATTAATATATTTATGAACTACACTCCGACCTAAAAAGTCCATAAGTATCATGCATATTTGGTGAAAAGAATCTGATGTTTCATGAGTTGATTTTATTTGTTTACATGAATTGTTTAAGATATTTTGCATGATGTAACATTAATTTTTAAGCACATCATTTATTACAAATTATTTTGGATTAAGGGAGTCATTTAGAATGAATGCTTTTACACAATTGATTTAGAAGTCTTAAAAATGTGATTCGCTTTGCACAACTTTTAATTTTTTACTGGGTACATGTGCCGTAGAGCGACCAATTTGACGGGCACAAGTTAAATATTTATTTTACCTCCGAAAGCTGAGAAAATGATTACTAAATAATTATACCATAAGCGTGCTAAACTAAATGAGAATTTTAAAAATGTATGTATTTGAATGGCTTCTGGCAAATTTCTCAACAAGAAATTTTATTGTGTGTGTATCTAAGCAAATCTCTGAAAATAAGTACTTTCGTATCACATTACAAATTACTAAAACAATTCTTAGTAAGACAGACGATATGTTATAGTCATTGAAAAGTATGTAATTTAGTAAGAGCGAGTCATTACCTAGTTTTTGTTGGGTTTGTAGAACTAGTTACACTATTGTGAAAATAAGCTTGTAAGTGTTACACGGTGTTGATGGAAAAAGAAACAAAAATATTTTTTTTATGTAACACACACCTTTTTACAAATACTACTTAAAGGCTTGATGAGTACTTTGATCATTTCTAGCCTCCTAGCTAAATTTTAAATGAACAATTCTTTTAAAAAAAACCGTAAATTGTTTGGAAAAACTAATATATTTCAAAGGATGATGTAGGGTATGAGTTGTTAAAAAAAATGTTTTGTTTTCTACTGCCATATACAGTGGTTTGGGGACTTTTTTCGATTGGTTCCAAAGACAAGCGTTGATTTTTCTTGGCAAAACTTGTTTCTATATTTTAAAAGTGCTTTTTTTTGTTTTTGTTTGTTTTTCTTTTTTCATTTTTATTTTGAAGGTTATATTTTGAAGGTTTCGATGTGTGTTTGACAAAAAAAAGAAAAAAGAGAAAATTATAACGAAAAGGGTATCTAGGGATGTGGTATACATGGTTAAATATCAAAATCGATGATAGAGCACGTTAGTTATTTTTTAATGTTATAGCCTGACTGAACAATACATATGTGTGTGTGTGTGTGTGTGTATGATGTTAAGTAAACATATATATTTTTTCTTTGAAGTTTTAAATATGGTGTGTAGTAAATGTCATCTGGTTAATACTTTTAGTTAAGTTGGGTATTTATGAAGTCTCCCCCCGAGAGTTCCAAAAATGGCAACTTTTGATTTTCTTTTTCCGTTTACATGCTTCCACCTCTCTCACACCAAACACATGCATGAGTATTCGATAAAATAAAAGTTTTTTTTTTTCTATTTAGTTTTTGCTTTCTACTGTCTATGGGGAGAGATAGTAAAAATTATATTGATGTCCTTTAAAAAAGGATTTTAGCTGTATTCATTTTAACATTGTTTAAAAGTGTTTTTTTTTATATATGTATGTATATGTTATTTTTTGTTGCTCTTTTATGCTAAAAATCAGGTAAATATTTGTAAATTTAACTTTGTAGTGGTTTTGGTTTTATTGATTGTTTGTTGTTATAGTTCTGTTTTTATGAACACTTTCGAGTTAAATTTGAGGTCTTCACACTTTGTAATTAAATGTGTGTGTTTTTTTTTTCAATTTTCAAACCAAATCCATCCAGCAGACATTTGCTAAATTAGAAATAAATCACACACTTTTTTTGTATGGTACAGTGATAAAAAACCGAATAATATCCAACAATACAACAATACAAGAAAGAAAGTTAAAAGCAAACTTTAATTGGCAAATAACCGCCAACAGCAAAACCAATTCAATATATTTGGTTGTCAAAATAATTGAGCAAAAACTGTAACAACAACAGAGAATTTAAACAAAATTGTTGTGTACAAGGTTTAATTATTTGTTTTAGTTTTTGTTGCTTAAACAGCAAATATCCTTTGTAGATCACAATATTGATATATTATTGCTTTGGTGGGTGGCATCAATAAAAAAAAAATTGAAAACGCTCATTACGTTTTGTAATGGGTGAAAAACCTTAATGATTAAAAAGCATAGTAGAACATATTATCATCACCACAAATATTATAATTTGTCAAAACTTCAATTTTGCAAAAAATAAAATTTTACAATTTTATTGGGCAATCATTGTTTGAACTGACAACTTGTTTGGAGAAATTCTGTATCCCATTTCATCGTAAAATTAAATTTTTATTAGAATTAAGAAACAAAATGAAGGAAATAAAATGTAACCGTCGCAAACAGGCGACTTTCAAGTCGATCATTATTTTGCATTGTATCGATTACCGATACTTCACTTTGCAAATTCAAATATTCGTACAGCTGTTATCTATCAAACATAACGTATGTTACAGCAGGTGCATTGAAGGAATTTGGCGCCAAATTAGTTTGGTTTGTTGATTAAAAATTTTGTAAATTAAAGTTTTTTTTTTTTTTTTGTTAAGTTAAAGGTATGAATTAGATTGTAGAAGTTAACACATGTGATAAAGCGTGATTTTTTAAGAGCTATAGGAAAGTTAAAAAAAAACACATAAAATTCAGTAAAATGCATGAAATCTTTATTTGGATCGATAGTACGGTCCATATAATTTAATGTTTGAAGATTATTTCATGCAAACGTTGACCGTGACTGCGCCTCAAATGTTTCATCCGCTAAGTCCAATTTTGGCATACTCTTTCCAATATTTCGGCCGGTGTCTCATGAATAAATGCTTTAATGTTGTCTTCCAATGCGTCAATTGAAGCGGGCATGTGTGTTTAGACATGAGCCTTAACATATTGCCACAAAAAATAGTCTTAAGGCATTAAATCGCACGATTTAGGTGGCCAATTGACCGGTCCCGAACGTGACCGAACTCGCCTCTCAATAAGTCCATTTGTTAAGCGTGTTGTGTGGCATGTGGCACCGTCTTGTTGAAACCAAGCTCTTGCATTTTGGGCAAAAAAAAGTTAGATATCATCTCACGGTAGCGCTCACCATTCACAGTTACGTAACAATTCGCATCATAAACCGTAAACCGCACCAAACTGTGACTTTTTCTGGATGCATTGGTAGCTCTTGCAATGCTTCTGGCTGATCTTCACTCCAAAATCGACAATTCTGCTTATTAACGTACCCATTGAGCCAAAAATTAGTTTCGTCGCTGAACACAATTTTTCGATAAGAAGCGCGCAATGAACTTTCTTAACAGAGCACGCATTTTGATGATAAAATTTAATAATTTGCAAGCGTTGTTCGTTTGTAAGACGATTCATGGTTTAATTATAGACCAAACTGAAGATGTTTGACAGCGAAACAAAACACGAAACGTGCGTCAGCTGTTTAAACTAGTGTTGCCAAAAAGATAATAGCTAAAAAAATCACCCTTTACTATAGTTTCGTTGAGTGCCGTTCTTGAGATTCGGTCTAATTCTTGTTATGTGTATAACCTTGGGTTATTGGAGTTTTGAAATGTCCAAAATGATCTGCCCGTTTTTGCCCGTTTATTCGTGACTGCATTTTTTAGGTACAATGATTGTGTCCTAACGCACTCTTTTTTTTAATTTGGCACAATGAAGTCGTCCCAATTAATAAATTTTCTACTGTGGAGGCTCACGTCTTTATTAATATAATATTATAATAGACAAAATAAAATATAATGAGGAAGAGTGCCGCGAAATGAAACAAAAAAATTTATGAGCTTCATAAGCAAATTAGTCGAAAATTTGAAAAACTGCATTACAAGGTTATCGAACTTATGTCGGTGCTGACATCATAAATAATATGTCCCACCCAATTGGCATGATGTCAGAAGAATTCCAGGAATCGCAAAGTAAGGATTTAAGGAATTTATGAGAGCACTATACGCGCAGAAATTCAAGGGAAAACACAATGAAATATTAAATGCACTCTCTTCTGTTTTCTTCTGATCCTCTCATATCCTCGCTCTACAAAGGACCTTCTAGGTTCTCCCGAAACAATTTCAAAATAGATACAAATGTTCCGAACTTACTTTCAGAGTCAATTATTCAAGAAGATGCTGTTGGTTCTGATTCTGATTAGAAAGAAATAGGTTTGCCATAAGCCGTTTTTATTACTATTTATATTAAAGAGCAACCCTTCTTTCCTATTTATATTTAAAGCACTGAAATAAATTAAATTTTTTAAAGTCTATCTGCCTTTCATAAAAGTTATAAAAGGTTTATAAAGGGTTTATTAAACTGATTTTTTATGGAAATATGACTTATAAACCTCTTATAAAGCTCTTTTAATTTTTATGAATTAGACCGTAATAATTTACGCATCTTACTGTCGAAAATTATTATTAGGCCTTGTTTTTATTCACTTGCAAATTTAATGGCGCTAAATTAGGAATTTCGGCCACTGTGCGTCGCATAAGTATCTTGCCTCCTAATCATTATAATCCAACCTTCGTTTAGAATGTCGGTAGCGTTGAACTTATCCATATATAAATAGGTGTTAATAGCAATATAATACGGAAATTAGATGGATCGTATTTAGATTGCCATTGGTCTCAGATCAAAGATGTATGTGTAATCAGGGTTGTCAGAGTTATTTTGTATTTAAAATAAAGTAAAAATGATTAGTAAACACAAAAACAGGCACAAATTTTGCTATAAAATAGTTTAAAGTAGTCTACTTAAAAAAGCAAAAAAGGTATTTTTGTGGTTATTAATGCGTATGGCATTTTCTATTTGAATCGGCTATAAAAAACTGATACTAATTATTTTTCAAAATTTCTGGTTTGATTGGAAAGGTTCAAATTTGTCATTTAAGAATGGTATACAATATCATTCATATGACTACCACGAGTGACTTGGCAGTACCCCATCTGATCAACCGAATTTTTATGTATGCAATTTAAAATTTTAAATGGCCCAGCCTTTATTAAACAAATATTAGATATCCATATTTATATATGTATTTAATTGTAATTGTATTATATATTTAAAATGTTATAAACTTTATTCTCGAGGCATTCTAAATTGTCTTCTTGTTTGGATTACATTATATGGCAATTAAAATAATTCAACTTTTTTTTAAAGCTATAAAAGTAGTGCAACAAGTTCTATTAACATTCATATAATTTACAGCTCGTAATAACGCGTTTAAGGTTCATATTGTATTCCGTTTCGATCTTTTCGCATTATATAATGATCTAAAATTTTATACAAAAAAATGCCAGAATAAAATATTATTATTGAATTTAACGTTTCTCAAAACGAATTAATGACTCATGAAAAATAGCCAACAATATCGCCAAAAAATCTCCTTGTTGCCATATCGAAATTAGGACGCCGAATAAGTTTTAATATCGCCACGTATGAGAGAAATCCCCAGATCTGACAACCCTGATTGTACACAGAGAAAACAGTACCGGTTGTGAGTACCACAATTGTTGCCAGTCACATAGTTTAGTTGTTATAGCAGAATTTTACGGTTGTATATACAGAATTTTGGGTATATAAATATGTTGTCAGAACTAAGAAATTACTATTCTTGCAATAGAATTTTTATAGCCACAAAAGAAAAGTTCGATTGCAACAACTAAACGATTCAATTGGCTATCAATTTGATTAGCTGGGGGCAAATTACGGCATTCGATCTCGATCGAAATTTTAAGATTCTTATTAGAATCTCTATACTACCATAAGCACAGCGAACTCGTTCGTTCGAGTTAAATTTCGATCGTGATCGAATACTGTAATTTTCCCCCTGTTTTCTGGGTGTAACCATTATGGAAGTGCTTAAATAAATAGTTAAACAAGCATAGCTGGTATAGCAGTAGTACAACAGGGTGCGTTGCGTGTACATAAAATTGAGTTTATGTGAAGCAATAAATAAAGTACAGTATACGTTTACTGATTGTTTATCTAAATGCGAATAAAATGTTTATTCTTACCATAATTAAATAATTAAAAATTTCGTTTGCATTTAGTTGAATAAGCAGTTAATCTTGCTCTAAACTTTTATACCGTAAATTTCAAGTGCAATTTATTTTGCAATAAAATAAAACCCAATTTATTTATAAAAGGTATAAACGTAACAATACAAACTTATATACACTAGTATCAATAAATTAAATTTATTGAATTTATATAATTTATAATGTAAAAGATTGATAAAATATACGGCAAATAAAAAAACCTTTAAATTTCATTCTCGCCCTAAACATTTCTTTTAAAATCAACGTAGTAGAGTATATTTTAGCGACAGTTCAAATAAATAAAACTTTATGAATCATAAAACAGTTAAAACCGCTACTGTACTTTCTTATTAATTTAAATGTAACATTTCTATTGCATACAAATAGAATATAATTTTTAATCAATTTGAGTTAAAGTCAATAAATTTATATGATTCATACTACATACATACAAACAATCAACTGTTACGCTGTTTTTTTTTTATATTTTTATTACCACTTCTTTTGTCTTTGTTGCAAACATTTTATGACATTTTTTATTACCAAGTTCACGTAAAAAAACTATTAAATGCCGTCAGACATATTGAAATCTTTTCTACTTTTATGATTGAAATATTTCTTCTGCACTATTGTTTTAGTTCATTTTCTTTTCTGGGCAAAAACAAAAGTATAAAAAGTAGCAAATCATCAAGCAAAAATTGCGCAAAACTAGAAAATATATTTATATTAAAATGAAGCAAGAAGAACAAAAAGGAAAATGATCAAATCAAACTATTATATGGATTCTTTCAAGTAAAAAAAAAAAAAACTTTATAAAAATTTATTATATAGAAAACTTTTACGCCCCCATGGCTAAAAAACCAATAAGTTTTTAGGATATTAAAAATTTAACAAAAAAAAAAAAAAATATGATAAAGAGAATTGTCTTTAGAAATTTGGTTAAAGATTAATATTAAGGTGGGCCACTCGAGGTATTAAGGGGGTAAATTATATCATTCAAATGTATATTTATATGACAACAACATTTTTCTGAATAATTAGGGACAAAGAAACTATTTTAAAATTATAATCAACTGATTTTAAAAGATTTACCAACTTGAAAGCAACTTCTGCTGATGCCCAATCAAAATGCACTTAAGCATTCAAAGTCCACTTTATATGCAGCGTTAGTTTTGTCTATGGTTACACCGCACAGAGGAGTATTTGACCTGAAAAGCTGGCCAAAAAGGCAAAACTGAATTTTAAGAAATCTTAAAAACTAAGTACGCAGCTCGGCAGACAATAATATTTTACATTATATTGTAAATTTTCAAGACTTTTAGTTGCGATTTGTTGCTCTGAGACCCTGCTAAAGTCAGGAAAGTGAAGAAAATTATATGAGATTTAAATGTTTTTTTCGGTTTCTGGATGTTTATTTGATATTTTTTTTGCGGCCAAACGAATAAAGGTTTAACAATAATTTTTTGTTCGCTGAAAGGTTCGATCAAAAGTTATTTAAAAAAGTAAAAAAAAATTTAAATATGTTGAATATTCATGTTGAAACAATTAGTACAAAAGCTAAAAAAAAATTATGCACTTTTTTTGCAAAAAAAAAGAAAAAGAAGAGGTTTTTGAAAGTGAGGTTAGCATCTCTACGAATTATGTTTAATACCACAATAAAATTTGGAATCTCTAATTTTAGAAACAAAAAAATTGTGCGCAAGATTGCGCCATTATTTTTGACGATTTTTTTAAATTTTTACATTTCTTCTATTTTTGCTCATCAGGCACTTTTTCTTATACATTTATATCGTCATAAACTTTTATGTATTTCGAATTATTGATTTTAACTGTTATTCGCATCACTGTTAACACTTCACAATGTTAATACCTGCCTATAATTATAAATTTGAAAAATTCTTTATTACCCATAACAGTTACAAGGGAATGTCCTACACATCCCCATAAAAGATATTTTTATATACCTGCTCTACAATACATTATATGCTAAAAAAATATATACCGTACCTAAGAAGAATAATTATTAAAAGCATTTATCACCAAAATAAGTTTACAAAAAATAAATATAGGTACATAAAAAATACATGGGCACCCAGGTATCAGGCTACCATCCAATTGTCAGAAGAAGTTGCCGAGGCCAGAAATAAGCCCTTACGATTATATCGTACGAATTATTCGAGGAAATTCAGCAGAAGCGATACAAATCGAGATGTCTTGAATAGGTTATTTCTGAGCAGTGACCCTTTTATAAGCTGCAGTACGCAAAGACAACGGATTAATAAAAAAGCTTTTTCATCACTTCTTCTTCCTGACAACGATGATGCAGCTAATAAGGATATACATACGACATAATAATTATTAAGGAATTTTTATTTGTATATTATGTATTAAATAATATAAAATAAATATAATAAAGCCTTTTTTCATAAAAAAAAATACTGTTTTATAAGAGCCTTACAATTACAAAAAAAATTTTTTTAATTAGACCGTAGGCATGTACATACAGTCTGTTAAGAATGAGTTTAAACCTTTAAAATCAACATTTGTTAATTGAGTTTAACTATTTATACCGACTTTTATTCCTTAGGAACGTGGCTTTTGGAAAAATTTTAAAAATTTAAATTTTTGGTTCTTAAATTTTTTTTATGGCATTTTGAAAACAAAAAATTTGACGAATTTCGCAGGAAATTTTTTTTTTCGCCATTTAATTTTTAATAACTTTGAAATAGTAATAGATAGAAAAGAAATGTGTTTGGTTAGTTTAAGCAGAATTTTCCAGTGCATCTTCTGATTCTCCTCCAAATAAAATCGGAGAACCCGTTTACAAGTTATGATTAAATATATTAGGCAACCCAATGATTGAGGGGGTGAAATATGCCACGCCTTTAAAATCAAATCCTTACGTACTAGAGAAAAACAGTAAACAGATTTGAATAAAGGGCATCAAAATCCATATAGTCCATATACTTTTATTTCTAGGAGAGACAAAAAATTTTTTTTGCGCAGTGTACTTTTGTTGCGCAGTGTAATTTTTTCAAAATCTGCCACTAGATTTCTTATATCATACTACAACTAAAACTATCAAATAACCAGAACTTTTAATTCAAAAAACACGTTTAATAATTTTGGCCAGCCTCATCGCTCATGATTTTGGTCGAAAAATCGTCCACTGCGGCCTCAGCACGATTATTCCGCGTTCTTGGGGAGTGTATAGCTACATGGCTGGTTCACTTGTATTCTACATCTGTCAAGTTTACAAATGTCGAAACGGATTTGACATTGGCCGCCATTTGCAAAAATAACAGAATCTTTTAATAGGGTGATTTCTTTTGGCCCACCTTGTAGAATATAGAGTAAGTACATCATAGATAGATTAAGTAAATTTCTTCCATTTACCCAACATCTATTGTAAGTTATGAATGGGGCAATAATGTCGCTTGCATATGTCAATAAACCAGAAACAATTAAGCACTTAGAAACCAACATCCAAAGTCTATCATCTAGAATACTTCTTGGTTAACTAATGAGTGTCAGCTTAGGTTCTCACATGACCAAAATCACGTTAAAAAATGGTTCATTCAAAATTATCTGTCAAATAAAGCTAATTTCTTAAACATTGCAAACAGTTTTCTGAGTTTTAATTTTTAACTTCTATACAGTATAAACTAGTTATAAACCTGTTTACTAAAATAGTCGGTTAAAGGAAAGATTATTTTTGCAATTTTTCTTGTGAAAGGCTGTTTTATATATCTACTCTCTGGCAACGCTAGTTGTATTTCACATTCATTCATTTTGTATTTCATTAGGATTTCTAAAAACTTAGATCAATATCTAGGAGTTCTTTATCAATTTAATTTTACCATTTTAAAAATAGGCAATTGTAATGAATTTCCAACTATGTAAAACACCCATTGTATGATTTTTTTTGAATTTTTTAGCAATATCAATACAATAAAATAAAATTAATATAAAAACTAGAAACTATAAAACTTCAAAAGACAATATTAATACAACTAAAAAGACTTAAGTAGTAGTGAACAGAAAATTAAAATAAATCAAATAATCTTTTTCATATTATTTTTCCAACAAGCAAACTGAGTACCAATACTAACAAACTATGTCTATGAATTATGCGAATCAACGAATTTTTCATTTAATATGATTTCTATCTAAAGGGATTTGAACTTTCTTTGGCCGAATAAAATCAAACAGCAGAAAAGATGGCAAAATGAAATAAGAAGCGAAAAAAATAATAATAAAAGCAAATTAGAATTATTGTATTCGGCTGTAGGGGATTTTTTTCATGCTACACCAGTCGATAGTTTTGTTAAAGCGTCCTATATTTAATGGATGATTGGTTGTAAAAGTGAACTTAATAAAGAAATTTGACAATCCACCAGGTCTTAAACATGGCAGTTGTAATGCAAACAAAATTTTTTTTTTAAGGTCTCAATATCTCTTGATTTTTTTTATAATTTCTAGCATAAAAACCTAACCCGATGGCATTTTAATAATGTATTAGGGCCGTATTCATAAAAAATGTTTTAGGTTTATTAAAGGCTTATTTGACAGATGTTGTAGAGAAATTTGTCAAATAAGCCTTCAATAAACCTAAAATATTTTTTATGAATACGGCCCATTGTCTTTACATTTTTCAATACGGGTTGTGGATATTAAGGATGGAAAAATATTTGTGGTGCCACAAATTCTTCTTTGGTACTGTAAATCAGAAAAAACGTCTGATATTTAATTATGGTCCTTCGAAATTTATCTGATTGCCAAACAACGCTGCAGCCAGACCTGGCACTACAGAGTTGTAAAATAATATCCGTACAGGTTAGGTTCATGGGCATGGTCGATGAAAATCAGATAAGTAGAAAGAAAGATATAGAGATCCAGTCATAATATAGAGAGAGATAGAGATGTACATATAAGTATGCGATACCTAAATCCTATCTGCTGTGAACAAGTTCAGACCCCCTCACAAACATCAATATTGCTATTAGTTCATGTGTGTAGATTAAACAAAGGCTTCCAATTAAATATACATATATATTCACCTAAGGGACATATTCTAGTGATATGTCAGTGAAATGTTGGTTAAATAAGGCTGCCATTTCAAAATAAACCACCACTCAAGATACCTGTTAGCAGCTTATGATCCTTCTTCTCCAACTATAAAGTACCTTCGATCTCTTCAGCCATATAACTGCTTAAAGGGATTAATCAACGATGCTATAACGTTCGCCAATTTCGATTTGTATGTTTCAAACACTTTCTTTAATCTTTCCATAGAAATTGCACAGTAAAGGGTGCACTGATGTGACAGAAAAAGTAGTTTCTATCGCAAAACCTCATCGTGTTTCCTTGTCAGTCGTTTCATTCTCGTGAATTCCGGCGTGACTAGGAACCCAATACAGCGTTCAATAGTGCTGACTTGACAACGTTAAGTTTTTATTTAATATATTAATATAACATCCCCCCACCCCTTGATCCATGCTTGCTGACGATATACAAACATAGATATTTATACGCTCCAGCTATAGTGTATTCCTTTGGTAGACCAAGCAGGTAGCTTAAAATATATACTAATATTCAATATTAATGACTGTTCGATCCCTAAAGTCTTGCTAAAACACCTGCTTTAGTTCCAGAGTGTATGATCAGTGTATGATAAAGCGAACTGCGACACACTGAATAATTTTTCCATTTTATGAGTTTTTATTACAATCTTACCACTCTGTTCTTTTATTGTCACAAAGAGACAGAAACTTGCTTAGTAGGGTCTTCGACGAGTCTGTTACAACTGATGTGACAAAATTATATGTATAAGTGGTAGTTATAAATATGATTAAAAAATATAATACTGGTCGTGGGCGTATTTGGTTCTTCATCATCTTAATGATTGCACTTGTTTAACAAGATTTGTTTCCCAATGGTCAACATTAATAACATGAAAAGGGAATTGTTGCCACAAATAAACATGCAACATGAACCAAAAAAGATTTTCTTTTTTTATTTGTATTTTAACCAGAGAACAAAGTCAATTAGGTTAACGAACAAAAAAAAAGCATAAATAAATGTAGAGAAGAAAAAAGTTATAGTTTTAATTTGAGAATGAAATGTAATATCTACAGCTACATTTACTAATAAATTAAGCTCCTTTATTAGCCAAAAATTATAAGTAGTTTGTTAAACAAGATACATAACAACAACAACAACCAAAAATCATTATCCTTGAGATTTTGCAGCAAAAGGTTGTAACGAAAAAAACTTACAAATAACAGAGGAATTACTGTTAACTGTTTAAATCAAAAATAACTTTAAGTTACAACAATTCCATTCATATTCATTTATTAAAAATAATTAGCAATAAAGGCTTCACTAGTCTTTACTTTCTGTTGTCGTTCTGCGACGTGCCGTTTTGTTGTTTAATTTTTGTGGTTACATCTTCTGTAAAAACTCATCTGCCTTAATTTACCAGGTCATCTTACAAAAACAAGCTTATTATATTTCGTGTTTATTTTTATCGGCAAAGTCCATACAGATTTCATTTATAAGCAAACAGAGTCTCTCTGTTGCAGCCACCTTTCAAATATAGGCACCCAAAATTTCAGCTGTTTCTCTCTCAATGGCCGTCACTTAACGTTGAATTCTGTTTTCTACTGGTTCGTTCGCAACGGAACGAAACGAAACAAAAAAACTAACGATATATACACATTTTCTAATAATAAAAACAAGTCAGCTGATTCGTCACGAAACAGAAAGTAACGACTAATTCTACCTTAACTCGCAACGTTGTTAATACTGATTCAATATTCGACGTTTTTCTTTTAAATAAAAAAAGCTATGAGGATAGAGCTTGAAACTACTTAGCTTTTTTTTATAAAACAATTTGAATTTAATTTAATAAAAAAGTATTTATTTCTTGGTTTCCCTATAAGACCTCCTATTCAGTCAAAGTCAATGCTTCTTAACTTCCATATTTTATATTATAAATCGTGGCCCATATATCGGTTTAAATTTGAACCAGTGGTTATTTCAAATCTGGCAACACTTATGTCATTTTATTCTGTCACAAACTTTTGTTTATTACTTTACGTCTTGACTAGCCATTGATTTGTTTAGACTAGAACAAAACGTCGGCAGAGCAACTGTTAAAAAATTTTTCATGTTCTTTGATATGGAGAAAACGTATAAAGTGTATTTTGTTGTTATTTTTATGTGTCTCTTTCTTTCATATTCAAAATGCCTTTTTATATCAGACATCGTTGTTCGAACAAATGTTCTGAAAACGCTGTTTGAGCAAGAACAAAACATCGACAACAGAGGCAAATTTATGTGCGCACAAAAAATTGTTCGAACAAATTGATGGCTGGTGTTGACCGTACATTACCTCCGCTGAACAAAATGAATCGATTTACGCTTAAGCAACGTTGGTATTTATTGGAAATTTATTTCCAAAACTAAGACAATTGGTCGGAAATTTTATAAAAACGTCATTCAAAATTTGATCGCAAAAAAAGAACCAACAGTGCCCGGTATACGCTAGTTTATTGCTAAAGTTCGTGAAATTGGTTTTATTGTTGATGCGCAAAGACGTTAGCGTGCTTGTGCAGTGCGTGAATATCGAAGCTGTGACTGGGAGTGTGCGTTAGAATCCATCAACATCAAGTCGTTATCGTTCTCAGAAATTGAACATCTCATGCGCCTGTTGATGTCGAATTTTGATCTCGATAAGACCCCTTAAAAAGTTTAATTTATTCAAAACTTAAAGTTGCATGATCATCCGCTTCGTTTTCGCTAGATGGAGCAATTGCACGATGATGCCGATATTGGCAAAAAAAAAAAAAATCATTTTTTCGAATGAAGCTCATTTTCAATTGAATGGGTACGTTAATAAGCCAAATTGCTTTAATTGTCTTTAAAGTTCCCAACTACAGAATTTTATATTCATAAATATAACAAATACAAAAAGTGCAAATTTAAAAAGGAGAAATAGTACTTTTTGGTTCCTTCATAAAATGGTCAACCTTAACTTGACTAAAAAAGTTCCTTTTATAAGGCCCGTATTATATTCAATCACAACTTTGATCCCTAATTTCAATATTCTAGCTTCATAAACAAAAACAAAAAAAAAAAAACAAAAAGTACCTTAAGATACAGAAAAGTACTTTTAGGAAAAAGTTCCTTTTATGTGGCCCATATTATATTCAATCTTAACTTTGATCCCTATTTTCAGTATTCTAGTTTCATAAGCTTAGAAAAAACAAAAAGTACCTGAAAATAGAAAAAAGTACTTTTAGGGTCTTTCATACTACTTTGAAATCTCAGAGAAAAGTACTTTTTGGGTCTTCCATACCACTTCCAATCTCAGCTTTGATTAAAATTATTTTATTTAAATGACCTAGACTCGTAGTTTTATAAAATTCAATAAAGTACCATATAAATATAGAAAAGTACTTTTTGGATCGCACATATCAATTTTTGTTCACAGTCGCTATAATTTCAATACTTTAGATACTTTAATAATGTTAAAAATTGCTAATTTCAGTATTCTAGATTTATAAAGTTAGAAAAAAAGTACCTTAAAATGAAGAAAGTACCTTTTTGGGTCGCCCATACCACTTTAAGTCTCAACTTTAATTAAAATGATATTATTTAAAATTAAATTAATTTTTATACGAATGTTTAATGTTTGAAAGACAATATTATTTATTTATTTATTTCTGGCTTGAGCTCATTAAAGCTGGAGTTACATACCATGCGTTCTATCCGTTGTTCCTTTTTATGCGTCTGTCAAAAAGTAGAATCAGTGTAATTGTATGTGACAAGTTACACGGCAAAACGCAAAGAATGTATAAACGTATCAACGCAGTAAAGTAGGTTTACTTTCGACTTTTGTATCCGTCGCAGAAAAGGTAAAAAAATGTCAGCTGTTGTTGATAGCAATGGATGACAAATAATATTTTTTTTTCAATGTTATCGATAAATCTGTTTGTGTGGTGGATTTATTTTTTCTATTTTTTTGTGTTAAAAAATGTTTTTTATAAAATAAAAAGTATTCGAAATAAAGTTTATAATTACTTTTAAGAAAAAAATACATAAAAACTAATTTTAAACACAATTTTTTTATTTCCAAAATTTTTATCCTATTTATCGATAACTGTTATGTGCTGAGTGTCATCTCTGTTTGTTTTTTATTAAAAGAAAACAAGAAAACAAAAATGCCCTTAAAATGTCAATTTCACGTTCCATTTTGCTAAAATTGTTTTTAGTTAATAAAAATAAAAACACAACAGCTGATCAAAACAAAAAAGTTGATGCATAAAACGCATTGTGTGTAACTTGAATTTAAAAACGTATAAAATGGTGAAAAAGTATCAAACGCAACAATGCATGAACGGATGGTATATAACTCCAGCTTTAATGAGCTCAAGCGAGAAAAAAATAAATAAATAATATTGTCTTTAAAACAAGTGAAGTGATACAATTTTTCTATTTGTGATAGTGGAAGAATAAGCTGCAGAAACAAAATTTTTAATCCCGACAATAGCCGAGTGTAATGCATTTTTGATACCAGCTACGGTTTCATCATCAGCACTCTTTGATCGGAATGTTTAGTGTTGGATGTCAATAACATTTATTTAACTCACAAGTTTCAAAAAAATAGAAACCTTAAATCAAGCATAGCATTTAAATACTACATTTAAATCTAGATTCATAGTATTAGAAAATGTAAGAAAGTACCATAAAATGGTACTTTATATGGTTGGGTCAACCATGTGATTTTCAAGCTTAACAAGCAATTATAATTCCTAGTTTCAACATTTTAGATTCATAAAAATAGAAAATGCAATGAATTACTATTCAAAACAAAAAAAAGTACTTTTTGAGTTGTCCATATTATTTTCAATTTCAAGTTTGATCCGCAGTGCTCTCTACGTACTTAGATTCATTATCTAAGACAATACAGAAAGTACCATAAAATATTAGATTCATAAACATAGATAATACAATTAAGTACTATACAAAGGGAAAAAAAAACTTTTTGAGTTGTCCATATCATTTTCAATTTCAAGTTTGATCCACAGTGCTCTCTACCTACTTAGATTCATTAACTAAGACAATACAGAAAGTACCATTAAAACGGAGTAGTTTACCTTTTGGGTTTTCCATATCCATGTGCGAATTCCATCCTTAAAATATTTAATAATAAAGTATTTTAAAAGACACGATTTAAAGTAAATAGTAGACCTATTTGTTTAAAAACAAATATCTTCTAAAAAGTACTAAACTTTTTCCACCAATTTTCCCCTTTTTTCCCAGTTGTGAATAAATTTTAACTTTTACTAAATTATATAATTTTTTATGTCTTGTGAAACATCTATTAAAAATGTATTCGAATTGGCCCAGTAAATAGGAATTACATATATTTTCCCCTTTTGGGTACTTTTTTTGGCCCTTTTTAAATAACCTATAATGCTGAAAGTAAAAATTTTTTTCTCCTAAGCATTTTTATTTTAAAATTAATGAAAAAATACAAATTAATAACAATTATAAAAAGTCGTTACTCAACTTAACCTCTTAACTGTAACCTCTATGAAATAAGCTAATGCCGTTAAAACTATAGGGTTACTTAAGACTTCTGGCAACTCTAAACATTTTATTACGAGTATTTACTTATGCATATAATACATACTTACATTCACAGTTACATAAAGTTAACTGCATAAAAACTTTAACAAACTGACTTTGACATATCAATCATTTTCTGTAAGAAACGCGCTGCATGAAATCAACATCAGCTGTTAAAATTTTGTTTGCGCAAAATTATGGCCAAAAATATAAGAAAAACACCATAAAAATGTGCAATAAAATTATATTTTTTTTATTCTTATTCTTAAGTGGAATCTTAGCTTTATTATGCGAATATAAATTGGTGTTGAGCAGTGGGAAAAATATTCAGTCAACAATCAGAAATTTAAATCAGCAGTCTGTCTACACGCAGTCACAAATTTAAAAGTTTAATGGAGCCGGAAAAGGAAAATTAAGAAAAGTCCACAAACGAAGAGGAGATGTTTAATAAAAGTCACTACCAAAATTGAAAACATTTTTTTCGTTATAATGCTACGTTTGCAAATATTTGCATAATTGCGTAATTTTTCTTACAATAAATATAAAACGAACATGCAATATA
This sequence comes from Phyto melanocephala, assembly GCA_941918925.1. NCBI lineage: Eukaryota > Metazoa > Arthropoda > Insecta > Diptera > Rhinophoridae > Phyto > Phyto melanocephala. The sequence goes on from OW799235.1 coordinate 17,576,143, forward strand.
ACAAAGGATTGATTTTGAAATTTGTTCAACATTTATTTCCCAGGGCAAAACTCAGTACATTTTACTGTTTTCTTATGTTTGTTTAACAACCACATAACTTAACACTCAGGTAATGAGTGCTTGTAACAGAAGAACAAAAAATTAATAGAGAAAATTTGTTTTTAATGCATGACAGCATTATATTTGAATAATTTGTTAAACTGTTTTTGGTCTATTTATAAATCCATTCATCCCTCGTACATAATTTTGAATTTAAGCATCGAAATAGTTAGGATCGAGTAATATTCATATAGTTACAGTAGAAACTCGCTACTTGCACATACTCGCTTCTTGCACTTACGCGCTACTTGCACATTTTAATTTATGCGAAACGAAAAATATTTTCATTATGTACTCAGTACTTGCAACATTCGAAAATTTTAACTTTAATACTTGCAACATTTTTTTAAATCTCTTTTTTCGCATACATACGTTTCCCTGTAGAATTTTCGTTTGTTTATAAGCCAGAGTAAAGTTTGGGGACAATTCCGCCATAGTATCATACAAATGACGAATTGAGCTAAACTACACCAGTGGCACAAACCAAAGCAACTCTTTAAGGTTATATTAACATATTAAAAAAAATTTTTTAGTTAAAAAAAAAATTAAAGAAAAATGAAAATACGTCACTTTTGGATGGAAAAAACTAAAGCAACTCATTTACATTATTTTAGATTTTCTAAAATATCTTAATAATTAATTGAATATCATTTGTTTTGCAAAATACTTAGCAATACATTTACGAAGAATTGAAGTTATTAATTTTTTAATTTCGCTTTTTTAAATGCTTTCCCACGCTTCTTTTTCTTGAAGGAAAAACATTTCGTTTATTTGATCCGTGAATAACGTCTTATTTTTTGTATCTACCATGTCCCACAAGTTCCCTATAAGATTAAGATCGTGTGACTGAGCTGGCCATTTAAGTACATTAATATTTTGGTCTTGCATCCAGAACTTAACATATTTCGATTCATGATTTGGATCATTATTGTATTGAAAAATCTATCCGGTAGGCATTTTATTTTTTCAAACCGCATCATGACAGTTTTTAAACTATTTTTGTAGAGGTAGCGGTCCATAGTTGCATTACTCACACACAAAGCCCCGATTACATGGAGTGAAAACGCTCACACTATTATATTTCCACTACCATGCTTAAAAGTTTCCTTGTAGTCCTTAGGGTTTAGCCACTTATTCGGAGGTATTCGAACGCATTTGCGTTTTGAATCAGACCCTTTCAAGTTAATTTAAACTCATCAGAAAACAGGATTTTCCGCCATTTTTTAACACTTCAGTGCAAATGTGTCTTAAGCAAATTCTTCTCTATTTTAATTTCTATGGATATGTTAAGGCTGGGGCACAATGAATCCGTCGTCCGTCAAACTTCAACTTTTTCAACTGAGTTAGTTAAAATACATGTTTTCTTATGAGTGTTGTCACATTCAGTACGTCTCCGTCAACGCAAAGTACAAAAGTTGACCAACTTTTAACTTTTGGCGTACGTCGAGTACTTTGACAACTACCATATGGTTGTGCGCAAAAAGCGAAGTCAACCGGCTTTACAGCAGCCGCCGTACTTTTTTGTGATGCATGAGCCGCCACAGAAGCATACAGTTGTTTTCGGTTCAAAACTCTTTTTTTATATATAGATTGTATGAATTTAAAGCAAAATCGACATTTTCTTAAAAAAATATTTTTTTGTTTTATTAATTTTTTGTTATTGTGAAGATAAGTAAAAATAAAATTATATAAATATTATCGGCCTTCAGCCGGCGCTGTTTGTTTTTGATTTGTCGCAGCAGTCAACAATTTAACTTGACTTATGATCCGTCAACACAATGTATTGATTGTGCCAACCCCTCTCCGTCAATACGTTGATGTCAGTTGAAAAAGTTGAAGTTTGACGGACGACGGATTCATTGTGCCCCAGCCTTTAGAATATTAGATAATTTGCTTTAGTTTGTGCCACTTAATAGTGTACGTCAGTTAGAAGTTGAGTTGTACGTCTGACACTCCAGTGGCTTAGAGGCAGTTCAGCACTGAATAAGCAAGTCTGCACAGAGCAAACGCATATCGCATATTTCATTAGTATTACATAAACATGTAAATACTTAAAAGTTTACAAGTGTACTGTACGAAACTACAAATCAAAATAAATGTTGTAATAAAAATACCTGTAGAAATGCTTTTTTTTTAATTCGGTACTTGCAGCAATCTCAAAATTTACACCGAGCCCGGATTTCATTGCGAGCAAGAATCAAGTTTCTATTGTAGGTTAGGTTAGGTAAGATTTAAACGGAGGGGCACTAAAGGCCAAACCCAGGACATGTATACACTTATGCCCAATTGGCATGTTGTGCCAATAGGATAGTTAGAACAGAAAAAGAAAAGAAGAGGAAGAGAATCAGACCAGTTCAGAGTCTCTGGAAAGAATCGAACTCGCAACCCCCAAACTAGCAGACCAGCACACTACTGACTAGTCCACCGGGGCATCCTGTACAGGCAAATTGCTACAACAACTAACTTTTTCGTAGATTCATGTCTAGGTAAATTCGTATACCAGAGATGGAAAATTGCTTAAAATCAGTTTGTTTTAATTAATTCAAAAAAGAATATGTGTCACGAAATCCATGATAAAGGATATAAAAATAAATGCGTCATTTTTGTTTTAAAAAAAGATTTTTTTTTAGATTGCAATAAAAAGAAAATAATATAAATTTAATGTACTCTATAAAGTACAAGTATGTACTATGTACAGGGTGGCTCAGAAAGACCGAAGTGGTGTGAATTCCTTATAACTTTTTATTTAAGACTTTTTTTTAATTTTTTGTTTTTTAAATACAGTAAATTTATAGGGAATATTTTTAGATTAGTTATTAAAAATGATATCGCGCAAGTGGTGGCCATTTTCTGCTTCGCACCAATGTGCTCTTTCCAACACATTTTCCATGACCTTTCGCAAAACTTCCGGTATTATGTTGTTAATTTCGTCTCGAATATTGGTTTTTAATTCCTCAATAGTCCTTATTAACATAAACTTTCCCTTTTAAATAACCCCAAAGGAAACAGTCTGGAGCGGTTAAATCCGCGGAACGTGGAGGCCAATTAAAATTGCTTCTACGCGAAATCTTTCTTTCTAGCTTTTTGCTGGAAATAAATTGCATAGTCAAGTCGTTGCTGGTAATCTGTCGGTTTCAATTCTTGGACAAGTTGAATTTTGTATGGAAACATTCTTGTGGTATGCAAAATTCGCTGCAGCGACCCTCTTGAGAGGCCAAGTTGTGTCGAACGTCACCTGGTTGATGTTTCTGGATCCTCCCGAATACTCTCCTGTACCACTTTAATATTGTCAAACGTGTGGACATGGACAGTTCGTAGTCTGCCGGAACCAGGAAGGTTCCTTACTGCTCCTTGTTGTCGAAAATTTGCAACCAGACGGTTTATTGTTGACTTAAAGGGTGCAACCCGCACATTAAATTGACGACGGTATGCACGCTGAGTCAACACAATGGACCGTTGATTTGAAAAGTAAATTACAGCAATTTGGGCACGTTGTTCAGTTGTGTATTGCTTCATTATAAATTGTCCAAGTCTTTTTTGCAAAATACTGAAAAGAAAAGAAAACAAAAATTATAATAAGAAAGTTATAAGGAATTCACACCACTTCGGTCTTTCTGAGCCACCCTGTATAAAAATAAAATTATAGCTAAAAAGATTAAAAAAAGAAATAAAAAAAATTAATTTTTAATTTTTAAAATTTTTAGTTTTATTTGTTTGTTATTGGGTTCAAGCTGGTGAATATGCATTTCACTGGTGCTTATGCCAGATCATCAGTAGTCCTTTAAACCACAAAATTTATGAAAAAGCTTAAAAATGCTACAGGCTTTATTCTTATTTTCATAGACAATATGAGAATTCTAAATGAAACCAGAAACAAAAACTTCCTCATAAACCCAACCAACAATTTTATTATTTTTTATTTATTTTATCTAATTTTTAATTTTTGTAAAATAAATGTGGTATTTTTGGGTTAAAAAAAAATACAAAAATAAATTTTTTACTGCCGAAGATAAAATCTGAATTTCCATTCCTGCACAAATTAATAAAATCAAGGCGAATTCAACAGCTTTTGACATTTGCCAAGGCGAATCCTTATTGTTGAAATTATCAGCCCAGCTGCTGGGGAAGCATAATGTAAAAATTTGTTTAATTCCCTTGGATTTCAATTATTAATGCAGGGATGGAAAATGAGATTTTAGTTTCGGTATTAAACAACTAACTTAAGTGTACTTTTTTGATAAAAAAAAAAATTACTAAATTTATGTATATTTCTTGCTTTTGCACCATTTGTAATGTGTTTTACAAATATATATTCTTTTTTTAATCAAATATTAATTAATTAAATGGATCAAAAAAACTTTTCCATCCCTGATATATACATATATCTGTCTGAATATGCCTTGACAAATGCCTTCCGATTAGCTGAAGCGACCTTGTGAATATGCCTTATGTACAATTTATCCAAATACATCAATAAAGTAATAAGTGTACCAACTTCCCCATCCCTGAAAACAAAATTAAAAGATATGTATATTTAATTCTAGTTGTTCTTTAAGTGCAGAATCATTTCTCAATCACTAGAACTACCAACATTTTAATTTTGAAACACAAGGGACAAGAAGATTTATTTATTTTTATTGCGTGTCTTAAGAAATCAAATAATTTCTGTTTTTAAAGAGGTGACAAATATTTTTCTTTACAAAAACAAATTGAACACACACAAGCTATTTTGATTTATTGTTGCGTATATTTATGTGTCTATTGCATATCGGATGGTAAAATATTTTATCGCTTACAACATTAAAAAAACAGAATTGATTTTAACAAAATCTATATAATGTTGTGTTGTAAGAAAATACTTACCAAAAAGAATGTCGCTTGGAAAACAGAGGTAAAATGGTTCTTAGGAATTTTGCCTTAGCCTATTTAGCCACTTTAACGGCCATTTAAATGCATTTTATATACTGCCGAATAAGAATATAGTGCAATAAATAAATAAGTTGCGATGAAGCTTTATCTTAATGTGGGTTCTCTTAAAAATTTCTATTAATATTACAATAGAATGTGTTCTAATGAAAATGAACAACTCTTGTATTTGTACGCAAAACACTATTTTGGATATTTCAATCTTTGACAACTCACGAATTTTCTTCCATTAAAATCAATAAAGTTTTTCAGGGCTGCTCATGTCATAGATAAGCACTCCATGCGACCATACACTTATCAAGATTTTCTGATATGAAACTAAAACCTTTGTTAACATCAAACAACGGAAATATGAATGTCAAAAGGCTTCATCAAATTGTGTGCCATTAAGTGAATGCAGTAAAATCCTACAAAAGTTACTTTTTTATTTGCCCAAATATCCTTTTGGTTCATTACAAAAGTTCAGATTCACATCATGTGTTTCCGTTTTGTAGGTAAATGACAGTAAATTTTCTATTTCATATTCAAATCCTTCCTTAACATCAGCATCATTTACTGGATTGCACACAGAGTTCAGTGGACCTTTAGGAACAAAAACAAAACGTAATAAAAATACAAGGCATTAACTTTTTGGCAAAAGTTTTTATATTATGGAAAATTATTTGTATGGCCATTTGTTTGTTAATATTTAAGTAGTAACAGACACACATACATCTGTGCATTAATCAATTTATCTAAAAAATAACTAATCGCTATTTATTTTAAAGTGGAAAACTTCTTCAAAAATTCTAATAAGAGTATTTATCGAATGCTTTACGTTGATTACTTTGCAAAAAAATTATAGGGTACTTAAAGTGTTAAAGTTAACACTTTAACCATGAACACTATAACACATACTTCCATATGCCAAAAATTTCTATGATATGCATACATACATACATATATACTATTTATATATACATTTCTCTCCATTTTTCACACATTCCCAATTTTACTATTTATTTTTCTAAGTGGTATTTTGGCAGTAAAAAGCCGTTATAATTGCATACAATATGAGTATGTGTTGCACTTTTTCATACCAAATAAAAAGAAAAAAGAAAAAACATAAACAAATTGTAAATCTTATAACGTCTAACTCACATTCACAAAATAAGTGCCTTTTTTCTTTGCCACTTCTTTTCAAAGTAGAAACATTTTCCTTTGATTATTTGCCTCATGCTTTCAGTGTGTCTAAGATGCTGTAAAGAATTTACACTTTTTATACCCGACACCAAAAAAATGGTGTTGTATATTCATTTTGTCATTCCGTTTGTAACACATCGAAATATCCATTTTAGACCCCATAAAGTATATATATTCTGAATCAGGGTTTGATTTGATGACGATCTAGCTATGTCCGTCCGTCTGTCCGTCTGTTGAAAGCACGATAGAGGTCGCACCGAAAAAGCTAGGGGGCTCAAATTTTACCAGAATCTTTCTTATAGACAAGGTTTGTTTGGTATTGAAAATGGGCTAAATCGGAATATTAGGAAGAGAGTTATAGCTCTAAAAGCAAGAGTAGGTCGAAAAAACCGTGTCCTTCGAACATCGAATAAAATGGAATTGTGTCCAAACGCATTAACGTAGACTCATGAAACTTCGAATATATGTTTCCTGAGTAAAAAATATTACTCCCCGAAAATTGTCTAAATCTATGCATTAGGAAGGGAGTTATTGATCAAAATGTACGAAAATTTATACCGCACAGTGTATTTTTCGGTATATTTAAAAACAAAAACGTCATAAAAGCAACAAAATTGGATGTATGACTCTGAAATTTTGCACTTTGCTTTTTGGTGACACGCTTTCTTGTAACGGCAAATCAATGTGCCACGCCCACTTTTACGCCCACCTCCCATATAACGTTTTACCTAAAATTCATATAATTTCTCTATTAAAAAAGATTTTGGAATAACAAAAGGCTATATTGAAACATCTAAAATGTACTCATTCGTAAAAGTAACTTTAACACGCATACTATAACGCCCACTTTTCACGTTATCTACCGTTAATGAAATGTAAAAGCTCATAAAACCGAAAAAATTAGAGGTATGATGAGGAAATTTGCTACATATATCCTTCTAATCAATGTAGTTGTTGTGCCAAAAAGATTAGGTGACGAGCCCACTTTAACGCCTACCTCCCATATAACGGTTTATCCTAAATTCATGTAATTTCTCTATTGACAAAGTTTTTGGGAAAATAAAGGACTATATTGAAATATCTAAGTTGTATTTATTAGCAGAAGCTTTATTGACACGCCTACTTTAATTACCATTTTCATGGAAAGACTACATTTACAAAAGCATTTTAGTAGCATATCGAAGTTATAAAGGGTGGTGAAATTTTAAGGACTGATGTTGAACTTAAATAAAACATAAATTATTTAGGATATTATTATTATTTCTTTTTGTAATGATAATATTTGTATGGTTCAATTATGTGTTTAACAAAATATCGGCCAAATTACCCCCCCCCCCCCCCCCTCCCCATCCTTGGCGCCACTCCTCTATCTGATGGTCCAAATTTTCACTGACAATGTTGATGCTCAATTGTTGGGCACGATGATGAGCCGAGGTTGACTGCTCTTTTGCCACACTATCGCAAAAAACAGCAATGGTTCCCATTCAACTAACTAAGAAGGCATTCACAGATTTTCTAACATTTTATACAGACCTGTTTTGCAGAAATTTAAATATTTTTTACAATTCTCCCGATTGTGGACGAATTTGAACGATTATATTGACCAAAAGAATTACGAAGTGCACAAAATGCATTTTGATTTGAACGCCCATTTTTATAAAAATCTTTAATATTTAAAAGCGTCTCTCGATTGCGTATCTTTCCACGGTTCAAATTGAGTTAGTCTGAGATTGAGAAATGTCAAATGAAATGCAAGAAAAAAGTTGAAGTTTAGGTGTGGTTCACCTTCAACATGAGCCCTTAAAATTTAACCACCCTCTACAAAGAAAGTGATACATATTTTATTATAAAGATATTATTCTATAGCGATTAACAAAATAATAAATATTGTGCTTTAAATGTACACAAAATTGGGTATAAAAGATTCGGCACAGCCGAATATAGTGCTCTTACTTGTTATTTTATAAAATAAACAGACTGCAATAAAATAAAATATTGTAAAGGGTGATTTTTTCGCTATTTGATTATTCAGTGTAAAAATGGATTAATGAAGTGACAATGCCCGAAATGCTCAGTTAAGTTGACAATTTTTGTGATAATACTAAGACTAATGCCGTTTTTATTTTTAGAAAAAAGTGTTACGCATATCTGCCTCTTTTATATACAATCGACTTTTTTGCGCAGAATAGGTTTCTTGTTAAAAGAAAAATTTAGTGTCAAATTAAAACTATTTAAAAGGCCTGTTCAGTGGTGAAAACGAGCATTTTAAGTAAAAGTCCTAAAATTATAGTATTTTTGTCTGTAAATACTAAAATATATTTAAGGGAATTGTATGTATGTTGGTGCTATAAATTTTTAAAAAATTTTTAATTTAGTGACTACGAAAAAATTCTCCACTTTATATACGAAGACAATTTATTTCAGAAAGTAAAGACAGAAAAAGACAAAAAATTTTTTATCATCAAAATTCGTGATGTGCGGGAAATGTGTTTCGTAAATGATGTTAATTTTTTGGTCATCTTAATCGAATCACCAAACAATTTATTCAATTGCTGGTAAGAAGCCAGAGATGCTTCAAGAGCTGTTAATGCAAATACATTGTGGCATCACTAGACAGTGCTTCTTCCAGAAATATAAAAATCCCTTACATGCTGAAAAATGCCCTGTGGCATCACTAGATCATTACAAGACAGTACTGATTGAAGAATGATAAAAATTCCAATGTTATAGTAAATTTAGCAAGATACCGTGCCATGCTTAACGGCCTTTTTTTTTTTGCCCAGAATAGAAAAATTGGATTTGTGGGTTCAAAAAGATGATGCTATATGCCACACGGAATGCGATACAATGAACTTAGTGACAAGCGAGTTTGGTGAGCAACTAATCTCACGTTTTTAAGCAATCCACTAGCAGACAAAATAATTTGATTTAACCCCACTAGACTATTTTTTGTTGGGCTCATGTGGAATTTCTTTTGAACAGGAACAAATCAACCACAATTGTGTTATTTTATTATTATATATAGTTTGGAATTATTATCCTTTTTTATGCTTTTATGATCGCAGGTATATTTTTTTTTTAGCCATTAGGCTTTATATTACGAAAATAAATAAATAATAATTCCAACCATTCTCCTTTTTGACAACATTGCAGCTGCCAGTAGTGAGATAACGGCCAAAATACTGGAGAAATTTTGCCAAAAGTGAAACTCACTCTTGATCTAATTACAACGGGCAACATTTCGACCCCTGTGCGCGAAATTATCGTATGTTACGTTTTTTAAGAAATCTAATTTTGGCGTAGAATACGTCTTACCTTACGGTATAAGAAGTCATGTCAGATTGTTATTGTTGTAATCTTTATTTCATTGATTATGAGGAAACGGCGAGATAACTTTTTTTAAAAATTTTTTGTAGGTAAATGAAGATGTTTCGTTTGATATACATTTCATATTGGTTGATATCTTCCTAATATTTAAATTTCTCAAATGAAAATTGTTTAAACACATGCACTCAAACATATGTGTGGTGTTTGGTTGAGTGTTTGAGTTTGTAGCGTGAACACAAACCTTTGGCTGTTGTTTTAATTGGTGAAATATTGAAATTTCGTATATTTACTTATGTATTTAAGTGAAACAAAATGTTAAATGTGAATTTGAATTTAACATGGATATATAATTATAAAAAATATATGAAAAAATTAACTCATAAATTTTTATGTTAAATGAAAGTGCTGCCAAGTAAGCAAAATAACAATGCTGCTTGATGCTGTTTGACAGCAGCTGACAGTTGACGTTTAGTATTCTACGTTAAACTTAATGGCCGTGTCTCTGACACAGCCTGCAGGGACAGTCCGTAGCCGAAGGCCTCGGACAACTGTCTGCTGTTTTTTTTTAATGCAAGTTGATTATACATGGATATACATTACTCCATCTGCTGACAAAATATTATAACGATAACTGTTTTAGTTATAGAGATAACACTGTGTACATTTTATCGTATGTAGCAGTATTATTTACGTTTTTATTTATTAAAAAGTAATAAAAACGCTCGCCTGTAAAGTGTTGTTTTTGTAGCATACGATAATTTCGCGCACAGGTGTCGATTTACATTAAATATGCATTAATTTATATCACCAAATAAATATTACATTCACCGTTGAAAATTTTCTGTTTATTTTTTTAATTCTCAAAACCCAAACGGTTAAAAAATCACCCTTTACTATGAACTGTTAAAATACAAATCTTTTAGAAAAATTACAAAAAGGCTGAACTCGTAAATATTATAATGTGTGTAAAATTTGTTGCCATTAGCTTTTGCAGAGTGTGCAACAATTTCTTTTTGCTCATATATTCTAAAATATTATTTCTTATTAGGCTGTAAGACATAAATTTTAAGGAAATATGTTTTAAAAAATGTAAATTGTTGTGCAATTGTACACAAAATATTGAATGTAATTTTTTTTTTATCAAAGTATTTTTCAAAAACTATTTTGGGTAAAGGGATCTGCAGACAAACGAGAAAATATTCAGCTAATGGTGTGGATAAGCAATATATTGTAGTGAAGTGTGACTTATTAATAAATATATAATAATTGAATAATAATTAAATTAGCAGTTGTAAAATAATTATCAAATATATTTTGTAATTTTTTTTTTGCAACCTCAATTTACGCTTGTATTCATAAGGATGCATAAAATGTTTAAAAAAAAAAACTATAAATGCAAAATTGTAAATTTCTCTTAACGATTGATAAGTTTTTGAAAAAGAATTGTATCCATAGGGAATCAATGTAGCAAAAGGGTTAATAAGATTAAACCCAATAAACTGTAAACATTTTTCAAATATGTGTTTAAATTGTGATTTTTTTTTGCCATATAAAGCACTCTTCTTGCAAAAACAATTTGTATCAACATGCATGTGGTTTGCTTATGTGTTAGTAGCAACTTTAAAAGCTTATAACCCTAACATACCAAACCGATTTTAATGCTTAATTCTAGATTGCGCACATCTGCAAGAATTTTCCTTTCAAATGGTATTTTTTTTTAATTCAAATTGATTGTTTTATGCGGGGGTAAACTGTATTAAATGACATCGACTTGCCTATGAATGTACAATATTAGACATAACTTTAATTTAACGCCTCTATATTAATGCACCTTTTTATACCCTTTACTGTGAGTGTAAGAGTATATATCGAGGGCTTATATTCAAAAAGTGCTATCTGCAAAACTACAACTTCTCAGAAGAGCAAAAAAACAGTTTTTTTCCGTTAACTCTTCGAATACTAATTAAAATTTATTTTACAATGTTATTCAAACCCGACGTGTTAATTGTTTAAATATAAATTTATTATTAATTCTCGATATTATCGACTTTATGGTAGATAACAGTTTTTGCAAGTTAAAATTTGATCAATTTGAATATTCAAATAAGCAGATAGCACTATTAATAAAATAAAATTAATCTTTGTGGAAAACTAATTGAATCTTATATTTAAGCAACTAAATTTTTTATTAAAATATTGAGCTTTTTTAGCAAAATAATATTTAATATATTATGGATAAAAGTGAAATAAATATTTAAAAGCATGTAATTATTTTAATAGAATTGTATACAAAATAATAGTTAAAAAGCAATTAAGTTTTTTCCAAATGTTTAAAATTATCATAAAAATAATGGTATTCTTGCGGAATAACAGGCTTTAATGCTTGTAAATGCTTCCATTTGCTTAATTGAATAGGACGTGGACCAGTTTGTAAGGTATTTAATTCTACATGACCACCGTATGATTTGATTATAGTCGGAAGAACTTTATATTCGTCATCAAAATTAACTTTATATTTAATATTTCTTCTGGGTAGATATATTACGGATTTTATTTGTGATACGGTAGGATCATTTTTTTGTCGACCTGGTCTAATAGATGTAAAATGAATAAGTTTTCTGTTATTCTGTATAGTCTTTAAATAAATCAAAGTTCAGATACAGAGCATCAAAGGGCATTTTAAAAACTTTATTATCTATTTTAATGTTTTTTCTGGCTTCTTTTGTTACTCTTTGTTACGATTACAAACGTTTGGCAAATAAATTGTCTGATTTTTTAGCTTCATCTCAATTTTAGCGTGTGCACTATCACACTCCATTTGAGTGTATCCCTTTTCTAAGTACTTCTGTTCAATTACCTTAGTATTTTTGATAAAAATTTGATAAAAAATGGTTACGATTTTGATAGCCACAACCATCGGAATATATTATGATTGGTAACGTATCTGACAAACAATGGATGTTTAAATGGTGTATTATACATGAAATGAAACTTGATCTCCATTAGTTTCATTCCACCAGTAATTTGTACATTGATGGGTTGCGAGATTATAAATTGTAAAGTTGTGTACTTGAAGACGCTGTTTATTGTTTATTATTGTTGTTCACCTCTGAATCCAACACATCTGTCACATTCATCTTTACGAGGCTTATATAGAGCAAAATGTTGTTCGTCAAAAAAATTTTAAAACGTAAAAGTTGATACCGGACGAACCTTATTCTCAAAGCATTTAGATTTATAGTCCTTATAAATATCAGCTTTATTTTTAAATATTGTAGTAATGTATATCTTACTACTGTCTCTGCGGCAATAATGACTTTTCATTTTGTCTAGTTTTTCGAAATAATGTTTTAAATACGTTTTATAACCACTTTTTTAAAATAATGCTTAGGCCGCTGTTTTTTATCACGAGAAGATGCATCAATGGTTTTTTTGACCAACCAATATCTTAATATACCTCGATTTATAGAAAGAGTGGAAAGAAACATAGTTTTACATACTTGCAGAAATTCTTGGTTGCAAGGAAGTTTATAAATGAAGCTAATCTGTTATTTAGAATTTTCCACTAAATTCCTTTTTTTTGGAAAGATGTGTTACGTGGGTCTTTATATAAACTTGCTTAGCTTACCAGGACGTACTCCAAAACGTTTTAAAATAATTTTTTTTTGTGTGTCTTCATTGAATTTTTGGCAGTTTCTTTAAAACTTTATCGATTGTTGAAAATCCTAATCCCTTCTCACGGTTTTTCTTATTTTCTATTCGATTTTCTGATGCAGAAAAATCGACTCGCTTTTTCGAAGACAAGAGGCAACATTATTGTTAAAACGTTCGTTTTCGGAATCTGTAATAAATTTTTGGTTACAATAATAATTGCTACGAATTTTAAACATTAACCTGTTATATGATCGCTCTCATCTTCTTTATGTAGATAGCACTTTTTTATAAAAAAAAAATAACGTATGTTAGATAGCACAATCATAAATTTATGAAAAAAAAAGTTTAAGAATAATATTTTTTCTTCCAAATTTAACTGACAGATGACAATTTGATCAGTGAACACAATGCTATAAAAAACTCGTTTTAGAGAAAGTTGCAGATAGCAAATTTTGAATATAAGTCCTCGATATAGGTTTGTCCTTCAGTGTGAAATTTCTACAATTTTCATTTCTGACCCCATAAAGTATATACTATTTTCTGAAAGCTTATGAATAGGGGAGTCCATTAAGCGTTGTCCGTCTGTCCGTGTGTATGTGTATTTTCAAAAAAAAATTGTTTGTTTTTTAAGTTAATTCTTTTGCAAGTGTTTTATTTATTAAAATTTGTTTTTATTTTTGGCACCAGATTTATTTAATATTTAAAATACTAACAGTTTTAAAATAAAACTTTAACTAAACAAAACAATTTCTTATTCTAAACAATAAAATAATCGTTATAAATTCTTAATCTCATACAACTTAAAGCTAAAATAATGTTGAAACAATTAAAGTCTTTTTAGGTAGAAGTCATGTCTAACTTATTGCCTATAACTCTAAGAGTTAATGGAAAACATAAGGAGATTTTTAATAATACTAATGAATATATCTAATAAGTTTTAAAACACTTTTGATAAACATAAATACTATAATTTTGAGTAAATAAAACTTAAAAGATTTTGTCAAACATTTAGAACTTATTAAATTCTAATAATAAATTCTTTTAAAGTCATCTTTTGGTCAAGTTAATACCACTTTCTAAAGAAAATATTAAAATCCAAGCAAAACAAATAATCAATTTTAAAAGTATAAATTGCAACAACATCGTTTAAATATTTAAATTCGTTTTTGGACAATTTCACACACATTTATTACAGGCGAATTTAAAGCAATCCTTTGCCAGAGATGGATATGCTGATATTTAAAAGTGAGTTTTAAATAACATTTATGGAACAAAAATATCTTATTTCATTAAAACGTATAGCATTTGAATTGCCTGCTGTTAAAGTTTTTTTACCTGTGTCCCCATCTACACAAGCACTTTCAACTTCAAGTTTCTTTTAATGTTTTTTTTTTTTTTGAAATTGCATTCACGATCACTTTGTAAAAAAATCCATATTATTTTTTATATCATGCAGTCGTTTTTAACTTGACGAATGCAAATTAGACCCATTAAAGAAAATTGCAACCACTTTCGTCTTTCTCAAAAACTTAAGAATTGCAATAATTAAAGTTGCATGTGTAAACAACGACTTTAAAGTGCGAAATTGTTACAATATACATTGGAATCTTGTAAAAAAAATGTATTATCGACAAATTTTATAGAATATTTTTGAAGTTTCTTTTAGTTTGTTAAAAAACAACTCTCCTTTACTTTACTTTTCTGCTATCAGCATTAATATCTTATTCATCAATTCGTTGGCCACTGTCTCGTTCAGAGTATTAAGGCGTGCCGCCAAAAACTCTCCAAATTTTGTATAGAGAATTTCTCTTGCTGTGGGTTTTGGCAACATATTATGTGCCTGAGCCTGAGAACGTTGCCTGGGGTTATGATTATTATTGCCCAGTGCCGTAAGTGGTGGTTCTTTATTCACACTTTGCAGAGAGGTGTCAATGGATAGGCGATCATCCAACAAATCAACATCATCGTCAGGATCATCATCCAAATCCGAACAGTCCCTTTCATCTATGACTAGATTTTGGTTAGAGGAATTAAGATTTTTGGAATTTAATAATAGTTTAGCAGAATTTTCCCGGGATTTATTGGCTAGAGATTTGTGGCTAGCTTTGATTTTACCATTGGATGTGGTGTCCAACGAAATTGTGTCTTCTAGCGAATCGGGCTCGTCTTTAATGTAGATCGAGGGAGAGGAAGAGGAAGAGCAAGAGCGTATTGTCAGAGATCGGGCTCTTGACAGGGGTCGTGTTGTTGGTTTTAGCTGTTGCAGTTGTTGTTGATGTTGTGGAATAAAAGTATTGCCAGTTTCATTAATTTTTTGTAAAGCTGCCAAAGTACTAGGTGTTAGATTTAGTAAAACATCTGTTTGCAATTGGGTATTGGCTATAGTTGTCATGGGTAAAGCCATATTAGAGGGTGGTAGCAAAGGTGTAGCATTACCATTTGGTGTATTGGCTATTTGGCTTACTGGCACATGTTGTGCTAATGACAGAAGAGAAGCTGCTGTTGATGTTAAAGGTGGTGTGGTGGACTGATTTTGTGGATTGTTGGGATCATTTGGTGCAAAATATTGATACTCATCTATGCCAGTAGAAGTGTTGTTGTTGTTGGCATTCAAACTGGGTGGCATAATATCATTAGATTTGGCACGTTCTCGAGATCTATAAACAAAAATTAAATAAAAATATAACAAAAATTGTATATTCCTTCAAAAGAATAGCTTAACTTACTTTCTTTCCCTTATCACCTCTTTAAGAAAAGCCATTTCATCGTAGTACTCCCATTTAGACTTAAATCTAGAGCCCAGCATTTTTTCATGGTTTAATTCTCGACGAAAGATTTCCCTTAAAGAGGTAAATGTTCTTTGCACTCTTTCACCATTGACACTGAATATGCGTCCTAATTCATTCCATTTTAAAGCCTTTTTCTTGTCCGATCTTTTGTAGTGTGGCAAACGACAATCCCACAAAATGGGATTTATTTTAACTAATTCGATTAAACGTCTTTTTTCTATTTGATGTCGCGTAAAAGCCATCTCTTACCAATGCAATTATATGTATATGTATGTAACTGCTACACTTTGCCTTAGTATTTGAGTATTAACTGGTTTTAGTAACTCTTATGTTTTTTGGTGGGAGTACTTTTTCTTCAACATACTCAATTGTTTAATACTCTCTTTAATGCTCTTAACTTGTTTTTAGCTACCACTACCTCTTTAGTGTATATTAGTGTGCGTGTGTCGGAAAGAGTGTTAACTGTTTTATTTACTGCCAAGTCGTGTGTTTTTATGCTGCTTTTGACTGTTTGCTTGCTGCTTTCGTTACCACTACCATACCAACTGTTAGCAGTTATTGTAATTTTATTTTATTCTATATGGCGCATGTCCGTTTCCTTTTTTGTTTGTACGAGTATTTTATCTGCAGGTGTACAAACACATTTAAGATAGTTTTTTTTTTCATAAGTATTGGTTAGTTAAATGGATGCTGTTAAAGATGGTAAGGGTACTAATTTGCAAATTTTGTTAGTATACTTTAGATAATTTCTTAAAGCTTGTTATACTTAGGTTTATATAAACAACTTAATTTATAAACTTATTATAAAGCGTACATTCTTAAAAGTTAAGAATAATTTATTTGTAATATTCTACATTTATAAATTTTATCGTAGGTAAAATGCATACAAATTTTTTTCATAAAAATATGTATCCACTGCTTGATTAAAAAAAAATTTAATGAAAATTCTCTACGTTTTTTATATCGGAAATAATGTTTACAAAAACAACACTTAAAATTTTTAAAGCTACTAGGAACTTCCTATTAAAAATATTAAAAACTCTCTATCAATTGTTATTCCATAAAAAAGTAAATATAAAATTTATTAAAAATTTTCTTGAAAGAATTTTATTAAAATTTTTAAACAAAAAAATTTATCAAAAATTATTATGAAAAAATTTATTAAAAATTTTCTTTTAAAAAAATTCACCAAAAATTTTCTATAATTTTTTTTTTTTAATTTCATCAATAAAAAAGTGTATGTATACAAAATTTCCAATAAAAAATATAAATATATCAAAATTTTTCTATCAAAATTATTATCAAAAATTTTTACAAAACATTTTAATAAAAATTTTTTTTAAAAAAATTTTATAAGAAATTTTCCTTAAAAAAATTTATTTTACAAACTTTTTACAAAAAAATTACCCTAAAATTTTTTTAAAAAATTTTTCAAAATTTTCCTATTAAAAAATTTATAAGATATTTATCCAAATTTCTTTATTAAAATTTTATCAAAATTTGTTTATTAAAAATGTATCAAAATTTGTCTATTGAAAATTTATCAAAATTTGTGTATAAAAAATTTATTAAAATTTGTCTATAAAAAATTTATCAAAATTTTAAATAAAAAATGTATAAAAATTTTGTATAACAATTTTATCAAAATTTGTTATAACAATTTTATCAAAATTTTTTATAACGATTTTATCAAAATTTTTCTATAAAAAAAATGTATCAACATTTTCCATCAAAAATTTATCAAAACTTTTCAAAAAGAATAAATCAAAATTTTTCTATAAAAAATTTATTCAAATTTTTCCCCAAAAAAATTTATCAAAATTTTTTGCGAAAAAAAATTTATTAAAATTTTTCCATAAAAATTTTTTCAAAAATTTTCTATAAAAAATATATCAAAATTTTTAAAAACGAAAAAATAATCAAAAATTTTTAATTAAAAGATTTATCAAAATTTTTGTATAAAAAATGTATCAAAAATTTTTTATAAAAATTTTATCACAATTTTTTTATAAAAATTTTATCACAATTTTTTTATAAAAAAATTCCTTTTACCAAGGTGCGTAGAGCCGAAAAAAATTAAAAATAGTAATAATAAAAATTATCTGTAGGGCGTTATCTAAAAGTTGGTTTAAATATTATTTTCTTAAAAAAAATATTTTGCTCTTAGAATATTTTCTATATTTTTAGTTGTGTTTGTCAAAGATTTGTTTATTAAAAATTTGTTGAAAAATTCTAAACTTATCAAAAATTGCATACAAAAAAAAATAAATATTGGTTTCACTGTGATAAAACTAATAAAGTTTCTTATTAAAATTTCAATTATACTAAGGGTTAAGAGGACACTAAAAAAATTAAAAATATGTATGTAGGTACGTACATATTTAAAAAACACTAAAACTTTACTACCACAAAGAAATGTTAACTGTCTATAATGTACATATTTACATACGTACATACATATCTAGGTATGTGTATACATATTTTGTTATACATACATACATGCGTATATGTCTGTATGTATTAGATGCTTTTTGCAAAAAAAATATTCTTACCAAATTTATCTTTTTAAACAATTTATTATTTTCTGTATGACGATTTTTCTTGCGAACAAACACTTTACTTTACGAGATCACAATTAAGACTTCCACAATATACAACCAACTATAAAGCACTCAATACAACAAATACACAAAAATAGCTATAGCACTTTGCTACCAACAAGTAATAGTTTTTGTTGTAGTAGTGGTGTCCATGTGTAGGTGTATAGTAGCTGCAGCAGCCAACAATAAATGCAATCAGTAGCAGCATCACAAAACAACAAACAGGGATGCCACTGTGAAAACAAATTGTACTGTTAAACATTGTTAATTCGTTTAAAAAAAATAAGTACAAATATTTTTTTAATTCAATGTAAAATACTTTTATATTTGCAAATTGTTATAAGAGTTTTGCATTAAAAAAATATTTTCTTTGTCAAAAACTTCAAATAAATATAACAAATCAATTTAGCTACCAATTTATGCATGCATTTAAGAAAAACCAACCGATTCGGGTACAAAGTGACATTCCTGGTAAAAATTTAAACATTTTTGGTGTTGAAAATTAACTAAATGAATTAAAATTATTCTAAAAATTTTAAGTATTAATAAAAAAAAGAAGCATATATGTCCTACGAATACATTTAAAAACAAAATCACTTCAGACATGTATCATAAAAATACTTGCTTAAGCGGTGCTGCCAGAAATTAAAAAATAATATCTTAAGTCACAAAACCGATCTTTAAATTCTTTAAAAAACAATTTCTTTATTTTTTCGATGAATTTTCATACAGACAGTTTTCTTAATTCTTTTAGATTGTCGTTATATAGAATATTTTTAACATATTAGCAATATGAAAAGCATATTGAATAAGTTCGTGATTTTAGGAAAATTAACACACAATTTCTTTAAAAAAATTTTATTTTTTTTAATCTTCAAGTTTTTAACTTATTAAAATATATAATAAAATCAACGTAGTGGCAACGATTTGCTTCAGTATCTGTGTGTGCATACCGTTTGGCTACAAGTACTTGTATGTATAGGTATGTATCTACAATAACAATAAAATACAATAAAATCAAAACAATAATTTTAACTTGAGATACTAAGGGTAATGACAACAACGAAAACAACAACAAGCTTAACAATCAGCAACACTTAATAAAATAATAACAACTAAAGAGAGAGAAGTGCAAACTCAAAACAGAGAATTTCCTGCAAATCTGTTTAATTAAGAGAATGTGGTTTTAAATTTCATTTTATGAGTGAAAAAAATTGATTTTGTTTATAAATAAAAAGAAAAAATATTTAATATAAACTTATCAAAGAATACAAGAGTCATGTAGAAAAATAATTATTAATAAGAAAATAACAACAAAAACAACAATAACAAAACTAAATATGTATATTCCTATTATAATAAGGGCAATTGTTATTTACGCTATCACATACATTCACAGCTAAAAAAGAAAAAATTCTTTGGTTGGGATATTATTGCTGCCAGATGGAAAGATTTTTTACTACCAAAAGTGGTATGTATGTAGTATGTATATTACAGTTGGGTATGTCATTACTGTAACTATACATAATTTAGTCATTTCTCAATATCTTAGAGTTCTGCCTTTATTTTAGAAACAAAATTTTTAATTATCTCTACAAAGAAAAATAATCGTGTAGAAAAGTTTGTGAATACACACAAAATAAAAAAAAAATCATAAAAAAGCATACAAAAGTTTAAAATATACATATGTATGTACCTAAATGTGAAAAAAAACAAACATAAAAAAATCCTTAACCAACATTAAGTTTTGTTTGAATTGGAGTAAAAAATCTCCGCTAAGTGTAATAGCATCATTGTCCTTGCTATAAATTCTTTCTGGGACTGAATAAGCTTTAAAAAAAATTTTGTAAGGCGGGGAAAGGAGGTTCCTATAATCTTAAATTGAGTTAATTTTATACGTGTTATAGTTAAATTTATCAAATTCTTAAAAAAATTTTATTGGGAGGAGCATTGCACCTCCTAGAATGGTATAGTTACACTAATGAATCATAAGTGTCTTAAACTCCGTTTAAAACTATTTTCAGTTACGTACTAGCAAAGGAAAAGTTGCCTTTTAAGTACAAATACATATATTGATTTAGCTAAGATCGTCTCTACATGTGTATGTTGAAATCAACTTTCCCAACTCCCACGAACACTTCATACTCTTATATGGTATCAATTTATCAGATATGCCTTTGTGAATTTTGCTATTAAAAACCAGTTATGTGGGTGCATTACGAACTGAGATATCAGCGAAAGAACACAATTGTTTTTGTTTTTTATCTACACAAGGTCAAATTTTGCAGCTCCAACGAAACTTCTTGAAACATTTGTTACGTATAAATAAAATTTTTTTCCTTTTGCAACATTTACAAAAAATTTTGGTTCTATGGAACAATTGCTGACAAAGATATCGGCGACAAATTAAAAAAAAATGTATTTAAAATATAGATTATCGATTTCCTTAATAAGTTTTGGCCCAAGTTGTACTATATAATTGTCAGTAATGATCTTGAAGCTTTTAGTGTTGAAAACTAACAATATTGCCATATACATAAAATACTGAGATATAAGAAAAAAAACACAAGTGCTACTGTTTTAATACATTTCACAGAAAGTGTAAGGGTATATATAAGAATGCATTTAATGCGAAATTTCAACAATATTCATTTAAAAGCAGTTTTTAAGCCCCCTATCAATAGTATTAAAATATCACAAAAAGATAAACAACTGAGATATGAGTAAAAACCAGGACCAAATCATTTTTCACAGCACATCAATACAAAAAAAAAATTATTTTATTCATATTTTCTAGGTTCAAATAAGAAATAAGTTCAGTTTAAAAATCTAATAAATAATTGTGTGAAGAAGGGTATGTATACAATATAAATAAATAAAAAATTTTAAATATTTTGTTCGTTTAAACAGTTTGTTTAATAGTAATCTTCTTTAAAATTGCTAACCGTTTTGGTAAAATTCCATTTAGCTTAACTTATGGTTAAAGCTCATGTTAAATTATAATCGTACATTGTAAAATAGGACGGTAAGAGTTGTATTATAAAAATACTAATTTTATCATAAAGTATAAGTAGCCAATCTGGCAACTTTCCTTGCTGTTATGATTTGTTTGGATTTGAAATTTGTTGTAGAATTCAGTCATTCGGTCAATTAGTCGGTCGTTTGTTTATGTATTTCGCTGTTGTTTCGGTCAATTGGTTGATTCTCATTGTTGGTGGATTCGGCACTAAAATGGTTGAATAAAACACTGAATGGCTGCGGATAATGATGCTGCTGCTACCGATATTAAACTGTTGCTGCTGTTTGTTAAACTAAATGTGTTTATTCTTATTGTTGTTATTGTATTGTTATTATTGCTGATATGATGTTATATGAACTCACAATCAGTTGTTGTTTTTGAATTTTATTCGTGTGTATGTATGTATGTATTGAAAATATTTTTTTGCCGTTTTTTTATTAACAACAATAAAATTCAATTTATTTCAATTAACCAAACAACCAACAACAGCAGCCGTCCAGCCAGCCGGCAGCAACCAACAATTTTGTGTATTCAACGATTTGAAATGCACTCATTAATTAAATCTTTTGACTCAGTCAGATACTCACTTGCTTTGTACCTATATAAATTATTTTATTACAATTTATATTGTTTCAACAATTTTGTAAGAATAAAAAAATTTTAAGAAAGATAAAAATTTGTTTAATAGTTTCAGGAATAGTTTTAAATACTTACCCCTTTAAATAAGCGGCCATATTGTTTAAAAATCATATTTTCAGAGAAAAGCAGTTTTGTAAACCCTTTCATAGTTAAAACTTTAAAAATAATTTTTAAAAATAAGGCAAAATATTTATAAATGTTGAACTAGAATTATGTCTGCAAAAGCTTATAATAAAAATGGCGTCAATAACATACATAAATGCTCTCATTTTATTGTTTCGTTTGTTTTTATTATTCGTTGATACTTATTTCCTCAGGAGGCAAGTGTTCCCCTGCTCTGATCCTATATAACTTGCATAAGTCTATTATCCTCTTAATTAATTAAAGTCTTATATTTCAAAAATGCTGTTCCCTATTTTCTGCTGGATGGTCTTAAAAGTTAGAGTAATCGATCGTCGTGAAACGTCCTTTTTATTATATGCAGGCTGGTTCAACCAAAGCACACGATGTTAGTTGTAAATAAAGCAAAAACTTTTCAGAGAATTATTTTAATATTTTTTATTATGATAGAAGGCTATATGACAATTTCGTGTGAAAGAAAAAAATATCGACTAAATGGACGCCACGGCTTTCGTGGCATACTTCTGTCCGATGGTCCATATTTTCAATTACACTGAGACATAATTGTAGTTCAATGTTGCCAATATTTCGAAATATCTCATCTTCTAGCTCTTGAATTGTTCTAGGCTTATTGACGTACACTTCTTATTTTAAACATCCTCAATGAAATCCAACGGTATCAAAACACATGATCGTGGCGGCCATTTAACATCATCACGACGTGAGTTAACACGGCCATTAAATTTCACGCGCAAAATAGCCATTGGTTAGTTTGCTGTGTAGCAGTAGGACCATCCTGTTGGAACTATATATCGTGTAGATCCATATCCTCAATTTCTGGCTACAAGAAGTTTGTTATCATCTTGCGATAGTGAACACAATCCATGGTAACCGCTTGACCGACCTCATTTTCGAAGAAGAACGGCCATATATCGCCACCAAACAGTCACTCTTTGTGTATGCATCGGCGTTTTAGCAATCAATATGGTTACGTTGTAACGTTTCGTTTTAAACTAGCATCCTCTTTTAATATGATTATACATAATAGGTTTACGGTAAAATATAATATTGTAGTTCTCTATTAGTTAAAGTAGTACAGAATTAGTTAATGAAGAAGTTGTTCAATTATTATTTGTAAGGGAAATATCAAAGCAGACCACTACAATTACGGCTGGTTACCAAACGGCATCCCAGTAATAATAAGTCTGTGAGACCTTCTGACTTTGTGTCTATGCTCAGAGGTGTGCCTCTCATACAGTACGTCGGATCCCAACAAACTTTAACTTTCAGGGTTTATTAACAGGGATCTCTGATCTCAGTGATCATATAGTCTGTAACTTAAACGGTTATTGAATACATTTTTAAATATCATTGTTGATAATATCATAGATGATTAATTTAAAAATTGTAAAAAAAATATTAAAAATTTTTAACTTTTATATACAAAAAATTTGCCAATTTTAATAACAAAATCTAAATATTTATCTCAATGAAATTACTAAATAACCCGCATAAAAGTCATAATATACTTGGACCATGTATAGGCATATTCGTGCATACATATGTGTGTACAATAGCGTGCAATTTAAAACCAGTAAAATATAATTGTTTTGCAAACTATGGCACAGTTCTATTATTTTGGATAAGTGCTCAATTTTACGTCAAGCTGTTATAAAGTTGTATGTATAATAGGAGTAACAAGGTGTTCAAGTGAAGTTTAAAAAAATAAACACCAAAAACTTTAAATCCTGGTTGCAGACTATGAAAATGAACAATAAGAATTTTTAAATCTTGTTGAATCTATTGGGATTGACTTTTGAGTTACCAAACAATCGAATCTATGATTTTTGACATAATAGTCGAACATCAATTACCTCAGTCGCAAATCGGCTTTGTGTTTATGCTGACAAACACCAAAAAAGTTTAAAAGTCGAAAATATATTCATACAAGTCGTATATTTTAAAATTAATACAGCTAAACTTGATATAAAAAAAACTTGATATATAAAAATCAATGTGTGTTTGTATTATATTTGTTTGTGCTTTATAGACGGTTAAACGGCTGTACCGATTTCCTTGAAATTTTCACAGAATCAATCTGTATCTCTGGAAGGAGCTATAGGCTACACTTTGGTTTGAAATTCTAAGTGGGCGGGGTGCCACGCCCTATTAAAGAATAAGTATTAAATATTATATATCACGGAAGTTAATGCAGCTAGAGTCTTTAAATTAAGTACGGTAAGCTTTGACATCCACACGAACATTTAGGTAAAAAATGGGCGGATTTTGAGTAGTAGGCGTGGCCACATGAATTAAATACTAAATTTCGTATATTTGGAAAACGATATCGATTAGAGTAGTAAAATTTTGCAAGAGCAACTTTGACACCCAAATGAACATTTAGGCAAGTAATGGGTGCATTATCAATAGTGGGCGTGGCACCTACCATAAGAATTAAATACTAAAATTCGTATATCTGGAAAACGATATCGATTAGAGTACTAAAATTTTGCAATAGCAACTTTGACACCCAAATGAACATTTAGGCAAAAAATATGTGCATTAAAAATAGTGGGCGTGGCACCTGCCATATGAATTAAATACTAAAATTTGGGGTAGCGAAGCACACCGGATATTAGCTAGTAATTTATAAAAATTAGTTCTTTTCTTTCAGCTGACTATATTTCCGTAAAGATTAGTGTATTAAAACTAATAATGAACAAAAGATATTCTACAAAATATTAGTGAAGTAAAGATATAAAAGAGATATAAAAAATGATATTTATACCTTTTTCTCGATGAAAACTAAAATTTTTGAGTTCGGAAAATTTTGAGGTTTTTAAATAAAATATCATAAATTTCTGGTCTTATCAATCAAATATCCATAGAAAATCTATTTTAAAATCCCCCCTTAAAACCTTTTCATAAATTGTGTGAATAAGGCTATTTATTATTATATATAAATTAATAAATTTTTAAAACAATTTTTAACATATCTTTTATAATTTTTCTGCAACATATGGTCATAAAATGTAAAGACTAAAACTTTCACGGATGATAAATTGCACGGTACTATACATTATTTTTAATTTAATTTATGAAAAATAAATAAACAAAATTTTTCTATGAATTAAATTCACTAACAATTCACATATCACATAACTAAGTACTTATATTTATTTATTACCGAAATACATACACACATTTAATTTGTGCACAATCACTTAACAATTTAACAAATTTATTTTAATTTTTAAACAACAGCAGCAATTCTTGTCACTTGTATTTGTTAGATTTATTAAAGTTTTTATGTTTTTTTGTTTGTTTGTATTTAAAACATATCAACTAAATAAAATCACACTGAACTGAATCGAACAACACCGCAAAGTCAATCTGAGAAATGCGTTCGTTTCTTGTTTTCTGTTTTTTGCTTTTGTTTATATTGTAGTTGTTATTGTGTTATTTGCATTCAACGGATGCTGTTTATTTATGATTTTTGTATCTTTTATTTTCTTATTGTTGTTAGCTTTGCATTTGTACGCTTAAATTAGTACGAATACATACACATGTACGTGTGTATTTAAATAACTGTGTGATGTATTTGTTTTGTTTGTTAAAATACTCACTCATATACTCACAACTTGGGAGTGTTTGGTTTTTTTGCATTCGTGTTATTTGTTGGTCTCTTTATCGCATTTCACATTCTCTTGCTAACTTTTTACTCATTACTTCAGTTTTTTGTTGCTCATAAGTTATTGTTAATTTTTTTTCTTTTTAAATATGATTATGTATATAGGGGCCTATTATTTACGGTATTTGTAGATACATATTTATAAAAATGTATTTAGAATAAACATTTTTGGTATTAATTGTATACATACATACTTATATTTATTGCAATTCCCCCACCCGCCAGTATTTGCATTGTACCTATACCAAGATAATGTTAATAACCAATTTCCTTTGATTTATTTTCTTTCGTGTTGTATACGTGATATACATACATATGTATGTATGTATATACAATGTATGTATGTCAACAAACATTTTATTAAAACCTGAGAACTAATAATTGAAAATATAAATATACTTAATTTCTTCACTAGTATAGAGCGGGCCAAAAGTCACCATGCGGCTTAAAAATTAAATAACTTTTTCGTTTATATACCTACTTTAAATATTTTTTTATACCCTTCACCTGTGGGACACAAGGTTATACAAATTTGTATAGCTTTCTCATTCATACAATTTTCATATCCGACCACATAAAGTATATATTTTTTAAAAGCTTTTGAATAGAGGAGTCGATTAAGCCCTGACCGTCTGCCCGTCTGTCCGTCTGTTGGTTGAAATCAACTTTTGGAAGCAACCATATGTTCCTTAGATCTGTTTATGGTATCAATCTTTTGGAAATATCCGGGAATGGATCGTTCTAGAAACTCAGCACAATCGCCCCATTTCCTTCTGAGATATAAGCAAATAAACACGACTGTCTCTGTTTTGTCCCATATTTGCATTACCAAAATTAAAATTTTTCAGCCATAGAATTTTTTATAGGTACCTTGCTACTATTTACAGATATAATATGCCTTTAGAGATATTCGTAAAAAATCTTGAATAAAACGGTCTCTAATCGGTAAAGTTGTAGGCAAAATTTTTTTTAAATATGTATTCCAAAAATGTACAAACGAAAATCTGAAAGGACTTGACTAGCGCAATATAAGAACTATATAAAAATTAAAATTCATGTTGGCCGCCACTACAAAATGGCGGGCAATACATTTTTAAATGGGTAAAATCTGGTATTTTAAAATGTAACTTCTGGAACACCCTCAATATTGGTATCTAAAGGTCTTGACCACTAGAATACAGTAAATTATTCAAAAATGTAAAATCCAAAATGGCGTCTAAAAAACATGGCGCATCAAATTTGTTTAACCCCATCAATATGGGTATTAAAGTAAAGAGCTTGACTAGTAGAATACAGATAATTACGTAGAAATTCAAAATCAAGGATGGCGTAGAAAATAATGGAGTATAACATGAAATATAGTGTGGGTTTATATCTATGTACATGATGGTGAATGGTATTATCAGATTCGGCACGGCCGAATATAGCACTCTTCCTTTTTTTCATATTAAATAAGTAACACCTGAATAATAAATAATGGAGAGATTATCAACTGACCAAAGAACCAGAATAATAGAATTTAATTACTTAAATCAGCGTTTAACTATTTTACCGCAAAGAACAATCGTCGACATTTCAACGTCTGCATATCTCCGCAATTCAATTCAATCATGGTATATTGCCCTAAGATTATGATCACCTTTACCATGATTTTTCTTTGTGTGTATAGAACAAAATCCAAAAAAGCAATGTTCTCAAAGTAAAAATGATTTTAATACATATTTTATTATATTTTAAGGTGATATTTTATAATTTGTAACGGTGTAAATGTATTCAACTTAAGTCTTTGCTTTTAAAATCAAAAATTAAAAGTGTTATGTGTGTATGTATGCATGTATATTTAAGATACTTTTACGCAAAACTACACACTGATTTGTACTAAAGTCAAAGTAAAAAATATTTCAATTAATTGTTTGAGATAAATGCACAAATTGTTTATTATCATAATCTCTTCTTAAGTATTCAGCTGTTTGTACGACTTATATTTCTGTCTGACTGTTTGTTGGATATATCCGCCTGTTCATCATTTTGGTTTATCTTTGACCAAAGCAGCTTAAAACAGACGTAATTGAATGAACATGATGTTCGTCGTATGAAACTTAATAAATGATTGAATGAGTGAAGGCTTTAATAAGACACATTTATAAATACAAATTGTTTTGATATTAATTAAAATTTAAATATCTGTAGGTAAGTGCATACATACATATGTAAACATATACATATATACGTATGTAAGCAAATAATTGCATTAAAATGACATTAAAAGGAGTGTTTTATAAATTATTAGTAGAAGTACTATTTTCAAAAGTTTTTAATAAAATGTTATTTTTTTTTTTTTTTGATAAACCGAACTTGATTCCTAAATTGTCTTCAAAACGAAATTCTTAAAAATTAAAAACAACAAAATTTTTAAGTAACACAAACATTTATATAAATTATAGAGAGATACAAATATAGTTTGTAAAGCTTTTAAGCAAAATATTGAACGTTTTTTTAAAAATGTTCTGTTTGTTCAGATCCTTGTTAAAAATGGAAGCATAATTCACAAAATTATCAGGTGGACTTGATTCGTCAGCTGCCAAACTGTATAGATAAAAAACTAATTCTCTTTCTTCTCTCATTGACTTCATACTTTATATATATTTAAAATTAAAAAAAAGTCTCCTCAAATTGCTACTACCTGATATATAAAAAGGTCTTGATCAAAAATTACCTATAAGTCTAGAGTATATTTAAATACAAGGTGGGCCAAAAGTCACTATTTGGTTAATTTTTATTATTTTATTTAATGTTAAAAAAGTTTTAATAAAGAAAATATAAAAAGTTTTAAAGCCCCAAGGTGACTTTTGGCCCACCCTGTATATACATAATTACATGGTGATTTCATTTCGGAGTTAATTTTTTATAAAAAACTTGACAATGGAAATTATAAGAATACATTTATGAAATTTTGACATTTCGAAAGGAACAGCTGATCAGTTGGAAACATCTAACTAGCGTAATTTGCATAAATAAGTTAAAAATTAAAAAAAAAATTAAAATATTGTATAAATTCTTAATTTATGACAAGCATGTACAATTGCACGTGATTAGTGTAGGATTTTTAAGTAGTGTGGCTTGGCCTCGTTCTCTTCTCCCGATGTTAAAGTTTATTCACAATAAACCATTGAACCAGTAAAACCAGTGCCGTTATTGTCGTGACGTTTTATAAAGGTTACGATTCTGTACAGAAGTATTTTAGTTATTGTTTCATTTTAGAACTTTTGCAACAATATTATGCAGATTACCTGCACACATCAAAGTTTTACATATTTCGTTTAATCAAAGTTCATGGCCCTAAATTTATCGCCATTTTCAGACTTTGAAGGAGCCCGATAATTTGCTCTACAAAAGCTTTAATTTCCAGTCATTCAAAGTTGTTGCAAATGTAGAATAAAGTTCAGCATCAATATATTGTAAAAGTGTTTGAGAAGAATTAAAAAGCTAAAATTAATATTTTCTATTAACTGCCTATTTACAGCCTAAAGGTAACTGTTATGGACTGCAGTCTGTAAATACTTTTTCAAAATTTAATATTTATTACAAACATTTAATACATCAGTTAATTTTTAAAATCGAAGCATGGATCTTATTACCAGTGCCACCTATTGGGCTTGGAAGTATTTAAACTAATCATGTTTACAAAAAAAAAATAAGCTTTAAGTGATCATACTATGTTTAGACTGTATGATTGTGCTTAAAATATGCAATGGTTGCAATTAAATAATTTCCCAGCAAAAAAATTATGCGCTAGTTCAATGTGAATAATGTTATGCATGACCAATATTTAAATTTTAATAATATTCTTATTCATGACCTCTAAATTAATAGTGCACTCTTCATGCCACTCTAAATTCAAGATAGTCAAGAAAATGCAAATGCATGCATAATACCTTAAATATATGGTGATTATTATTCATGGAAACGAACAAAATCAACCAATGAAACAATGATCTCTTTTCACCTCTTATACGTTTGTTCGATGCATTATTGGTATTAAGTAAAGTTAACTTATATACACACATGATATCCAATTGCACAATAATGTTAAATCATGCATTTTTTTACCGATTATAATATAATACCAATCAACTACAGAACATTTAAAAATTATCATAACATGATCTTATATAACCATATACTAATCCATCATGATCGTAAAATATTCGTACGTTATCATAATGTAATTCCATATAGCAGAGTTGTAAATGAATCATTCTTTTTTGATTTCAATTCATTACGAATTAGCTAAGCATGAGCATTAATACATAATTGTTTGTGTGCTTAAAACGAAACTTTTAAACATTTTTTTTATATTTTTTATCAAATTGTATGAAAACCATATCAAAGATGTGTTTAATAATCATTCTTGGTTTAAATAACTTCACATTTGTTTGTATTTCTTTTTTTTACAATTTGTAACCGAATTTTAAAGTTTTTAGTAACTTTGAATTTCAACATATAATTACTGTTTTTATTATTTATTCATATTTCAGTCATCAAAGTGCAATATGCAATAACAAATGAGTTGTTATCCAGCGTATGTCAAAAGTGGTACTTGAGGAAATTTTCTAACTCATTTGAATTAATAAATAAACCAATTGCAAAGGCCATAGACTTTCTCCAAAAAGACAACGGCATGTTCTTTGGTTATCTGTTGCCAACTTTAGTCACAATTAAAAAAAATTAGAATTGACTTTAAATTAATTCAAATGAATTGGAAATGAATTGCAATTCATTTTTTCTAGCTCATTTGAGGTTATTCAAAGTCAATTCAATTCAAATGAATTGGAAATTAATTGCAATTCATTTTGTCAATTCATTTGGATTGGAAATGATTTGCAATTCATGTTTGCTAAATCCAAATGAATTGATTCAAATTTCAACCAATTCGTTTTTTGTCGAAAAGAATTAATTCAAAATTTTACCAATTCAGTGCATGAATGATTCGTGAATTAATTCAAAAATTAATGATTCGTTTACAACTCTGCCATATAGTAATAGTATGACTCCATCTATATATATAAAAGTGAAACTCTGTGTGTGTTAGCTATAGACTCCGAAACTATAAAACCGATCGGACTCAAAGTTTGGCAAGTTGTTGTACACATTCCAGGGAGTGTAGCAAAAAATGGGCAGGCCACGCACATAAAAAATTAGTTATCATTTTTAGCTACTTGCACTAAATTGATTTTTCTTAAACTTTGCACACATATTGAGCTGTTGTGACTATATAATTTCGTGATTAGAAAAGTGGGCAGGGCCACGCCCATAAAAAAAAAGTTATAATTTTTAGCTACTTGCACTTGACCGATTTTTCCGAAACTTTGCACACATATTGAGCTGTCACGACTACATAATTTCGTGATTAGAAAAATGGGCGTGGCCACGCCCTTAAAAAATTTATAATTTTGAGGCACTTGCACTTGACCGATTTTTCTAAAACTTTGCACACACATATTGAGCTGTTGTGACTATATAATTTCGTGATTATAAAAGTGGGCGGGGCCACGCCCATAAAAAAAAAGTTATAATTTTTAGCTACTTGCACTTGACCGATTTTTCTGAAACTTTGCACACATATTGAGCTGTCACGACTATATAATTTCGTGATTAGAAAAATGGGCGTGGCCACGCCCTTCAAAAATTTATAATTTTGAGGCACTTGCACTTGACCGATTTTTCTAAAACTTTGCACACATGTTGAGCTGTCATGACTATACAGTTTCGTGATTAGAAAAGTGGGCAGTGCCACGCCCATTAAAAAAAGTTATAATATTTAGCTTTTTGCAATTGATATTCAATTTAAATTCAGAATGAATTTTTATTCATTAAGGGGCGTAGCAACGCGCGCCTGGCTTTTCTTTTAGAATCAACTATTAAAATGTTTTTTACAACTTTAAACAAATTGTATGTGCAAACTTCTACAGTAGTTTTATTACTGAAGAGGAAATAAGAAGAAGAATAGTTTGAAAAAGCATTATGAATTTACAATTATCACTATCAGGAGTTCTATACGCCTACGAAGACTACCTATATAAGACAGTGTACTAGCTTACAAAACTTTTTAAAATTGGTTATATAACGACAATATATAACAAAAAATTTCTATACATTTTTTTACCGAACTTGTTCAAATAAACAGAAGATATATCCAAAATTTATTTTAAATCAATCATTTATTTAAGATTTTTCTGCAAAAATTTTTGACTTTGCTATAATCTAGGATAAATTTCAGGACTTAATAGAAAACATTATTAATTTTATTGTTTCATATACCAATAACAAAAATAGTAATAATAAAACTTATGAAAAAACTGTGTGGATTTAGGTCATCATTACAAATTTTCACTAGACGCATCAAGAGATAATGTTCTCGTTATTAACTGATGTTCAGCATATCGCCTAGGGAAACATCTAAAAACATAAACAAATCATAAAAAAAAAATTAAAATTTTATGTAAAATATGGTTTAAATATCTTAACCTTTTCTTTAAGTGACGATAAAAATTCGAATTACAAACTATGCTTAAAAATAGGAAAATTCCCTGAAATAAAAGAACAAAATAATTAAACTAAAATTTATAATATTTTTAATTTTAACAAACATGCAGTGCATTAAGTAAATCCAGTATCGTAACTATTATGACAATGTTTAGAGTCATTTCCAAAATGTATGATAAAATTTCTAAAAACCATATAATCCCCATAAATATGAACAGGCGAAAGAAGAGGGAAAACCTGCAATAAATCAGAATTAATTTTAATATTTAAATTAGAGATTAATGATAAGTATGATAAAATGATAAATAATTTAAATATCATATGTCAGACGACAATAACTATAAAAAACAAGTAAGAGTGTTACATTCGGCCGTGCCGAATCTTATATACCGGGTGTTTTTTTCAGTGGTATAGAACTTCGAATTGAAATAAAACACAAGAAAATCGTTTTAATGACCATCAATTTGGCTTTATTGGAAGGATAATTTTATGCCATTAATGTTTAAATATGACTTCAGACATGTGGCCGCCGCGGCTGGTTCGAATAAAGCCAATTCTACAGGTCCAATTTTTAACCACTTTTTCGAGCATATGGGACCGTATGTCGGCAATAACGCCACGAATGTTGGCTTCCAATTCCCCTAACGTTTCTGGTTTGTTGGCGTAGACGAGCGACTTCACATATCCCCAAAGAAAATAATCCAATGGTGTCAAATCACACGATCTTGGTGGCCAATTGACAGGTCCATTCCGCGAAATTATGCGCTCATCGAATGTTTCCTTCAATAAATCGATTGTGGCGTGCGCTGTGTGGCATGTAGCGCCGTCTTGTTGGAACCACAACTCATCCACATTCATGCCATCCAATTCGGGAACAAAATAGTCGGTTATCATGGCTCTATACCGGTCTTCATTAACGGTAACTGCCTCTCCAGCATTATTTCGGAAGAAGTATGGCCCAATGACTCCACCAGCCCATAGAGCACACCAAACAGTCAGTTTTTGTGGATGTAATGGCGTCTCAAGGGTCGCATGTGGATTCTCTTCACTCCAAATGCGGCAATTTTGCTTGTTGACGTATCCATTCAACCAAAAATGAGCCTCATCACTGAACAAAACTTTGCGATGAAAATCAGCATCGAGATCAATCTCATTTTCGGCCCATACACCAAAATCACGACGCATTGCATGGTCTCGCGGCTTAAATTCTTGCACAAGCTGGATCTTGTAAGGTCGCAAGCCGAGATCTTTGCGCAAAATCTTCCATAAAGTTGATGGACAAAGCTCCAATTGCTGTGCACGGTGGCGAATCGATTGATTCGGGTCCTCTTCAACACTTTGCTCTACAGCGACAATTGTTTCTTCGGTGCGCACTGTTCGACGTCTCTGCGGATGCGTATTATCACATAGAGTAAACGTAGTGCGAAAACGATCCATGGTTAACCGAATTAATTGCTCTGATGGACGATTATGTCGACCATAAAATGGACGGAGCTTGCGATAAGCTTCGCGAACTGAAACATTATTTTCGAAATAAATTTGCACGATTTGCAAGCGTTGTTCTTTTGTCAACCTGTTCATGTTGAAATGGCAAACCAAACTGAACATAAATGACATTAGAGTTGCCAGATTTGACCACAAAATGCCAGTTTTATCTCTATTCGAAAAACAAACCTGTAAAAAAAACACCCTTTACCTCTTGCTTTCATTTATTTTTGTAAAAAAAAGGGTATTTTTCATGGCCAAAAAAGTGGGCAAAATAGTCGTTTCAGTATTAAGTGTTTAGCAAAACTTTAATTTGTTTAATTTTCTTTTATTTAAGATAAAAATCATATATGTAAGTTATCTAATATATATTAACAATTTGAACTAAAAATGGTACACTGTGTGTAACGTCCGTTACAGAAAATAGGGTTTTTTAAGTTTAACAGAATGAATTTTAATAGTTTTGTTTTCCAAACTAGCTTTATAAACAGAGTTTTTTATGCACTTTAATCTGACGAAGAAAAGAAATACATTAGTTACACTTTTTTTTTAAATATAAATGACAAAGTGTGTAACATCCGTAACGGCATAAAAATACCTAAAAATTTTATTTTAATATTATGATGTGGAAGTAAGTGTATGGATTTGCACCTTCTGAATCTGAATCTGGGCTTAAAATTGCTCTAGGTTGCCGAGAACCCAAAAAACTTCACCCCAAACTAACAAAAAGTGTGTTTAAATAACATGCGATCTCCCAATCTGCAACTTAAATTGAGATGAAATTCAAATTCTTCTAAAACCTTAAATAATTCCTTAAAACCAATGATTAGTAATTAATAACCATGTTGTAAACTGCAACCCCGATGTCCCCCTTGAAATATTTGACGGTACGCTTATGCATGCAATGTTTACGTTAGAAATTAGGAATTTCTTTTGCTACTTCGCATGGAAAAGGAGCGGTGGACGGTGTTGGCGCTGTTGTTAAGCGAAAAGATTGAGAACTACTAAAACAATATATTTATTTACAAGATGGTCTTAAAGGCTCTCTATGCTCTACTTCTCCAAAATTCAAACTCCATATAAAAAAATGTAAATAATAAAGTACTTGTCCACTTGCAACCACCTTATATATTATGATTGAATTTTTCTGTGTGCAGCGTAGTATATTTTATTACAATTTAATAAAAACCACAGTTGCATCACGAAGTAGTACTATATTTTAAGTAGATTTTGCCAAGATCTCTTGGCGAAGTAGATTTCGTTTTGTATGGGAAATCTGGTAGATTTCGTTCAAAATCCCTTAAGTACTAGATTTTGTGTAGGTGTAAATGTAGTATAAAAGTAGCTCGAACAGCTGGGTCTATTTAGCATAAGATACAAGGTTAAACAGTTAAATAAACAAATAAATAAATGAATATAAGCTAATATACGAGTAATAAATATTCTATAATATTTTTGTAACTAATAAATTAATAATTACAAGGCTAAAAAGATTTTTAAATACATGAATGTTTTTTATATACACAATTTGGTTTAATGGAAACAGAGTAACGTCCGTAACAGACAAAAATTAAGATTTTTGCTTAACGGGACTACTTAGCCTTCTTTTCTAAGCAGGATTGATATCGTCATATATTTCACTTAATTTTTTGTCAATGGAATTTTTGTGTTAATTATCCAAAATTAGCTAAAAAAAATGTGCAAATGCATATAAGCCTCAAAATCGACTTCCATTTTTGTAACTTCCGCAACGGAACTTTAAGCTAGCATAACTTTTTTTCAAAAACAGTTAACCTTTAAGTTTAAAACAAGTTTTAAAGTACTCCTAAAGAACTGCATTTTGCAAAAAATTTCATGAAAATATTCCAATGTGAACGCCAGCTGTGTCAATCTTAACAAGCAAATTTGCGTGCGAATGTAACGTCCGTAACGCAGGATTAGTCCATATATAAAAACATCCCATTGTAAAATTAAAAATTAACGTATGTATGTTAATAAAAATAAAAAATAAAAAAAATATTAAAAAAAAATTTTTAAAAAATAAATAAACTTTAAATAATAAATATAAAACAAAAAAAAATAAAAAAAAAAATAGTAATAAAAATATAAATAATATATTAAATAAAAAATAAAAAAAAAATATAAAAAAAATCCAAAAAAAAATTTTTTGTCTCAGCTGGGATTCGATGCCACTTTTACTCTAACCAATATACACGTTTGTATGTATGTATGTTGTTGTTGTAATGTTGTTTTTGTGAAAAAAAAAGAAATCGAGGTGCTTATATCTCAGTTGTTTATGTACCGATGTTTCTGATTTTCAATACCGATCTACTCCCGAATATTTCTGATATTTTAATACCTCATCCAGGTCCAAGCGATGTCGGGGGGCTTCAAAAAGTTGATTTCAACATATTGTGTGTATGTCTTACAGACGGACAGACTGACAGAGCTTAATCGACTTCCCTATTCATAAGCTTTCTGAAAATATATACTTTATGGGGTCGGAAATGAAAATTGTAGAAATTTCACACGGAATGACCCTTTTTCACTGTGTAAAGGGTATAAAAACTTTTTTTTGTAAATTTAAACACAAAACAGCTGATTAAAAAATTCTTGCAAGTAAGCAAAGTGATCAAATTTGCAAAAAAAAAATTGTGTCTCAATTTATTACTCTCTTTTGACACTCTTTCTTAGGAAATACAATTTTACACAAGAGTTTGAATTACGTAAAAGTGCTAAACCGGCAACGGTTCCTGACTTAAACCCAAAGAGGATTATATGGATTATTTTAAGCAAGTCATTCTACTCTGCGCCTTAGATTAATTTGATAAAAAAAAAATCAAACTTATTACCGTTTTCTATATGATGTTCTTATTCTGCCTGTAAATGTTGTAGCATCTCTTTCATTCGCCACCAAAAATCGTATCAGTCTTATATACATAGTCAAACAAAATACTAAAGCAATAAAATGGGGTATATAATAATATATAGTAGCAGACCACCTTTGAGCTAAAAGTATTATAAGAAGAAATTAATGTAATTAAACCTTTTTGCAATATCTACTTACTATTCACACCACAGTTTCCAAGTTCTATGCCCGGTTTAAATTTTGGATCTATATTTAAAGATTGCATTATGAACAACATTAATGTAGCTACAGCGGGTATAATCATTCCCCATATAAAATAATAAACGAAATATGGTTAAAATATGAAAATTAGTCAGACACATATGGGTATCATAACTAATGATACAAATCCAAGTTAAAAAGGCAATTGTAGCAAAGTAGATGAGATAACCTAAAAATCAGAAGAAAAAGTTTTTAATTTTGTGGCAACTCTTACATCCAAACATCGTACCTATTAATAAGCATTCGAAATCCTTAAGTATTCTGTGTGTTAAAGAAACATAGCTTAATAATGTATAAATGACTGTTAAATATATCAAATACATAATTAAACATTTGCCGTGACAGTTTCTTAATTCAGGGATTAAGCAATAGCAGAATATGATCGTTATAAAGAAGGGAATGGAACAAATCATGACTACAAAAAAATAATAAAATAATAGTAATACAAAATTGTAGTAAAAAGTAGTTTAAAAATGTTCATACCCCAATTTTTTGATGAACTTAGGTCATAATCTTCGTTTGTTACTGCACATATGTTGGGAGAAAGTAAACTTCCTTGAAAGCCAGAATTGTTTTCAAACTCGTACAATTCAAAACAGTATTCCCCATGTTTCAGATATTCCATTGTATAATGTAGCAATAAAGTACCATTCTAAAAAAATATACATAAAAATATTAGGACATGAAAATAATGCTATAATCGACCGTGCCCTATTTGGTAATACCCTTCACCATCAAGTACATACATAGGTATAATGACCACGGCGCAACTAAGGCTGGATTTCATCATTTGAAACCCATATTGATGTTGTTGAGAAAAAACAAGTAAGAGCGCTATATTCGTCCGTGCCGAATCTTATATACCCTTCACAACGTGTAGTCATGCAATAACAGTAGTTTGTATCACCATTCATCTCATATGAAATACGTACATGCATATAAAAATTATACATATATAAAAAACATCCCATTGTAAAATTATAAATTTACGTATGTATGTTAAAAAAAAAAAAAAAAAAATTTAAAAAAAAAATTAAAAAAAAAATTAAAAAAAAAATTAAAAAAAAAAATTTTAAAAAAATAATTAAAATATATATAATTAATATAAAACAAAAAAAAATAAAAAAAAAAACTATAAAAATATAAATAATATATTAAATAAAAAATAAAAAAAAATTAAAAAAAAAATTTTAAATATAAAAAAAAAATTTTTTGTCTCAGCTGGGATTCGATGCCACTTTTACTCTAACCAATATACACGTTTGTATGTATGTATGTTGTTGTTGTAATTTTGTTTTTGTGAAAAAAAAATCGAGGTGGTCGTAGGTTTTTGCTCATATCTCAGTTGTTTATGTACCGATGTTTCTGATTTTCTACTCCCGAATATTTCTGATATTTTAATACCTCACCCGGGTCCAAGCGGTGTCGGGGGGCTTCAAAAAGTTGATTTCAACATACACACGGACAGACGGTCAGACGGACAGACTGACAGAGCTTAATCGACTTCCCTATTCATAAGCTTTCAGAAAATATATACTTTATGGGGTCGGAAATGAAAATTGTAGAAATTTCACACGGAATGACAAACCTATATATACCCTTTTTCACTGTGTGAAGGGTATAAAAATTATCCACTACTTTGCTTAAGACGCTATCTTGAATTTTATTTTTTTGCTTTCATAATTTACTGCGTTCTACTGGTTATGCTAGGCGCACAATTGGGACGAATGACGAATTTTTCGTCGCGAATATTCGTCATCAAAACTAAAACACATTTGTGTATATGAGAATGCTAACAATTGTGGCGTCAGTCGAAGTTCGCTATACGCGGCGAACTCTGCTTTAGATTTATTTCTATTTCTTACGCCGGCGAACGACGAACAAATTGATACAAGGTGACCATTTTTTATTAAATTTGGGTTTACTTCTCAACTTTTTAAGAAAATAAAGTTGGTTTTTACTTTAATAATTGTTTTATTTTTTATTTTTAAACATTTAAAATATGTAAGTATAAAAAAGTTAAATACAAAAATTTGTTTTTATTTGTGTTTTTGCAAATGTTTAAGTTTATTAAGTGATCTTTTTTTCATATGGTCACACTATTAGCTGTTATACACAAGCAAAATTTTTATTATTGTTTAAAACACGTACCAACGACATTCTTTGCAAACGTTTGCTTATACGTAAACAAGTTTTTATTATTACAGAAATTATATTAATTGTTTTGTTGAGTTTCACAAAAAATTAAATTCTTCGGTTATTTTTGTTTTTTCTTCGCATAAACACTAAACAATTTTATCAACTATAAAAGATGTTACTTTTTCGTCGTTGTTGTGCCTCACACGACGAATTTGCACAACGAATTTTTACCGAAGAGTTCGTCGTGTTGGGCGAAGTTCGTCGTTCGTCCCAATTGTGCGCCGATCATTAAGCCCTTTCATTTGATATCAATATTATGGGGTTTAAATTTTTACACAATTTCCTTCTCATTAATATAAAATACGTATGCAAGTTTTATTATTCTTTATAATTATTTTTTCCGCTTAATTAATTCAAACTAATTGTAAAATTATAAAAAAGTAATTTTGTGTATGTATACATGTATGTATGTATGTTTCAATAATAAAAAATATTAAAATTTTATACCACGTTTGTATGGCTGTGTTGTGAGAAAACGAGGCGGTATTGGTTTTTTCTCATATTTCAGTAGTTTGTGGAGCGGTTTTTTTGTTTTTCAAAATCGACCTTTTCCCGGAAATTTCTGATATTTTGATATCACACATGGGTCTGAGCGAAGTCGACAATGAATATCATAGAAACTTTTTATTTTGGTTTTAAGTAGATTTTATGAAAACCACCTTGTTTTCGGTGTACTAAATTTATTACTAACACGTTAAAATGATTGAAAATGGCTGGTAATGTTAGATGACGCTGAATAAGAAAAAGTGCAAAAAACAAACAAAAACAATGGTCGCAGCAACATAAACATTAAATCTCCATAATTTTCAACCACTTTTTAGTTCTGTATTTATGGAAATAAAATAATTTCTATTTTAGAGCGTATTGTAAAACAAAAACAGCTAATATACAGTGTGTGAACCACAGATTGTAAAAAAAAGTACTAAAAACTACTTCAAGGATGTTTCTTATTCCGACGATTTGTCATACTGTGGATGAAACCCTGATTGAACTAAATTTGTAGTGTGAACGCAAAATCAGCTTTTGCTGGTTTTAATTTTAAAACCAGGTTTTTCCGTTAAGTGTAAAAACACTATCAATCACAAACGATATCACATTCAAACTCTATTCTTTAAAAGTATAACTCTTCTTGCCAAATAAAACTATATTAAAAACAATAAATATATTCTTAATTACAAGCAAACTAACAGTAACACCTAAGAACAAGTAACAGTTCTATATTCGGCCGTGCCGAATCTGATAATACCCTTCACCATAATTTACATAGCTATAATCCCACATCGAAAAAAAATTTTCCACCATTTTGTTTTGTTATTCTACTGGTCAAATCCTTTCATTTGATACGAATATTGAGGGAATTCAAAAGTTACATTTTAAAATACCAGATTAGACAGACTTAAATATTTATTGTTCGCCATTTTATAGTGGCGGCCAACATGAATTTTAATTTTTTTTATAGTGCTTATATTTACTAGCGCAAGTCCTTTCAGATAATACCGATATTGAATCACTCGGTTGTCTAGAAGCTGAAAAATTTTTTACGAATATCTCTAGA
Organism: Phyto melanocephala; assembly: GCA_941918925.1. Classification (NCBI taxonomy): domain Eukaryota; kingdom Metazoa; phylum Arthropoda; class Insecta; order Diptera; family Rhinophoridae; genus Phyto; species Phyto melanocephala. Next base: position 17,617,104 of record OW799235.1, read on the forward strand.
GGCATATTATATCTAAAAAAATTTAATTTTGGTGGTAAAAATATGGGAAAAACAGTCGTGTTTATTTGCTCATATCTCAGAAAGTCATTTGGCGATTGTGCTGAATTTCAATAGCGATTCATTCCCGGATATTTCCAAAAGATTGATACCATACACAGATCTGAGGAACATGTAGTTGCTTCTAAAAGTTGATTTCAACTAACACACGGACGGATTTATATATGGATATTTTAAAATGTAACCTCTGGAACCCCCTCAATATTGGTATCAAATGAAAGGGCTTGACCAGTAGAAGACAGTAAATTATTAAAAAAGGTAAAATTCAAGATGGCGTCTAAAACAAAATGGCGGATCAAATGTTTTTAATCCCATCAATACAGGTGGCAAATTAAAGGGCTTACAAGTAGATTACAGTTAATTACTTAAAAATTCAAAATCAAGGATGGCGTCGAAAATAATAAGAAAAAATGGCGTAGATATAACATGAAATATAGGTTAAGCCACGATTTGGAATTTTATCAATGTACATGATGGTGAAGGGTATTATCAGATTCGGTACGGCCGAGTATAGCACTCTTACTTGTTTATTTCTTTTCTTGGCATTAGCTCATTCTTGTTTAATATAACAAAATCTTGGGAAAGCTCCATTTTTAAAGGAAACCTGCGTCAGGAAAGCATTAACATTTTATATAGGTTTATATAATTTTACTTAATCGTTAAACCTTAAGAATTGTTTTCCATGTATAAATATTGACATGATAAATATTTCTGGATAGTATGATACATGGTATTATAAACCTAAATATGGTGGGGGTATACAAAATATGTATGTGATTCATAGACCATTGTAATAACAGTTAACCAAATTTATTTGTGTTTATATTAAAGCAAACTTTTCCTTTTTATTTCTGCAACTCAGATAATTAATAATTTTACCTCAAATATACTCCATTTGTCATTTTCCCTCAACTCCATTACTAAAGCAAACTTATCACATTCCATTTCCGACACCCAATTATTAAAATATTTCAAAAAATCTACGGTTTTTGTTGTGCCATTTTTAAGCGTTATATCCCTTTGAAAACTTGGCTCCATCACTTCAAAATGTTCTTTGTACAAACTAGTGGGAGTTTTAGAGCAAAGATATAAACATGGATCGGCACAAAAGCAACTGCGTTTATGTAATGGCACAGGGACTTTGGTACCATTTCCTAAAATTTTGTAATCATAATAGGCCACCAGTTTTGAATCTATATTACTTTCAGTATTATTTGTTAAATTCACCGTATTTTCAAAACGACAGTTTGCGATTTCACTTTTGTTTCCCGTTATAACTAATGAAATAATTAGTATAAAAATGGCTTGAAAAAAATATATGCGTTTTATTTTCATTTAGAAATTGTAATTAAAATTTCTGTTGAAGTTTTTACGATTTGAGAGGTAAACGCTGACTGAAAGCGATACAAAATAATATGAATTTATATTTAAAAGTCTGTAATACAATTTATAGATGGAAAACCGCAAGAAGTTATCCTGCATCAGCGTCAGACAATTTTATGAGTAAGTACTTATTGTGAGTGAAATGTATTATCGTAAAATACAAATATAGAATGTTTTTATTTATAAAATGTAATTATCTTTTTTTTAGAAAATATTAAAGAATTTTTGCATTAAAAACAAACTTAAGAATATAATATTATAGATTCCTTGCTAAATAAATACACATAATTTTTTCCTTAAGCAATTCCTTTCCCACTGAGATTATTAACCTTTATAAACGGTCTGCTGCACTACAAGATTGTTGTTCATGGATAGATTAACACTTGAAAAGCTCTACCAAATTTTGCAAATCAGCAATCGATTCAACCGATGTTTTACCGTAAAATTGTATTCAACAATAATGCTATAACCACATAGATGACAGCCGACCACACAACTACATGACCACAACAGTTGTTGGCAGCAGAGCATACTATTTAAACAAGATGTTTTTAACTGATCGGCTGATCGCTTATGCTTTCTACTCGAATTAACTCTATACAAAACAAATTATCAATTCGCCTTTAAATATTTTTATACTCCCCCACCAAAAAAATGGTGGAGGTATATTCATTTTGTCATTCCGTTTGTAACACCCCATAAAGTATATATTTTCTAAATTGGAGTTTCATTTTATGACGATCTTTCTATGTCTGTCCGATAGAGTTCAGGCCGAAAAAACTAGGTGGCTTATATATTTCTTATACACAAAGATTGTTTGGTATTGAAAATGCGTTAAATCGGAATATTAGGAAGAGAGTTATAGCCCGTAATGCAAGAGTAGGTCAAAAAACCATGTCCATCCAACATCGAATAAAATGCAATTGAGTCCAAACGCATTAACCTAGAGCCCTGAAATTTTGAATGTATATTTCCGGAATAAAAGAAATATTTTCCTTGAAAATTGCTTAAATCTATACATAAGGAAAGGAATTATAGATTTAAATGTACGCCAGTGTCTTTTTCGGTGTATTAAAAATTTTTAACGTAGTAAAACTGACAAAATTAGATGTATGATTCTGAAATTTCACAAAAATTGCTTTTTGTCAAAAGCTTTGTACTAACGGAAAATAAATGTGACACGCCCACCTCCCATATAAAGGTTTCTCTCCAATTCATATAATTTTTCTATAAATAAAGATTTTGAAGGAATAAAGGACTATATTGAAATAATCTACTGTTAGGCAAATTCAAAAGCTCATAAAGCCGCCAAAATTAGAGGTATGATGGTGAAATTTCGTAAATATAGCTTTCTGGTCAATGTCATTGTTATGCCATAATATGAAAGGTGACACGCCCTCTTTAACGCCTACCTCCCATATAACGCTTTATCTTAAATTCATATAATTTCTTTATGGATAAAGGTTTTGGATGAATAAAGGACTATGTTGAAATATCTCAGTTTTATTAGCAGAAACTATATTGACACGCCTACTTTCATTGAAAAACTTAATCTGCGAAAATATTTTAATAGCATCTCGAAGTTATACAAAGAAAGAGATTATGCCATAGCGATTACTGTTAATAACAAAATAATAAATTTTGTAATATAAAAGTACATACAATTGGTGATGGGTATTAAAAATTCGGCTCTACCGAATATGGTGCTCTTATTTCTTATTTATTGGGTTTGTTTTGAATTGATTTCAATACGATTGAAAGCGTGCACATCTGCGGGAAAATTCCTTAAAACGGGATTGGTGGTTGGTGGGTGGTCAATGGCCCCAAGTCAACTAGTCAAAATTTAACTAAAATTTTTTACGTCCAGTGTACATATATAGAAGTGAATATAAAATCGATTACCATTAACAAATAAACAACTATTTTTTTTTATTGTTGAAAATGCATTTATTTATTTAATTTATTTACGTTTAAGCTTATTTCGTGCGTGACCTTATATTTTCTCTGACTTTCTTTAAAACTGATTTCCTACAAATCAGCACTAAAAATACAAATAAGCCCTGGAAAGAAAATAAGGTTTATTATATTAATAAAAAAAAAAACATTTATTTTATTAATCAAAAGATAGTCAACGTTTTATACTAATGAAAAATAATTTGGTTTTTGTCAAAAAGCGTATTATCGGGTTATTTGGTTCTAAGACTAACAGGTAAAAGTTCGGCCGTTCCGAATCTGGTAGCGTAGATTCTAGATTTAATTTTAAACGCCATTTTGTTTGTTTTTTACTTTAGACGCCAGCTTTGATTTACATTTTGTACATAGTTTACTTTTCTATTTCTATTTTCCTTTCATACTCTTTTAATACTGAACGCTACTGATCAAACCCATTCATTTAAAGTCAAAATTTTTAAATACTAGATCAAGGCATATTTATTCATCAGGTAATTGCAGTTCGGGCAGAATTTTTTTGTTTATATTTTTTTTATATAAAGTTTGACATTTAAAATAAATTAGAAAAGAGAGAAAATTGTTTTTTATTTATGCATTTTGACAGCTGAAACTTAAAATAAGTGTTGAAAAAAATAATCAGCTGAAGAATCAAGAGTACCTGATGAATAAATATGCCTTGTACTATATATAAAACAATAATAAAAATATAACAATTGTATTGTATGGTTTGTCGTGGCGGCCATCATGAATTTTTAATTTTTTAGTATTCTTTCATTTGATACCCATATTGAGCGGGCTGATGAGCTAGCTAGGAGAGGATCTGCTTTGGATATCTCTAACGCAAGTGCAGTTGCAATCCCTTTAGGGACTATTAAAAGCAGAATCTCCAGACACTTTCTTTAGAAGGCTGATGACAGGTGGCGTGGGCTGAGTAAGGTGGCTTGGCTTAAGTGGCCCCTTTTGATATAGGGCGTACATTGCATCTTGCTAGTCGAAGTCGGAGGTACATATCAAGGTTGCTGGCGGTATTGATGGGTCACTGGATGTTATGCAAGTCGACTCGGACTTCTATCGAACGACCATTGTCGCAGCTGTCTGGATAGAAAGAAGGAGGAATCGGTTTTCCACCTTTTTTGCGAATGTCCTGCGCTGGCGGCTAAGAGACACAGATATCTGAGCTAACAAGTACTGGATGGTCTCTGCGATATCTGAAATTAGACTGAATTATCTACTGAGATACCTCAGGGCCACGGGGTGGATCTAGTATCCTTACTCTCTGATTTATTCTGAAATACATTAGAGCTGACGAATGATGTGGTTCTGTCAAAACGGAGTCATACAGACTTCACTTGACTGTTTACGTGCAGTGAACTACCACGTGAACCAACCAACCATATCGACATTATTGTATGTCTTCTGTTTTCTGTCTTCGTCTGTAAATTTTAGGAGACAAACAAAAGTAATTGTATTTTGTTGCTGATATCTTAGTTTCAAATCGATTCGTAAGTATTTTAAGAAGTGATTTTTCAAAAATTATTTAAGAGCTTGAGAGACTTGATATGTTTTAAAAAAATATATTTCATCATCCTTTTAATATTATCTTTAGTTGAATTTACATTTAGGCTATATCAAAACAAGTAATTTACATTAAAATATTTAAGCACCGATAACCAGATTATTTGCTAACGTTGTAATTGTTGATATAACCGAATAACCCGAGATCCGTGAACAACCTTAATTCTTTTTTTGAAAAACAAATTGTATTAAAATATCAGTTCTTATGTTAAGCTTCCAATCATCGACAAAATTCTGCTGACGTTGTGTTTACACACATACACTATAAAAACCCAACAGAAATGACTACTTCGTCTTAAACCATTTTGTAAGGGAATGTCAGTATGTTTTGACTAACAAACTGCGCTTATTTTAGCGCAAGGAATATGTAGTATAGTATATGTATGTATATACATATAATAAGTATAATATCATCTATGTTCGTAACTAGTTGCAGAATTTCGAAATATGTACTCGCTGCTTTTCAGTATTTAAAAATTTTAACTAAATATATAATTAGCTGACAAAACGTTGAATATAACGAGTCTTTTAATCGTTGAACAAATAAAACTTACATGAAATGCATTGAATAGATCGATAGTATCATAAATGAAATAATCCTTAGCCACAAAAGCCATCCGAAAGAAATATGATAAAATATCCAGAGACCAAGATATTCCCATAAAAAGAAAAATTCGAAAAAATAAAGCAAATCTAAAAAGAAAATTGTACATAAATTTGATTTTTTTGCTAAAATTTTTAACTTTAAATTATGAAACAGAAATGCTGCGTTAAGAGTTTTTCCTTTCTACGACATTCAAAATTCGTCAGGGAAAGCAGTCGCATCCTTTTTTATATTTACAGCGTTTTTTCTCATGTTTTCATTTTACAGCACTCACTTTCAAAACAATGTTACCATATTTTGATATTCTTATAAAATGGCTAACATTTTGTAACAAGACTATTGTTCAGTTCGCCATCTTCTTTTTATTTTATATTATTTTATTTGTGTTCGAAAATTCTATGTAAAGAAAGGCAACAATGTCTAAATTTGTTGAATTCTCCTTGATTCCATTTATTAATGCAGGAATGGAAAATTACATTTTGGATTCCGAATTAAACATTTAACTTAATTGTGCGTTTTTGATGATATATTTATCAACTTTATGAATATGTGTTGTTCTTGCACCATTTATAATGTGCTTCACAAACACATATCCTTTTTTTAATAAAATTTTATTGAAATAAACATATAAAAACAACTGTTCCATCTCTGTTATACAAATTGGCCTTGACAGAAAAAATCCCCTAAAAAGTTGCTTTGTTGTATCAACTCGCCGTTGCATATAACTGTATGAATATGCCTTGGTAACGCTTATAAGATGTATATAAAAAAAACAATCAGCTGATTGGATACAAGAACCTTATGGATATGCCTTGGTCTTTATTTATATGATTGATATTATATTTCTGATCACAGAAAAATATAAATTTTTATAATTCAAAATTCTAGTTATGAATTCAAAGACCCTGTTTGGAAAGCCTTCCATTAGAGATTTGACAGTTGTTTCAGTTGGAGATGTTTGACCATTTCTTTTTTTTTAAATCTTTCCTACTGTGGGACGCCTTTTTTGTGCACTTCAATTTTCAATCTCACAAGATCTCAATATCTCTCCACTGGTCTTAGCTCCGGACAATTTGAAGGATTGATCTCTCTTGATACAAAAACTATGTCAATGTTTAAGTAAAACTCCAGAGCTTCTTTATTATAGTAACATGATGCTAAATTGAGCCTAAAAGATACGTACGAATTGGACCCTCCAATTAAAGTAAGAATACGCCACATTTTTCAAAACATTATTCAATGTATATTTCGATATTGATGTAGCCAGCCCACCATAACAAATTACTTGTTGCATAAATCTTGTCAAACTTTTGGCTCCTAAATTTGTCTTCAACAATTCCTGGAAGCTGCGAAAAACAAACGTTTTTTTGTCTATTATACAACATGATTAATTTTCTATTCAATTTGGGGCTCATTCAATATGCTTTCAATTTTCCTGTCCTTCCCAATATCATGTTAAACATTTTTCCTCCCGCACATGATTTCCTTACAATGGTCAAATTATTCTGATACAAAGTTTAATAACTTTGGCCAAAGTCTGTTGTCAAGATCTTTACTTTTTTGTTTTAATTTTTTATAGAATTAACTCGTACTTCTTTTCGGTCACTCATTTCGATCGAACTCACAACAAATCAATCCAATTGCCAATAAAAATAATAACTCACATATTTTTCGAAGATAACTAGATAAAGAAAAATTTAAATATTGCTTCTTACTTCTTAGATATGAACTTTTATAAAATAAACGAGAAGAGCGCGGATTTTTAAACTTAATTTTAATCTATACAGTTTGACAGCTGTGATTCAAGTAAGACATTTCATTAACCGGCATTTTTAAGCATTAACTACGTTATTAATAAAAATAGAATACTTTGACAACGTACAGAAATTATTAAATTTCACTACAAAAATGTTAAAAAATGTATGGTCATAGTATGCAAAAGTAGGTAGGTAGGCACAACAGGCAGCTATTGTGCAGCTTACTTGGTTTCATCATATTGGCCCCTTTTTTGATACCTGAATAGAAAGAGTACAATAGAAAAGAAGAGAAAGAGAAGCAGACCAGTCCAGAGTCTCTGGCGGAAATCGAACCCGCAACTCCCAGACTAGCAGACCAGCACACGATAGACTAGTTTGCAGGTGCACCCATTGCCAAAAAAAATTCAATTTTTTGGATCGTCGTGATGCACCTTTTCTGCCAGCAACTGTTAAAATGGTGGAACGATTTGAGCTGTAGGGACTGCACGTCGCTTTAAAACAACTGTAAGCCCACAGTGTTGAGGGGAGCTCATATTTATCCATTTCTCGTTGAGCCTGCCACATTACACCATATATTGCATGAAATCTTTGGTGTTAAGGCTGTTAAAGTTTAATTAGCATAAGAATTCAAGCTTACCAAACATCAACAACATCATGTCTTTGATAATTGGGTCCTCAATAAGTATCAACGTCATTTTGAGTCGCCAATTTTCACGCCGGAGTCTTCATTAAAATGGACGCTTTTAAGGCTCAGAAAGCCCTAGAATTACTGTTGGAATCCCTCTTTATCCTCAACATTTAAGCGTGTAGTACGTTTTTTGTCCAAATGGATCACTTGACCTTACTTTTTCGAAACTTAGACAATGATTAATGATTTTGTATGGTCGGAATTGAAGGATAGTGATGCAAAAGAAACTTTTTTCAACATATCCACGCTACTTCCCACGCAAGTAAAGATTTCCTAACTAGATAGATAACCACAACTATCCACCGACATCTTACTTTTTCAAAGACTTTTACGACTTTTATACTTTTTCAAAGACAAAATTCTTGTAGATTTCATGAAAAGAAGTTCCTTTCAACGTAACCGTTTTCCATTATAAATGTCCCAACCGCTGTTTCAAAATTAAATAAACTTTAATTAATTTCACTTAAAATAAACTCGTTTCTTACATATTAAAACTAAATCTCTTATTTGAAGATCCGTAATATCATTCTCAAACATTAAGTTAAATTAAATTTCCAAAAATAACCTAATCAGCTTGGAACAAAGAAACACAAAAACACACTTTATCTCAACAAGTTATACACCAAAGTTGCCCATTTCATCAAACAATTGTTTGCAAGCCCCACCTTTTTTATTTTTATGCTCTTTAATTAAGTCGTCCATAAGACAGTGACGAGTGCAAATACAGTGTGTAAAATAATTATGATGTAATTAGAAAAATATTTTATTTTTAAAAAGTCAAATTTAAAACTGCAAAATTTATTGAACGTTTTCCACTTCAAAAGTAAAAAATAATAAATTCAGTGTTTACTGCATTTTTATTAGTTTTTTACACCGAAAGAATTTATTGTATTAAATTTTAGTGGAAATCTTTACGCTTATGTTTTCTTTTAACTAAAAAATAGCAAATTCAGTGTGAACTGCATTTTTTTTTTCCTTTTAAAAAAACTAGAACAATTTTTTATGAATAAATTTTGATCAAAAAAAAACTGTGAGCTTACTTCTTTAAATCACTGTACTTTAAAATTCTCTCACCAATACGGC